>OW386293.2:98878194-100078194 GCA_936432065.2 Rutpela maculata
TGAGCAGAGAATGTTGAGAATTCGCGTTAGGTCTAGGCGTCGCAATGCGATTAAGTATCAATAATTGTGGATGCCTTATAATTACGACCAACAAATGGACAAGTAGAAATTGTACGTCAAGAACTAATTGTATCCTGTTACTGTACTTGCAATACTGGAAGTTTAACAGTAGGAACTTGTTTTAGATACTTAATATTACAACAACAACAACAATAATAATACAACTATATATATTTTTTTTATTGTAGATTTCTGTTATACTTCAATATGGTAATTTGTCAACGAAAATAGTTCCTAATTTCATTATTAAAGTAAAGTAGTAATGTAATTTAACTATATACAAAATTTATAAGAACTGTATATGGTTGTATTCCCTATTCCAACCTACAACACGTGCGGTGTCCTTTCGTCGGAATTGATAGACATTTACAGAGCAGCTGATATCGAATCTGAAGTCAAAAGTCAAGAATTCAAAACGGCGAATCCAATATGGCTGAAATAATTGTAATATTTTTACAATTTATATGAAATTTGATACATAGAAATTTCAGAATTAGAATAACGAGCTTGACGCTAAAACTTAAAAATTTAAAATGACATATATTTACTTTCATTGTGAAGAAGTTAAATAGACTATCAGAAAGGATGAAACGTGCCGAAAATTATTTTTTACACGTTTTTAAGAGCGGGGAACACGAGGCTTCAACCCCCGGGGATAGTTAGGATGTCTGGTTGCGAAATTTTACAGGATATATTGAGTTTCCTCAAAAAAAAAGCCGATCCAACAAGTCCTCGCATGCCTAACAAAGAAAAATGGAAGAAAAGGGGTGTTTTTTGCGTTTAGGGGTAGTTCGAGAGGGGTAGGGACCGCGCGAGGATCACCATCGTGTTGGCCGTCCTGGAAAACGGGGGAGTAGACATATTTTGTCGCTACCCTTGCACTTTTGGGGTGTTTGCAACTTTTGCATGGGCTAAAAGGTGTTTCCATTTTAAATGGGTCACATTGTATATACCTAGTGTTAACATAATGTGAAGCTTTGTTGGGTATTTCCATTTATTTTGTGTCTTAAACTTGTAACTAAAACATTAAAATAATTGAATATACTCATTTCGTTTCTACTAGGTACCCGACGGGATACTATTTTGTATTAAGGTGAAAACTGGTTTTCCTTAAAATATGCGTGATATCCAGCCTACCGGATATTTCTGGGTATCCGGTTCATTCTTACCGACAACCTAGGCTTTTAACGTAAAACTCTGTGTTTTGAAGTAAAATTCGAAAGTTCTAGGTTTCTTGGAAAAGGATTTAAACACGCCCGCACCATCAAAACGATCTAGCCGTATGATTTTTCATCTTACGACAAAAAAAAGAAATTACAGAAAGTTAAATACGTTTTCGACTGAATATGGCTCAACTTTTACGTAGAACCTACCGTTTTTCATTAAAATGCGGAAAACACTTCTTTGAACAGTGACAAACACCTTCAAAAAAATTTATCACAGTACAGCAAGAAAAAACATTTTAAATATTTTTTATTAATTTCTCCTAAAAGTTTTTGCCGAAAATAATATTTTTTGAGATATTTGGAAGAAATTAACTCACAAAGCAGCATACACTGTTAAAAGTACTAGTAAAATTGCCGAGTAATTGAGCACTTTACTAGGTAAATTTCCCATGACATGACTCTGTAAAAATATATTTGTTTTCTAAATAATATCGGTCTAAGTAATGTTCAGGTGTAACTTAACATGTCGTTGTACATTTACAGTAAAACTGTAATTTTACTCTGAAATTTTAATGCTTTATGTACACTATAAAAAGAAAATCCTGGAGAAATTTTGTTACACCTCGTGGTGTAACAAAATTGCTCCTTATCCAGGCAGGATTTGCTTTTTATAGTGTACATTGTAAAAATGAGGGTAAATTTACCGTCGCACAGTGAGGCAACAATGCTAAAAACGTGACCAAAAATTAAAATAAATAATCAAAATAGAGTTAACACGATCGCCCTTTTAAGGTATGTGTAGCCAATTGGCCATTACATGATTCATTTCAGCGCCCGCATCAGTCAAAACCGAGTAGTGCAGATAATGCGTTGTGAATTTTAAAGTTTTATTAGATCTTTGTGCTCGTTTATTTATTTATTACCGTATTAAAATTCGAGTTTTTTGCTATGAAGGCTTCAAGTTCAGGTGTGTATTACATTTTCTAGTACTTATAATTTTGTGATACGCAGTAATATTTTTGTACATGCCATTTTAAAGTCGTCAATGTAAAATGTTAATTGTTCTTAGTAACAATGAAACATTTAGTTTCGTTCCAAGTGCAACCAAGGCATTTTTTTTAAATAGGTGTATTCTTTATTTATTAAGTAAATATACTACGTTTGAAATTTATGCCCATATTTTACCCTTCACTTTTAAAATTGAAATTATTTCTAGCCTGAAATGCTTTTTAACAAGTATATAATAATTATTAATTATTATATTCGAATGTTTTTTCGATACTTATAAAACCTTTATAAGTTAGATTTCGTAAAATATTTTTCCCATCACTAGCATTACAGAATACATAAAAATACAAAATTTCGTAATTTTCTGTTGATATAAATTTTTCCATCCCCTTGAAATTATTTTATTAAATCATTTTTCTATAAACCTGAACCTATCTTTGGATTATTAGAAAAGTTTCATATTTTTGGCCAGATTTTCGGGTCTCCTGCCCCACTGTGGCGTCGTTGTGTGTAAAATTACACCCAATTTTAATGTAATTTTACCCCAAAGAGTGTAAAATTTTTATATACCCTATATTTTGGGTAATCCCCCCTACTAAATAAAATTATACACTATTTTTGTGGATAAAGTTACATTGTAATTTTACACGCAACGACGGTAAATTTACCCTCATTTTTTATAGTGTATGACTGCTCAGTAATTTCTTGAAGACTAAGTATTTTAAGATAAGTCTGAAAATAAATCAGCTGCGATTTTGTTTACTTGGCGGGTATTTTTTAATATTTCTACATTCGAGTAACGTCCAGAAATTCTATTTCGATTTTTTTGACAAATTTTGACTCTATATCATTCCCAGATACTGAAAAAGAAGTTTAGAAAAAATGTCTGTGTGCGTGTTTGCATGACCGTCGCTTACCCTAGTGCCGAAACCAATCGTTTAAATTCGATATCCAGAGTCCACTTACAAATATACCTAGCCTTCTTTTACTTATCACCTACCCTTAAAATAAAGGGTAATTTACTAATGCGAAATAATCTAAAATCTCGATTTTCTCGAAAACGGCTGCAACGAATTTTCTCAAATTTTTCACGTTAATAGTACATTAGAAACCTAACACTATGCCATTATTGGTTCTTTCCGGAAAATTCATATAAAGGTAGTACCAATGATGCACAAACATTTTTAAGCCACGCGAAAAAGTAATTTCGGTATGGACGTACTATTTATTACATAGGATTCAATTACGCATAAAAATGCATAGAAAATGATAGATACTTCTTAACCACACCTAGAATATGCTTTTCCAACTTGAATTACACTCACACTTATGCCCCTTGCTCACAAACCCTTTCAACGCCTTTCCAAATCCTATTCATAGGAGCATTTTTTCTTACTGTGGTCTCGGTGTCGCCGAAGGAGAAACTTCGGTTTTTTTAAACACACTGTATAGATTTACTATGCCGCCTTCATATACTTTCTCTCTAATTTTACTCTTAATCACTTGCGTTTGTTTCACATCTTTCAAAAGCAACTACACTTTGCAAAACGTACAAGCATTATATCACCAGTATCGACGTTATCATTAACAATCAATTAAAACTCAATAAGACATTGTTCACTGACCTATTTGTAGTGATTTAATTGGAGTCTCGCACAGCACCATTCACTATGCCGATTAGCAACAAATATGAACTAATATCGCTAAATTATAAAACCGCAGCCGACCACCACTCGGTATAGACCGAACCTGATGTAGTCGAGGAAAGAACGTGCTCTTTTAGCAACAAACACGATAAATCTACTCACCTGGGAAAGGGAATGATAGATATCTATCAATTGTTTCAGCATACGCTGAAACAGCTTCCGTAGAAATTAAACGGGACTGTCAAAAATACGGTGCCTTTTACATTTTTCCCGTCGCTAAAATACGAGAGGCTTACAACACGTTGTATAAAGAAGAATGGTTGAATGTTCGGCTTCAGTCCGTTTTGAATTTGTTAGATATTGCACCCAGTGACGGTTTTACCACTGGGCACAGTGGGCACACTGAGCGGGTGCCCGGGGCGGCAATTTTTTTTTCCTTTGAATATTCCTTTAGTCGTTTTTATGAATTCGCTGATACGACAGTTCTATTGAAGCCACACTCAAAGAAAATGATAGGTAAATTCAACCAAAAAGAGCATATGAAATCGCGCCTATCTAGTTTCATAGTTAAATCAATCAGTAAAGAATAGTCATACAACTTTATTTGTTTTCGTAAACAAATAGTAGTTTAATAATCATATCTTCTTGTAACAAATTAAATAGTACAATGACATTTTTTTATGTTCACTAACCATTTTCAATTTGGTCTACAATTAAATAGTACAACGACTTTGTTTTTTGTTCACCAACTAATTTTTAGGTTGATCTACACTTTATTGTATGATGAAGTTTTTTTTGGTTAGCCAAAATCTCAGTATTGAGACATCAGACCACCCAAACCAAAGATTAGAGACCATTTATAAGATCCATCCAAATATATCGATGATCCCTGAGAGAATTTGAACACTGCAATCATGTTATTAATTTTCTATAAATTCATAAGAGTGCAAGATAATGCATGATGGATTATTGTTAGTGATTTGTATGTGGCGTCATCTGGGAATAATTTCTGTAATAGACTACGTGGTAAGCAAGCAAATTTTACGGTAATTCTTTTAGAACTTCTAGAAGACGACAATAATATTGGTTTGTCTACCAAGTACAATAGTACAGCGAACTAATAATGGGTTAGAATTACAATTCGATAATAGTTAAAAATAAAATATACTACTATCTAGTTTAATTTGACAGAATTCAACAAAACAATAAGTCAGACGAACAAAATAATAGTCTTATTCATCTATTTTTTAAGTTAATGTTTGTTTTGTTGTACGACAACTTTTTATTAATTAAAATAACAATCACCTCTTGTTTAAAAATACCATCAATATAGTTTGGTTTAACAAAATTAACGATATTGTTAGTTAACCATTTTTTTTTGTTGAATTTACCCATACTACTTCTTTGAGTGCAAAACAACGCATCGAGCGATATGGATGGCAGCCAGAAGCGGCTTTCTTTCGTACCTAATTTATGGTAATGGTCCTTAGAAGAGTAATACTTTTTTATTCATGGTTTCATTTAAGCAAGTAAACAGTAAACCGTTAACGAAATACAAAATAAATTATTTCGGGTTTGATAATTGATAAATAATAGTACATACAACTCGCTCAATTTCTTATCATCTAAATGAACTAAAGAAAATTGTAATAAATAAGCCATTAAACAAAATAAGCGGTAGGGACCCAGCCATGTCGGCATGCTTTGAACTCATTCGTAAAAGTGAACTGGTCCGCTGGAATTCCAATTATCTTCAAAGCGCACCGACAATGTCGGGTCCCTGCCGCTGGATCGTGTGTAGACCTCTTTAAGGGGATCCAGCGGCGATCCAGCGGCAGGCACCCGGCAATGTCGGTACGCTTTGAAGATAATTGGAATTCCAGCGGACCAGTTCACTTTTACGAATGAGTTCAAAGCATGCCGACAAGGCTGGCTCCCTGCCGCTGGATCGTGTGTAGACCCCTCAAAATAACTCTCTGTAGTACTTAGTACAGTAGTTAATTAGAACAGATATTATTTATTATGTTCTGCTCGTCTGCTCCTGTGTTCAATGTTTTTATCAAAGGCGGCCTTTCGGTTTTGTTTTTTGATGAGAGCGACAATTCACATTGTGCACGTAGAAGTTGTGGCAAACATTTCTTGGGTAGTATAATATATATGTTATTTTTTAAGAGTAGGGGCGGCAGCTTAAAATAGTGCCGGAGGCGGCAAGCATGTTAAAACCGCCCCTGATTATACCCCTTGCGCAAATTTGTAACATAATATCGTGTTATATGTGAAAATTTTCAGAAAAATTCATATATTACGAATTGGTATGGACCTCTTGCAGGGGTGGCAGGCGAGGGAAAAAAACGACATATTAGCTTTACGGAATAAATTGTTATTCATCTAAATAAATAGTAAAAATGCGTGAATAAATATCTAAATTACAATAATTTAGATATTGATTCAAACTTTTTTAAATAATCAGGCGAGAAAAAAAATTCTCAGGAAACTCAAACCAATGGAAATCTTGTTCTTTCTAGATTCAGGTGATGTCTAATTATTCTCCAAATTGTTAACAAATGCTGCAGAAATTATTTAAACAAAGCGTACCACAGTAGTGCAGGGTAAATTTCACTATCGAGACATTTTAAGAATTATTGCAGAGAGATCATACTTCTATGATATGAAATCTGCAGAAAAAAATTGAACAATTTTTAGTGAAAGAATTATCTGCATTGCTTTGTTATTGCAAGAGAAAGAGATGTGATTATTATTATACAGCACCTGAATCTAGAAATAGTACATAGCGTTCGATTGGTTTGAAAATCATTAAAAAATGCTAAAAAACAAGCCTGTAAATGTAGACCAGACAAATCCAGTTTTGAGCATGAAGTAATTGGGGTCAGTTATTTCTTTATCGCAATGGATCGCTCTATTAACGTAGGATCAGCATATGAAAGTCCCAAAAAATTCTATATGAGTTAAAGCTACCATTTAGAAAAAATGGCCGCCAGAACTGTTTTCTTTAATAGCCGTTGCTCCCAAGGGCGGATCCAGAAAGGTTACTGGGGAGGGGGGGGGGGGCACTGCGGCCAGAGGCGGTCTGGGTGTCTAGGGCTTAGTCGGCATTTTACAATAAATATTCAAACTCAGTTCGTCAGCGATTTTAATATTTTTGCTTCGCATGTATCTAAACGTCGTCCCAAATTTTTTGATGAGCGGGGGGAGAAATCTGAAAAAAAATTTTTTTCGTCCCAAAATTATTCTGATGAGCGGGGGGGGGGGGGAGAAATCCGAAGGCCCAGTCGGCATTTACCAACTAGCCAACCTGGCCAAACCACCACTGACTGCGGCCGTCTACCACCGAACAATCAATAATTATATCAACATTTTCATTATTCAATAATAAATAATATTAGATCCTATTCTTCTCGGGGGGGGGGGCAATTGCCCCTAGTGCCCCCCCTGGATCCGCCCTTGGTTGCTCCGATTTTATCTTTTTTTATTCTATTCCCTTTTTATGTACTACAAAATGTCTTTTACCATAAATTGGACGATAACTTCAGAGAAAAATATTTCAATTTGGACATTTCGAAAATTTAAAGTTTTGTAAACATGAGGCGCGTTTGTATTGTTCATATTTGAAACAAAATAGTATGGTAGAATACTTTCTATTGAAATTTGGCCTAATCCGCCGTACAGGATGACCGTGTAAACTATCGTTTTATATAAACTATGTTTTATTCTAATTGTAGAGCAAAATGTTACTATAGTTTTTGATTAAATAGGTATACAAAAATACGACATATACAAGACATCGAAACTGCGATATACGGTGTATCTGTCAGGATCGAACGAAGTAGGTTAGGAGAGCATATTTTTTTTGTCAATGAGACTTGTATTAAGGTAGCAAAGAAATTACAAAACTTTTAACAATGATTTATAACCTCCGAGATGAGACGGTAAAGTCAATTTCGCGTAAAATCGTCCGTTCTTATATACGTGCAGAAACTGTTTTGACGGGAATTGGTCTCAAGGTGCATAATTTCTAAGTCAGGAGACTTATAATAAATTTTTAAATACAAAAATGACCTTTTAATAATGATACAATACATCCAAGATATGGTATGAAATCAAGCCAGCCGAAGGTATTACATTCCTTGCGTATGGTACTTTTGTTGACAGCAATAACTTTCTGGTGAGGCTATTTTGTTGTTAAAGGAGCTTATATTTACGTTTTAAAAAGGAGCCAGAACTTGTAACCATGAGTTTATAGTTCTGAGATGAAATATGCGAAAAATCTAATTTTCCTCAAAATTTCTAAATATTTTCTTTCTTACAAGCTATATTGACAGGAGTTTCTTTCTGGGAATTTTTATCTGCGTTTAAAATATTTAAATAAACATTCTCAAAAAAGGCTTGTAACGATCAGGTGCTATACCTAACTTTGACCTTTGTGGCTGTGCCCCCTGACGTTGTCCACTTTCTGACGATTTTATTTTATTCATTTTAGGCATAAAAGGTGTACGTATACAAAAAATGAGCCTTGTAACGATGGCATAATGTCACTGATTTTTAAAGAGTGTTTATGACGTACCTGGCGGGAGGCGCCTCGCCAGAAGTCGATTTTGTAAAACGTTATCACAGTACAGTATGTCAATTTTATTTTAAATTATTTTTGTTTATAGACTAAGATCTAGTGAACATTTCACGTCATTACTCGAAGTAGGCTAAAAATTTGCCAAAAGGTTACCATAGGTGTAATGAGTTGCCATCTCGAACGTTTCGACTTGGCGATGGGCAGCAGGGGGTGTAAGAACACCCTGAAGTCGTAAAATAATAATCGAAATTTTCATTATTGCAAGTTGGTTGAAACTTCGTATTTTGCTTGAATTAAGGTATATATGAATAATCATACAAATTGTCAGACAAAAATTTCAGGCAGAAGGGGGGTGTAAGAAAACCCCAAAGTCGTAAAATAGTCGAAATTTTCATTATTGCAAGTTGGTTGAAACTTCGTATTTTGCTTGAATTAAGGCATATATGAATAACCATACAAATTGTCAGACAAAAATTTCAGGCAGAAGGGGGTGTAAGAAAACCCCAAAGTCGTAAAATAGTCGAAATTTTCATTATCGCAAGTCGGTTGAAACTTCGTATTTTGCTGGAATTAAGGTATATGAATAACCATACAAATCGTCAGACAAAAATTTTAGGTAGCAGGGGATGTAAGAACATCTCAAACATGTATTTTTTTACGTGAAGTTTTTATTATTTGCTCCTGTCTGACAATTGAATGTTATTCTAGAGACCTTTTTGACCGTGTAATTTAATTGTCAGACAAAAATTCGGGGCAGCACACCCTGTAAATACGTTGCAAACTTTCCTCTCGACCGGCCGCCAGTGACCTCAAGCGCGCCATATATTTCAAAAAGAGATTTCGATTTCTATGGCGCAATGATTTTGTGTGTTTTTTTTTATATATATATATATATTTTTTGAAGTGATTTCATTTATTAAAAAAATGCATATGAGCATTTACGTTGGCAATTTAATTTTCTATAAGATATTCAATGACTTTTTTTGCTATCTCACTTGATTCTCGAGATGTAAGCTGAAGTATAAAAAAAAAAAAGATTAAATTTTTTCGCAGTATTATCATATTCGTGATTTTTAATAAGTTTTATTCGTAAGAAAGAGGGATTATTATTAAACATTAAGATTAAAATTTTCAATTTTTTAAAGAAAATTTATGAATGGAGAATGGAGTGTATCTTCAAAATTAAGTGTGATATCAATACTTTTTATTCTTTTTTTTTGTTTAAAATCACTTCCAAAATATAAAAAAAACACAAAACGATTGCGCCATAGAAATCGAAATCTCTTTTTGAAATATATGGAGCGCTTGAGGTCACTGGCGGCCGGCAGAGAGGAAAGCTTGCAACGTATTTACAGGGTGTGCTGCCCCGAATTTTTGTTTGACAAATTACCCGGTCAGAAAGGTCTCTAGAATAACATATTTAATTGTCAGACAGGAGCAAATAATAAAAATTTCACGTGAAAAAATACATGTTTGTGGTGTTCCTACCCTCCCTGCTGCCTGAAATTTTTGTCTGATAATTTGTATGGTTATTCATATATCTTAATTCAAGCAAAATACGAAGTTTCAACCAACTTGCAATAATGAAAACTTCGACTACTATTTTACGACTTTGAGGTGTTCTTACACCCCCTGCTGCCCATCGCCAAGTCGAAACGTTCGAGATGGCAACTCATTACCCCTATGGCAACCTTTTGGCAAATTTTTAGCCTACTTCGAGTAATGAAAGAAAAATGTTCACTAGCTCTTAGACTATTAGTACGTGTAAGATCTCTTTATTTAAGTTGTGATTTAAACTCTTAATTAGGTAATTTTTAATAACATTATATTTATTCTGCAACACAACTGTATTTATAACTATATTTTGTGTGGAATCTAACTTAGCTCACACTAAGCTAAACTATGCAATCTGTCTCTGGTCTCCTAGCTTAAAAAATATAAACATATTACTAATGTTCGATAACAGTTTCTTATTCTTTTGTTTATAACAAACTCACGTTCCTGGAGAGGCCCCAATCAGGAAAAATACCTTACATTCGGCCATCCTGAAACCAGGTCTTGTCCTCAGGACCTCTTGCCAATGTTGTGTTATCTCGTCAATTGAAGTTTGGTCATTTGCTTGCCTGCTCACCACTGCATTCTTTAGCGGGTATCTGCCTTTCTGCTCGCCATCAACAACTGTTAATGGGTATCTGCTTATCTGCTCGCCACCAACTGTTAATGGGTATCTGCTTATCTGCTCGCCACCAACTGTTAATGGGTATCTGCTTATCTGCTCGCCATCAACAACTGTTAATGGGTATCTGCTTTTCTGCTCGCCATCAACAACTGTTAATGGGTATCTGCTTTTCTGCTCGCCATCAACAACTGTTAATGGGTATCTGCTTATCTGCTCGCCACCAACAACTGTTAATGGGTATCTGCTTATCTGCTCGCCATCAACAACTGTTGATGGGTATCTGCTGATCTACTTTACACAACAAATTTATTAAAATTAGATAAATTTTAATTTTAACACTAGTCTAGTCCTCATTAAATCACTGTTTCATTTTATTCGTTACAACTACGGCTTTATATCTACTAGCACTACGGTATTTCTTTCATTAAAACCCACGGTTTCATCTTGTCTGACGCTACTATGGTCTTACGAGCTTTAAAACCTTCTCTTAAATCTTCCACTTCATACCTATCATTAAATAGGACTTTATTGACACGGAACGGTCCTTTGTATTTGGGCATCAACTTTTTGCTTCCCCCTGTAGCAGGACTGTCTGTTATCAGTATCATAACTACTTCACCTGGACTATATTGCTTTGCCTCAGCCATTGCTTTGTCATAGCGCTCCTTCTGAGCAATTTGATCAGCAGTTATCCGTTTGGATATGTCATTTCGTAACTGATCTAGGTCAATACGTTCTAATTCATTTCTGACATTATTTAGTAATTTTGATTCTGCTGTTGGGCAACCCTTGTATCCTGCCAGGACTTCTAGTGGTGACTTCTTTGTAGTTTTATTGCTAGTGCAATTTAATACACTTTGTATATGTTTCACATATGTATCCCAATTGTTCTCCGGCTGTCCAGCTGCTGTAGTCGCCAAGCAGTTTAAAACTGTTCTGTTTACTCGTTCACACTGCCCATTAGCTCTAGGCGTAGCTACTGCATTTAGAACATGTTTTATCCCATACGAGAAACAGAATATTTTAAAGGTGTGGGATGTGAATGCTGACCCTCGGTCTGATATGATCCTTACAGGTGCTCCAAACAAATACATAACACTTAGCAATGCCCTCTTGACATACTTAACTTTGGTACTCTTGACTGGTTCCAAGAATATAAATTTTGTAAATCCATCGACGATCACGAGGATATATTGATTTTTCTTTTTACTCATAACAAATGGCCCCACATGGTCGATGTGTAGTGTGTGAAAAGGCACAGCAACTTTCTCAATGGGATATAGTTCCCCTCGTCTTTTTCCCGATGGATGCTTGTAATACTGGCAGTTCAGGCATGCTTGAACATATTTTGTAACGAATTTTCTCATTTTCGGAAACCAATAGTTCCCCATTATTCTTTCCAAGGTCTTTTCTATACCCAAATGTCCTGCTTCATCGTGGCACAACCTACATATCTGCC
Source organism: Rutpela maculata (assembly GCA_936432065.2). Taxonomy (NCBI): domain Eukaryota; kingdom Metazoa; phylum Arthropoda; class Insecta; order Coleoptera; family Cerambycidae; genus Rutpela; species Rutpela maculata. The sequence continues at coordinate 98,890,298 of OW386293.2, forward strand.
ATCTGGCACTATGTGGCACTACCCAAGCTGCTCGGCTATTTGGTAACTTTTTATAGACTTTACCATTCTTCAACATAAATTCTTGAAAATAATGTCTTGTTCCAGGTTTATTTTTGCCTTTCTCAAGGACTTTCTTTATTCTCGATATCTTATCATCTTTCATCTGCGCTGCTACAATCCAGTCCGCTTCTGTCAGGTCTATAACACTGACCTCCTCACATATAGGGTTGCGGCTGAACGCATCTGCGTGACTCATTTGTCTTCCCGGTCGATATTCTATGTGGAAGTCATATTCTTGCACTTCCAACCACCATCGTCCTATTCTGGGAATTAAATCTTTCTTGCTAAAGGTTGTCCTCAAAGCATTACAATCTGTAACAACTTTGAACTCTATTCCGAGGAGATAAACTCGGAAAAATTTCATTCACAGCACTACTGCCAGAGTTTCTAATTCATATGAATGGTATGCCCTCTGCTCGTTAGTAGTTTGCTTACTAAAATATCCAACCACTTTCAGTTTTCCCTCTTCCTTTTGGAAAAGTATACCGCCTACACCAATGGAGCTACCATCTGCGTGTAATTCTGTGGGTAGATTAGGATCAAAGATGGCTAAAACTGGCCTTGAACTCAAAGCCGCCTTGACTTTCTTTACTGCTTCATCCTGTTCAGACGCCCACATCCACTTAACATCTTTTCTAGTTAGTCTTGTTAAAGGTTCCACCATTTTAGCGTAATTGTGGATAAACTTACGAAAATATCCAAAAAGCCCTAGAAACTGTCTAACTTGCTTCACATTTTGAGGGTCTGGCATTTGTACAAGGGCAGCCGTCTTCTTTTTACCAGGCCGCACCCCTTCTTTACTGATTTCTCTACCCAGGAAGTCTATTTTAGTCTTAAAAAATACACACTTATTCAACTTCAGGGTCAGATTGCTCTTGCGAAGTGCTTCCATCACCTGTTTCAAATTACTCATACCTTCATCAAAAGTTTTGGATGGTATGATGATATCGTCAATATAGGGAAAAGCTATCGTACTCTTTAAATCTCCCAAAACATTATTTACTAGCCTTTGAAAAACAGCAGGGGAGTTGGCTAGACCAAAAGGCATCCGTAAAAACTCAAAGTGCCCCTCTGGTGTCACAAACGCAGTCTTATCTATAGATTCTTCTGCCATTGGTACTTGGTAGAAACCGGACGCCATATCTAGACTAATAAAATAATAATTGCCTCCCAGTCGATCTATCTGATCCTCTATTAAAGGCAACGGATATTTTTCCTTGATCAATTTTGCATTTAATCTCCTGTAGTCCACCACCATTCGGTAGTCTCCCGTCTTTTTCTTCACTAAAAGGACAGGACTCGCATATGATGAAACAGACTCACGTATTATATTGTTATCTAATAAGTCTTCCACGATATCCCGTAAAATGGCCTTTTCCGAAATTGACATTCTGTATGGATTGTATACTACTGGCTCTTCGCATTTTAATTTGAGTTGCATTTTGGTGGCATTAGTTTTGCCTAAGTCCCGAAGAGAGAATGAAATACAATCACGATAATTATTTAATGAGTTTACCACTAACAACTTTCGAGCGTCACTGATTTCATCCCCGAAATTTAAATTTTCCAACTTTATAGCTTCGTCCCCAAAACTATCATCAAATTCACTTATCTCATTTACATCTAAAGGTCGTAGCATTCGTAAATTAAGCATATCTTTTTCTTTGATCAATACAACATGCTCTTGACTAATAAAATCTGTCCCTACAATAAGGTCATGACTTAACTTTTCATCTCTTAAAACCAAAGCCGTTACAGTTGCTCGTACCTCTTCTATTTGCAGAGATATTTCCGTAGTCACCGAGGTGTTCACTGTATTTCCCATAAAAGATTTGAGTATCTTTGTCACAGAGCTTTCTAAGTTTAAACATAATTTCTGAGCTACCGAAAATCTTATTAAAGTACAAGTACTTCCAGTGTCAATTAGACATTTGATTTTATGTTCATTAATACATGCACTTTTTATAAACATATTTTTCGGTTGTCTAAGTCCCCTGACTACACATTCATTTATCGCGCCTTTTTCTTTCTTTTGTAAGCGCGACGGGCCACCGCCGCAGTTTTCTCGAGTATGACCTATTCTCTTACAGTCGGTACATCTCACAATCGGTTGGTGACATTGACTAACATAGTGATTACCCTTGCAATTAAAACATGATACATTACTTGATGTTTGTTCCTTACGTAACGGTTTGTTCGACTTATGCGAATTAAAGTGTTCCTTCGCAGCTTGAAATTTACTGTCTTGTTTCACAGTTCTATTTCCAAATGTACCTACATGTCCCGATGTTCCTACATTACTCAAGTAACTTGCCAATTCTCCTACCGTTTGAAAATTAGCTGCCCTAGCCGCTAAAGCTATATTTTTATCAGTAATACCTTCAATCACACTGTCTATTAAATAATTGTCAGGTATCGGTAAATGAAGTTTATTCAGTTTCGCTACCTTTGCAAAACAATAATCTCCCAAATTTTGTTTCGGTAACGGTGCACATAAAGCTGCCTCTACTAACAATTTACCGAATTTTATTGTTCCCGGAAAATTAATATTCAATAAGTCTTTCAAAATGTCCCAACTTAAGTGAGCAATATGTGCCGTATCATACCACTTTCGCGCATTACCGCGTAGTCTACTTGTGGCTAATTTTAAAGTTGTGTCTTTGTCCCATTTATGACACTCTGAAAGTTCGTCAACTTTTTGTGTCCACTCTGCAACAGTTAAATTTTCCGAACTCGGATCAAAAACCGGTATGATAGTCTCATTAATTGTGGTGCTCACCGAAACCACAGGTTTAAAATTAGCACTTACTTGCTTCCTCAACTCTGTTACCTGCTTCTGCAGTTTCCTGATTTTTCTCTGTGCTTCTATGTCAGACGAACTCGAACTCGACGACGAGGATCGTCTTCTGTTCCTCTTTGAGCGTTTTCTGCCCATTCTATCACTGTTTTTAACACCACTCTGTATAAATCTTATTTATTTAATCTATTTATTTAATGACGCAACACCCGTATACACACTATCTCACTGTTTATTATTATTGTTTTAGGTCTATCCCACCGCTGCTATGTAAGATCTCTTTATTTAAGTTGTGATTTAAACTCTTAATTAGGTAATTTTTAATAACATTATATTTATTCTGCAACACAACTGTATTTATAACTATATTTTGTGTGGAATCTAACTTAGCTCACACTAAACTAAACTATGCAATCTGTCTCTGGTCTCCTAGCTTAAAAAATATAAACATATTACTAATGTTCGATAACAGTTTCTTATTCTTTTGTTTATAACAAACTCACGTTCCTGGAGAGGCCCCAATCAGGAAAAATACCTTACATACGAATAGTACGAAACGACTTAATCTCAGCGACATCCCGTAAAAGTGAATTGAGCCGTGTTCGATAAAAATGTTCGTTTGCAGAAATACTATTAAATGTGATGAATTATAATAAGATTACTTGAAAAATGCTAATCAATTTGTAATGTTATTTATTAATTTATTACTAAACTAAAGGACAAATCTGAGGTCAAGCAAAAAAATACCTTTAACTTGTTTCTAAAACTACACAGGATATAAAGAAACCCCAAGATAAGTACCGGAATCCCAAAACAATACTGATATCAAAGAAAACAAGATGTGGTTTCTTATCATGTCTTCAAAGAGAATCTCTACAACAACATGCACGATATATCGGATAAAATATTTATTGTGCTTTATTGTACAAAAATATATGTCAAGAGAACATATGTCAGTAATTACAAGAATGCGACATGCTGACATCAAAAACAAAAGCTTGCAAGGTGAACATACAGCTTCTTTATACTTTTGATATAATACTGCCATCTATTAGATTCAAATAATGTACGCTCTATACAACAAATGAAGAAATTAACACATAATGATTTGTCACGATAAAATGGAAAATAATTTATTATGTCACGTCAGGGAACAAATTTACCAAGTGATTTCACGAAATTCTCATTAAAACCAGTTGAAACAGACATTTTATTGTGTTTAAATTGAATCATTAAAATTGATAAATATCTTGTTTTTTTTTTTTTTTTCGGGTCTCTAAATAAAATTTATTTTTCTCCATACCCGAAAACAAATTATTTTTTGTGGATTTTTTAATTGAATAAGGCATAATTATACAAAAATCGGTAAAAATAAAATATGTGCCATTGAATATTACAAAAACAAAACACTATAACGTGAAAGGTTACATTTTGAGCGAATTATTGATTGAGAAAAATCGAAAATAGCCTTCTTCGCTGTAAAAATCAACAAAGACCCAATTCAAAAGTATTTTTAACCGATTTCAATATCGATATTATAATCCACGCAAATTACACATTTTAGAAGAAATAATTTATAAAGTAATAATATTTGAGATGCATACTCTAGATATCCGAAAAGTCCCCTCCCCCCATTTGGGGGTGGAACGTCCTTTTTCTTGCAAAAAAACACTCCTAACGGGGATTTAAAGCTGGTTAGAGGTATAGGAAATAAAAAATTTGTCGTTAAATTCTGTATAAAAAATGTCCTATTAAACTTGTAGCTTATACTCACCTATTTCGCGCTAACAGCCTCCGAACAGAGAGGAAGTCAGGAGCGCACAGATAAAATTAAGTTTAAAAAAAAAACATTTTTAAAAACAAGCTTTTATTTAAATGCTCTAAAAAGAAGAAAATAAACTTTAAATTAAATCAAACCCATCAATTTATTACATTATACAATTTATATGATATAAAAGCTTGTCGCGAGATTTACCTGTGTAAATAAACAAGAATACAATATGTAACTTGATCTTGACACAAGTAATAATTCTAAGAAAAAATGTATGTATTTCATAAAATAAATTTACACAGGTAAATCTCGCTACAAGCTAAATTGTATAATGTAATGTAATAATGGGTTTGATTTAATTTAAAGTTTATTTTCTTCTTTTTAGATAAAAGCTTGTTTTTAAAAATGTTTTTTTAAATTTAATTTAATTTAATTTTTAAATTTTTAGCTACACCTTAATTAGTTTTATATATTCATTGTGTCGTTCCTATCCGATATCAAACTTATAGTTTAAACCGAATCCTTCACCATTTCTTAGAATGAACGTATGAGCGTATATACTTTACGATCAAATTATAGTGTTAAAACTAGAAAATTTTGTTTCCCATCTTGGGGCGTCCGCCATATTGAATTTAGTGTGACGTCATTTTATTTTCGTATTCTTCTCAGCAAACCCTTTCATTTGAGTGCATAAAAAATAACTGGTCCGCCATCTTTGGGAGTCCGCCATACTGGATTTGGAATGACGTCTTCGTATTCTTCTCAGCAAACCCTTTCATTTGATACCCATACCCATATCAAGGGGGTGCATAAAAAATAACTGGTCCGCCATCTTTGGGAGTCCGCCATATTGGATTTGGAATGACGTCTTCTTATTCTTCTCAGCAGACCCTTCCATTTGATACCCATGTCATGGGGGTGTATAAAAAATAACTGGCCCGCCATCGTTGGGAGTCCGCCATATTGAATTTAGTGTGACGTCATTTTATTTCCGTATTCTTCTCATTTGATACCCATATCATGGGGGTGCATAAAAAATAACTGGTCCGCCATCTTTGGGAGTCCGCCATATTGGATTTAGAATGACGCCACTTAGCTAACCATGCATTGTCATCCAAACTAAACGTGTATGCACAATTTCAGCTCAATCGGTTGGGGATAACTGTTTTAAAATTCAGTTGCAAGATTTGACCTAAACATACATACAAACAAACAAACAAGCAAACATTGGAAGTTAAATAAAAGCTTGTAAAAATCGATCCTATTCGATGTTTCACAGCGAATATCTTAAAACGGGTTACTTTAACGAGAAAAATGCTCAGGAATGAATTTATAGAGGGGAACTCTATAAGATGCATGTATAGCGGGTTTTGACGCAAGTGATTTTTATTTATTTTCCCTTTTTTTCCACAAAGCTGTATTTTTTAATTTGAGCTCGTTTCCACACCACCCTCGAGGTACAGATCTCGGTGCGTTTTTTTACGTGGTTTCCCCTGTAGGCCTATTGTACTCAAATTCTGTCCAATTTTACTCATTAAGGGGTTATTCATCGACGAAATCTTCTTCAAATTCGGAATTTAAACATCCTTGCCCATGACAATTAGACCACATTGTTAAGCAGCTGCAGGATATTAGCTGTAGGGTGGAAATTGGTGCTGGTAACTCGGTGGGTGCTAAGATCTTGTCTACTTTCTTCCAACCCCAATCCTTTGGTTAGAAGTATTCTCCTCGCCAATATTGAATTTGGAGAAATATCTCCTCTGTAAGAATGTTGACGTAATGCCTCAGATGTTGGTAGCAGTCTTGATAGAATCCCGGCAGCACTAGATTGACCGACCAACTTATTGAAAATAAACTTTTGAAGATTCAAAGATGTCTCTTTTTTGGGGCTTTGTATAATGCAAGCGCGAATTGCTCTCCAGCACTTGTAATTTCTTGTTTCGTTGAGCTACGGTTGTTGAATATACGGACAATCTCTTCGAGATCTTTTCTTTTATTGACGCATTCCACCGTTTGCACGTTTCTTTTACCAAAGAAAGCTGAAGTGGTATCGCATCTGAACGCATGGACAAACAAAACTGTCTCTTTACAGCTTTTTAAAACTTCCGAGGACTGCAAGTCACGAGAACTATACGCTTTATTTTCTATTTTTCCCCGAGCCTCTCTTAATATCAATATCTTGTCCGACATGACCACTGTATCATTTCCATGAGATTCATTTAAGGTGGTTTGAACTATGAGTACGTCAGCGTCGTCTACAGCAGTAATTGTTTTGATTTCCTCGTTTTTAAATCTCTCCACCAATGGCGAAATAAACCGGTCCTTATTTGTGAGATTGTTTATAATTTTATTTTGCGTTTCAGTCAGTGGCGTGTTCTCATTGAAAATAATTTCCGGTGAAATGCGTTTCAAAAGTCCCTGCTGCCTTTCGATGCTCCTCGTACTGCAGACATTGTCAAATACTACAGTCACTTCTTTTGCCGTAATGATTACGAATAAAGCGAACGTAGGCTGTATAAATGTCGCCAGTAGTATGGCTACTACTCGATGAATCAAATTGCCGCCATCAGCAATGAACTGGCAATCAGAAAAATCTATTGGCCTCTCTCGTACAGCATTGAAAATTTCATACAGAGACGAATTCTTGGTTTTTTTTCATTAACTCTTTCTTATCGAAGAGAAGGAGAGGAATTGAAGCAAGCTCAAAATTGAAACATGACTCCAAAAATTATAAATACCCAACTGTTTATTTACTTATATTTAATTTTCAGAGAATCAGGATCTGAGAGAGAAGTAAATAAACTGATACAGAAAATGCAATATAATTTTAAGTATACTATATATACCTTAAAGGTAATTAATTATTCATGTCTGAAGCTTTTATTGCCGTAATCCTTCCAGGTATAGCCTGAGGCCGTCCTTACATCTACGTCGGTACCATACATGTTTTACGTATTGTGTTGCCAACAGAGCTTTCTAAAATTCTCCGCCTAGTGCCTTAAAATTCTCCGCAAATCGAAGAAATTCTCCGCCAAAAATAAAATATCAAAATTTTCTATACAACAAAAAAATATATTGATCTTTATTTGCTTCTCAATATGTAATCCATTAGTCCATTACTAATTTGCACAAACTGATATTTTAATTCATCAGTAATGAATTAATAAAACCTGGTTGTGATGAATCACCACAACCAGGTTTGGAGCACGCTTGAGATTAGTGAACTCTATATACATACTGGAATGAGTATGAACAATTAGGAATCTATTGTTCCCTTTCAAAGAAACTTTAGAGATAAACTAAATTTGGAGGCACCCTGGCTCCCTCTCACTTGTAAACTAATTATTCAGGAAACTGAGACAGGTAATCTTCAAATATGGCTTTCTCTCTCTAAAGCTTCTTCGAGCTCCAGCCTATCGGTCCTCACTCCAATATAGTATCGAGCTCACTACTTGAGATCATTGGTCGACAACCGGCCTCTGTTGACAATGAATGAAACCGAATACGCACATATCGCCATCTGTTATCATTTACATAAACTCCTAAACTGCAAGAAAACAGAGAGGTACATTATTTTGTTATTTGTTTTAATAAAGAAATATTTATAAATTTTGTCACCCTATATTCTCCGCCAATTCTCCGTCAAAAAGGCATTCTCCGCCAGATTCTCCGCAGGCAGTCAAATTCTCCGAAAAGCGGAGAATTCTCCGGCAATTGGTAACACTGCGTATAATAGACCCATCCAGTTAGGGCAAGCGAGCGAGATATATACAGCCTAATGTGCGTTGAGTGAGACAATAACTAGTGCGTGGTACGTTGTGCGCAGTCTTGTGGCAACTGGCTGCCTCTGTATCCCAGATACGCATTCACCGTACGACAGTGTGCAATAATATACTTGTTAAATAACATTATTAAGTAACGTACAATTCCAAATTTGTGAAATGTGGGAGAAAAGTTTATGTAGATTTAAGGAATTTAAGCAATCGTCTAACTATTGCCACAAGAATGCGCGCGCATGACGTATTCACAGCCGCTTAACAGGATCGGTCTATTATAAACGCATCTGTGTGAAAAAAACCCACTATACATGCATCTTATAGAGTGAATTCCGCTCTATAAATTCATTTATGAGCATTTTTCTCGTTAAAGTAACGCTGTGAAACTTCGAATAGGATTGATTTTTACCTGTGCGCTCCTAACTACCCCTCTGTTCGGAAGCTGTTAGCACGAAATAGGTAAGGATAAGCTACAAGGTTAATAGAACATTTTTTATGCAGAATTTAACGACAATTTTTTTTTATTTCCTATGCTTTTTTCTCTTGCGACGAACGGTTTACAAGATAAAAGTGAAAAACCAGCTTTAAATTCCCGTTAGGGGTGGTTTTTTTGCAAAAAAAGGGACGTTCCACCCCCAAATGGGGGGAAACTTTTCGGGTATCTATTTCTAACCTTATCTAGAGTACACATCTCAAATATTATTGCTTTATAAATTATTTCTTCTATTCACTGTTTTTTAATCTAATTTGCGTATACTATTAGGCAATAAGGTTCAATTAATTGGGCGACGGTGAAATTTGATATTCAAATATTTTTTTAAACCCTTTTTGGGTATGTGGTATGTTTCTTTATCTTCTACACAGTAAAATATCCGTCGTTATGGCTTTTTAAGTTTTAACATTAAGCTCGTTATCAGCGAACCTGAAATTACATGCAAAGCAATTATCGCAGCTATATTTGATTCAACATTTTTAATTTTTAACAGACGTTTTCTTGTCATTTTTTAGAGTTTACTGACCTTTATTTTCAATTTCGTCATTTACGACACATAGAAATGCATTTCCAAAGCGACTCATCTAGTAAAAAACAAAGTATGTATACATATTTAACAAATACAGCTGCAGAAACTTAAAGTCCATGCAATTCGCCATATTTTAAATGTAATGACAATCAAGAAAAACAATATACCTTACAAGGTAGTGTAATGCATAGACCGGTCTTCACTGTAAAGAGTTCTCGGGAATACTTCTACCAATCACATTACGAGTAAATACATAGAGCACTTCCACATTTTACCAATCTCCCGTCTTTACGTTCTAAGGTTGCCAATATCAGATGAAATATTGTTATCGTACCGCCATCTAGTAACGCTAGACTAGACCACACAACGAATTATGTGGGATAGTGCATAGTTTTGATTTTCCTAACTTACTTTGTGATGAGTTACCATGCGTAAGTACATTTTTAGTTTATTTGCTTCCAGAACGAGTGCGTTCAACATGTAATAATTGATTTTGCCTGCTTGGTATTCAGTTATGTTTAATTTTAATTATGAAAATTATTTTGTAATTACGTTTTTATAAGCCATTGAAAGCTGTGTTTGACTTGTCCCTAGATATATTCAAGAATTGGCTTTGAAATTGGGAGTTGGTGTATTTATGTTATGTTTATATTATTAAATAACCCCATATATAACCCAAAACTACAATTTACAAATTACGTTAACAATTAATAATAAGCTAGAGAAGAAATTTATAGATGAAACTTAAAAGCACCAGTGGTTTTCATTTGCGGAAAACATTTCACGAAACAAAACATGACATATGTCTAAATATTACCACGAAATTTGTCGACGCGTCGATACAAAAAATTAGAGCGATAAATTTATCGTGTTGGTACTGTCAAAAGCCGATCTAGGTTGAATTACCACTAATAATGTCGTTTGATCGGTGCAATATTGTCAAAAAACGGGCATTCAATGGCTATCACGTTAATGAGTAAAATAATCGTATGTAATATCACTAGTGCTTAGAATTTTATCGGTACAATTTTTGCGAAAGCTTTGTTGCCTGGTAATATAAAGAGTGTAAATTGTCAGTTTATTATCTGATTCAGACGTTTTCTTGTCATTTTTTAGGGTTTACTAACCTTCATTATCAATTTCATCATTTACGTCACATAAAAATGCATTTCCAAAGCGACTCATCTAATAAAAAACAAAGTAGGTATAAATTATGTAATGACAATGACAATCAAGAAAAACAATATACGTAAAACCAAAGGTATTGTAACTCATAGACTGGTCTTCACTGTACAGAGTTCTTGGGCACGCTTCGACCAATCACATTACGAGTAAAGCCAGACAATATTGCATTTTACCAATCTCTTGCTTTTACGTTCCAAGGTTGCCGACATCAGATGAAATGGTACCGCCATCTAGTAAGCTAGCTTAACTTAACTGTGTATACAGTGAATTTTTCAAGAATTATTATATTAAAGTGTTTATTAATATATATTTATGTATTTAGGGCCGGTTTTAGGTACAGTTTAAACCTAAGTTTAACTAGAAGATTCTGTTGAAGTCCGAAATAAAAGTAAATAGCGTGTTTAGCAAAGTGTATATTAAGCACACTCATCAGAAAGGAAATAAACAAGAACCTTTTAATAAGAACTCAAAAAGACGCTTCTCCCAGCAGTTTTTTTTACTACAAAAATCATTCGATAACGAGTTCGATAACTATCGATATAACTCAATAACAACTATCAATACCACAGAATCTTTATTCAAATTTAATTAATAATTTCCTGTTTGATGAATGTGCCTAATATACACTTTGTTAAATACGCTATTTACTTTTATTTCGGACCTCAACAGAATCTTCTAGTTAAACTTAGGTTTAAACTGTACCTATAAAACCGGCCCTTGATCCTTATTTTTAATTTAAGAAGTTTAATATTTGAGTTGTTTGCTTGTTTAAGTAGAGAGAATTTTAAGTACAACGAAGTATAATGTATAGTGCTAGTGCAGAATTTTGATTTTCCGAATAAGGTGTTGTTACCTACTTTGTGATGGATTACCAAACGTAAGTATATTTGGATATATTTAACATGAAATAATTGATTTGTCTGCTTCGTAGGCAACATTTCACGAAACAAAACGTCAAAATATTATCGCGATATTTTTTGTCGACGCGTCGATACAAAAAAATAGAGCGATAATTTTTTCGTGCTGGTACTGTCAAAAGCCGATCTAGGTTAGTTTACCACTAATAATGACATTTGATTGGTGCAATGTTGCCAAAAAATTTGCTATTCATCAATTCACTGGCTATCACGTTAATGAATGAAATAATCACTATTACTAATTAATTTCTCTCTGGTTGAGTTTCTGATATACGCATTGATGGATAGTCCGATTTTATTTACCTTTGTGAACTCTGAATATAGTGTGGTGGCTTAGAACAAATACTAGCCAGAATCGTGACCTGCTGGATTAAAGCGTCAAATTGCAGAGTTCTTATATACCCTCAGTACTATCAATTCAATCTTGAAACACGACGCTTCTTTGTTTTCTTTGGACTGTAACTGTAAATTTTCGACTTATTTGGTTTTTACTAAATATCTCCCCAACTTCTCGGTTTGTAGCAAAAAAGATTTAATTTAAACTAAATTTGCTACAATTTGAGACCAGAGCCGCTTTTGTACTTAATATTTTGCGAGATACAAGCTGCCAAAGTATTGGACTTTTTTCAGATTATTACGAAAATCGGTTGGGTTTACAGTAACACTATTCGAATTAATTTTAATCTAGACTAAATTTGCTGCAACATTAAATAGATCTGCTTTTGTAACTTAATATTTTGCGAGATACATCCAGACTTCTAAATACGACGCGATCACAATTTTCTTCCAGTATTTCTGGCAGTGTTATTTATTTATTTTTTTTTTCCATTAGGATTGCCTACGAATCGATGTTGAATGGGACATATACAAGCCAGATAGTGTGAAGGAAACTACACGTGTGAAGAGAAGGAAGGGAGAAAGGAGAAAAGTCACAAGGGAAACTACACACCTCAAAAACTTTGTTACATTCCTGAAGAATTCAATGAACAAGACAGAACTGTTTATAAGTGATGCAGTCGCAGCTTATGACGTACAAGAAGGTAAAGAAATATACATCCCTATTGTAAATCTGTTATTTCAAAAAATAGCAGTGCACCGATGTCCGAAACTGACCACGAAGAAGCTGATGATACCAGAATGTGTCTTCATATATTGGATACATTACAAAAGGATGCAACCAACATCCTCATAAGTACAGTTGACACAGATGTTATGGTGGTACTAGTAGGCATCTTTTTCGAGCTACAAACTTACAAACCTAATATTCAACTTTGGATTGCATTTGGTAAGGGCAAACACTTCCGATATTATCATATCAACGCCATCTGCCAAGAGCTCGGAGAAAATATGTCGCAAGCATTGCCCCTTTTTCCATGCTTCACGGGTTCAGACAATATATCACAATATTTTGGTAAGGGGAAAAAGCTAGCATGGAAGACATGGAAAGCACTGAAGGATTTATCTTCTCTGCAAAACATCAATTTCAGCCAGTAGATGCCAAAATAAAGGCATTTAAACTCATAGAACGATTCACATGCATCCTGTACGATGGCACAATAGAACTTGACAGCATCAATAAGCTCAGAGGGGATCTCTTCATACAAGGAAAAAAGTAAAAATGATGCAAAGTCTACCGCCCGCACAGGATGCCCTCATTCAACACACTAATCGCTGCATCTATCAATCTAACATCTGGTTAATCAGTTTGAAATCACTCCGGCTAACTTTGGATGGAAAAGAAAGTGCATAGAGAGAAGCGAAAAAGAGGTAAAATTGTGTCGTGTCGTTTTTTTTATCGGCTTAGAACAAGATCAGACACAGTGGGTATTACCGACAACATCATTTTACACATAAAAACACGAAATACGACATTTTTTAATGGTCACAGATATTCTTATTTAAAAAAAGTGTAAAATTTAATTTTTTTTTAAATCATGTTTTTTTGTACATCTATTGCCATATCTCAAAAATGAATTGAGCTATCGATGTGAACTTTTTTTTGTTATAAAACACACACTTAAGCGCTTTTTTCTATACATAGGATTGCTAATAAAAAAAAATGTGAACATGCCAAAAACGTAGATGACCCTGAAAGTTTAGAGAATACGCCATCAAATTTTCACTAAGCGAGGAACTTTTTTATTTTTGAAAATTTTGTGTAACATGCTATGAAGAAAATGAAGTCAATAGACTAAAAAAGTTTTTAGAAAAAAACTATTTTCATTATTAGCAATAGTTTGCTAGTTACGAATTTTTTAGTATGCAGGAATTTTCGAAGCGTACGCGCGCGGCACTTAAGAATAATAATGATTATGTATTGTGTGTAATGGAACTTTTCATTATTATTTTTTTATATTTAGGACTGTTTTATCACGTTTTAGGATCTGAAAGGATAACTTATTTTTTCCAGTGACGCATTAAGGACTAAGGTTGGAGGCAAAAAGGAATTAAAAATCTTAAATAGAGTATCTGGGATAAAAATGCATTGCATTGGGATCTCGGAAACGGTAAAAAATAATATTATAGTAAATGGAAAAAAAAGTTGCGCAACTAAGGGGCTAATAAAATTCCATAAACAGAAGTGTAAGAAAAGTAATAATTTTGGAGTGTTTTGATAAGAAGTAAACTATCGAGTTTTCCTTTTTTTGCATTATTATTGGAGCTAAATAGAAAAGACAGTTTCTTAAAGCACTTTTTTTTGAACCTGGCAATCTTAATATTTGTATCCGACATTTCCTGTGTCAAGGTCCCTATCCGAAACTCCCATGCATTTTTACCCTAGATCCACACAATAATTGAGTAAACGTGTTATTTTCGCCTAAATTGGATAACAAAAAAAAATATCCTAAATTAAGTCTCTTTTAATTTCCGCAGCCCTAATTATAGTTTCCATGGCTTGTGCACAAGTTTATCGTTCTCCTCTATTACTACGCTACATAAAATCCACTCCATTTTACAATGAAACTTAGATTGCTTTTTTATCTTAAATATTTTTTTAGCAGATAATCCACGCACAATTCGCACAATGGCCATACGTTCTATAATATAATACAAGTGGTAATAAGGGAAAGAATATCGTTACACATTTTACTTCCACATCCAGTGTAAGTATCGACAAAAATATTTTTGAAAATTTTTATTGTCCAAATAGGCTTAGAATGTCATGAAACGTCGAGATTTTAAGTTTGAGCAAAAAAATTCTGTCTGTCGGTCTGTCAGTAACTTTTTGTGCGCACGATTACTCCGGACCCGTTTAAGATATTGACTTGAAATCTGGTACTTACACGTACCATGTATTTTAACGAGATCTGGAACTAGATTATTCCGTTAAAAGATTGGGAGGTAAATGGGGGTAAATAGGCAAATCAAGCAAGTGAGAGTTCATAAAATTGGTATTTCGTATATATAAGAGAAGCTAAGATCTCAAAAATTTTTTTTGGCATTAACCACCCCCATTACCAACTACCACCCCATTATTCAAGGGGGCGAAAAAAATAAAATTGTCATTTAGTGTGTGTACAAGAACCAAAGGCCTCAATTTTTTTTTACTTTACCCACCACCACTACCACCCCCCTTCCACCACCCTCAGCCCCACTACCGATGTGGCATATCGTTTTATAGGTTTTTAGGGTAGATGATTTCAAATATTTTATTATTAAAGTTCCATAAACAATTATTTCCACATTCAATTTTTTTTCGTTGTGAGAGACTTGTATAGAAGATGTGGATGTGGAAGTAGTGATTCCTTGGGCAGCGGTTTTATAATTTGACCTTCGACGAAAACGAATCACGTTGATCGTACACCGCCCTGAGACTAGTTAGTTTTAGTGGACGCGGGCGTATTAATACTCAATTTCTGCAATTCGCGCGCTTCAAAAAAATCACTGTACCTAAACTATCAAAGACACAATAAGAAATATGCTATCAAAAACTGTTTTGGTCTTTTGGCTTTATTTTCTTCGCAGCATGTTATACAAAATTTCCAAAAACAAAAAAGTTCCTCGCTTAGTGAAAATTTGACTGCGTATTTTCTGAACTTTCAAGGTTATCTAAGTTTTTAACATGCTTAAAAATGTTTTAATTAACGATACTATACACAGATAGAAGCGCTTAAGTGTATGTTTTATAACAAAAAAAGTTCATGTGGATATCTCCATTCGTTTTTTAGATATGGCATTAGATGTTCAAAAAAACATGATTAAAAAACAAACAAAATTTCACACCTTTTTAAAAATAACAATGTCCGTGACCTCTAAAAAATGTCGTATTTCATGATTTCTAATGAACATCGACCTACTTAACGAAATGGTATATGTCTCAGTTTGTTCTAAGATTAAAAAAAAAACTCGAGAAGGAAGCGACTTTTCCCCTGTTTTTTACTCCACTAATATGTAAGGCTGAATTCCTGTGCTCTAAGAATTGCATTTGTAACAAGGCTGCACTTGCCTGCACAGTTCTTTATCATTGCAAAGGACATTGTGAACAGTAAACAACATTATAAATATAATTTTTAGGATTATTTTCTTAATAGTTATTCTGTAAATTTTTTTACTGAAACGTTTGTAACATGGTCAAATACATTGTCTCAGTAAATTGTGATTGTATCGATGTCTTTCTTTACTCACATTGTAGCCTATTTATTCTTCTTAAACATTAATAAAACAATGTTTGCTGTAAAACTGACTGAACTGGAGATATATAGCAAAACCGACGATATAGATTTTCGTAATAATCTGAAAAAAGTCCAAAACTTTGGAAGCTTGTATCTCGCAAAATATTAAAGTTACAAAAAGCGGCTCTGATCTCAAATTGCAGCAAATTTAGTTTTTTAAATTAAATAATTTTTGCTACAAACCCAGAAGTTGGGGAGATATTTAGTAAAAACCAAATAAAAGTCGAAAATTTACAGGTACAGTCCAAAGAAAACAAAGATGGCGTCGTATTTCAAGATGGTGGACACTGAAATCGACCCCCCCCCCCCCCCCCCCCCGGTATATAATACGTGTGCAAAATTTGCAGCTTTAATCCAGCAAGTCACGATCTTTTCGCTAAGCCACCACACTAATAGAGTTGGTAACACAAAGGAGGATGTTAAAAAGTCGCTAATTTTGGCCTAAATTGGAAAATGAACACGATTTTTGATAGAATTTTTCCCGTATAATGCGATGATGTATTCGGTTTTACAGAAAAACGGCGGGAAAATGTGGAAAAGTTAAGAAAACACTTGAGAATTTATAAAGTCCTGTCTAAGATATTCACAAGTTAAACTTTTAGGATCTCTATTAGGGATGGGACGGATATCCGGTCCGGCTACTGCATCCGGCCAATCCGGCTTCCAAACCGGATATTCGGCTCCGGCCGGATATGAAAAAATATCCGGTCAACATCCGGCCAAATAAAAACTGTCCAAAAGGCATTAAACTTAAATGTTATTTATTAATTGTCAGTTATATCAAAATATTTATAAAACTAACATTGAACTAGAAACGACAATCAAAATAAATAACAAATATTTAGGTCTTAAATTCTTCGATAGGGCTACATATCGATAATGTGGATATATACCTAAAATATTAAATAACGTCGATCCCCGACTAATCGTAGGCATAGTTTGACCTCGTTCTGGACAGGTACCCACTCAGGATGCAAGAAAATATATTACTGAAGACCGAATTTTTCGCGAATACAATAGTGGTGTGTAGCTATTTTTCTCCATTGTATTGCTAATGACAAAAACAGCAACTACTAACGATCGCGAGAAATTACTTTTTAATTTGATGTGTAATTACACAAAATGCATGTAATTTCAAAAGTCAGATGCCGGTTGCTGGTTCTTCTGAGAACAGATGGAGATGCCGCAAGACCAAGACAAGACAAGACTAAGCAAGTCTTGGTCTTGAAAGGTCAGGTCTTGTCTTGGTCTCGAAATTTAAGACAAGACCAAGACAAGACCGAGACTAGTCTCGGTCTTGCGACATCTCTAAGAATGAAGTTCCTTAGAAAATCATAATATTAATAAATACAAAAACACCACAACTGTGATGGATAGAACCAAGTGCACACATAAATATTTATTATTAATTATTATTAGTTCTGTTCTGGTGTACCATGCGCATTTCGTGTAATTACACTTACTTGCAGCAATGTGCAAGATTGGCAGGACAGGACAATACGGGTGTGACTTGAATTTAATTGTAAATATCGCGGCCTACTCGTAGATAAAGCGAATGCTTGAAAAGGCAAGATATCCGGCCGGATTATCCGGCCGGACCGGATTTTGAACTGGCCGGATATACTGTATCCGGTTATCCGACCAAAAGCACATCCGTCCCATCCCTAATATCTATAATATTTTATTCTAGATTATGGTGGTTTCTTTTAGTATTTTTCTCACAGAATATGATGCTCTACCTCGTTTTGCCGAAAAATGTCGAGAAAATGCGGAAATATTAAGAAAATGCTTAATAATTCGCAAATTCGAGCCTATAATATTCAAAATGTAAACTTTTTAAGATTCAGAGCTTATTACGCGAAATTTAGGTGGTTTCTTGTGGTATTTTTCCCGTGGGATACGAAGATCTACTCTCTTTTGCCGGAAAATATTAGGAAAATGCGAAAAAATTAAGAAAACCTTTGAAAATTTTCTGCGTCATTCCCAAGTGAAATATATTAAGAACCAACATTATTAGCTTGGGATTATAGTAGTTTTATCTAACTTGAAATTAAGGTAGATACTCTGTATCTTAATGGGTTTAACTTGGAGTTGTTACAGGCTAAATTATGTAAGTTATTATCGAGGTTATTATGCACTTTTTTAATTTTTCCGAATTTTCCCGAGGTTTTCCCGCATAGCCGTGTTAAACTTCTCTTTTCACTGAATAAGTTATTAACATTGACTCCTAACATATTTCATTAAGGATGTGCTCACACTAGGTATGTTGAGTAATCGGACATTCTACATTTTTCCGGAATTTTAACGCAAACAGAGTAGACCATCGTATTCCAAAGGAAGAATACTATGAAAAGCCACCTCAATTTTTAGTTATATACTTTGCATCTTAAAAGGTTAAAATTATGACTATCTTTATCTTAGGCTAGATTTTATGTTTTCAAGCATCTTTTTAATTTTTACGCCTTTGCCCATCATTTTCCCACAAAAAAGAGTTGACCCTCGTATCCTGCGGAAAAAATACTACAAGAAACCACCTGAATCTCGCATAATAAGCTATGGATCTTAAAAAGTTTAAATTTTGAATATCACAGACTCGAATTTGTGAATATTTGTGCATTCTCTAAATTTTTTCGCATTTTCCTGACATTTTTCCTGCAAAGCGAAGTAGAGAATCATATTCTACGAGAAAAATACTAAAAGAAACCACCATAATTTAAAGTAAAATATAAAGGATCCTAAAAGTTTCACTTGTAAATATCTCAGGCTTCTCAAGCATTTTCTTAACTTTTCCACATTTTCCCGCCATATTTTCGCAAAACCGAATCGCATTCTACAGGAAAAATGCTATCAAAAACCGTGTTCATTTTCCGCTGTTCAGCTTAGGTCAAAATTAGCCACCTTCTAACATCCTCCATAATTGAAAAATTTAGTATTCTGTATTTGTTTTAAGCCGATCGACTACCAATTCGCTAGCGATCTAATATTTTCTTGACTGTGGACCCTTAAATAATCCTATAAAGTATGCAGGATAATTGCTTTTAATAAAAAAAACTTCAATATCGGTTCTTTAAAGTGGTTAGTTGAATAGGATTTGGAAACGCTATAACGATCTAGGAAAATGTGACACAAACCGTCGCACAAAATCAATTTTGCAACAACTTGAATCTCTATTTGTTCAACGGCAAATTGAATCGAACTAATTACTGTTTTAAACAAATAAAGGACCAAAAGCAATGTCCAACAGTTCAAAAAAGAGAAAATTTGTCAACTGATTAAATGTTAGTCGATTTAGAAACGGGTGCAACTTTAAATTTATTTTTTTAAAACTGCACTCAATTAATTGTTTTTAGGCGTAGGCGTGCAATTTTAAATTAGCCCAGTCGATGAAGGCATTTACCTACAAAAACTTGCAAAATGAATCATTTTTTTAATGAGTTCGTGAAAGTGTATAGAATAATATGCTGAAAAGTTGACATTTCGCTCGGATGCAGAACATAAAAAGAAGTGAAAAGAAATTTTTTTTTCATCCATTTTTTCAAAACTTTGTTAAGTTAAGCTAGGAAAAAATAAAAAATACAGATAAATAGATCATGTATTTATGAACAAAAAATGTCCTAACAAAATTTATAGCTAAAGCCACGGTTTTCCCGGAAAAGAAATAGTCAGGTGTAACGTTACAACTCGGAGAGAGATCCAAAAGGTGCGCGCGCTTGAAGACGCATGACTGTGACACCGACGCGACGCACTGAATTACATGTCACTAAATCAGAATTTGTTCAATCTATACGAGTGTCTTTTAAAAGATCTATATTATCACGCCCGAACTCAAACGTCGCAATAAAAAATATAGAAAAAAAACCGCTGCCCAAGGAATCACTACTTCCACATCCAGATTCTCTATCCAAGTCACTCACAACGAAAAAACTTTGTATGTGAAAATAATTGTTTATGGAACTTTAATAATATAATATTTGCAATCCTCTACCCCAAAAACCCATAAAACGATACCCCACATCGGTAGTGGGGTGGGGGTGGTGATAGGGGGGTGGTAATGGGGGGTGGATGAAGTAAAAAAAATATTTTGAGGTTTCTGGTTCCTGTACATACACTAAATCACAATTTTTTTTTCATCCCCTTTAATAAGGAGGTGGGGGTGGTAATGGGGGTGGCTAATGCCAAAAATTTTTTTGAGACCTTAGCTTCTCTTATATATACTAAATACCAATTTCATGGACTCTTACCTGCTTGATTTACCCATTTACCCCAATTTACCCCCCAACCCTTCGACGGAACAAGATGAAAATATAATCTAGTTCTAGATCTCGTTAATGTACATATGTGTATCAAATTTCAAGTCAATATCTTAAACGGTTCCAGAGTAAACGTGCGCACAAAAAAAAGTTACAGACAGACAGACCGACAGACAGACAGACCGACAGACCGACAGACAGACAGAAATTTTGTTTTCGCTCAAACTTAAAATCTCGACGTTTCATGACATTTTAAGCCTATTTGGACAATAAAAATTTTTAAAAATTTTTTTGTCGTTACTATACTTCCACTGGACGTGGAAGTAATAAAAGCTCTTCAAAAATTCTTTTTTCATTGAGAACTGTTAAAAAGTATGTGCTTCATGATTATTATGGTTTATTAAGTTGTAGTAACGGAGATTCACAAAAAAGTACATCTCAAATCATTTTAATTTAGTTGCTTGATGATTTTCTTGATAAATATAATATATATTGGAGGCTGTAACTTGCCGATAATTTTACCCATTGGAGAAAATAAAATATCACTATTTCGGAAAGATTGTATACTTTTCGAATGTTCAAACAAAAATTCGTTAACTTGTATGCATTTTTTTTGAAAACATGATCAATCAGATCATGATAAAAAATTGCGATTTTCACGATCTTATCCTTATAACTATGAAAATATCTTTGATTGTTTTGAATACATTAACAAATGTATAAGGAATCCATTGGATATAGCTGAAATGTGGATAGGTGTACCTGTAATAAATAAAGGCACGTAAAGGGCGAGCGTAGAGGCGACTTCAATGTGAATATCAGTCCCGTGTCAATAACCAAATTTGTGTAGTGCGCGTTCGCCAATGTTTTTAGAGTTGTGTTTATTTTTAATTTACTTGTAGGTCCATGTGGACAATAAAATATTTTAACCTAGTTTTTAAGTCCACCTGCGGTGGACAGGAGCTTCTAGCCCCCCACTCGAACTATTTCTAAGCTGAGTCGGGCCCACCCCGCCCAGCCCCACACCCACCTCGACGTCACCTGTCCTGGTCGTGTGGCTGGCTCCGGGTTGGGCTCCGAGGAGGCACATATTGTACTATTAATACTGAATAAATACTATTGATTGATTGATTGATTGATTGATTGAATATCAGTCGATATTTCGTTGAAGCAACGTCGAGCGCGGTTAGTACTTGGATGGGCTCCCATCTTGGGAAATACAGCGTTCTCGTCCCACCTTCTAGAGGCTTGTATATCAGTGTATACTCGGAAGTTATGTAATTTCAGACGAGGATTACGTAGTGGATATACCATCCTTCGGAGGGGATGTAAAGCAGGCGGTCCCTTGTCTATTAAATGTTAGGCAAGTAAAAGATCCCTACTCTTCTTAAGGGAAGGGGTTCGGCAAAATTTCCAGGTTGGGGTTAGGTCGTCTCCTGGCGTCGGTGATAGGCCCTAGTAGCGGAAATAGGCCGACGTTAAACAGTTAAAAAAAAAAAAGGGCACGTAAAAATTCATGCAAGCGATTCAGCGGCTGTGTGGTATCTGTGTATGCGTTCATAATTATATATTTCCATACTCACTATTTATCCGCCTATTCACTAAGAAAAATTTTGAAAATGTGTAATCAGAAAGAGAAAAAAGCTTTATTTTACTCGTTAGAACTGCTAAGAATTTTTAGAGGTTCCATACTTCCATAGTATGCATTTAACCGTGCGCTTGGCCGCGCAGAGTAACAAAGTTACTTCACTATTTTTTTCCAGGAATACCGTGGCTTTAGCGATAAATTTTATAAGGACATTTTTTGTTCAGAAACACTGGTCTATCCACCTGTATTTTTTATTTTTTTTTTCTGCCCTGACTTGATTTCAAAATTTTGAAAAAATTGATGAAATAGTTATTTTTGTATCTAGGGTACAAAATACTACTTCGATGATCGAGAACGAAAGTTTTTTGACGAGGCGCAGCCGAGTCAAAAAATCGTTCGAGATGACCAAAGAATTTTGCACTCGAGATGCAAACAATATTTTTTCTACAACTTTCGTTTGATTAAACTAAAACCATTAGTTAAAAAAAATCATACTGTTTTTAAAATAAAATAGTTTAAAAAATTCTACTTTCAGTTGATTTATTTGATACAACAATAAATATTTTTTAACTACACTCAAAGAAAATGATAGGTAAATTCAACCAAAAAGAGCATATGAAATCGCGCCTATCTAGTTTCATAGTTAAATCAATCAGTAAAGAATTGTCATTCAACTTTATTTGTTTTCGTAAACAAATAGTAGTTAATAATCATATCTTCTTGTAACAAATTAAATAGTACAATGACATTTTTATATGTTCACTAACCATTTTCAATTTGGTCTACAATTAAATAGTACAACGACTTTGTTTTTTGTTCACCAACTAATTTTTAGGTTGATCTACACTTTATTGTATGATGAAGTTAGCCAAAATCTGAGTATTGAGACATCAGACCACCCAAACCAAAGATTAGAGATCGTTTATAAGATCCATCCAAATATATCGATGATCCCTGAGAGAATTTGAACACTGCAATCATGTTATTAATTTTCTATAAATTCATAAGAGTGCAAGATAATGCATGATGGATTATTGTTAATGATTTGTATGTGGCGTCATCTGGGAATAATTTCTGTAATAGACTACGTGGTAAGCAACCAAATTTATGGTAATTCTTTTAGAACTTCTAGAAGACGACAATAATATTGGTTTGTCTACCAAGTATAATAGTACAGCGAACTAATACTGGGTTAGAATTACAATTCGATAATAGTTAAAAATAAAATATACTATTATCTAGTTTAATTTGACAGAATTCAACAAAATAATAGTCAGACGAACAAAATAATAGTCTTATTCATCTATTTTTTAAGTTAATGTTTGTTTTGTTGTACAACTTTTTATTAATTAAAATAACAATCACCTCTTGTTTAAAAATACCATCAATATAGTTTGGTTTAACAAAATTAACGATATTGTTAGTTAACCATTTTTTTTTGTTGAATTTACCCATACTATTTCTTTGAGTGTAGATGTTTGTTTAATTCTCGTGTATACATTAAAAATTATAAAAAGTAGGCAATAATAGTATGTGATGTGTAAAATATTTTGCACCCTAATGCGCAAAATATTTTGCGCACGGTGTCATGATAACGCAAAAAAATAATGTCAATGAAAAAATGTCTCATTTTAGACACTGACATTAATATGCAAACATAGCTTTTTTTGACAGTTGTTGAAAAATACATTTTTTTTTTTCACTTTTTTTATATTCTGCATGGGAGCGGAATGTATTCCTTTTTAGGATATTATTCTATACACTTTCACGAACTCATTAAAAAAAAAATTATTCATTTTGCAAATTTTTGTAGGTTTCACTATAAAATGTTCTCTGTCGCCTGGGCTAGATTTACTTTTCTTTTAAACTATATTTATTCAATTCTTTTTAGCCTAATTTATTTCCAGTAGCGAAGAGCTGAAAATCTCACCGAGCTTTAGATTCATTTTTAAATCTTCTCACCGTTAAAATATAATAGAATAGAATTTTTATTTGGCCATGAACACAAAATAATGTTTGACAAGTCACAAAGTATGAAAACGCAGATAAAATATAGAATAAAAAGACTAAAGATAACGTAAAAGAGAAAATGACAAAATTGCATGCAATATTAAAAACAAAAGAAAATATAGAGTAGTTTTTATAACATGAAACGTGAATCAGTGCATAAGCAAGTAGAAGGCTAATTACTTCCACGTCCAGTGGAAGTATAGTAACGACAAAAAAAAAATTAAAAATTTTTATTGTTCGAATAGGCTTAGAATGTCATGAAACGTAGAGATTTTAAGTTTGAGTGAAACGAAAATTTTCTGTCTGTCTGTCGGTCTGTCTAACTTTTTTTTGTGCGCACGTTTACTTTGGAACCGTTTAAGATATTGACTTGAAATTTGGTACATGTATGTATTTTAACGACATCTGGAACTAGATTATATTTTCATCTTGTTCCGTCGAAGGTTTGGGGGGTAAATTGGGGTAAATAGGTAAATGAAGCAGGTAAGAGTCCATAAAATTGGTATTTAGTATATACAAGAGAAGCTAAGGTCTCAAAAAATTTTTTGGCATTAGCCACCCCCACCCCCTAATTAAAGGGGATGAGAAAAGATTATGATTTAATGTGTGTACTGTGTACAAGAACCAAAAATCTCAAAACATTTTTTTACTTCATCCACCCCCCACTACCCCCTATCTCCACCCCCACCCCACTACCGATGTGGAGTATCGTTTTATGGGTTTTTAGGGTAGGAGATTTCAAATAGTATGTTATTAAAGTACCATAAACAATTATTTCCACATATAAAATTTTTTGGTTGTGAGAGACTTAGATAGAAAATCTGGATGTGGAAGTAGTGATTCCTTGGGCAGTGGTTTTTTATAATGTTATACTTATAAAGAATAACCTAAAATAACTAAAATTAAAATGGGGCAGTGAAAAATTTCTCAACGGAATAGAAGCAATAATTTCGAATATGCCTATTTTAATCTTATACTTAAGGATATGATTTTGCAGAGTGAAAGGGTAATATGCGTTTATTTTCGGTTTATTATATCTACATATTGAGAAAATCATAAATGGTGTTTATTATACATATATGGTAATGGTATTATCTTTAAAATAGTTTCAGACACTTCATTGCTCCAAGGCATACAACCATATACAGTTTTACAATTGATTATTTTTTATTTATTTGCTTTTATCATGATTAGAGAATATTATTTAGGTATTATGCAAATCACAACTTACACACTTTTTATTTATTTATTATGAAAATACCTAATTTCTGTATATTGTTGCCCTAATCTGGGCAACAATATACAGAAATTAGGTATTTTCATAATAAATAAATAAAAAGTGTATAAGTTGTGATTTGCATAATACCTAAATAATATTCTCTAATCATATACAGTTTTCATCATGAATCTTGTATATAGTTAAATGTCATGTTCTAATAATGAAATTAGAACTATTTTCATTGACAAACTACAATTTTCAAGTACAACAGAAAGGACCCTCCCCCACAAACCCTATGGAAATTGGCTCTAAGTCGAATTTTCTGAAATTTGGATATATTGTAGTTTTTGCTTTTCTGAGCAAAAGTTCTCATGGGCAGAAGTATCGACTATGACTGCTTTTGAAATTATGAACGTCACAATAAGCATACAAATTTGGCGGAGTGAAGATAGCAGTCTTTTTAGCAATCCTCCATATTTTTCTTTCTTTTACGTCGTATAAATTATGTTCAGTGAAAAAAATATCTTTTACACAAATATTTCAAGAAAACAGAACAAAATTAATATAGACAGGGGCTGACAGGGTAGTGATTCACAAAAACTAAAATATTATTTTTGTAACTTTTTTAATATCGTTTGTGCATTAACCATTTTCGGTGGAATGATACACTCAAAGAAATAGTATGGGTAAATTCAACAAAAAAAAAATGGTTAACTAACAATATCGTTAATTTTGTTAAACCAAACTATATTGATGGTATTTTTAAACAAGAGATGATTGTTATTTTAATTAATAAAAAGTTGTCGTACAACAAAACAAACATTAACTTAAAAAATAGATGAATAAGACTATTATTTTGTTCGTCTATTATTTTGTTGAATTCTGTCAAATTAAACTAGATAATAGTATATTTTATTTTTAACTATTATCGAATTGTAATTCTAACCCAGTATTAGTTCGCTGTATTATTGTACTTGGTAGACAAACCAATATTATTGTCGTCTTCTAGAAGTTCTAAAAGAATTACCATAAAATTTGCTTGCTTACCACGTAGTCTATTACAGAAATTATTCCCAGATGACGCCACATACAAATCACTGACAATAATCAATCATGCATTATCTTATACTCTTATGAATTTATAGAAAATTAATAACATAACACCTATATCGGATTTTGTTGTGTTTTCTTGAAATATATGTATATAGCTATTATTCCATCAAAAATGGTTAATTCATAAACGATATTAAAAAAGCTACAAAAAGAATATTTTACTTTTTGTGGATTGCTGCCCAGCCCCTATCTATATCGGGGTTTGTTCTGTTTTCTTGAAATATATGTATAAAGCTATTTTTCCACTGAAAATAACTTATACGACGTAAAAGAAGGAAAAATATGGAGGATTGCTAAAAATATTGCTATCTTCACTCCGCCAAATTTTTATGCTTTTTGTGACGTTCAAGCCTTCATAACTTGAAAAGCAGTCATAGCCGAGACTTATGCCCATGAGAACTTTTGCTCAGAAAAACAAAAAATACAACATATCCAAATTTCAGAAAATTCGACTGAGAGCCAATTTCCATAAGGTTTGGGGGGGTCCTTTACAATAAAAATTATTAATATAGAGTTGTATTCGTTAGAACAACAAGCAAGAACAGCAAGTACCTAAAACAGTTTTAAAGATTATGCTATGTTTGGTTTTTAAATATTTATAATAAATCGAAAATAAACGCATATTTCCCTCTTACTCTGTAAAATCCTACCCGTCATTAGGAATATGATTATATAGTTATAGTTGGAGATTTAACGTGTTTTTAATAGATATTGTTAATCTAAGCCGAAGCTGTTTGAGCTACGTGACAGCCATAACTAGGAAAATTAGAATTAGTCGAAAAAGCTTTTTTATTTTTGTGGATTTAAAGTAGCGTACTATGCAAACAGAGAACTGGCATTATACCTAGTTTTCTGAAAATTGGTTGACGGTGGTTAATAGTTTACAATTTGCAGCCATAAGAATGATGAAAATTTGTGCTTCGCTGCAGATTTCTGCAATTATTTCTGTCCTCGTTCCCCCTATGTAGTAATTAGTTATTGTCAATAGTGTAGATTACACAATTTTCCAAAACTATTCCACGGTGAATTAGCCTGTTTCCTCAGAAGATTTAAAAAAGATCCACTAGAGGCAGCACTAGTGGGGGGGTACACGTGTTTTTATTTTCCTATTGACAGCAACGTTAAACGTACTTTTTTAAAATGGAATTAGCGGAATATGATGTACCTGGAGCAAAATTGAAATTTGCCAAAGTACAAGGCCATCTTGTCCGGGATTTAAAACGACGCATGTCGTGGTTTACCTGTATCAGGTAATAAAAATGTACTAATAGGCGTCTGAAAATAAGGAGTCCGCCACCTGGTGGTCTATAGTCAAACTAATTATGGGCTTTTCTGTCATTGTCTCTTTAGTGTACGATGATATCAACAATAAGTAAATGATAAACTGAGATGCTAAGTTATTAAAAATATGATAGCGTTTAAAGTGGCTACAATTTGCTGGTGCCAACCTAGTCGGTATCTTTTGTAGATTGCAGGGATAACTCGTGAAAGTTGAGTTGGCACGACAATGTTCAAAGCATACCCTCTTTGATGTAGACACCTTTAACCAGGCATTGAGAGGGAAAAAGCTGGGGCAAATAACCGTGGCCCGGGTAGTAATAAATGTCCTAGACAATCACACATTGTAAGTGACATTTTTGAAATAAGTAAATATATGTAATTCCAGTATATTTAAAAGTAATATATACTATTGCACCATGCACTATTATGTTTTAACCCCTGAATATTTCTATTTCATATTTTACAAAATACTGTTTCATTTATTTTACTCAAAGAATTAATAAATGTCTTTTCAGTTATATTCAATGTACCTACCACTAATTTCATGGGTACCTATTTGAATCTCAGACACTTGTTTGTAAACATAGAGCATACACATTTATTTATTAAGTTTTGTGTTGAATATGGGTTGTACCACACAAAATAATATGTCCTGCATTTAAATCATATTCCCCTTCATACACACTCTTAGAATTTTTACATTTTTAGTGCTTTACAAATGTTCCATACATTGCAATATGCTTAACCTAAATGTCACTCATGTTTCCTGAAAAAAAAGTGATTTAAACTACAACTGTACATAAATTTAAAGAAATATTTAAGTTTATTAATATTTAACTTGCCAGACACCGTTTCTGTCGAAGAAACTGTACTTTTCAAGGGAAAAACTAGATAACCTAAAAAAAATATGAATTTTGCTGAATAATGCCATTAACGTCTTGCAAATCACTTACGACAAAATGTTGCAAATCTTTAGATCATATATTATTAATGTTATTATTTTTAACGCCAAAAATAACAATAACCAGAAAAAAACCAATATAAGTATTCTCCACATAAACAAACAAAAAGCCTATAATTAGTTCACGAGTTCTCCACTTCGGCGCTGGCATCCTAAATTCAGGCGCCTATAGAAAGGTTAGTTGTCGTTGATTATTTGTCTTAAATGTCATCATGCTGTCAAAGATTTAAATATTTTATGTGAATTTTTTTTTATCGGAATTGATAGTGGTAAATGTTTAGAAGATAAACAGCAACGCATGAAATTACTTAATCCAGTTCTACCAAGCTCAACATCCCGCACCTTTCCTTCTTCAAACTGGTCTATTTTCCCATCCCGGGCTATTCCTCGTACTTTTTGCTATGCTACAATGTATAATTATATTACTACTGGTCCTAGTGATAGTTTAGACTCAAATGATCCCTTATCTGATGATGATGAACAGCTTCCTAACTCGAAAGCACTGCAAAGAGGAAGACAATATTGTTTGAGTGATTTTGTATTAAATATGGAAGATAACGCGAATGATTTGTCATACTTCTTAAGAGCAGACGTAAAATCTCCTTTTAGAGCAACTGTGACATATAAAACTTAGTATTTATTTATTATAATAATAATACGAGGTACGTTTAACGTTGCTGTCAATAGGAAAATCCAAACATTTGTACCCCCCACTAGTGCTGCCTCCAGTGGATCTTTTTAAATCTTTCGAGGAAAAAGGCTAATTGTTTTAAAAAATTACATCGGCTCGAAATTTCCGAGCTGCTGTAATTTGAAGAGTTGATAGTGGAAGAAAACTGTTCAAACAATATATACAATATATAATACTAGCTGATGCCCGCGACTTCGTCCGCGTGGAATTTCATCTGCGTGGAATTAGGAATATTGATATACTAACCCACTCAAATTCATATTCATTGCGTTTAAGGAAATCCACTGCGTATCCACAGTACTGGAGGACACCCACTGCGTGTCCATAGTGCTCGAGGAAGCCCACTGTGCATCCATAATACTCGAGGAAACCCACTGCGCATCCTTAGTACTTGGGGACATCCAATGCGCATCCATAGTACCCGAGGAAACCCACTGCTTATCCATAAAACTCGGGGAAACCCACTGCGCATCCATAGTGCTCGGGAAAACCCACTGCACATCCTTAGTACTAGGGGAAACCCACTGCGCATCGCAATTTGTCTATTTTTTGTTAGAGCGAGTTAAACGAAAATTTTTTTATTTTAATCGACAATAGAGAACATGGGTGGATATGTGTCAAATTTCATGCTTAAAAACATCCCTCTCCCTGTTCGCCCGTTCGGGGGGGGGAGATCTCTTTTTGAAAACCGTCGAATACGTGTCCTTATTTCGTCAGAAGAGCCCGTCGCTGGAATATCACGTTTCTGACTTACGCGATTTCAGAGATACGGGTACCCTTTGTACCATCTACCACCCACGTTTTCACTCCTTCAAAAAGTGAAAATCGAAATTTCGTCTTACTCATGTCTAATAGATTTAAAATAATGAGTATTTCTGCCAAATTTCATGCTTCTAGGTTTAACCGTTTCCGAAAAACCTTCCTCTCCCCGTTCACCCGTTTGGGGGGGGTGGGGGTCTCTTTTTGAAAACCGTCGAACATGTGTCTCCCTATTTTCTCATAAGAGCCCGTCGCTGGAATATCACGTTTCTGACTTATGCGATTTCAGAGATACGGGTACCCTTGGCACCATCTACCACCCCCGTTTTCACCCCTTCAAAAAGTGAAAATCGAAATTCGTCTTACTCCTGTCTAATAAATTACAATAAAGAGTATTTATGACAAATTTCATGCTTCTTGGTCTCACTGTTTCCGAAAAGTTTAAAAAACTCCACCTCCCCGTTTACCCTTTCGGGGGGTTCTTTTTGAAAACCGACTCTTCTTATTTCCTCAGAAGAGTCCATCGCACGAATAATCACGTTTCTGACTTACGCGATTTCAAAAATACGTGTGCCCTTTAAACCATCTTCCACCCCCGTTTTCGCCTCTTCAAAAAGTGAAAATCGAAATTTCGTCTTACACGTAGATTTCAACAAAAAAATATTTTTGCCAAATTTCACGCATCTAGATCTAACCGTTTCCGAAAAAGACTAAAATTTCAACCCCCTCTTTCACCCCCTTAAGGGTCGAATTTCGAAAAATCCCTTCTTAGTGGATGCCTACGTCATTCGAGGAACCTGTATGCAAAATTTGAAGTTTCTAGACCCAGCGGTTTGAGCTGTGCGTTGATAGATCAGTCAGTCAGTCAGGGTATTATTTTATCTAATATATAAAAATCTCGTGTCACAGTGTTTATTATCAAACTCCTCCGAAACGGCTTGACCGATTTTTATGAAATTTTTGGTGTATATTTGGTAGGTCTGAGAATAAGTCGTAGGCTATTTTTTATACCCCTAGGTGATAAGGGTGGCCCTATCCAGAAATTTTCTTTTTATTTTTTGGACAATTTATAATTTATATGGCAAAACAACGTTTGCTGGGTCAGCTAGTATATATATATATATATGGATTATTAATAGTTAATTACTACGTAGAAGCAATAGGGACAGAGATAATTGCAAAAATCTGCATTTTTTTTTCATTATTATTAGGCGAGTGTAATAGTATTAGCAGTAGAGAAAAATCGTGTTGACAGATCAATGAAAAATTTGTATAAAATTAATTCTTTTAAAGAAAAACATATTACTGTAAGTCAAATGATCCCGCATATATCTTATGGAAAATGGCTTTCTGTCAAATTGTCTCAAACTTTACAATTTGTTAGTCCATATCATGCTGATCAAAAGTTGATATGGACACAACTCAATTCTATATGCCGGTTTTAAAGACGAAGTGAAAGACCTTACAAGTCGATTATTGACTCTTAAACCATATATAAAAGGTCTTAGTTAAAAATGAAATTATTACGTATACATATTCAATATACATAACATATAACATATATTATATATAAGGCTAGCCAATTGAATTTACAACACAAATCTAAAATACATTCTTTATAAATTGTTTATTAAAAATTTTATTTTTCACCTGCATATTATTTGTTTATTATACCTTGGATACGGTTACCATAAGACGCTCATAATGACCACGGGCATTATGACCATAACGCCCTGTTATCTGAGAAACAAAGAAACAAAGAAACAAACGAGGAAAAAAGAAGCAAATGTTATAGAACGAAATCATTTATTTGTAACAATTTTTAAAGAAGTAAACGTATCCTAACAGCCCCCCTAGACGATCAATATAATTGCACAATGTTTGCGCAATAGTATTGATCGTGTAGGATCTATATTGATGAAAATATTGAGGATTGCGTAAAGTTTGAGCAAGTTGAATATTTATTGCCCAATATTAAATATTGTGCAAACTTATTGCGACGTCTAGGGTAGGTATGACGGCAATACTTACTCAATTTAACAGTGAAAATGCAGACGACACCTCCGTTTGCAACTAAACAGCGCGCGATTTATTAGTAGGATTTATTTAGTTATATAGGGAGTTTGCGAATGACAGAAGTAACCATCTCTAATAATTCTTCAAAGGTTGCATTATCCATATGCAGGAAAGGGTCTCGACGGTTAAGTATATGGAATTGGGCCCAGCGGCTTATTGGGCTATTCATTCACACGACTGTTGCATATGACTAGGAATGCTCAATAAAATATATAATAAACCTATATCCCCTATATTAGCAGAGTTATGGGGGGGTAACCTCAACTTTAAAATTATTTTTTTTCAAAACTATTGAAGATAATTAAATGAAATTAATAGGAGACGTTGATATAAAATAGCTTTATATTTTACATTTTTTTCACATTCCTATTACGTCATTTAGTATATAAAAAAAATAATTTAATTTGTTGTTTTTATATCAACCCCTTGAGTGACGACACTCACCACAAAAATCTATATTATTTAACACTAACAGAATTATCGTGTGTAAAAATTGCTTCAAGGTCAAATTGGGAGAAGATGCTTAAAAATATAAATCTAGATAATGAACACAGGCACGCAAAAAAAATTTAAGTGCGAAGACCTAGACCGCTTAATTCCTACTCATTTGGAAGCCAATAACCAAAAAAATTACTGCTACTTTTAGCTTGACTCTCAATATTTTTTTTTGCTTCAGAAGTATTGATTTTATTAGACAATGTGGTTAGGCCATTTTAATTAATCCACAGAAATATCTCCTCAGGAAAGGAGACTAGCGAAAAATGTTTCAGACAAAAGTTGTTCCATTTAGAGGGGGACATCTTTTGGACAGAACAATTTTCTACCCCCCACCCGTGATGAGCGGGGGATGGGGGTAACTTTTGAATTTTTAATGGCACTCTACATTTTTAATCACGTATTCTGATTCTACAAAAAAAAATTGCATAACTTTTATACCAAACATTTTTTTCTCCCCCCCCCACTCTGATTTTTCAAAATTCTGAAGGCGAATATCTCTGAACTAGGGCATTTTTAGGAAAAATGTTTCAAACAAAAGATGCCACTCTCTGAACTAAACAACTTTTGTTTGAAACATTTTACCTAAAAATGCCCTAGTTCCTCTGCAGGTTTTTGGAAATTCGAAAGTTACACCTCCGTCCCCGCACATCAAGGTGGGGGGAGAAAAAAAATGTATGGAATACTAGAATATGGAATTTCTCAATTTGGAGCTAGGAATTATGATCAGCGGCCCAAAAAACTCCGTATAGCACACTTCCGCAGCACAATATTCATATTTAAATTTCCGCCCAAAAAAGTGGAATTTTCATCAAAATTGGCACGAATTCCATACTGGAATATGGAATTTCTCAATTTGGAGCTAGGAATTATGATCAGCGGCCCAAAAAACTCCTTAGAGCACACTTCCGCAGCACAATATTCATATTTAAATTTCCGCCCGAAAAAGTGGAATTTTCATCAAAATTGGCACGAATTCAATACTGGAATATGGAATTTCTCAATTTGGACCTCGGAATCGTGATCAGCGACCCAAGAAACCCCCTACAGCCCACTTCCGCAGCACAATATTCATATTTAAATTTCCGCCCGAAAAAGTGTAATTTTCATTAAAATTGGCACGAATTCCATACTGGAATATGGAATTTCTCAATTTGGACCTCGGAATCGTGATCAGCGACCCAAGAAACCCCCTACAGCCCACTTCCGCAGCACAATATTCATATTTAAATTTCCGCCCGAAAAAGTGTAATTTTCATTAAAATTGGCACGAATTCCATACTGGAATATGGAATTTCTCAATTTGGAGCTAGGAATTATGATCAGCGGCCCAAAAAACTCTTTAGAGCACACTTCCGCAGCACAATATTCATATTTAGATTTCCGCCCGAAAAAGTGGAATTTTCATCAAAATTGGCACGAATTCCATACTGGAATATGGAATTTCTCAATTTGGATCTCAGAATCGTGATCAGCGACCCAAAAACCCCCTACAGCCCACTTCCACAGCACAATATTCATATTTAAATTTCCGCCCGAAAAAGTGGAATTTTCATCAAAATTGGCACGAATTCCATACTGGAATATGGAATTTTTCAATTTGGACCTCGGAATCGTGATCAGCGACCCAAAAAACCCCTACACCCCACTTCCGCAGCACAATATTCATATTTAAATTTCCGCCCGAAAAAGTGGAATTTTCATCAAAATTGGCACTGGAATATGAAATTGCTCAATTTGGACCTCGGATTCTTGATCAGCGAGCCAAAAAACCCCCCAGAGCCCATATCTGAGGCGAAATATTAATTTATAAATTTTTTTAAGACAGCTACTTTTTGGGGCACTTCAAACCCCCCTAACTTTCTCATCTTCGGAGTTAATGCAGGGGTCAATGCTGATGAATGTTCCTGGGGCTCTAGGAAACACGTGAAAAAAGGAATTTTTCAAATCGGTGCTGTTCCACCACTTTTCCACATTTTACACTTTTTTTCGGCTTATTAATTGGGCGTAAACAAATTCAAATAATTCTGGATTTTTTATGCACCCAGAAACGGTAAACGAATTATGAAAGTAGATAAAAACAACAACATTTACATAAAATTTAACGCTCTACTTGCGTTTGCAGCCGAGATACGATTGTTTGTCGTTTCCGTCGCTTATAAAAAAAGAAATGGGTATTTCGTCTTGAAATTTAGATTTAGACCAGACGGAATAGCTTCTCTGTGCGAAATGTCGTTTATCCGCAATTTTTTTTTTTACATATGCAGTGTAATATTCCTTATTTCGCATATTAAGAGAAAAAGTCTTTCTTCATAAAAAGCTTTGCTCATCGTGAAATGTCATTAGCCATATTCAGACTTTCAAAATAACATACAGGGTGGTTAGCAAATAAGGAAACGTGAATTTGTGCCAAGAGTAAAATTAGTTTTTTGAGATGAATATAAAAATGTTACTGAAAGAAGTTGTTTCTAATCTTAATAGTAGTCCAGATATGTTTGAACGTCGTATCTCAAAATTGATATTTTTGCAAAAATTATAATTAAAATAATTTTATTAATTTAACGAAATCACATAATTTATTGAATAGTTTGGGATGTCCAAAAACATATACCAACTATCCGCACGTGACAGGTGGGGCAACACACTTTAAAATTAAAAAAACGTCAATTTTTTTCAATTTTTCGCTTTATTTGTAATATAACTCGTAAATGAAGCATTGTCAGAAAAATATCAAGAGATAAAAAAGTTGTGAAAATTGATTTTCAACATTTTCTTATTCTTGATATTTTCCTAAAAAATGCTTCTTTTAAGAGCTACAGACGAAAGAACAATGCTACTTTTCTATTTTTTAACTTTTTAACCCCCGACCTCAAAAGTTTGACGCGTATGTTTGTATGTCTGTCTGTCTGTGGCTTCATACCTCTTCAACGGGTGATCCGATTTTGATGCACTTTTTTTATTTGAAAGAGTATTTTGTCGAGAAGGTTTTTGCCATATTAGATTTTGATGTTTGGTCGCCATCTTGATGACAAGCTTCTATTTAACTTGCCTTGTTCTTGGGGGGTCAAATCTTGCAACTGAATTTTAAAATAGTTATCCCCAACCGATTGAGCTGAAATTCTGCATACAGTTTAGTTTGGATGACAATGGTTAGCTAAGTGACGTCATTTAAAATCCAATATGGCGGACTCCCAAAGATGGCGGACCAGTTATTTTTTATTGCACCCTCATGATATGGGTATCAAATGAAAGGGTTTGCTGAGAAGAATACGAAAATAAAATGACGTCACACTAAATTCAATATGGCGGACGCAACTGAATTTTAAAACAGTTATCCCTAACCGATTGAGCTGAAATTTTGCATACACGTTTAGTTTGGATGACAATGCAGGGTTAGCTAAGTGACGTCATTCCAAATCCAATATGGCGGACCAGTTATTTTTTATGCACCCCCATGATATGGGGTTTGCTAAGAAGAATACGAAAATAAAATGACGTCACATTAAATTCAATATGGCGGACGTTCCAAGATGGTGGACAATATTTTTTAGTTTTAACACTATAATTTGATCGTATAGTGTATTCGCTCATACGTTGCATTCTAAGAAATGGTGAAGGATTCGGTTTAAACTATAAGTTTTATATCGGATAGGAACGACGCAATGAATATACACTTCTCCAAGAAATTAACGCACCACTCTGTTATAAGTCTGACGCGTATGTTTGTCTGTCTGTCTGTCTGTGGCTTCATATCTCTTCAACGGATGATCCGATTTTGATGTACTTTTCTTATTTGAAAGAGTATTTTGTTGACAAGGTTTTAGGCCATATTAGATTTTGATGATTAGTCGCCATCTTGAATTCGCCATGTTGAACTTGTCTAGAAATTGTCCAATTGAAGTAAAATTGAAAATGTGCACACAATTATGGTAGCCGAATATGATTTCAGACTCATTTTGATTCGGTCATATGAAACTGGTACGATTAGATACATTAATCGGGGTTTTTTAAAAATTTTCAATTTTTTTACCTCCGACCCAAAAAGAGGGGTGTTAATAAGTTTGACTCGTATGTTTGTATGTTTGTTTGTCTGTCTGTATGTCTGTCTGTGGCTTTATATCTCTTCAACGGGAGATCCGATTTTGATGCAGTTTTTATTAAAATTAAATATAACACATAAATATATTTATAATAGAACCGGTCTTGCAGACCTTGTGCGACTAGTAGAATACAGAATTGGGCCGCATCGGCTTAAACGTTAAAAAGTTCTGTGTGGGACTCGTGATATAATAATACGCTATGTTGTATGTATATGTTTATTACAATTACAAATTTAAAAAAAAAACCGACACAAAAATATCGACTAAATAACTAATATAAAAAAATAAATTAACACAACTGTAAAAATTATGAAATCATTTTGATTCCATATACCAACTCTTATGATTTATTTAAAGCCAGCTTACATTTTCTTTATGTCCTCGAGATTTGCTTTTTTATACGCATGAATATGTCGGGGGCTGCTGTAAAGACGAACTACTAAATAGTTATATTCAAAACAGCAGCTCCCGATATTTTCATGCGTATAAGAAAGCAAATCTCGAGGACATAAAGAAAATGTAAGCTGGATTTAAATAAATCATAAGAGTTCGTAAATGGAATCAAAATTATTTCATAATTTTTAAAGTTGTGTTAATTTATTTTTTTTATATTAGTTATTTAGTCGATATTTTTGTGTCGGGTTTTTTTTTAAATTTGCAATTTTATTTTTAAAGTGAATGTAACAAATATTAATAAGAAATATATGATCGGTAAATTATGTTTAAATGTCCAATATACAGTAGTTGGCAAAAATATATTTACAGAACTATATATAATTTACATGTTAAACAGAAAAAAAAATAGTAAAACTTTTTAGGTATTAAAGTGATGGGAAAATAAATAAACAAATATATATTTTCACAAACAGGCTATTTATTTTAGGCATATTACAGTGTACATGCCTTTCATGTATATCTTAATATATACATTTTTGGAGGCGAAGCAATAATACATTCAATTTATCTATTTTCTTCATCTTCATCAATATCATCATCTAATGTTAAAGAATTAGCTCATGTGTCATTTTCATTTATAGCACCAACGATATCCGTTTCGAAAATTACATTAATCTCGCTGTTTGTATAGTTTGTACCCTTACACATTTTACAAAAAGTGTTAAACTTTAGTCCCAACTTTCAACAACCAACCACCCTGTCTTACAAGTACAATTAAATTTTTTCATTAAAATATCTGGGATCAAATCACTTTTCGTCAATATTGGTTCCAAAATGTTGCCACGTTTTCTCCATCCTCAGTCAAGTGGATCTAAATTGTTACCTAACCACTGGTGAACTTGATAATATGTACGGAAAGCATGTTCACAAGTGGCTGCCTTCAATGCCGATTTTAGATATAAATTGCCCATAGGCCCAGATCAATTTTTACCCCCCCCCCCCCCGGCCTATGAGGCATAGTCAGAAAACCGGCCCTGGCTGCCTCAGTGGGAGGTAATGCACCCAATTCAATATTTTTCATATTTTTACAAAAAACATCTGCTCTCGTATTATGCCTATTATACGATATACTATACAGTGTCAGAAAATGTTTCATTTGGGTCGGCAATGAGAGCAAGCGAGAACGAAGCAACTAGGCTATTCTTTTTTTATCGTATAACACATCCTACTCGTGCCACCTGCTTTCCCCACCACATGTACGTGGGCAGCTCTGTCTGCGGGAAATGTAAAGAATTATTTGACTCGTGAAAGTATAACGAGTTAAATAATTTTAGTTATTAAAGCACGTAATAATATTACCTATACTGAACAGAGCCAACTACAATAAATGGTACTGAAATTTTTAATAGCAATGAAGTACGTGTTTTCCTGATCGCGAGTCATTATTTGCTCCCTCTACTAGAGCACTGGTACACGCCTTTATTGTAGGCGGTCTGTCAAGCCGTTGAAACTATGCCTGCCACCCAAATCCAAAATCTTCCGATACTGTATACGACGAAGTGTTGTACAAAAAAGATTTTGAAGAGATTATGCAATTCTTTATATAATATATCGATTATACATGCAGTATTATTTATGTATATTATGTATAACTGCATATATTATTAGTCTTTTGAAATGAGTTTAAAACTTTTTTTTATAAATACTTGTCACACCAAAGGTTTATAACAACAATATTGAATCATTATATTCATTTTTTTTTTAATTAAAAAATAGAAAAGTAGCATTGTTCTTTCGTCTGTAGCTCTTAAACGAAGCATTTTTTGGGAAAATGTCAAAAACCGAACCGGGAAACCGAAAGTGATGGAAAAGTGTCAAATTATAAAAAATTTGCCGTTTTTGGTATACAGTGTGTCCCAGGATAGATGTAACAAGAGGTGTAATGGACCAAAAATTTTGGAATGGTATTTGGGGATTGTCCAGCTTGTAAAACTACCAAAATGACTTGATTTGGTGTTCTACAGGGTGTTTTATAAGCAAAGTTGTAGAAATCACCAGTAATAAAGTACCTCCACTAAGAAAAGTTATTTAGAATGCAATTTTATACCTCTATACCAAATTTCAGGAATATAAAATTATTTTTTTGAAACTTCCCATTTTTTGCCAATTAAGAGTTGAATTCATATTTAAAGTTGTGTAGGAGCAAATGTTAATCATCTCAAAAAGTAGGCTATTGGTAAATAAAAAATTGAATATACGAGATGTAAGAAGGTATAATGTTATTGACCAATACAAAACAATGTTTACAATTTTTTTATTATTTGACGTAGCTACCACCCACATCAACACACATTTCGATCCTTCGCAAGTCCTTAAAACTGTTTCGAATATGATCTAACGATATGGAATTTACGGAATTTGTAATTCTCTGCTTCAATACTGCTACATCGTTAGGAAGTGGTTTAGCGTAAACCAACTGCTTGAGGCGATCCCATAAAAAGAAATCTAATATTGATGGGGATGGGGATCTCGCCGGCCACTTGATCGGTCCATTCCTGGCAATCCAATTTTCTCCAATATTTAAATTCAACCACCGATTAACCATTTCTGTGGAGTGGCCATCATGTTGAAAATGAACTAAAGGCATATCTCTTAAAATATTTAAATGTTCTTCAGAAAATCTTTCAAGAAGCTGTAAATAAGTTTGCTGGTTTAACCTTCCCTCAATGGAATAAGGTCCAATAACTCCAACGTGATAAGAAACGGCACACCACATATTCACTTTTTTTAGTAGTAGTAGTATTGTCTTCTACAATAAATTCTAAAATTTGGATTTTCAGAAGCCCAAAACCGACAATTCTGAGATGAAACAACACCATTGGTTGTGAATGTGGATTCATCTGAGAAAATTATGAAATGATGAAAAAAAATCTCTTCCATGATTTTTTCTCCAATGATCAAACCAAAAATCCAACCTACGGCCGTCATCTCCCTCTTCAAGCGTATGTTTATAATTTGCTTTATATGCCCTAATTTTCTTTGCCTTGTAAAGTCTGGAGTTCGGACTTGCTAATATTAATAAGAGCTGATTTCTCTCTTAGTGGCATCCTAGGATTTTCTATAACAGAGGCATGAGCTATAATAGCCCCAACATTGTCTTCATCATATGCTTTTATTTTTCTTTTCATGTTAAGAACACTACCAGTAACCAGAAACTTTTTAATTATTCTCATAGCCTGAGTACGTGACAAAGCAGTGTTTGGAAATTTCAAATTAAATTGGCTTACCACTTCTCTTAGCGAGTTTTCACCGCCAATTCCGTAGAATTGCACAATATAAATTTTTTCACGTACTGTGAGTACCATTTTCACTTAATGTTTTATGCTTGGTTCGTTAATTTGAAACAGAAATTAAGGATAATATTGACTACGTTTGACAGATATGTCAATAATAAATGATAAATGTGTATCCACTGCTTTTCTCATAGCCTACTTTTAGCTTCTACATAACTTTAAATATTAATTCACAAAAAATAATTTCTATGAAGTTTTAATTGAATGGTTCAAAATAAAATACTAATTTATTGAAAAAATGGGAAGTTTCAAAAAAATAACTTTATATTCCTGAACTTTGGTATAAAGGGATAAAATTGCATTCTAAATAACTTTTCTTAGTGGAATTTTTTCATATTTTGAAAAATAAAGGTACGTTATTAGTGGTGATTTTTGCAACTTTGCTTATAAAACACCCTGTAGAACACCAAATCAAGTCATTTTTGGTATACTTTAGTTTTACAACAAGCAGGGCTCAATCCCCAAATACCATTCCAAAATTCCAAAATTTTTGGTCCATTACACCTCTTGTTACATCTATCCTGGGACACACTGTATATTCCCCCTGCCAAATTTAAAATCTCTAGAAACCATGGCTTGTCTAATGATTGCGTTGACAACCGGTATAACCTGTATGATCATATTAATCGAAATCAATTGCAAACGCGACGCGTATCAAAAGTTCATAAAAAAAACGTAGGATCACTGGCCTATAATATGAAATTGAGTGTAATTCACTCAACTATGAATCTATCTTACGTTCGATCATCGGGGAGAACGATATTTCAAGTAACCCGAAAAGTACGATGTTTGGGCCAAAATGGCGTATTTTAGAAATTACTAAGGTGTAAAACATTATTTTACGCCGAATTTTATTAGCTTTCTTTCCTCTTAGAACTACTTTTTTGTATAAAAAGTTCATCCTACAAATAAAGTTTTTACGAACTGGAACCGGACAATTCAACTGCAACTTTTTCAACAAAAAAAAGTCTGGGTTCCCCATCGAGTTAAAATGAACAAACTCAAATCTTTTTTGGGTACCTAAATAAAGGGTTTAAGAGATAAAAACCCGGTTCTGAGTTATTCCCTCACAAAAGTATCTAACGACCAGTACCAATAACTAGAACATTCAGTAGGTAGGTATCCCAAAAATTTCGATTTCGCATTTTTGGATAGCTAGTCACGATAAAAATTACACCGTACAAAAATTATATTTACTGATGTTACGGATGAATAATCGAACCTTATCTCAACCGATCATTAAACCGTCATCTGGAACTTCGAGAGGTGAGAAGACAATGGCATGGTTTTATGTTTCGTTATTATTAAACAGACGTGCACACGACCCCAACGTACTGTAGTGACGTGCGCAAAACGCCGTGTGCAAAAGTGCCGTGTGCAAAATTATATAGCATCATAGCTAACCAATTCCGGCTTATCAGTTCATGTGGATATTCT
Organism: Rutpela maculata; assembly: GCA_936432065.2. Taxonomy (NCBI): domain Eukaryota; kingdom Metazoa; phylum Arthropoda; class Insecta; order Coleoptera; family Cerambycidae; genus Rutpela; species Rutpela maculata. The sequence goes on from OW386293.2 coordinate 98,932,228, forward strand.
AGATTGAAATGTTATTAACAATGAGTTTTTTGTAGTGAATTATAATTGATAATATAAAAACATTTATTGGTGTTTTATTCAGTGATTGTTGCCAAGAGAATTTTAAAACGACCTTTGAACGTTCGTTAATTCAAATCGGATTGAAGAAGCGTCTGTGTTACGGTTATTGATGAGTGCATCTGTTTCACAAAAAAATCTTAGCAATAAGTGTCAGCTATTTATGCGTTTTATTTTAGTATGCAAAATCAAAATATTTAAACTTAGTTTTTCTGAATTATGAAAAAATTGAAAATTAGATTTGACAAAATTTTATTTATCACCTTTTCAAACATTAACTAAACAAGATTAAAAATAGATACCAAATCAGATAATCAAACATGGTGTATACCAATTCACAATTTTAAAACTCCCTGCCTTTTTCAGGTTTTCCAGGACTTTTCAATAAAAATTCCAGAAAATTTTTCTGCTCGAAAATGAAAATTGATGAGAGGGAGAGAGGAAATTGAAAACATTTTTTGACGAGCGGGGGAGCGCAAGATGGGAACAACTTTAGATATAAGTAGTTTTAATAAATTTTCCCTGACTTTATAAAGGAGGGGGTACACTTTCTATAGAAGAAGGGCCCAATTATGAGCAAAAGCTAGAAGCAATTTAGTTTTGATATATTTTGTGAATTTTACTTTCTAATACAATAATAACATAATAAAAAAGTGCCGTATATAAAAATCATAAAATATGATTAAAAAATGTGCGATTTTCACTTATTTCTCAATATATTTTTAAGATTTTTATATACGCCGAAGAACAGTAGAACTTTTTTATGTTATTGTATTAGAAAGTAAAATTCACAAAATATCGCAAAACTAAATTGCTTCTAGCTTTTACTCATAATTGGGCCGTTCTTCTATATAAAGTGTACCCCCTCCTTTATAAATTCCCTGACTCTTCCCTGATTTCCCTCACCAAAATCAAATTCCCTGATTTTTCCAGGTTTTCCCTGTTTTCGAGAAATTATACACCCTGATCAAATATCTTCGTATTATGGATACAATATATCTCGACACTTCCTCTCTTATTCCAGTCGGACATCCGCAGGCCAAAACGCCACGGCAACGGAAGGGCTGGGCGGGGATGAGGTCAAGGTGTAATATAAATAAATATCAACAATAACCCTACGTCTACCTACCTAATAGGTTTACCAGGGGAGTAACGATTGTTCTAAGTCTTGAAATAACCCGAACAACTAAAACCACTTAAAATTACTGGAAAGCAAACGCACTATTTGAAATAAGGATTGCTGAGACACAAAATCAATTTACTGAAAATATCTGAGATAGACAACGAAATGCAGGAGAAGAGTGGCTATGCCCGCCGCACAGTGGGAAAAATATGCCCTTTTTTGGACAAAAATCTGCCGACAGTAGAGATTTCAATCAAATTTAAAAAATGGCAAATACTCTTAAGACATTGTACTTTAGAGTAGTGCTGCGGCAAAGTGGCTTTGGATTAACCTAACCTAAAAATCGCAGATATTACTTCCCATCCAGTGGAAGTATAGAAACGACGAAAAATTTTATTGTTCAAATAGGTTTAGAATGTCATGAAATGTCGAGATTTTAGGTTTGAGCAAAAAAAATGTCTGTCGGTTTGTCTGTAACTTTTTTGTGCGCACAATTACTCTGGAACCGTTTAAGACATCGACTTGAAATTTGGTACACATATGTATTTTAACGAGATCTGGAACTAGGTTATATTTCTATCTTATTCCGTTGAATGGTTGTGGGGTAAATGGGGGTAAATAGGTAAATCAAGCATGTAAGAGTCCATAAAATTGGTATTTAGTATATACAAAAGAAGCTAATGTCTCAAAAAAAAATTTTAGCATTAGCCACCACCCAATACTACCCCCACCCCATTATAAAAGGGGGTGACTAAAAATTATTTCATCGTAGATGACCATTCGAAAGCTTATTTTAAAGAGGAAGATTAAATGATGTATTTATACTCCAGTCGAATTAGACATAATAAAAAATTTTGCGTACTGCGGACTTTTTTTTGTGGAAATTGTTTAAGAGGGCATAGTAAGCAAGCACAGAAAACTACACCCTGCTACACCATGTGCGTCCCCTATTTTTAGGGGTTGAAGCTTTGGAATTTTACTTATGTGTCCATATCTGTTTCCCTATTGCCCGTAGGGCTCTTTACCAAGTTACACTTTTTGAAGATTCATCCCTCCTCTACATAATATATATATATATATATTACACATTTGCCGTAGGACAAACGGTTTTGGCTGTACGAGGCCGGAAAGGTCGGGCTGTCCGAATTTGGGGGTCTTCTGTACAGGACAAAAGGCTATTATTTTCAATCCACAATACTACACATACTAATGCCCTTAAGGAGGGATGATGATTTGTGAAAAAACTTTCATCGAATACCGCGCGGTTTTCATGATACGGGATGCTGAAATTTTGAAAACCCCTATTTTTAAAAAAAAGTGAACCTACTTTTTTTCGCTCATTTTTCTTTCATGCTTGTACGACCCTAATATAAAAAAATTTACGTTGGTTTCATTTTAATACAATCGTTGGTTTAGGAGCTAGACAGCAAAATATGCCAAAAATGGCTATTTTGGTATTGTTGCATTAAAAAAACCAAAACCAGTATAATTCTGGTAAATGTTTTTGTTTATCCTAAAAGTCCAATTCATTGCGCATAGAAAATGTGTTTTTGTATTTAAGTAGGATCAACACTTATTGTGTAATAACGATTTATGTCATGTGTTCTCCAGTCTCCTTTTTCACAATTTTTTTTTGCGGCCTTATGGTTCATAGTAGGGCAGAAAGCAATGTATACCTGAACAGGGCACATATTAGGGTGTTAAAATGGATCTCTTGTTAAAATGCGATAGGACGTACCGTTTTCGAGTCTCTAACTTCCACAAAAAAAAGTCCGCAGTACGCAAAATTTTTTATGATGTCTAATTCGACTAGACTATTATTAGAAATAAATTGAAAATTTTTTTGAATCCTATTCATAACCTCAAAATTTGACAAAAGTCATTTTTTAAGTAACCTAAAATATTTCAAAATCCTGACATGATGAGCCAATTCTGAGGCCAGATTCGGATTCAGCGCGAAAAATTACTTCGGAAATTGGATATTGTTAGGGTTAAAACTGAATGAAGTAAAAAAAAATTGTGGCCTTTGGTTCTCGTACACATACTAAATCACATTTTTTTTTACCTCCTTTTATAATGGGGTGGCCAAATTTTTTGAGACATTAGCTTCTCTTATGTATTAAATACTCCGGAACCGTTTAAGATATTTACTTGAAATTTGGTACACATTAGTATTTTAACGAGATCTGGAACTAGATTATATTTTCATATTATTCTGTTGAAGGGTTAGGGGATAAATTGTGGTAAATGTGGGTAAATAGGTAAAATCAAGCAGGTAAGAATCCATACAATTCGGTATTTAGTATATACAATAAGAGAAGCTAATGTCTCAAAAAAAAATTTTGGCATTAGCCACCTACGTTACTACCCTCACCCCATTATAAAAAGTATGTTTACAAGAACCAAAGGCCTCAATTTTTTTTTTACTTCATTCAGTTTTAACATTATCCAATTTCCGAAGTAATTTTTCGCGTTGAATCCGAATCTGGGCTCAGAATTGGCCCATCATGTCAGGATTTTGAAATATTTTAGGTTACTTAAAAAATGACATTTTTGGCAAATTTCGAGGTTATGTATAGGATTCAAAAAAATTTTCAATTTATTTCTAATAAATACATCATTTAATCTTCCTCTTTAAAATGAGCTTTCGAATGGTCATCTACAATGAAATAATTTTTTTCACCCCCTTTTATAATGAGGTGGGGGTAGTATTGGGTGGTGGCTAATGCTAAAATTTTTTTTGAGACTAGCTTCTCTTGTAAACACTAAATACCAATTTTATGGACTCTTACCTGCTTGATTTACCTATTTACCCCCATTTACCCCAATTTACCCCACAACCATTCAACGGAATAAGATGAAAATATAACCTAGTTCCAGATCTCGTTAAAATACATATGTGTACCAAATTTCAAGTCGATATCTTAAACGGTTCCAGAGTAATCGTGCACATTTTTTTGCTCAAACCTAAAATCTCGACATTTCATGACATTTTAAACCTATTTGAACAATAAAAATTTTTGTCGTTTCTATACTGCCACTGGATGTGGAAGTAATATCTGCGATTTTTAGGTTAGGTTAATCCAAAGCCACTTTGCCGCAGCACTACTCTAAAGTACAATGTCTTAAGAGTAGGGTATTTTAGGGTGACCATACGTCCGGAATTTCGCTGGATTGTCCGGAATTTTGGAGCACTGTCCAGCATTTACAAGTGTCCAGCGAAAGTCCAGCATTTTGACCATATGTCCGGAATTTCGTTGGAAAGTATTAGAAGTGTCCAGCATAAGTTCAGCATTTAGATTATAGTGAAGTTATAGTATAAATTTTTGGATGGAAAAAATATTTCTTCGGATTTCTCCCCCTCCCCCCGCTCATCATCAAAAAATTTTGTGGGACGAAAAATCTTTTTTCGGATTTCTTCCCCACCACTCTTAAAAAAAATTTGTGGGACGAAAAATTTTTTCTCAGATCCGCCCTTAGCAGAAGTGTCCAGCATTCATTTAACAAAAATCTGGTCACCCTAGGGTATTTGCCATTTTTTTTATTTAATTTGATTGAAATCTCTACTGTCGGTAGATTTTTGTCCAAAACAGGGCATATTTTTCCCACTGTGCGCCGGTTGAATACCTATTTTGCAATTATTAGCTTTTGAATTCATAAATAATTGATTGTTCAAATTTTGAATATTTTAGAAAAAAAAAAGAAATAAACAAATTAAGAAGAAATGAAAGAGAATTGTTCTTTTCTTTGCTTGTTTATTGTTTGTTATTCAAAATTTTAAAACGCAATGACGAGATCGAAAACAGCAATTTTGACACAGAGGGGAGATATCTGAATGGAATGGATGCAAAAGTAGACATTTGAAGCATAACTAGTTTTAAGTAAAACGCAAAAAAAAACCGCAAAAGCTGATCAATCAACTTGCAGTTCTGTCAGGAAGCTATTCTTTAATAAAATTTGTGTTTTATCCAGAATTGTCTGACTTATTACCTTATAGCCCTGTCAATGAACGTTCAATAAGGGGATCTAGAGGGAAATGCCGAGATGAAGGTCCCGGAAGGGAGGGCTGTGTTTGGACTATTTAGGAGGTAAACATACCAAAAGTCCCCGAACGTAGGAGGTGGGGGGGATGCAGGGGGACACGAAGAAGGTCCCGGTTTTTGGTTTTTCGCTCATATCTCGAAAACGGTTAGCCCTACTCATTTGTTATGGTTCAGTAATGAATTGTATATCTTTTGACTTTATTATAAATTGAAAATAAATTTTAATAATCATCGCATATATCCGTTTCACAGCAGACTGAACTCAAATATCGAATAAAAAATGTCTTTGCGTCTGTAAGTGTGTGTGTGTGTGCGTGTATATGTATGTGTGCGTGTATACCGTTTCTTGTAAACACGATAACTTCTGTTAGATTTAAAATATTTATTTACAATTTGGAGCATATGTAAAACAGCATATTACAATAATCCCTATTGAAATTGAGCCATATCTGTAATACATGGTGATAACCAGAGGCCTACAAACTCTCATACGTAAAATAGGTTTTATTTTAATTTCAGAGCAAAATATTACTAAGCATACAAAAATAAGATGTATAAGATTTATAAACCGCAATATACCGGGTATATGTTAGGCAAACCAACTTTATTTAAATTGATGATATATCAATGTTGTCTTAAAATATGGAACATGGTATTTTTAATAAGATTATTATGAAGTGAGAATTTGTAGGCCTCTGGTTATCACCATGTATTACAGATATGGCCCAATTTCAGTAGGGATTATTGTAACATGCTGTTTTACATATGTTCCAAATTGTAATTAAATATTTTAAGTCTAACAGAAGTTATCGTGTTTACAAGAAACGGTATACTCGCACACATACATATACACGCACACACACACACTTACAGACATTTTTTATTCGATATTTGAGTTCAGTCTGCTGTGAAACGGATATCTGTAAAAGAATTTTTTTTCCACGATGATTATTAAATTTTTCTTTCAATTTATAATAAAGGACCCCGCACACCATATAGGGGATTTCTGCCTCCAGTCAAATTTAATCTAATCCACGTAAAAATGTTCTTTTGAACCCCCTGAACAAATGTTAAATGCAGCCAGGCCCGAAAAGTTCTTCGCTTTGAGATATGGAAGATCGTTCCAAATACGTTTTAAAACTGAAAAAAGTCAAATTAAAGTTGGCTTTGATTTTATGGAAATTCAGAACTGCATAAATAATTCTTAAATAACCCATATTTCTTGTTAATGACACCGTGGGTCTTCAAGGGCTTCGCTTATGATGAATTATTGTTCTCCGAGCTTCCTGGGATTAGAATGTTCTTTCTTTTATGTGAACTTTCAGAGTGTATCATGTTCTTTATTTTAAATGCCCATTAAATGGGCAATTTAATCAGGTCCATTGATTTTATTTGAACTATGATTATGGAGTTTTCTATGGTAATCTTACCTAAACAATTTCTATCAGTAATTCGTGTCCACGTACTCAAAAAATGCCGGTATTTTAAAAAAAATAACACTCATTCTTGGATAGTAAGAAATTCTTTTTCACTTCCAACCGACCTCAAACTGTGAATTCAGCGCGACTTTCTTACTAAGAGTGTCCAGGATGAACTGTTTTGTTTTATTGATAATTATCTGATGAAAATAACGAAAACCCCTATTGTATGTGTTCATACTAGTTTCTCAAAAAGTATTTATGATTGTGTTTTATTGGGATGTTAATATGTACACTATCAGAAAATGTTCGCATTGGTTCGGGCAATAAGAGCAAGCGAGAGCGAAGCAACTATTCTATTCTTTTTTATCGTATAACACATCCTACAATCGTGCCACCTGCTTTCCCCACCACATGTGCGTGGGCAGCTCTGTCTGCAGAATTTCAATTTGTTTCCGCTTGATGCTTGATGATTTGTGTCACTATTTGCCTCTGCTAGAACGCTGGTAGACGCCTTTATTGTGGGCGATCGGTTAAGTCGTTGAAACTATGCAACACCTAAGCTAGGACTTTCCGATACTGTATAAGCTTGAGATGATACACAGCTCGCTTTTTGTAACCTTAACTAATTTTTTGTAAACGCCATATCCTAAAATGACATTTATTTAACAGTTTCAATGAATCAAAACAATGTCATTAATGACAAGTGAAAAATAAATAAAAAAGTGTGAAATAAAACTTAATATTTCGTTGTTTTACTATTGATTTCTATGGAAACATCAATAGAATTTAGTCATTATGACAAGGTAACTTTGGGCGATTTCGGATTTGGAACGATCTTTAGGGCTCCATATCTCAAAACAAAGACTTTTTCGGACCTGGCTGCATTTGAACATTTGTTCAGAGGGTTCAAAAGAACATTTTTACGTGGGTTAGATTAAATTTGACTGGAGGCAGAAATCCCCTATATGGTGTGCGGGGTCCTTTATAATAAAGTTGGAATACAGTTGAAAGATATACAATCCAGTACTAAACTATAACAGATACAACAAAAATTAATAGAAACATTATTGTAGAAAGTTTAGTCAGCTTTAATTTTGCATATAGCCCCCCCTGCACACCCAACCCCACTGCCGCACACCTCCTTGAAGAATTTGCCACACGCCTTGATTACATCTTCACACACCGGAATAAAATAGTGTGTTTACCTTAAAGAATTTTATATTACTTACTGGTAATAACAATTAAATTCTATAAATGTACATTAATTACACATATGAATTGCAATTACAAATTCAAATTTTCTAACTTCAGAATGACTGCGGAAAATGTCACTTTAAATAAAATCTGACAGGCAGCAAATTTAAAATTTTGGAAATACTTTAAAAAAGGGAAATAACTTCACAACCATAGAAAAAATAGTATGTAACACACATGTGGCTGCACTCATGCTCCTACTTTCATACATCGTTTTGCAATAAAGTCCTTGCCACACTTGTATTACAATCTGAATCTACTATTGTTTGAAAAATGACACAAGTCTAATTTTGCAGTTTAGCTCAGTTCACTGGCAGAAAGAAAGTAACTCTTAGAGGTGCTTTCTTTTTACCAGTGAACTGAGGTAAACTTAAGAAATCTAACTTTGTTAAGTGTTCTATTCGATCTCTCTCTCTTAGATTAGCTCAGTTAAACACCTCCCTCCTCACCTACGCCAAATCTACCGGATTCCATTCTAAACTTTAGAAACTTGCGTAAATTGATTTCTAGGATTGGCTAAAATACAACACGCATGAGTAAATTTTCTGGTCTGTTTTGATCGTTCTTTTCGCAAGTTAATTTAGATAAGAATCTCAAATTTAGATGAGGTAAAACCGTTGCGTCAGTAGAAACAAAAATAACTATTGGTAGTATGTTGGGAGGAGCTAAAGAAACCTCAAGCACCCAGTGGCGTAAATATAAGGGGAAATGTAGAAAAATTTTGGTGTACGAGAGATACGAGGAAATTAGTGGCAGAAGTGCAAATTGTAACATTTGCTCAAATTTTGTAAAATGATGAATTTTTCATGCAAATAAGAGATTCTGGATCTTTTCCGATGCGCGATCATTATTAACCACAGCCCTGCGAACATGAATATCAAGGTGGTCGAAATGTTGGTTAATTTGAAACCCTACCAGGAGGGAGTGTAAAATTGCTAATTTTGGCAAATGTGACTGAGGAAATTAAGTGTTTTACTGTGTTTTTTTCACACAAATGAAAAATAATCAGAGATGGGTAAAGGAAAGTTTCCAGGACATTTTCAGGAGTTTTCTGAACGAAGTTTTGATAAATATGAAAGTTTAAAATAAAATATTTGAATATTTCGAAAGTTTCCAAAGGAAACTTTCCCAGAATTTTGCAAACTTTCAAATATTCAAATATTTTATTGGAAACTATCATATTTATTAAAACTTCGTTCCGGAAACTTTCCAATGGAAAGTTTCCTTTATCCATCTCTGAAAATAATTAAGACTGTTTCGAGACATCCTCATCCTCATTAAGCTCACCCCACAAACATGAATAGCAACAAAAATTAGGGCAGCTTTTTAATGTAAATCAATATGTTCACTGATGGATTGCCTTCATGCCAGTTATAACGTAAACCTTTTCTGACCTTAACAGGGTCAAAAAGCGACCTTAAATTCGCAAACTCCAACGTAGCGCCTGCACCATACGAATCGGCGAATTCAAAGTCTACACACGATTAAACATGCTGGAACCAACATTGTTCACACACTAAAAAAAAATTGTACGGAGCAAACAAAGATTTTGTTGCGTATATATAAAGCAATTTCTTGGTTGATATCAATAAATTTTTGTTGCTCCAAACAAAATTGTTTGAAGCAACAAAAATTTATTAACAAAACAAAATTGTTTGAAGCAACAAAAATTTATTAACATCAACCAAGAAATTGCTTTGTATATACGCAACAAAATTTTTGTTTGCTCCGAACAATTTTTTTTTTAGTGTGCATATGCTTTGAAAACTGCTCATTTGTGAGTTGGCACAGCAATTTTCAAATCATACGGATAAGGTTGGTTCCAGCGGTACGTCCTTGACCAGAAAAATCTAGTTGTAGAAATTATAAGAACTTTTTTTAATATTTTTTGACAAAGAATTACCCCTAAAAATTAATGATTGCATACCTGAAACACCTTGTATATTGTCCAATAGGTTAGAAGCAAGTAAATTAACATATGTAACAATTTATTGTCTGATTGTGAGTTAACGTCACATAATAATAAAAAAAATTATATCAGTAATACGTTTTACCCTCCCCTATAACGAGCTGAATACACTTTAAGAAACAACTTATAACAAAGGTTGCCAACAACGATTCTTATTTATCTTATTTTTTTGACGAAAAATCATCTCTTAAAATTCGACAATGTTAAAAGACTCCATGTACATTAGTTCTGAAATTGATATATGGGAATCACAGAAGGCTTGAGAAATTCCCGAGAAATTAACTAAAACAGGTTTCAACTTCGTAAGAATGGAAGTTATGATACGAAAATAAAAAAAAAAAAAAAAAAAAAGGTGTAAATATGCATATATATTTTCCGAAGAATATAAATAAAGAAAAAAAAAATGTTTGCAGTACTTTTTTTTCACTGGAGATAGATAAAGGTTGAATACCATTGCTTACTGGCAATAAGGCCCTCTTTACCTACTAAACTCAATTACATACACTCCACCTTACATTTACAAGCATCCATGATACACCAGAAAAATTCTCATATCTTTATACCGTTAGTGGGTGCCAAACTCACTGAGAGAAGACCAGCAGACTGACATCCTACCTCGCCCCACTGAGTTATTGTCACTCCACGGCAGTTGGTTATTAACGAGTAAAAAAACTTAATAAGAGCTGAATGTTCCTAATGTGGGTTTCATTAAATTTTGTACAGAATTTTTGATAGTCCAAGCGGGGACAGTGAACCTGATAACATATCAAGCTAAAACATAATTAAATCAATAACATATTAATACCTACATGAACACTGTGCCCAAGGTTTTTTAAACTGCTGTGGTTGAATTCGTAAAAAAAGGTTACTTCCGGTTGGATTTTTTACTTTCACTAAAAGTTGAAGAAAGCACTGGTTTTTCCTTATCTACGTGACCATCTATCCAAATCATGCTTATATAGAAAGATAGTAGATAGAAAGGTTAGTAGTTCGATAAAAACTTAGTGTACCGTTCTTCACCCCGCCAAAACTAACAGCACTCCACCTCAAAAGGGTAGTTTTTAGTTGATTTACATACGTCATTCTGTGTGCCATAGACTATAAGCGCTCCCACAGCTGCATTGTAAGTCCTTTTAGACCTGTCACCATTACACAACGCTCATAAGGCACCAACACGGAACAGAGCGCCAAAAGTTATACTCAGAGCTAAAGGCAGGCCGTTTTAGGGATTCCCACAGATATAGTCCCAAAGTAAAACCTCAACAAAAATATTCAAGTGAAAGTATCAGAAAGGAGGACTGGAAAAACGGCCCTACATTATTAGCACAAATAGTCTGGTATATGGGTGGCTCAGTTGGTGGCTCCAAGACAAAACATTATATTTGACCATAGATGAGTTTTATTTTTGGCCAACTTTGATGAAGTTACGTTCTTATTGAAAATATGTTCAATTTCCAAATATGGTTTTTGTCATTTAGCACAAAAACTAAAAAAGATGAAGAAAAACTTTCTGCACAAAAAACAAAGTGCATAACATTTTTTACAATTTTGTTTCTATACAATATTTGGATAGGAGTTACCATTTTCCAAATAAATGATTCAGCTCTTAAGATAAAATATAAGATTCAATATAAAACGTAATACTACGGGAGCCCACCCTAACTGTCCATGCACCCCCCGATCCTTGGGAACAATGTTTTTCATAAAGATTAAAGCTCAAGGAACAATTTAAGACATGTCCTAAAAAAAAAACTGGCTGTACTTTCAAAATGGCGTCCGTTTAAAAAAATGCAAATATCGTTTTTAACATTTAACACAAAAACTAAAAAAGATGTAGAGAATCCTTTCTGCACAAAAAACAAAGTACATAAAATTTTCTATAATTTTGTTCCTATGCAATATTTGGATAGGAGTTACCATTTTCCAGATATCATTGTTACCGATTTCAAGATAAATGTCTGCAAATTACAATATTATTATTATTATTAATTTTTTTCAGTTTATTTTATTTTTGTTATGTTAATAATATAAAGTTACTAGCTGACCCAGCAAACGTTGTTTTGCCATATAAATTATAAATTTTTGTCTAAAAAATAATAATAATAATAATAATAAATCGCCTTTATTGATATTTAAGTCCTGGCGGAGTTTAGCATAAAAAGAAAATTTCTGGATAGAGCTACCCTTATCACCTAGAGGTATAAAAAATAGCCTACGACCTATTCTCAGACCTACCAAATATACACCAAAAATTTCATAAAAATCGGTCAAGCCGTTTCGGAGGAGTTCGATAACAAACACTGTGACACGAGATTTTTATATATTAGATATTATACGCCTTACAATAATTGTCACAGTTATTTCCTCTAAGTGATTTACCGATATATGAATTTCTATATTTTCTTAATTTTGGACTCATTTATCTGGAAAATGGTAAATCCTATCAAAATATTGTATAGGAACAAAATTGTAGAAAATTTTATGCACGTTGTTTATTGTGAAAAAAGTTTTTGTCCATCTTTTATAGTTTTTGTGTTAAATGACAAAAACAACATTGGCTACAGTTTTTTTTAACATATGGCCGTCTTAAATTGTTCCTTAGGCTTTAATCTTTATGAAAAACATTGTCCTCTAGGATCGGGGGTGCACGTAAAGCTAAGGAGGGCTCTCCGACTAATAGTTAAGTATATCTAAAAATACAATAGATCAATTGCTCGATTTATTGTTATTGTGGCATCAATTCAAAGCTTGTGGAAACTACATACTTACTTCTAGATTTACAGTAAATAATCGAGACTTAGGCATACTTATTTTGTGAAATCTAACTTCACTTTAATAATATGTGGAACCGAAAAATATTGAATTTGTTGCTAAGCTGTCTGAAAACGAAGAAAGCGTAGTGACCTCTATTGTTCTATTAACCAATAATGTGCAATACTATTGGCTACGAATAAATATAAGCCCCTTGGTTGCTACCAATAGAATTTTCTGTTGCAGCATAAGGGAAGCGAGAAGTTTCACTTTATTTACAGAAAAAAATTAGCACATAAGTACACAGTTTACTTTCAACTAACAATGTACATTATCAAGGCACATTTTATTTTCTGTTTCGCCACGTTTTAATTGGCTTCTACTACACTGTCTACTTTAAATGACTCAAATGTGTTCTGGTTATTGAAATAAATCTTTTACTTAGCACAATTCTTTCTTGTGTGTTTCAATAAAAGAAATTGAGTAGGCATCAAAATATGCTGCGCCTTTTACAAAACAGAATAAGTATTAAAATAAAAGAAGATAACAAAAGCAAACCAATTTTAAAGACAAACAAAAATGAGTGAGGATAATATAAATATTTAATCAGTAGCAGAACTAATGTGCATAAAACTCACGTAAAAACTAATTAAGTTGAAAGCAATAAGTAATTCATATGTTGCGATAATGACTATGTTCATTTAAAGGCAATTTTAACAATGTTCTTTAACTAAATGCTAATAATTCCAAACAAACTATTATAATATGGATATGCAGTTATTATTGAGTTTATTATAATAAGTAATGGATTAATCCCATACTTAACTTATACTTTTTACATAGAAATAAGAGAAACCCAAAAGAATACATACTTGTTTATAACACCTATTCCACTAAACGAATGTTCTCATCTGACTGCATCTCTGAAGGCCATAATGCCTATTTGTTATGATATAAAAAAACCATTTCTGAGTAAAAACTACACTCCTGTATAAATTATCATCTATTATATACTGTAAGTACCTTGTTTTTAATCCATATGGAAATCCCGCATTACAAGAGACTGTTTAATTAACCAGTTCTTGACCTATTGTTAAAATTTGTTTATTAATAGTCGTGAGACTTCATGGCAGCTTCATATTAACTCACCATATACAAATGCCCCAAATTTAAAAAAATATAAAAACACTTACCTTAAACTAAGTTTTCTTGACTTTCTCTTTTGATTTTAAGACGGTGTACTGTCACTGTTTTGTAATCATCTACTTAGTCTCTTAAAATTAATTATTTTCTCAATTGTGGAACATATTGCTTGAACTTTAAATTAAATTTCTAGGTTAGATTCTTTCTTCTTAGTTGTAAATACTCCTTCGTTCATAAATTGGGAAGACATATAAAATTAAGGGCATTAAAAACTGCTCACAAAACTATTAAATACAAATGATAACCATGAATGCATAATCGCTAAACTACTTTGGCAATTGCAGCACTTAGTTTTTAACAGAATCTGAAATAACTGACTCGAAGCATTTCGGTAGCTCTTCGGGCAAACGAAACCTGAAAATGTTTTTGTTCTTCACATGGTCTTATTAATTGTGACAGCAGATGTCAAACGGCAGGGAACCAACATAACATAAAAATATTGCACCCATGGCAGGCAATTCCAATTTACGTAGGATGTATTTTTGGTTGCATATTTATTTGCAAAATTTCTATTGAAGTATCAGAAGTTAACGCAAAGAGAACATAGATAACAATAGATAAAGAGAACGTCTTTGAATTTATGTCTGCGGAATAGTCCCACAGGAAATTTGTCACACATCTAAATTTTCTTTCATGATCTGCATTAAATTTACATTGGTAAAACAAAAGCGATTTTATTTGCAGTTTCAACTGAATGTAGTATTGTGCATAAAATAACTACCTACTTGTAATTTGCCAGTATACATATTGAAGATACTATTTATATTTTTATTATTTTTTGTTACCTACTGACTTGTACCTAAACATTTTTTCACATCTGGATTACTAGTATATGGCTCCGATATAATGAATGTATCAATATAAAAGAAATAATTTATTTAAAATTAAACCTTAAAAAGTAAATAAAAACAATTCATTATAAATACAAGAAATTTTACACCTATCGGACTCCATGGCCTTGCACAAGTCTAATACTGACATCAACAGGCGAGTTACGTTCTTGAGAAACATCCATTTCAATTTCGTCCTCCTCTTCCTCATCATGTGTTTCAGATTCATCGTCATCATCATTATCGTCTTCGTCATCCTCTTCCTCATCTTCCTCCATATTCTAAAAAAAAATTGTAACAGGTTATTCAAAATATTTTAAGGAACATACACTGCATAGGTACTGAAATTAGAATAAATATGGCATCATAAAGCTGCAAAAATTGTGAATAATCAAGAAAGAAGTCATTGTTTTAGCCAATCACCTAATCAATCTCAATTTTGGTAAGTAGGCAGGTACTTAATTACAGCGCAGAATGTCACAGATGCTATAAGTATTCTATATACACTCTACCTCTGAGGCAGTCTTTCCAATAGGTGTCAGATCTGAATTCCTCTGCGTTATTACTTGAAGCTAAAATAGTATAAAATGAGTGAAGAAATTAAAAATAGGTTTCTTGACATACCCAATTTTGATGTTCTCTTTCCATCTGGGACACTTCATCTTCATCGTCGCAAGGTTGATCTACATCAAACCAGGAAGAATGCATTAGTCTTGGTTTCAAATTTGGAAAAAGCGGAATATTCATTATTCTTAACAATGCACAAAACACCAACAAAAAATGTCAACAAAACAAATACAGAGGCAGCACAGGAGCACAGCTGTGTATTTATTTTTCTGTTTATTATTTAACAGTTGGTATCACCACAATTTCATTTTACATTTACAGCCCTCCCAATTAAAAAAAAAGAGTTTCCTAATAATTACTTACTTTATATGTCTTTGTAATAATATTTTGAAAAATATATAAACATTTTAACAATTTTAAACAAACTGTTTAATGTGTTTGCCACAATTTCAATGTTAGGTTTTCTCAAGTTGTGGATTTTTTCCGATATGGATAACTGCACAAAGAATCAATTACACCACAAAAAATATACTTTTTGTCTGTGAGTCGTTTTTTTGGGGAGAGCATCTCTGTTCCCTTTCATCGTCAGGCGCATTAACCAAACATACAAGGGCTTATTGGGATTTCAGGAGAATAAGCAGGAAATTTGAATACCGGCTATCTCGGAAACAGGTCCTATCATCTCAAACTGCGGACCTCTTTTTTTCTCGAAAATGAAAACTGATATGAACGGGAGATGAATCAAGAAAAAATATTTTTTGATGAGCTGGCGAGAAAAAAAATACAAAATTTTGAGCGAAAATTTTGAAAGAAAACAATGTATTCCAGTCTCATTATTAATGGGTGGGGGAAGGAGAAATCCGAAAAGCGGGAGGGACAAAACATCCGAAAAACTTTTCTAGAAATAAACCAATGCGGGACTTTTAGTGTAAAGTATATGATATTATTTTGTCGTATTCTCTAGATTGAGAAGGTTCCACAGTGAAATTTTTGCCACCCTGAATAGCTCTTTTTTCCAAAAATTATCTAAAAAAAATAATTCAGGTAAAAAAAAATTAGAAAATAAATAACAAGCCGTAAATTATATTCGCGTCTCGTCCTCAAGATCACAACTGTAGTACCTCTACTTTCCGCCAGATGTCACCACAAATTTTAAAGCTGAAATCCTTCTAGCCACTTGACCCTCCTGCCTACCAGCCCCGTGTTTCCATCCGGAGCTAACTTCACTTCTCTTCTTTGTGTTATGGTGTTACCACGTTTTCAACAAAAATATTGTATTTTAAGTAAAAAATGGGCAGAAGATATAGGGATTCTTCCACTAGCAGCTCCGGATCGGAGGAAGAAACTAGGAGATTAAGGAAAAAGTTAAAGAAAATGAAAGAAAGGTACAAGAACTTAAAAGTTGGTCGACGCTCTCATGATAGAGACAGCCGAGTCGAAAGTTCCGGAAGTAGCGATGTTGAAGTCTCTACAAGGGCTAGTTGCTAGTTTAGCCCGAGAGGGGCAAATATGCCCTTCTAGACGGTCCTCGATCGAACCCGGTGAGGGATCTCGAGTTTTCTAACCACAGCATCAAGAAGATGGTGAGTTGTCATAATTATGACCACACTGTACCTAGCCTGTCTAGCCATGTCGATATGGCAGGACAGAAGACAGAGAATTCTCTGTATGAGTTTTTTGTAACGAAGCTGGGAGCATAGGATTCCAAAGGGAATAATGGGAATAATAACTATTGTAACTGTAGGGTGGCATCACATATTGCCTCACCCTGTTGCTTCTCATCGTCGCTACAATTTTCTCTTTGAAACAGCTCCTGTCTTTTATGCATTTCAATTATATAGTAAAAGAGTATCCTTTTAATTTTAGGGGAATTATCTGCAAGTGATACTAACCTACAAGATCCCTTAGCCCTGCAGGAGGGAGAACCGTTAAATGAAGAAATCCTAAAGATTTTAGGCACAGACACTGCTAATCAGGAAATAGACAGCGAGATAATTCATCGTGATTTGGCTTTGAGATGGTCAAACGTCCTTAAAGATGGTTTGGGTGAAAAAGTAAGGGATGAATTGATCCGCAAATACCCCCCCATTAAAAACTGCGTTCTAATGGCGTCACCGAAGCTCAACCTAGAAGTAAAGGCTGCAGTAAATGAATATACGCTTAAAAGAGATGAACGTCTTGCCAAGGTGCAGGCTCAAGTAGGGGCTGGTCTGGCAGCTTTGGGTAAGGCTTTAACCATTCTATTTAAACCTGAAGAGGAGGGGGGTGCATACAAATTACAGCTTATAGAGTTGATCAGTGATTCTGCCAAACTTTTGGCCGATGTACATCATCAGGATTCTGACTCCAGACGAAATTTAGTCAGCTCAAACCTCAAAAAGGACTTATTAGGCACAATAAATGAAACCGGGGTAGACGGTTGGCTATTTGGAGAGAATCTAGGTGATCGGGTTAAGGCAGCCCGAGCTATAGAACGTTCAGGACAAGATCTTAAAAATTCCTCTACAAAGATTACTAATAAAAGGAAGAAGAAAATCAGGGTACCTTTAAACTACCGAGGCCCGTCCAGACAATCATCAGGGAGCCGCCTGGGCGGGCAGAAATACGACCACAATCGTCATCCTCGAGGTTATTATCAAGACCGCCTGCTCTCATCAAGAAGCAGAATACAAGAGAGGACGAGGAGAGGCACCCGACAGTAAATGTAAGTTTTCAGGCAGGGATGCTTAGTCAGTATTTATTATCCTGGAGAAATATCACCTCTGATCCTGTTATTCTTTCTTGGATTGTGGGGTATAAAATACCTTTTAAAAGACGAGTAACACAGGCTTTCCCGCCTTTGCAACCTCACTGGTCCGAAAAGGAAAAACTCTGTATTGATTCAGAGCTGTCTAGGCTACTTAGTATTGGTGCTATTAAGAAATGTGAGCCTTGCCAGGTACAGTTTCTGTCGAAATACTTTTTGGTCCCTAAACGGGATGGAGGAATGCGCTTCATACTCAATTTGAAAAAGTTAAATGAATTTCTGTCTGTAGAACATTTTAAATTAGAGGACAGACGGACAGCTTGTAGGTTAATTTCTCGTGGCTGTTTCATGGCTACCCTCGATCTTCAAGATGCGTACCTTGTCATTAACATCGATGTCAATCATAGGAAATATTTACGTTTCCAATACAACAATTCTCTCTATGAGTACACTTGTGCACCTTTTGGGCTAGCAACAATTCCCTTTGTTTTTACCAAGCTTATGAAGCCCGTATTATCAATTTTACGAAACCGGGACTTCCTGTCTGTCATATACTTAGATGATCTTTTATTAATTGGGGACACAAAAGAATCCTGTTTATTAAATATTAAAGAATCCATCTCAATTTTAGAAAAACTAGGATTTTCAATAAATACTAAAAAAAGTCAGATGCTCCCTACTACCTGTTGTCGCTTCCTGGGTTTTGTATTTGATTCATCAGAAATGTCTATCAGTCTCCCTTTAGAAAAGTGTACAAGAATTACCGGACTTATAGACAAATTTCAGAAAAAGAAAATATGTTCAATACGAGAATTTGCTCAGGTAGTTGGCACTCTTGTGTCAACCTGTCCTGCCGTCAAATATGGGTGGGTCTACACTAAAAAATTAGAACGGGCCAAGTATTTGGCACTCAAAAGATCCCATGGGGAATACAATAGAATTATGTCTATTCCAAAATTTATTCTCGAAGATCTGAATTGGTGGCGCAAAAAATTAGGATCGTCTCGTAATCCCATACATATGGGACAATTTCAGATGGAAATTTTTTCGGACAGCTCACTAACAGGGTGGGGAGGATTTTGTAAAGGTAAAAAAGTTTCCGGTCAGTGGTCAGAACAGGAACAAGGTTAACACATAAATTATTTGGAACTCCTGTCTGCATTTTTCACATTAAAATGCTTCGCTGCTAATAAATCAAATATCAATATTTTAATGCGAATAGACAACACCACCGCAGTTGCCTACATCAACAGAATGGGTGGCATTCGTTATCTTAATCTTAGCTCATTATCTAGAGAGATCTGGCAGTGGTGTGAGTGTTGTAACATATGGTTATTCGCATCTTATATTAAATCAACAGACAATTTCGAAGCAGACTTTGAGTCCAGGAAAGCTGCTCCAGAAATTGAGTATGAGTTACATCAAGATGCTTTTCTTCAAATTGTGGAAGGTTTTGGATACCCCGATTTTGACCTATTCGCATCACGAATAAATACCAAATGCAAAAGATTTGCATCCTGGCACAAGGATCCAGAAAGCTTCGTCGTGGATGCATTTACTATTGACTGGTCACAAATCAATTTTTACGCCTTTCCTCCCTTCTCAATGGTCCTACCTATGCTGCAGAAAATTATTGCAGATAGGGCCCAAGGCGTGGTGGTTGTACCGCTATGGGAATGCCAGCCTTGGTACCCTCTATTCAAACGTTTACTTATCTCCACCCCCCTCATATTTCATCCAAGAAATAACTTACTTTTATCTGTTGGCAGGATATCACACCCAATGTGGCGATCGCTTACCCTGGTAGCTGGAGTTGTATCCGGCAAGCATTCGAATTAAAGGGACTACCACCCTCGACAACTGAAATCATGGTTTCATCGATTTCGGCATCCACTCTTAAACAATATGATCGTGGCTTAAGGCTATGGTGGCAGTTTTGCTCAGAGACTAATACCGATGTTTTTGATAGTCCGATAACAAGAGTCTTAGAATTTCTGTCACAGATTTTCCAACAAGGCGCGTCGTATGGCACCCTCAACTCAATAAGATCGTCACTATCCCTGATCTTATCCCCGAATTTAGGAACTGACTATAGAATCAAACGTTTTTTCAAAGGGGTTCAGAATTTGAGGCCACAGAATCCTAAATATAATTACACTTGGGATCCAGCGATTGTCCTTGAATACCTTAGTAAATTATATCCCAATCAAGAATTGTCTTTAGAGATACTGTCACAGAAGTTAGTTACTCTTCTGGCTTTGATAACCGCACATAGAGTGCAGACCTTTACCTTGATCAGAATTGACAATGTTCGAAATACTACTGGAGGAATTGAAATAATGATATCTGACAAAATCAAGACATCTAATACAAATCGCCTGCAACCTGTCTTGTCATTGCCGAAATTTGAGGATAATCCTAGCCTGTGTGTTGTGAAGGCATTGGATTGTTACTTAGTGAAGACGGCAGAACTTAGAAATACTAAGTGCAAGAATTTATTTATCACATATAAAAAGCCTTATCACAAGGCCTCAGCACAGACATTAAGTCGGTGGATAAAGTCCACACTTGCGAAAGGTGGGATAGACACTAACGTGTTCACAGCACACAGCACCCGGCATGCTGCCACTTCCGCAGCAAAACGCAAAGGGGTGAGCATTGACACTATTCGCAATACAGCGGGGTGGTCCAGGACCTCTGGAGTATTTGCTAAGTTCTACAATAAACCCCTTTGTGATAAGAACGTTTTTGCAGAAACGATCTTAAATTTATGATTTCAGTTTAGGTAATGAAGTTTATTATACATCACATTATTATCAAACTCTGATTTTGTTTTAATCATATGAGTGTTTTAGACTTAGTTTATTTATAAAGAATGTCATATTCTTATTTTCTCTATGAATATTACATGGTTCACAGTAAAGGTAATGTCTTTTATTTAATGTCGCATCTTCTTTAAACATCTACAGTTGTGATCTTGAGGACGAGACGCGAATATAATTAAATGATCAAACGAACTTACCTAAGTGAAGTTCGATCATAATTATATGAAGCGTCTCGTCCGAGATGATCACACCCTCCCATAATAGTAAACTTATGTCCCTACCCAAGATCATCTAGCTGCGACATCTCTGTATTGAACGCATAAGAGGTCCAATACAGTTTCGGGATTCGCTTTAAAGCAAGTGAAGTTAGCTCCGGATGGAAACACGGGGCTGGTAGGCAGGAGGGTCAAGTGGCTAGAAGGATTTCAGCTTTAAAATTTGTGGTGACATCTGGCGGAAAGTAGAGGTACTACAGTTGTGATCATCTCGGACGAGACGCTTCATATAATTATGATCGAACTTCACTTAGGTAAGTTCGTTTGATCATTTAATTATCTGGTGTTATGTTCTTTTTATATAAAAACTTTTCCAACAATCATAATAACCAACATTATGATGATTCTGTGAACACACGGTATATTGCTATACTGTGAATATGGATGTTAATTTGCCAACTGTCACTTGTCAATAATCGTTGGTAAACTACTCTAACCTATAGAATTTTTCGATTGAAACTTACGGGCTTGAGAGTTCAAGCAATTTGCCAATACATTAGTATGTCCAAAAGAGATTATCAAACAGCTTTCTTAGAAAGCTCCGTTCAACGTACATCCGAAAACCGACGACAACAGGTAAAAAAACACACTTTGGACAGTGATGAAGAGGACGATGTTGATGAGGATAATGTTTTGGATGCAGACGACATCGAAGGCGAAGAAGATGGGATTGCAAGGCAAGAAGGGGAGCAAAAAATGACCGCTTTTAACATGAACGAAGAAATGGAAGAAGGTCATTTTGATAGACAAGGTCATTTTATATGGAGCAACGAGAAAGAAATAAGGGATAATTGGTTAGACAATATAGATTGGCAAAAAATAAAAACTTCATCAGATTCCAAAGATAAATATAACATTGAAGAAAAAGGCTTGGGTGAAGATAGCGATTCCGAACCTGAAACGGATGATGATTTTGATGAAATAATTACTTACAAAAAGATGTTGGAGTACATGAAGCCCAGAGAATCTGTAAATAAAGCTCTGAAACGATTGGGAGGAGCTGATATGAAATTGTCCAGTGTGGAAAGGTTAAGAAGGAAAAAAGCTGGACTATTGACTAGTAATGAAGATGTTACAAATCTGACGGAGCTTGCTAATCGAATTTTAACCAAACTGGGAAATATGGACATATACCAAGAGACTTATGAGCAAATAAATGCCAAAATTGAGAGCAGAGAGATTAAAAATAAATCTACAGCCAAAGAAGCATATCTGGATATGTACTCGGATGATTTTGATACCAAAGAGAAAGAAAAAATCTCGGGAGGTCCTTCGGGTAATCAGGTAAACTCAGAAGAAAAAGATAAAGATGTGAAGAAGGAATTAACATGGGAGTTCAAGTGGAAGATAGAAGATGAAGAAATACATGGTCCATATAGTACAGGGCAAATGATTAAATGGGCTAAGGAAAATTATTTTAAAACCGGTGTAATGGTTAGGAAATGTGGCGAAGATTCTAATTTCTATACTTCTAATAGAATAGACTTTGAGTTATATGAATAATTTTGGTATTAAATTCAATATATTTTTTTTGTTATAATAGTTTGTTTTAATTAGGCGTTTTGTTGGTTGCGAAACATTCAATCAAAACTGTAACATGGAAGTATATTTGTAGCAAAATTAAAGTACAGCCAGTAAACTGTATAATAAATTTTTATTTTGCTCAAGAGGATTAAGCATATTTTGTAAAGATTCAGTAGAAGAAAACTGAAGACTATTAAATAATACTCATTTTAATTACTGGATGAATGACACCATATTTATGTAGATCATGCCCTCTTTTATAAAAAAATGGTGTAATTTTTTTTAGTTCTTGGACACTTTTTTTTTCCTTACGGGTTGTGGTGCCAGAACCTCGCTGTATTGAAGCCTAAGCTTATTGTATCTCAGTCTCGTTATCTCATTTGTCTCAAAAAGGCGAGTGTATGATCAATGGGTGCATTCTCTCTTTTGGAGTCACAAATGGTCCACTGAAGTATGAACATCTTCCTGGCGAACGTTGATGGAAATATTTTATTTATTAAGACACGTGAGTGAAATTTTATATTTATTTTCTTTGTGCTTTTTAGTAGTTCTTGGTTTGAAATGCAACAAATGTTTGTTTATGGAGTATCCTCTATGCAGGGCTAGAGATACTAGAAAGAATATCTCGTAAGGGAGGTTTATAATATATTAGCATGATCAGACTTAGATCATCAGTATATAGAACGAATGGTTATTTTCTTATTTTTCATATTGAATGTTAGATATAGGTAGTAAGTGTATGGAAGAAGTTGATAAATCGGTTTGTAAGGGAACTTCTTCTTGATATTCTAGCTTGGTCAGATTTAGATCAATGGTATATGAAAGGAACGAATGGTTTCTTTGAAAGTTGTCTGTTGAATACCCAAAATAATATTTTTTTAAAATATAATCAAATATTGCTAATTATTTGGTAATAGTATGCAAATAAATAAATTACTCTTATAATAGGAGGAATGCATAGGTTTAGTAAAATATTTCGCCGCCAGGCGGGTACACTATTCATTGGGTTCTGTGCTTTGTAGTTTTGATGTGTTGAAATAAGTTTGTTTATTTGAAACCTACGGAAAATGGATAGTTTAGGTGAACTAAAAGAAAAGCTTGGCATTTTTAAAGAACTAGTAAACAAAGATACACAAAAAATGAGGTTATGTTACAGTACCCAAACGCGACTCTGACGCCGCCTACATGCATTCGGTCTCAATGTTTTGAACACACTAGATGGGCTATTTTGTAATTTGAGAGCAACTAAGTATCCACTTTCTTCTAAAACTGCTGCATACTGGAAACTGGTGAAACTTTAAATTTTTATTTTTTCTCTAATAGGAAGTGCATTGAGACTTGGCATTTTTAAAGAAGTAGTATAATGAGGTTATGTTGCAGTACCCAAACGCGACTCTGACGCCGCCCAAGGACTGTTAACTACACCGCCGCCTATATGCATTCGTCTATTACTTCAAAAGTTTCTAAATTTATTATAAAGGAAATGGGAAATATTTAGACAACTATAAGATCAATTTTTCATTGGTATATAATTAATTATAAACATATACAAACTGAATAATACAATAGGAAGATATATGTAATTTTTTCATTAATTAGTAAAGCCAGTATTCACAAAGTAATGAAAATCTACAACTAGTACAGTAAGTGAAGCGTTTAAATCCCAGCCCGAAGACGATGTAATGAATTTCCAATTTTTTTTCTTCAACATGCTTTATAATAAAATATGTACATAAGAATCTATATTGTGATTTTTCCTGCATTTTGGTTGGGGGTCGCTAGCCTTCTTAGGGGTTGTGGCAAAAAATATAAAAAAAACACACATAATCTGATAGAGAATCAAATTATAAGAAAGAACCCAGGTAGCAAAGGCACGTGAAAATGACGTGAAAAAATGGTCAGGAGTGACGAGAAATGACGAGTTAGATGACGTAAATGAAACGTGAAAATGACTTCCTAATGTCTCAGACGAATGACGTCTTTTTCAGGTTATATTTGGTAATCCCCCCCACAGGTTTTTACTAATAGGAACATATAAAACTACATACTAGTTAGTAATCTACTTGATAAAAATAAAATAATTAATGCATATATAAGTTTTGTCCTAATGAATTTGTTTGTTAGCCATTCGTAATTTTATTTACATTAACATATCTAAAATATTGTTTACCATCACTCCAAGTTTTTCTCACAAGGGTTGCCTGCAAATTATAATGTTTATTATTAAGTTATTAAATTCATTTTTACTTACCTTTACCAATTGCGGAGCGTAGGATTCGAACCAACATGTTTCCCGTTGTCCGATTACAGTACTGACGCTTCAACCAACTGAGCTAGCTTGGCGACCGCTATTTCGTATGCTAAAAGCAGTATTTATTGCGGTGAATGAAGTCTTTATTATGTAAAATTGAATTTTTTGCCTTATTTAAAATATATGAAAATCTTTCAGATTCTCTTTTTTCTTTTCTATTTTTTTACGTGTTCCCAAACCTGAATTTTTCGAGTTACTAGTATTTTTATTTATTTATAATTATTAAGAAGAACTTATATTTAATTTAATTAAACTGTCACCAGTGACACCTGAGAAGTACGAGTACTTGTTGAACAACGTAATTATTACATTTATTCAGTGGCGGTTCGTAAAAAAAATATTTTCCCCAGATCTCGAAGGGGAAGTCAGGAGAGTCAACTATTTTAAAAATGAGGTACTTATACAAACCTGGGAAACGTGTTGGAGAAAAAACAGTAAAGGTATAATATCGACATTTACAACATAGAATATTTAGTGGTCTAAAACAGACCTAAAATTGAAAAAAAGTACATTCGTACATCGGTTTTATAAGCAATTATTACCTTAAAAAAACAACTAAAATTTTTTTCGCAATTATTTAAAAAAAAAAAAAATGGAATGAGCAGGGGTCGAACCGCCGACCTAGTGACTTATAAGACGACGCCTTAACACATTCGACCACCGAGCTCTTTGAGAATGCTTACTTAAAGGCTTTACAGTTGAACAGCGACGGCTAGATTTTGTTTTTAATATATTTTAATCTATAATTTTATTATTAAAAGAACTCGAAACCTGCACAAATAAACTTCCGAATCTTTGCAAACTCTTTCGAATATAAATTATTTTGGATATTGTTAAAAAACATTATCCTCGAATAAAAACGCCAATAATTATCCCTCACGACACACGGTTTCTTTTTTTTAACTTTACACTCTGCTTACGATAACAAAATGCCATTAGCGAGTTTTAAAGTTTGTAATCCGATAAAATATAAATAAATTTAACACCGAAAAAAGACGACAATATGACGTGATGTGTAGCACGTCATTTTAATGTCATTTATAAGACGTCATTCTGTCGTCGATTTTTAGTGCCCTGACGTCTTTTTGACCAGAATCACCAGATTTTGACGTCATTATAACGTACCCTTGCTAGCTGGGAAAGGTCTTATACAATTTTTTATTAAAATGCATATTTTTCGAGATATTGCGAACTGAAAATTGCAATTTTCACCCCCTAAAATCAGTATTCCTAGACGTTTTTTTAAATTACTCGAAAAATGTGGACTTTAATAAAAGACTGTAAGGGTACAAAATTAAAGCTTTTGCGGAAACAAATCGAAAAATCTGCGATGTTTAGTTTTGGAAATAGAACATTTTCAAAATGGCGCCGAAAGAAAAAATATACGACGTTAAAATCTAAAATTATTTAAAATCTACAACTATGAGAATAATTTTTATTCTTATAAAAATTAAAGGTATTAAAATTTTCTTTCGATTTAGACGTATTACGGTCTTTTATAATTAAAACTAAAAAAGTTACAAACAAAAAAGTAGCACATTTAAAAATTTAGGCGCCATTTTTTTTTAGTCTTATTGCTCAAATTTCTTATTAATTCAAATTTTAAAAAAATCCTAGATATTGTTAATGCATATGTTAATACTAATATGCTCAAATTTTTTAGAATTTTTAAAATAACCATTTTTCATTCTGTACCTATTTTCAATAATGAAAATTTTCATAATTTTTTGAAAAAAATCGGGTTTTTGGAAATTGCTCAGAAAATATTTTTTTATAAAAAACGGTAAAAGTACAAAAATGAAGCTTATAAAAAAACGAATAGTTTGTTTTTTTTTTACTTTCCAACGACAAACTGTTCCAGAGATATAAAGGTTTAAAGATAGCGCTTGAGTGCATAGGCAAGAAAATTATGTATGTATTTAAAATTGAAATATCTTAAAAACTATAACATTGATAAAAACATGATATAAGAATGAAATGAAGCTTATAAAAAAACGAAGAGTTTGGGTTTTAATTTTTTTCCTACGACAAACTGTTCCAGAAATATGACAGTTTGAAATAATGTTGAAACTTTTCAGTTTATACGCTCATTTTAAATGTCTATAGTAGGTAGAGAAACTAGCAATAGCCGTCTATTTTTTCGAAGAATAATTTTATTTAACTATTCTATTACATTAATATAATTTCTTCGTCGTCATTAGACAGTAAATAATAATAAATAAATAATAACTAATCATATATTTCGATTATATTGGAACACCCCTAACCCCAGTCGTATATTTATCTCTCTCTTTTTATTGAGACAGAAAAATACACAACTTTGGCAATTTACGTGATCGTCTAGATTTTTAAAGTTAGGACACAAATTTACGTTGTGATAGTAATTTTATTAATCAGATTCTTTTTAAAGTTTGATATTACTTGTTTCGGTTTACTGATTTAATTTATTTGTCTTAATTTTGAAAACACTCAGTTCATAAATATAGTTGCTTTAATTTGACTGTACTTTATTTAACACTTGTAATTGATTTAGTTTAGGTAATGAATTATATTTTTATTGAAACTCACTTAATCCTGAAAAAATAAAATAGTGAAGGAAAACACAGAAAACGTTTTAATACTTTTATTTTAAAACGGTGGACAAGTATACAGGTAAGTTGGGGCAAAACGCCTCTATTAGAGTAGCATATGTAACATTCTCGTTGGGATAAATCATCCTAATTTATAGCAGATAAATAAAGAGTTCGTAGGGATCATATTGTCATTTACGACTCTGAAATAGTCAGCACAAATCGGCAAACAAACAATTACCGAATAGCAGAACGGTATTTACCGTAAGTAGTTAAGTAGTGCCGATTCTAACTCACTTCCGTCAGTAGAGTAGCAATCAGAGTTCTGTGTGACGTCATCATTCCGGCAGCCCCGCGGGGGGCGGGCAGGTGATAGATGATAGATCCTATGATCTAGGTTCTAGTGTGAGGTGAGATAATGCTAGATGATAGATCCTATTATCTAGGTTGTAGTGTGAGGTGGGATCTTCTTAGATGATAGGTGATAGGACCTAATGGGAGGGGGGAGATCCAATCCCGAGCTTAGATATTAGATTATAGCTAAAGATAAGAGATTATATCTAAGAGGGTGTGGCTAAGAGTATATAGGATGTATCTAGTAATAAAAGAAGTATACAGGGTGTATTTAGTAATAAAAATAAGTATATAAGGTGTACTAGTGATATGGTGTATCTAGTAATAAAAATAAGATGGCTACCGTTTATTGTTTATAGTTATTGACGAATAGTATTGCATGTTTACGTTAGAGGGCGTTAGAGGTTAAGAAAATGGCTACAGACATCCATCATTGAGTTTAAATAGACAAGTCTTATATATGGAATAAATATTCATCTACTTCAATACGTAAATTTTATATTTGAATGTTAAAACTGTAACCAAATGCAGAGACGTTATCGGATTCCAGGAAATTGTTAATGTAAATAAATGCGACTGTCTACGGCTATATGTATATTTAAAACGTGATTAATTGTCTTTAGATAACAGCATCCGACGGTTATAATACAATGACTAATAAGTCACGTGATCCATTATAAGGAGCGTCTCAGGGTTTGGAGAGAAATAATGTAAACAATGAAATCATCATATTTTTTCCCATATTTTTCTGCTTACTCGATACGAAAAGTGGGGGTG
Source organism: Rutpela maculata (assembly GCA_936432065.2). Classification (NCBI taxonomy): domain Eukaryota; kingdom Metazoa; phylum Arthropoda; class Insecta; order Coleoptera; family Cerambycidae; genus Rutpela; species Rutpela maculata. The sequence continues at coordinate 98,960,828 of OW386293.2, forward strand.
GAATACAGCATAAAAGTAAAGACCTGAGATCGCTGCATTCATTCACAATCTTAAAGTCGATATATACAAGCAGCAGCAGCAATGTCTTTCGCAAAAATTAATGTTGAAGCTCATGTCACGCCGTTCATGAAAATCTATGAGCTGGAAGTCGATAGAAAATATAAAGTGCTAGATATATATAAAGCACTTTCACCGTATGGTATCCAGGTCCAAGTAATCCTCGAAAATTGTAAAGTGAGTCTACCAGCCAGATACTCACGCATTATTTCCGATGATGATATGGTAACGCTACAACAAACCATTATACTAAAAGAAGTGTACTTAGTATATAGAGGGCTAGCAGGCACGACCACTAACATTGAATTCATCGAGTCCTAAAGATGGATCCCGAAACATATAAGAAGAGGTTACAGCACTTTATAAACAATTTAAAATTACTCGGAGAAGACGTTAAGTACGTTGAAGTTTTACGTACATTTCAACATGTCAGTATCCAGCCGAAGAAGTCCAAGAACAGTTCAGTTCAGCGAGGACGTTAAAATTCATCACATTTACCATTGGAGCTATGCCCATAGAACTGCTAGATGTGGTAACTGGATGCAAGACGCCCGCGATCGAGATCGTTTTCAAATTAAAATATTACGATACGCTCAAATAATTAATCCAGTACTTGAACATAAATATTCTGTTATTATATCGCAAAACATGTAACCTCTTTCTTATATGTATTAATAAATTAATTTAAAAAATGGTTGACTATTATTACCCATTTCCTAATTAAATGAAGAATTCAGATTTTTTTTTCAAGTTTATTGTAACGAAAATGTTCATGCTACATTTTATGTCTTTTTTAATGCTGAATTCAAATATGCAATCAAAAAAATTAAATCTTAAAAAATAAAGCCAGCCCAGGCAAAAAATGAAAAAATTCATATTTTTCAAGTTTATTGTAACGAAAATGTTCATGCTACATTTTAAGTGTTTTTTAATGCTGAATTCAAATATGCAATCAAAAAAATTAAATCTTAAAAAATAAAGCCACCCCAGACGAAAAATAAAAAAATAATTTAATTTTTATAATATATTTTATTTATCTGAACGCATAATACAGTAATAAAGCTTATATATGTACATGGAATACATAACCTATAAAAATAATAGCAATAATAATAATAATAATAATAATAATAATAATAATAATAATAATAATAATAATAATTAATATAAGTGCATAAAAATTAAACAATGCTACTTTTTTCAATCCAACTGTTATGGGAACTGTCAAATCCAAGCCATTTAACGAAAACCTTATTTCCTTTCTTCCTTAAAACTTTCTCAACGAGATACATGTCTGAATGTTTAACCTTCTGCAGTTCTTCAGTATAGAAGCATCCTTCTATTGGCTGTTTCTGTGCATCGGTCAGTAAGTATGTTATGGGGCTGGTATAATTAATTTTTGAAATAGTAAATATTTCATTAGACCAATTAGGAGTATAACCTTTATCGAACACGCCTCTATACTTGCTTATTCTCACATGATCGTTAATTTTAAATTTAGGTAATTGTGAGTATGTAATTGTAGGATAATTGTAAACAGATTTCAAGAGTATTTTTTCATTCTTTTTATTTACATCTACAGGTTTCATGCCGATGGTACGATGCCTAGTATTATTATATTTCTTAATAATATCAGCAAGTAAATTATACCACCGAAAAGAACCATTTATACTAAATTCTTTATACATCATAGATTTTGTAGTCCTATTTACGCGTTCGACTACTGAACATTTTTTAGTGCTATACGAAGAATAATGATTAATTTTATATTTTTTCATTAATTTTTGAAAATTAATATTATAAAATTCGGTTCCATTATCAGTCTGTAAATTGACGGGGATTCGTTTATCCGCGACTAATATTTTTTCCATAGCTCGAGTAACATTTACGCCAGATTTAGATTTAAGTGGTTCAGCCCATACGTACTTTGAAAAAACATCAATTACAATGAGAATATATTTATAATTTTTATTGTAATTAGCATATGGAATCATTTCGACTAAGTCAGCCTGAAGCAATTCATTTAAACCTCTAACTACGACTTTTCGTCTCTTAAAGTTAATTCTAGCCGGCTTATGTATTTCATTAACAATATCTCTTTTTATAGCAGACATGTTTACAGTTCAACAATAATTTACGTACTGTTAAATTAATCCAGCGGTTCGATTATTTTACTTTCTAATAGTTCCTCTAAAATTCTATTTATTTCATTCGTATGACTTGAATTGCCTGCCTCCTGTGAAGCTATCAAAAGCCTAAGACGATCGACGAGTTCATTAGGATCGTCCCAATATACGTAATCAATAGCATTATCGGTGACTTGCATCATTAATTCACCGCCTTTTACTTTACCAGGAGCACGTTGCCGAGGTTCGCGAGCGTAAAGCATCGGTTTAATAATATGCAGGTACTTCCAGCTCTTACTACCAGACTTTTGCTTTTCAGAATCATAATTTCTCTTATGTGCGCTAGTCCTTTTTACAATATCAATGTACTGTTTCTTATCATCATAGTTATAGTGATGCGAACGTTTTTTAAATAGTAATTCATAAAGACCGCGAGTGCCCTGATACTCTTTATTATTTATTATTAAATTGTCACCGTCAAACTGAATGGCAGAATTTCCAATATAATATTTATCTTCTTCGGGATTATATCGTACACCATATCGAAAATCATGTGTATTTTCAGTATCATGCATCATCTCAGATATATACGTTTTAGGCAGATCGCTAAATTTCTCAAGATACTTCTCATCTGACTGGTCGCCTTCTTCAGAGTCGACAATCGACGGCGACGGTGTAATATTAATATTTTTTTCATCCTCTGAGGGTTCAGACTTTTTCTTAATGTTTAAATTCTCGTCCGTCTCAAGCTTGATATGTTTAGCTATTGAATGTAAAGGTGCGGTGATTGGGGCAAAAGACTTTTCGATTTGCAGATCGTGCATTTTGAGTGCCTCTAATTTGCGCTTTACGGCTTTCCGAGCTTCGACAATTTTATTAGTAATGTCCATGTCGACAGGTGCGTCAGATAACATGTGTAATTATCAACTGATTGAGATAGTAAAATCACAGGTATATATACTCGTCAAACCCCTTTCTATATCGGCCATGTTTAATATCGCTATCTTTATCTATCACTAGGAATCCGTATTTATCTTTCCAGCATAACGAGCACATATGTTTGAAATCCTCAAAGCTCATATCGGTATTAACGTGATCGGAATATACATGTCTAAGATTCATGTCATCCTGCTTGAATAATATCAGTAAATTTGCATTGTCTCTTATCAGATGTTTTGGAATGCGGGTATAGGTCTGACAGAGATAGAAGCTGTCTATCTGTTTATGCCGTCCCATGCTAAAGTAGTCACGCATCACACTTTGATTGTCGCAAGCTACGTCATCAAATATAAAAATGGAATTAATTTTAGCTTGCGCAGGCGTCATTATTACATCGCTATCCTTGAATTCATGATATCCCACGATCGAGCCGAGTACTTTTCTAAGATATTCATATTTAGGCTGGTAGAGAGATTTCGAGTAGACGTAAACATTCTTGAAACGCAAGCCGTGTGGATGAGTCAGCAGGCTTATCACGATGTTTGTTTTCCCACAATTTGAAGGTCCGCATATGATACACCTGATGCTGTCGGGTAACAGAGGACCATGTCTACTATCTTTTTTCACATGACTATCGAAATCGAGATTATTGATTTTCAGACTGTTACCTGTCTTGATGAAACGCATGATTGACACTGAGGTATTTCCACCAGGAGTTTAAGTATAAATAGCTTTCGATCACCTGTAACACCTCAGTCTACTATTACATGCGATAGAGGTAACATGGCTGTAAACACTCTCATAAATAAATTACCTTTCGAAGCCCATATCCCTGGCTATCGTTTCTGCGGCCCGGGTACTAAATTAGAAAAAAGACTGGCGCGAGGAGATCGCGGAATTAATGGTCTAGATGAGGCGTGTCGTGACCACGACATACAATATTCTAAAGTCAATGATGTGAAAGGACGGCATATTGCCGATAAAGAATTGGCAAAACGTGCTCTGAAGCGTGTATTTGCTAGGGATTCGTCCATCGGAGAAAGAGCGGCAGCAGCCGGTGTAGCAGGCATCATGAGTGCTAAAGTTAAATTAGGCTTGGGATGTAAAAAAAGAAAATGTGGTGGTACGATGACGTTTAAAAAAATATCCAATAAAATTCGTAAACTAGTACGTGGAGCTCCCTCTGTCGGAGATGCTATTAAAAAGGCCTCTCGTGCAGTACAGCGTATTAAAAAAGATAAAAAAAAATATCACCGATGGCTGCTCGCGTTATTCCTATACCGAAGACGGGTGGCGTTCTACCGCTAATACCAATATTTGCCGGACTTAGTGCTCTGGGAGCGCTAGCCGGCGGATCTGCAGGTACAGCGAAAGCTGTAAGAGATTCTCAGGCGGCAGCCTCCCAACTTAAAGAATCTAAACGTCACAATCAAGCTATGGAGAGTATCGCCCTCGGTAAGGGACTCTATCTTCGTCCCTATCGAACGGGACTTGGACTATACATGAATAAAAACACCAACAGCAAGTGACTAGTAAAATTACCAAATCGAGCGCTCACCGACGTGGATCTGAAAAAATATGTTAAGATGTTAAATATACCTAATTTTCGAGGAATATTTATGCGAGACCGACTACCTAAACGCGTACATAAAATTGAGACGGGCATTGTGAACTTGGATAGTGATAGCGGTAATGGTACTCATTGGACTGCATACTTTAAGAACGGTTCGAAAGCCGTTTATTATGATAGTTTTGGTAATTTACAGCCTCCTCTCGAATTAATAAAATATTTAAATTGTTCTATTGAATACAATCACAAGCAGTATCAGTCTTATGACACAGTAAATTGTGGACATCTGTGTTTACAATTTCTATATAATGCGTCATGCTTTTAAGTCACGTTCATTCTCAGAGCTAACCTTGAAGCCGCAACATGTCTTGTACGTTTACATTATCCGGCAAATCATCTAATTTAACCGCGCACTTTTCCCCACCCATAGACCTTGAAGACGGCGCTGAATATTCGCTTGCTTTAATAAATTTCGAGGCGTATAACTCCATACCGAACATAGACGCTACAAATAATCATATATATTATGATACAGACGATAAGTTTATAAAAATTCCGGAGGGCTCGTATGAAATAGAAGATATAAATAATTACGTAAGAAAGCATTTTATTCTGAATCATGGTAACGATAGTCATATTTCTATAGTATCCAATAAAAATACGTTAAAAGTGGAAATAAAATCCAATAAGATGATAAATTTTGAAAAGGCCGGCGGTATTGGCAGTTTGTTAGGATTTACATCTCGTCGTCTAAAACCGCTCGAGAAACATATATCTGATTTCCCGGCAAAAATTCAAAAAGTAAACGCTATATGCGTGGAGTGTAATCTCATCACGGGCAGTTACATGAATGATAGATCTGTACACATTATTCATGAATTTTTTCCTAGCGTGCCTCCCGGCTATAAAATAATAGAGTGTCCCGCTAATGCAATTTACCTGCCGATTAATAAGAGGCATATAGATAGCATATCAATTAAGATAGTCGATCAAGACGGTGATCTTGTTAATTTCCGTGGCGAGGTCATCACGGTAAGACTGCACTTGAAGAAGAATGGGTCTTAGTTTCCGAAATAGTTTAAAAGGAACACCTGCTCGCGCTCGAAACAGTTCACCTGTAACCTTCAAGGTGTTAACATCTAAAAATAGACGTTTTCTTTACTCTCTCGGTTACAAAGTGCTAATATGAATCCGAATATTTTAAACGTGTTTGAGAAGCCTACGTTTGAAACCGCGATAACTAATTTTGAAAATCATAGTCATGGACCATATTCAATCAGAAATTTAAATAATAACGACGAAATTCGTATACCCATTCAGCAGCAGGATGTGTATACTGCGCCGTATGCTAGTTCGCTGTATATGCGGGGCCGGTTACTTAAAGAGGATGGTACGGTTTCGAACACAGCGGTCTTTGATAAAATGGGGTTATTGTATCTGTTTGACGAGATACGATACGAAGTGAGCGGTAAAATTGTGGACAGCAGTAGAAATCCAGGCCTCGCGACTGTTATGAAGGGATATGCATCATTCACTCCGAATGACGCGAATCACTTAGAAAATGCTGGGTGGACTGATGTGGATGATAATTTTGCAGACGAGAACGGTTACTTTGACGCATGTATACCTTTAAAAATATGTCTGGGGTTCGCAGAGACCTTTGAAAGAATTATTTTAAATGTCCGTCAAGAGCTGGTACTCGTTCGCAGTAGTATTGATACAAACGCAATCATAAATCTTGTAGCCGATGAAAATATTAAAGTAGAATTGGAAATCGTTCAATGGCGTGTACCACACGTGACTGTATCTGACGTTGAGCGATTAAAATTAATGAAATATCTAGAGAGGAATATCGATTTGCCTGTACCGTTTAGAAGCTGGGAATTACATGAATACTCCATGCTGATGGAATCGCAGACGCATACTTGGAATATTAAAACTTCGTCTCAGTTAGAGACACCGCGATATATTATTTTCGGCCTTCAAACGGGTCGTAAAAATGCAGTCGCTAAACGTATGAGTGAATTTGATCACTGCGAGTTGACTAATTTTAAACTTTTTTTAAATTCAGAATCATATCCCTATGATAACTTGAATATTAATTTTGAGAAGAATTTCTGTGCTACTCTGTATGAAATGTTCTGTCAATTTCAGAAATCTTATTATGAAAAAGAAAATGAACCTCTGCTTACTAAATATAAATTTAAAACTAAAGCTCCTCTGGTAGTTATCGACTGTTCGTGTCAGAATGAGGTTGTAAAGTCGAGTGCAGTGGACATTAGGCTGGAATTTAGCACTAATAAAAATATTCCGAAAGACACTGCTGCATATTGTCTTATAATTCATGATAGATTGATTTATTACAATCCTTTAACCAGTATAGTTCGTCCATACTAATATGTATATAATAGACGTGCAGGGCTTCCAGCATAAAAAGGAGTTAGCTTTTACATGTAAAGAAATTTCAATTTTTAATATTACCGATGTCTCGTGTGTACATCGGATAATTAAACCGACTGTTAGTTACGGGCTTCTTACACACAATATTCAGAAGCAAATTAATTGGATAACTGATCATGTGCACGGCCTCCAATGGTCCACGCCTTATGATAATCTCCGGTACGGCGACCTGCAGGACTTCATCGACAGCCACGTACTTGAGAGAGAAGCAAAAGTATATGTCAAGGGACTGGAAAAGAAGCGATGGCTTCAGCATTATCTGTCTAATAATAATATTATAGACTTATATAATTGTAATAATATGAATAGTTTAATGTTAAATAATTTAGAATATCATTGTCATAAACATATTAATAATCATTTACGCTGCTCTAGGCAGAATGTCTACTCGATATTATCAGTGGTATATTGTAAATAAAGATAAGGATTTTGAATAAACAAATTTATGCTAACCATACTGGCTTTTATTTCTGTATACATGTGTGCGTGTATGAATGACGAGTGGGGTGGGGGGCAGAGAGAGAGAGAGAGAAGTGGGGGGAGAGCTCTCGCCTCGAGTCAGAGCGCGGTGATCAGTTAGACGTTGCAAAGATGCACAATCAAACGGGGCTTAGAGAGCTGATAGCGGGCAATATTTGCCAATGTTCAATGTGTCAAGTCCCACCGGAGGGCTGGAGGTACCTGGGGCTGCCTCAGCCCCAGGACCCCGTAACGCAACCACCACCGCCACCACAGGAGATGCCCCGGCTGATACTCTTAGCCGACATCATGAAAGGTATTTAAAATATTTTTTCCGTTTCGTATAACTCAATACTTATAGATATTTTTTTAAATTGTTACAGACTCCATTGAACTCAGAATTTCTTCGGAGATTTGGAGAGGTCGATCTGTCAGCCGGCGAGACCAATAAATTTCTTTTTTTAATTAACATACGATCTGCCCTCCTGCCGGATAGCCAGACCAGTGTTTTTATTATTTTATTAATTCTACACAATTTTAATTATAATTTTTTTATATTAATAAAAAATGTTATTAATAATCTTTTTTTATTTCAATGAGTTGATAGCATCTCATACTTATTAAGTGTCTGAACAGCTCGAACAGCTCCAACAGCTCGAACAGGTGTAACAGGTACCGTACCTGTTACACCTGTTGGAGCTGTTGGAGCTGTTGGAACTGACCATATATAATACACGTATATGTATATGTATATGGGCTGCTTGAACAGCTCCAACAGCTCCAACAGGTGTAACAGGTACGGTACCTGTTACACCTGTTCGAGCTGTTGGAGCTGTTCGAGCTGTTAAAACTGACCCTATATAATACATGTATATGTATATGTATATGGGCTGTTTGAACAGCTCGAACAGCTCCAACAGGTGTAACAGGTACCGTACCTGTTACACCTGTTGGAGCTGTTGGAGCTGTTGAAGCTGTTCGAGCTGTTGAAACTGACCCTATATATTACATGTATATGTATATGTATATGGGCTGCTTGAACAGCTCCAACAGCTCCAACAGCTCCAACAGCTCCAACAGGTGTAACAGGTACCGTACCTGTTACACCTGTTCGAGCTGTTGGAGCTGTTCGAGCTGTTGGAGTTGACCATATATAATACATGTATATGTATATGTATATGGGCTGCTTGAACAGCTCCAACAGCTCGAACAGCTCCAACAGGTGTAACAGGTACGGTACCTGTTACACCTGTTGGAGCTGTTCAAGCTGTCTCACCTGCCTCTCTCATGATCATCATGTCAGGATAGGTATTAGGAAATAAAAACACACATTTTATAAATAATTTAATTTATTAAATGTAAAATATTTATATTACAATACTTTAATACTAATTACAAAAAATGTAGACGAACTATGTCAAGCGTCTTAACATAATCTTCTAAGGTAGTCGATGGCCAGTGCCCGCTGTCTGGACCAGAGCTCCAACCAATCGGCTGCCCAGAGCGACCTTTGGATATATTATCCTCCAGCCATTTTATTAACTGCTTATGCTCTTCATTGAAATTAATATCTAATTTGAAATGTATATTATTCCTACCAATTACTCGAAACAAAATTTCAAGAAATTCGTATTGTGTAAAGTAAGCTGCCTCGCAAAATGCTTTATTAATCGACCAATCAATACTTTTATAATTATCAGAAATATTTTTAGCCGGGTACGATTTCGAATAAAAATCAATTGACATATAATCATCATTACACGTTAATAATTCTTCTAAAAAAATTCTAAAATAACTATTATTCGCGGCGGGATAATGTCTGTTAATTACTTCTCGTAATCGATACACGGTAAGGTGAGTAATACATTCTCTTTGGAAAATATATTCCAGCTGCTGAATAAAAATATCGTTTTGAAGTTTTTTCGTAAATATTTTTTTCATTAAATCGAAATTAGAACTATCTCTTAAAGCCATCCAGTATAAAGCTTTGTCCGGTATAACAATCTTTTCTAAAATTTTATGAACTAATTGATAATTACCCCGATTCAATGCATTTTGAATGTACTTCTCATATACGTCGCGAGTGATAAGTACAAGCTTGTACTGCAATTCTTTTTCTAACCCGTCCATCGCGATCAAAGTCTCTAAAGTAAATGAATCCGAACGGCTACTGCCAAGCGCTTCACTGCTTCGATGACGTCATCTGACGAGCCGAGACTTGTTGGAAATTATATCCCCAAGGTTTCGTATCGGTATTTATATAATTTATAATTCTTTTATCATCATACGGACTGAGTGCCACCTTATTTTGTTTGATAGTATATATTTCATGTTTCTTTGATCGAATTAATCGCTGCTCTTTGGTCAAAATTTCTTTATTAAATAGACAATTCGTAAAGTCTTCAAATGTAATTTTTCTGATTACCGAACGCGAGAGACCCTTGATTTTTTTATTTACCGACACACCCTCCACTTTATAACTATACATTTTTGCACGGAGTCCTACGAATTCTGTCATTACGCGCCCTTGACATTCGTCTTTTATTACGCCTAGTACCTTCTTATTAGCATGAGGTATTCCGTAGACATTGTCTACAGGATAATCCGATGTGTCGAACAGATGGATGTCTTTTTTAATGTACTTGTATATATCAACGTCGCTAAATTCGTAAATTAAACTGTCTGTGTCCGTGTAAAGTAGTTTGGCTTGCTCACCGAATTCTTTTTTAATATAATCATAATGAAAATCGTAAAGAATAATTTAAAAATATATATAAAATTTTAAATATATATCGGAATATTCCCCTAATGTCTTAATATCGAATTTATTCCAGATATTTATAGCATGGTTATAATCGTCCTCTGTTATGTTTTCGTCAGTCAGTTTACTGTAAAATTCTTCTTTAGCCGGTAGAGATGTCTCGTCTAATTTTTCCCAAGAATTTAAATAATCATAAGGAAAAACACCTTTCCGCGTTAATAATTGAAATTGTTCATCATTATTACAGTACGATTTAGTGATTCGTTTCTGGTCATCGTCGAGATAGGAAGCTAGTTTTTCGATTTTGTCTGCCATAAACCTAAACGAATCAATAAATCTTAGTTTAATTTTCGTATCTTTAACTCGTTTAGTGAAAGAAATGTATTTTTCCTTATTAATCGGTAATAATGAAATTTGTCCGTCAAATGCCGTTGCTAGCTGTTTGATTATCAGGTGGCCATCGTAACCCGATAAACAATGAAATATAACCGGAATCACGTGACTATCTTGATAATTAATGTTACATCTCATATGCGCCGGTCCCCTATAGCACCCAGTTAAATGATTATGATCGGCTACTTTGATGTCCGTCTCTTTGAAGGACCCCTCCAGATATGACAGACCTGCGCGAGATCGAATTCATTTTTTTGTGTCTCGTTTAACGACTCCATAGGTTTTATGTCGGACATGATTACATTAACTCGGTCTGAAATTTTTTCAAGTTCTTTAACAAACCAGTACTGACAGTCGACCTCTCGGTACATTTTAAATTGTGATAGACTGTCATCGTACGAACATTTTAAGTAATACGCGACGCTAAAAGCCGTATGTTTCTGGTAATTTTGCGTATTTTGATTCGTGTTAGCATCACAGTCCTCTAAGATACATTCGAAATCAGCATAAATAGCGAACGGTACCCTTTCTTTATATCGGTAATTTTTAAATTTTAAAAACTTTTCATCCTCGTCGGGTAATTCAATTTTGCAAGTATTAGTTTTCGAATTACAATTATTTGAATGTCGGTCTAGAAGTTCTTGAGTAGTAAAATGATTAAGACATCGATTGCAAATAAAATTTTGATGTCCGTGTGAAGATAGTTGTTTAGATAATAATCGGGACATATTCTTTATCCAAGCAAAATGATATTGCGTAGCTTCAGTAAAATTATCGGCAGAATTCGTAGGAATCATTAATAAATTTACGACCCGTTCAAAACTGTATTTACTTAAACATACCGGTAAAACTTCCCTTTTAATTACAGTGTATACGTTTATCGAAATATCATTTAAGCGTTCGAATTTTTTAATATTTCTTAATTCCATCGGAAACTCGATACCATCATATTTTAAAACATGTTTAAAATGAGGATATGAAGTTACTCTCTCCCCATTCTTCTTAGCCGGGTATAATGCCGAAACTACTGACCATAAGAAGCAATATTCGTCATTATTTTTAACGTTAATAACGCACTTTTTTTCCTTTATAAAGTTTGGCATTTCAGCGTATGTTGATAATCCCACTGTTATAGGACAATATTTATTAACATTTACTCTTAGCCCGATAATTTCCGATAAGGCCCAGCCTGAATCTTTTCCTTGAAAGTCTTCTAGATGTTTCAATAACCGTTCGGATACATTTTCTCTATACCATTCCTTTAAATCCGTATTTAAGTCTATCGCGGTGTTCCTTGTAGCAAATGTTTTTAATTCCACTGTGCCATTAGTAGGCTGTACGAAGTTACATTCAAAAATAACATTTACTTTAATTAGCCCATCTTTCAAACATTTTTTAATTTGAATAGAGAAGCTCCTAAACGCTTTTTTAAAAAATAATACCGGTTCTTTAATTTGTACGTTAGTTATTATACCGGACTTAACACGATTTTTAAAACAAGATTCTACCTCTTGATATACTAAATATTTTCGTGCTGCCGGCTTTAAGGAACCGCCTAATATTTTATTTTTTAATTTTAATTTTTTCAATTGCTCTCGGTAGTATTTTAAAAGCGCTAAATTATTTTCCAATTTAAATATATTTTCACCTTTATTATCGATATGAATTTTGATTTTAATTGCCTTGGCTACTAGTTTAATATTGCTATCAATTATCGAAATATGTTGATCGATTTCATCATCGGTCTTTAAGAGCAGCAATGATTTTTTAGTTAAATTAATTATATCAGTACTGAGTTTAGATACGGTCTCGGTAGACGACATACTGTTTCAATTAGACAACCGTTCACCGCGAGAGATAAACAGCTAATGATCGAGGTGGGGAGATGACGCTGCTTTTATACTCGGCGGCCGAGGGTCACGTGACTTTGCAGTGAACGATTTCTAAAAGGCCCCCGAATTTTCATAATCTGTTCGTCTTTTACATATAAAACAATGTTAAATTGCTATATCGCTGCGGGGTGGCTACATATTCCCATAAGAAACCATGTATTGTAAGACACAAAATTCTTCGCATGCATCTTTACCGTATACCTATCTTATGTTAGTAGGCTATCAGAAATGATTTCATTTGTTTACATTAACAATTTCCAGGAATCCGATAACGGCTCTGCATTATGTTCTTATTAAATTGAAATCTAAACGTAGAGAAGCGAACGAATATTTATCTTATATAAAACTCAGGCTAAAGAGTCTTGTCTGAAAAGCGTTTATATTGGCTCTCGATATTTCCTTTGATCTAACCGCTGTAGTTATCTAAAGGTAATTAATCACGTTTTAAATATACATATAGCCGTAGACAGTCGCATTTATTTACATTAACAATTTCCTGGAATCCGATAACGTCTCTGCATTTGACCGCAGTTTTACATTCAAATCTTAACATATAGAAGTAAATGAATATTTATCTCATAATTATAAGACTTGTCTATTTAATCTCAATGATGGACGTCAGTAGCCATTTTCTTAACGCCCACTAACGTAAACATACAATACTATTAGTCAATAAACAGCAGCCATCTTATTTTAGACACACCCTGTATACTCTTAGCCACGTCCTTTTAGATATAATCTCTTATCTAAGCTCAGGGATTGGATCTCCCCCTCCCATTAGGTCCTATCACCTATCATCTAAGAAGATCCCACCTCACACTACAACCTAGATAATAGGATCTATCATCTAGCATTATCTCACCTCACACTAGAACCTAGATCATAGGATCTATTATCTATCACCTGCCCGCCCCCCGCGGGGCTGCCGGAATGATGACGTCACACAGAACTCTGATTGCTACTCTACTGACGGAAGTGAGTTAGAATCGGCACTACTTAACTACTACCGTATCGTTGAAATTACGTTCGTACACCATAAAACCTCACAGTATACTCCGGGAAATTTCCCATAATATTGACAATCAAAACCAACACAAAATCTAGGTGTCGGTTTTTACAATTGTCGAAGATTCGTCGCAACACCACAACAGGGTGATGTTGTAGGTAGGCCAACTGGGACCTGACGTATTCGCTGGCGGGGTAGACAAAACAGGTTGTCTATTACCCGATGATACGCCTCGTAAGTATTAATTTTAGATTAATTGAAAAGACCATCACATAAAATCCTGTATTAGCTATCCGGCCAAAGTACCGAATATATTACTCATACAAGGAGCTACTGTAAGACCTTATGGTATGTAAATAGTAGTACACTTATTGTACATATTCAACTCAACTGACCGCGATACAGAAGTCATGGACTGAAGTTGTTGGTTTGCTATGTGTTACTGATCATTTCACAGTTTGTTAAATAGATCCACAAGAAAAAGTAATCCCCACGTAATCTTTACCTAAATTAATAAAGATCCATTTCATAACTAAACAAATATTCTGCATAAAAATTACCATCAAGGGAGCATCATTGCATGACCATATTATACCAAGTATTGGCATATGCAGTTTTACCTGAATGTAACTAACTATTCTTAAATTAACAAAACCATCAATGTACCATAAGTTGGTTCATGAATTAAATAAGTATTAAGATAATTAATTAATTAAACCTGCAGACTTTAACTTAATTAATAAAAGATTCATGAAATGTAATAATTCACTAATTATTCCTAAAGTAGCAAAACATCAAGGTGTCACAGTAACCGGTGAAATAGCTCTCAAGGAGTTTAATAAAGATATAAAGTCGTGAATTTGGTAAATGTAGTTTATCTGGCCAGAAAGGAACTAGTAAAAATGCAAGTGAATTAGTTGGCCATTATGCGATTAAGTTACTTTACCTATACCGGTACATACGGCAATGTTGCCCGGTTTCTCTCCCCCAATTCCCTGTAAACTCTCGTGTCTGGACTAAGTCATATAAATAACGAAATTGACAAAATAATTTTAAGCAAATAACGACAGCCACCTTTAGGGTGTCGTAACATCAATATTGAATGTAAGAACGAGCAGTGTGACTTCTCTCGTTTTGGTAAAATACCTAATATAAATTTTAAATCAGACTTTGAACGAAGGACAGGCAGCCACCTTTCAGTGTCACCTCCTGCAGAAATTTAGAATAACTAGCAAGCAGTCACCTTGCAGTGTCACCTCTTGCTCTTGCAAATAATTGAAGTCGTTATGCAAAATTTTGAATAAAACACAAGCAGTCACCTTGCAGTGCCACCTCTTGTAAAGGCTAGATCAATGAGGTACCTATCGGTCCCGCCAACTGATACCGAGTTTGTATTCTCGCGGCTTTTATATAATTCCACGGTCCCTATGAGTTCTTTATGTCACCCTACATTAAGGAACTGCATCGTGCTTACGTCATCTACCTTCGACGGACCCCGCTAGCTTGGATTACGCTATTAAAATTCCTCAATATACGATATAGTGTTCTCTCACACTGGATTTGTAACTCACCGGTAATTTACTATAGAGTTCTGTATCGTTTGCGGTTGCATTTTGTTTGTTTATATTTCCACCCTAGCTGATATACTTTGTGCGTGAAGATTTTACTGTTTTTAGTACGTATTGAAAATAATTTTATATACTGTACGAAATATTATTTACCTAAATAATGAACTTAATATTTCCGAATTTATTAGAACAAATGTCTTTTACTGAAAATGATATTTAATTTATATTTAATTTTATATTGAATTATTATGAAATCCAGAAATAAGTAAATTTTGATTAATAACTTAGGAAATTATTGAAAAAAAATGTACCTAGGTATGGTTCGTTTCAATATCCATCATATTACATATAAAAACAAAATTAACGACATTCTAAAATAGACGTTTTCTCAAGGCCGTAGTTTAATCCGCACTCCGCGGTTTAATCCGATATTGTAAAACTGACCCTTAGGGCCAGTATTATAATGTTAGATTAAACTGTGCAGTTTAAACTTAGAACTTCGAACACCTTTTATTACATTAATATAATTTCTTCGTCGTCATTAGACAGTAAATAATAATAAATAAATAATAACTAATCAAATATTTCGATTATATCTATATCATATTACATATAAAAACAAAAACCGCTGCCCAAGGAATCACTATATACTTCCACATCCAGATTTTTTATCTAAGTCACTCACAACGAAAAAATTTTGTATGTGGAAATAATTGTTTATGGAACTTTAATAATATAATATTTGAAATCCTCTACCCCAAAAACCCATAAAACGATACCCCACATCGGTAGCGGGGTGTGGGTGGTGATAGGGGGTGGTAGTGGGGGTGGATGAAGTAAAAAACATTTTGAGGTTTCTGGTTCTGGTGCACACCCTAAATCACAATTTTTTTTCATCCCCTTTAATAATGGGGTGGGGGTGGTAATGGGGGTGGCTAATGCCAAAATTTTTTTGAGACCAACTTCTCTTGTATATACTAAATACCAATTTTATGGACTCTTACCTGCTTTATTTACCTATTTTCCCCAAATTTACCCCAATTTACCCCCCAACCCTTCGACGGAACAAGATGAAAATATAATCTAGTTCTAGATCTCGTTAAAGTACATGTGTGTACCAAATTTCAAGTCAATATCTCAAACGGTTCCAGAGTAAACATGCGCACAAGAAAAGTTAGACAGACCGACAGACAGAAATTTTTTTTTCGCTCAAACTTAAAATCTCGACGTTTCGTGACATTCTAAGCCTATTTGAACAATAAAATTTTTTTTGTCGTTACTGTACTTCCACTGGATGTGGAAGTAATTAACGGCATTCTAAAACAGACGTTTTTTCAAGGCCGTAGTTTAATCCGCACTCCGCGGTTTAATCCGATATTGTAAAACTGACCCTTAGGCAATCCAAACCACGTGACGCGTTGTGGGCAAACATCCGGCAAACGTTTGTTTTCATTCGTTATATAGTATCGTTAAACGTTTGTTAAGGAGTTTGTTTTTTGGTTGCCTTGGCTACGTTTCCGCGAGTTAATTAAAATAAACCCCACGTTTGCCCACAACGCCATATTGCCAAAATAATTTGACAGGTTTTTGGATTGCCTAATTGTATTTCATGAATTTGAATTTACCCTACTAAACTCGCCTACTTGCTACACTCGCCTACTTGCTACACTCGCCTTCCTGCCTCGATCACACGATGAAACTTCAGTTCAGTTGGACTAGTAGGCCAAAAAGAAAGAATGGAATGGGTGCACGCGTGTTTCTCTCTTCCCTTCACTTTCTGTGGTAGTGATGGGTAAAAGCTGTTATTTTTTAATAACAGGTTTAACTGCTACTGCTATTTTGAAATGACAGTTTAAAATAACTGTTTAAAAATAACAGATCGCTGAGAAGTACTGACATGCGTATATCGCAGCGCGCAGTTTGCCACTATTATATAGACGTCATTTTGTACAATTTTATCTGCATCTGCTACAGCTGTTTT
The DNA here is from genome assembly GCA_936432065.2 of Rutpela maculata. Taxonomy (NCBI): domain Eukaryota; kingdom Metazoa; phylum Arthropoda; class Insecta; order Coleoptera; family Cerambycidae; genus Rutpela; species Rutpela maculata. The sequence goes on from OW386293.2 coordinate 98,978,040, forward strand.
CTGAGTAACAGTTTAACAGCAGCCAGCAAGAACATTTTTACTACGTCTTGTTTCTTATCTGTTATCTTCTCACCTGTTATTTTCGAAGAGAAATAACAGTCTGCTAATGCTATTTACAAATAACAGTTATAAAATAACAGGTTGTTAAATAGCAACTCATCTCTATTCTGTGGTCCAGTGTGCTCCAGTAATTTTCTTATTTCTTTTTCTTAATCCAGTGTAATTTATTTGGATGAAAGCGGGATGCGCGATGTTCCTGCAACATCGATGTTGACATCATTTGATACATCGAAATCAAAACATCGATTTTCTTAAACATCGATGTTTCCCATAAAATAAAGTGACCATATTTGAATCTTGCTAATGCGGGACAAAATGGAAAATAGAAAAAGTTTCAAGTTTCAGAATTAAAAAAAAAAATGTGTGAGGAGAAATCTGAAAAATTAGTTCTGCCAATATTCGCCAGATGAGCACACAAAATGTAAACAATCGAATAAAACATCGTAAGAAAACATCGATGCTGTCCGATTCTATCGAAAAAAATAAATATCGAACATCGAAAACAGAATATCGATGTTTAAGAGGGCTAAGGAGGTCCGCCATATTGCCGAAATACTGGGTATAGAATTACGTTCCTTAGAAGGCATTAATTAACAAAGTATGAATGGGGATCTGTCTATAATAATATTTTGTATTCCGGAAACTCAGTGAAATTGTTATAAAACCGTTAATAAAGAAAAAAAAAATCATAATTTGATTTACCGAGAAAAATACGGAGTTAGCGAAATTCTTTGGTCGAATACCAAAACTTTTTCTAAATACAGCATTTAAAAATAATCAATATTAAAAGCCCAAATCTATACCCCGATCTTTTGGAATTTCTACTCTGGTATGTAGCGGCATCTGCGGCCCGATTTCTTAACTAAAACAGTTTGGCAACATTGTTGATGACCTAATAAGCCTAATAAATAAAAATGTAAGTAAATTGTTAAAATCTCGGAAGCAAGCGCTCGAAAGACAAAGACAGGAGCTCTTAGCTGAGAAAGATGGAGCGAAATATTCCTTAAAACAGAATAGACGGTCAAAATTTTAAATTATTTTATAGTTCTGATTTTTTGAGTGCCCGTTATATTTCAGTTTATTCAAGAGGTTGTTTAGTTTAAACTCATGTTTCTAGCAAGTGTATTATAACTTGGTGTAATGTGGAAAAACATTTTTAATTTATATATTTATTGTGGTGTACTTGTTATCAATTTTTGTGATAGGACACTCGACTTTGCGTTTGTTAAATTTTAAAGGAAGAAAGGCAGGTTTAATGCCTATAGATAATACTTTTTAGCTATAATCCAGCATGTTATTTAATATTACCTTTAAGAAAAAATTGCAAATTAAATTTTTATTTTTAGTTATAGAGGTATGTAGATTTTGAACAAAATATTGTACAATATATGGGTTATAGAAGAAAAGCAACAAAATTTAAAATTTTGAACAAAAACGTTATAGGTACGCAATAAGAAAAAATCGAAAACTTTCCATTTTGAGGTAAATTATACTAAGTAACAGAGTGTAACATATATTGCATCGCATGTATAGTTAAGAAAAAATAAATGAAGAGAAGTTTGGAGTGAGCGCGAATTTTTGTATTGCCGTATCTACCTTTTATTATTTTTTTCCATTGCATGGGTGCAGATGCAATTAAGGGGATGAGGGATTTATATGAAAACATTTAACAAAATAGTCGTCAATGTAAAATATATACATTACTTTTGTTAATAAGTCTTTGAAAAAGAAGCGAAATGAAAACAAGGAAAACAAATGATCAGTTTTTCCTCAACAAAAACAGTCATTTTGGTACGTGTACCTATTTTACTCATATTGAATATGCATATATAGAGGCTACTCGATTAGAAACCCCGATAGAAGGCATATGAGAACCTAAACTTTCTTATTATCCCATTAATTAAGTAAATAGTTAATAATTATTATCTTGAGTTATTTATTAATTTATTTTGGAAATGTCTTCATTTAAAATAATATTTATTTTATTTACTTATGGACGTGTAGAAATATTTTCATTTTATTTATTTTAGTTTAGGAAAATCATATTTATTTTTCTTCTATTATTTTTTTTAAGTTTATGTATTTGTTTATTATTCACTTATTTTATAAGGTTTTTGCTTTGAAACTTTGTTTTCTTCAAAAATATCGAATGAGGTGCGCTTAAGAGCTCAGTTCACGACTGGCAACCCCGTTTCTACAGGAAGCCCTTACTAAAATATAGCTTTAAGTTTCAAGCCAACAAAACATTATTCATCTATATTCTGGTTGCTTAAAAACTTCTCTTTAGTGAGTTTAATTCCCAAACTTGTGTTTTTATAATATTCTTTAAATCGATGAATAATTGAATAAATTATGTAAATTTTGTACATAGAAAATAAAGAAATATCATTTTGTTGATGGTTACCTACTTATTTTATTTCAGAAAAAAAATCATTATGAAAGAAAACCAAAAGACTTTACTCACAAAAAATTGTTTATTTTGCTACTGGTTTCGTGAACAAAATTTTGCTTTACATGCTCGGGCAAGAAGAATTTTTCAATAAAATTGACAAGGTTTGTCAAGAAAGATGTAAGATATACTTAATAAAGTACTATAACAGTATTTTAAACAAGTTCCGAAAACCAATCTTTTCACACGAGTGACAGTTTGGTGGAAAGAGCCGAAGGCAAGTTCCACAAGTCCAATGAGTGTGAAAAGATGTTTTCAAATGTATTGTTCACAATATTTTTTCTATGACTGCAAGAAAAACAAAAATTTTGAAATTTTAACAGATTATAGTTTATATTATAAGAAGTAATTTTATTATTGAAAGAAAGTCCTAAGTGTACAGGGTGTATCTGAAAAGTTAAGTAAAAAATAGTGATTTTAAGATATCGCATATTTATTACTGATGGTGTCATTTCAATTATTTCTTTTCATTATACAACGTGCAGTACAGATTAAGACATGTATAGTTGCTATACCATACAGAGTGTTCCAAAATTATTATCATCAGGTTTTTAGTATTCTTATAACAGATAAAAAGGAAATATATTTTAATTACTATTTAATTAGTGGTATTTAGTTGGATTTGAGTCCTATCTATTTATGTGGTGGTGTGTTTTATGTTATGTTTAGACAAAAATTATACAAGAAATAGTCCAAAAAAGTAATTATTATTGTTTGTAAGTATTTACTAATGGCCGTTTGGCTGAAAAATAAAAAAAAAACAATCTTGAAAGTTGCAATAAAATTCTCATCATTGTCATTAACGATGGCGGTCCCAAGCGCAAAAATGCGTAAAAACAAGGCATCATAGCTCGATAATTTCTCCCTTATACCTGATCGAGGAAACTTCTTTTCTATAAAACTGTTTCGAATGTTTTATAGAAAAAACTTCATAGAATGGTACCTGCCTATTAAAAACTTTACAAAAAATAAAAATTATTGTTCATTTTTTATTTTTTGTTGGATTTTTTAATAGGCTAGGCAGGTACCATTCTATGAAGTTTTTTCTATAAAACTGTTGAAACAGTCTTTAAATCGGATCAGGGATAAGAGAGAAATTATCGAACTATAATGCCTTGTTTTTACGCATTTTTGCGCTTGGGATCGCCACCGTTAATGACAAGATTGTTTTTTTTTTCAGCCAAAAACGGCCATTAATAAATACTTAATAACAATTACTTTTTTGGACTATTTTGCATTGTTTTTCATCACCAGAATGTTCCTCGGATAAAAATATATTTTTCTAAACGTGCTTATTAGGTAATCATTATATTTTTGGAACACTGTATGATTTTTGTCTAAACATAAAATAACATAAAATTCACCACATAAATACATAGGACCCAAATACAATTAAATACCACTAATTAAATATTAATTAAAATATATTTAATTTTTCTGTTATAAGAAAACTAAAAACCTATGATGATAATAATTTTGGAACACTGTATGGTTTAGCAACTATACATGTTTTAAACTGTACTACACATTGTATAATGAAAATAAATAATTGAAATAGTTATTAGTTTTTATTTCTGACGCCAGTAATAAATATGCGATATCTCAAAATCACTATTTTTAATTTAACTTTTCAGATACACCCTGTACACTTAGGACTTTCTTTCAATGATAAAATTACTTCCTTTAATATAAACTATAAGTTAAAATTTCAAAATTTTCTACTGAGGGCCAAAATACCTTAAAATTGTGCCATGTTCTTTAATGTAAAACTGGAGTAGTTAAACAAGTCAGTTGCTATGAATTTGAATAGGCTAGCCTACATCAAAAAATACAAATAAAAGGTGTCTGTTCTGTTTTCGACAGAATGGTGTGAAAAACATGTTATTTTTTTTTGGATTATTGCACACATCGTGTGAAAAGAAACAGTTTCGAGTCATTTCGGTTATTGTGCGTTATTTGTCATTTTCGAAGACAGTTGTTGAAAAGCTACTTTAAAATGTTTTTGAGACGAGGACTAATGGCGAACGTAACACATTGTCAACAGATCTCTTGTACTGTTCATCGTTTGTCCTCGACTAAAAAACATTTTAAATTAGTTTATAATCCTCTTTAACTATATTTTGATACACGTAAAGAACCAGTAGACAAACAAAATATTCAACGATTAAAGTAATCTACCTCTTCTGGGTACATTACTTTTGCGGAATTATTTAATTTAGTGCTACACTGGTAATACTTTATTAAATGAATCACTATATGCTTTCCTTAATTATAAAAAATATTTCTCATGTACTATTTTAAAAATGATCCAAATAACAAATGAGAGTCGCAAACACTAAACACAGCATTAGGTCTTTAACAACACTTACAAATTTTAAAAAATGTAGGTAGGAAAATACTGCAAATATGACTCAAAACAAAATTCTTGCCACCTTATAGGTTATGTTTTGATTGTCCTCGAAGATGAAAAATAACGTAATATCGTTCATTTCACTTGGCCTGAAAAATATAAGATAAAAACTTTAACATAAAATTTTTCATTAAATAATCAGTTTATTGGTAATCCAAAAATCATTATAAACTAAAACAATTCAAACATTGACATACTACACAATGGACTGCGCGTTCCTTATGTTAGAATGGAAGTGGAATGTTGTCAACATAATAGAGTCATTTTAGGCAACCCACATTACGCATTAAGGGCAAAAAGCAGCGTAATTCTATTAGAAACACAAGGTGTTGTTAAAGAGAATACTACAAATTGTTACAAATACGATTTTTGACTGGTTTTTAATTGAAAACAATATTAGTTATAATTATTTATCACAAATATAGAAGAAATACAACAATTGTTCAAATTACAAAAAATTAAGTACATTTAAAAATAAAATAAAGATACCTACCAATTCCAAATTGTAATTTTAAATTTATGGCATATTTTGTAGTTAGTCCCTGAAATTAAACATAAATAAGTTATTTGTGAGGGTTGTGTGAATAATAAACATTACCCTTAATGCCCTTAATCTGTATTGCTGGTTGCCTAAGATGCTGACAACACAATTTTTTGGGACGCGCAGTCTATTTATAGTAGGTCGATGAATTCAAAATATTAAATATTCACATTTGACGATAATAAAATAACCACTCATTGCAGAAGGCAATGTTGCCAGCTATATTTTGACGGAATAAAGGTACGATTAATACTCGACATTCCCTGTTAGTTGCATCACATTCTCTGGCTGAACTCTGAGAGCAACGGACTCTAATTACGTATTTCTGTGATAACGTAAATGTAACTATGGGAAATCTGCGACGCGCGGGGAGTATTGGTGGCTTCGATAGGTTCGATCAGCTGATCCTTATCCCTCTTAACAGACATCGATAAACATCGCGCATCCCTAATACGTATGTGACTGAATTTTATGATAAACTAAAACTAACCTCAGAATACCTGTAAAGGTAAGTATTATTTTCTAATTAGAAATTAAAATATAACGCAACCACGACATGATTTTGTTATTTATTTCAAGTATTCTGTTAACTTATTTTTCTTTGAGATTAAAATGTTTCTTGGGTTACGGCAGTTTTAAATAAAAACCACTTTGTTAAGTTGCCTATTTTTTAGATAATTTGTGTGCAAAGTAGTTATAATCTCGGTTAGATTAATTCTAGTTTCGTTAAAAGTCCACAGACTAATAATAAAGCATATGAATGTATGATGTGGACATGAGATATATTATTAATAATCCCAAGGGATAAAGCGCTGTCCAGAATTTGTAAACCAAAGTGCATTGCAATGCATATATATAGTCGTTTCATCATATAAACTGAGAGAATAAGACATACGCAACTAGTTCATCTCCATCTAGTTCATCTCTATGTCACTGCGATAGCTTTATGCGCATCGCATATCAAATTGTACGTCGTGTTACCAACTCATACATACGCCACCTTAGAGTTTACTGGACTATACCACATATAAATTCACCATAATGCACTGCTGGAGTATTTCAGTGCACTGCAATGCATTATCAAGCATTGCAATGCATAACTGAAACATTGCAATGCTTTGAAATTCAGCCACTAAGCATTGCAATGTTTTAAATTAAATCGAAAATAAACGCATATTTCCCTCCCACTCCGCAAAATCCTAGCCTTAATATGTAATTTACAGAAACCTCCGTGCTCCTTTTTTCTCCAACCCATGACACTCAGAAAATAATAAATGTAGTCTTATCTTTAAAAAATTCTTTTTCTCTGGATGTCTTTGGAATAAACAGTGCTATGTTGAAATCATGCACAGTGGCACAGCCATGTTATTTATGGCTGTGCCACTGTGTAACCTTTTTAATGCCTGTTTTAGCCATACCTTATTCCCTGACGTGTTCAAAATAGCTAAAGTTATACCAGTTTTTAAAAAACTATCGCCCTATATCCATCGTACCCATTTTTGGTAAAATTCTTGAAATCTCGTTAAAATCCAGACTTTCTAATTACCTTGAATTGAACTCCTTATTAAATGCTGAACAATTTGGGTTCAGTGCTAATCACTCGACGACACAAGCAATCTCTGGAATCATTGAACATATAGTTGATAGCCTCGAGAAAGGTATTGTTACCACTATTACTTTATGCGATCTTAACAAGGCTTTCGACTGTGTGCCACATTGAATACTGGAGCATAAGCTGGAATTCCATGGAATAAGAGGCATTCCTTTTGATCTAATTAGGTGTTATCTATCAAATAGATTTCAGTATGTATCTGTAAATAATATAGATTCTAGTTATGAAAGTATCAAATATGGAGTACTTCAGGGATCTGTATTGGGCCTCTTTTATTCTTAATATATATTAACGACGTCCCTAACTGCTTAAGTAATGGCAAAAGTATATTGTTTGCAGATGACACACATAACCTCGCACAACTCTAATTTGCTCCGATGAAGGTTTGTTAGATCTGGCACAAAAAACTGCTCTGATTGAGAATACTGCTGAGATTTGGTTCTCTACAAGTAAATATGCTTAAATCGAAACAAAACGCAAAAATTAACATTTACATCTGGCAGAAGTGTGATCGGCAATAGTGTTAAATTGTTGGGTATCATTACACAGGTTTACAAAACAAAAAAAAAATGTCCGACCAATGGGATCCCATTACAGCACCCCGAAGGTTTTTGACGTGCTCAACACGTTACTCGGGGGTTTTTGGTGTCGCTGATCATGAATCTGAAGTCAGAATTTGATAATTTCTAAATCCTAGATGGCGAATCCAATATGGCAGTTTCTAAAATCCAGAAATTCATCAAAATTTGAAGATTGTGGCCCAAAACTTATTAGTCGGGTCGCTTGAGTGAATTAATTTGTGCATAAATGAAGGCGGAAAAGGTATTTTTAGCACATTTAGGTTAAGTTTTCTCAAAATCCTGACATGATGGCTCAAAACGGACTATGGCATTGTGTTCAGCACGTCAAAAACCTTCGGTAATGAAATCCCATTGGTTGGACATTTTTTTTTTTTTGTAAACCTGTGTTATCGATGATATGGGACATTAGAAGGGACCAGGGTTGGCATGTTTAAAACAAAATGTTTTAAACAAAGTGTTTAAAACATGTTTAAAACATCGCACTCTGTTTCAAACAAATATTTAAAACATATTTAATACAAAATACTATGTTTTAAACAACTGTTTAAAACATAGTTTAAAACACAGTGCGGTGTTTTAAATAAATGTATTATTTTGGAGTTTGTGGAAAAGCAAGAAAAGTGCCGATGATGGTCCATTCCGATAAATAATTCCGATATAGTGGTCACGTGCACTAAACTGAGCATTTTATTTGCAGAGCGCTGTAAAATCCGTTTAAGAGCGCCATCTAACATCAACTAGTAGTAGCAGACATAGTGTGCCTGACACCATTTAATTTTAGTTGAATATAGTTTTAAACGTTTTAAACCTGCTTTAAACATGTTTTAAACATATCATTTAAAACTTAAAAAAAACCTGTTCTAAACAAAAAAAACTGTTCAAAACAAAAAAAACTGTTTTTTTGTTTAAAATGAAAAAAAAAACAGTTTTTTTTCCAACCCTAGATGGGACAAACATACCGTACAACTGTGCAATAAGCTCTGTAGTTCTATCTTTCTTTTAAGGAAACTTAGCGCTCTTTTAAGTAAGGAGGCACTGCTTTCTGTTTATTTTGCTCTTATTCATTTGCACCTTAATTATGGCATTGCTTTTTGGCGAAACTCCAGTAACTCCCAAAAGGTACTTGTATTACAGAAGCGAGCAGTCAGAGTTTTATATAATTTTAACATTAGAGAGCACTGTAAACCTCTATGTAGGAACCTTGGTATAATGTCTTTACCTAGATGTATATTTTTAATTGTTTGATAGACATACACAGAAATAAAGAACAATTTCTAACTCACCCAGATGTTCACTCTCACAACACAAAGAGGTAAAGATAAACTGATTAACCTGAGATTCAGTAATAATAAATTGCTCGCCAATTGGAAAAATCTAGATCCATTAAAATTTAAGAATACCCTCAAGAGGTTTCTTATTAAAATGTGCTTTTACTCTGTTGATGCGTATATTATTAACTGTGGTAGCCTAAAGGTAAGGTCAGACATAGCTACTTTTGCTGCGCAGTTTTAGGGTTTCAGCTGCAAAAGTTTCGTATCGTGTTCACACTGATCCTAAAAGTAGCGTGCAGCGGGCAGTTTTTTCTACTGCAGCTACCCGTCATAACTTCAAGTTTGGAAAAAGGTTGCAGTGACGTTCACACACAACATGCTGTTTTTGCACCATGCAACCAGATGCTGTATGTTAACCGTTAGCTATTGTTCCTTCACATCTCACTGTGTTCGTGCCGTAATATACGTAATAAAATCCGATTTGTGTACTGTAAAACATGGATGACAAGACACTAGCTACAATTTGCTTATTATCTGTACTATTAAAATTAAGAAGATGCCGACGCCAGACGAAAACTGGAATTTGGATAAGAGAATGGATAAGAAATAGATAAAAGTTAGAACTTTCGGACGGTGACAGCGCGCCAAATTAATTTCAATATGTATTGACTTTTAGATGTCAAAACAATGTTTCTTAGCTATAAATATCAAATACTTAAAGATCTCTCCAAGATCAAACATGTATCTTATTAAAGAATAGATAAAAAAAAACACTACAAGCTGCAGCTTTAATTCTATGTTTAATTTGTTTTTATACTATAAACAAACAAGAATGAATCATTTAAAAACATTAATAGTTTTGTCAAGTCGAAATTTATTCACAAATATATTATTTAAAATGTTAGGTACACAAATGGATACCAACTTTAAAAATACTGCACTCGCTGCCGCTGCAAAAGTTTCAACCAAATAGATATTTTTTGCAGCCATCGCTACTCTTTAAAATTCAATTCACACGTGGCTACTATTGAGGCTACACGCAGCATATAAATGTTGCACGCAATCAAACAGCACGCGCTACTTTTAAGGTTGCACAGGTATTCACATGAAGATTCACTTGAACTGCGCAGTTTTTTAGACTGCACCGCAGCAAAAGTAGCTGTGTCTGATGTTCTTATAGCTACCTAGTTAAATTTTACTTTCCACTGTGTGAAATCAGCTTAACACATTCACGACGACGTGGTACACCGGTGGTACACTGCACACCCCGCGTGTAGTCGTTGGTGGCCACCGGTGGTACACTCGTTCATACATTTTCTATGTATTCTAAATCTTTATGTTTTAAAATGAGACTTACGATATTGGCCATACGGCTGCAGTAGTGGTATATGTTATCGGGTGTACCACCAGTAGTACAATGAGAGAAGATTTTTGCAGCGACAGCCAAAAATCAGGCTACAGCAGCAAGAAAATCTATTTGAATAGGAGCCAGCCAAGAATTTTCGTATTGCTTTAAAGTTCGTTTTAGTGGAATTACTTTAGTGCAATAGTAAAGTTACTTTATAATAAAATATTATTAAAATGTTTCATCTAGCCACCATAAATAAACTTGACTGTTATAGTAAAGAAATAGTATTGTTGCAGCAAAGATATTTATTTACTAATGCAAGGTATCTGGCTACGATAGAGTCAATTCTTTTTACTTACAGCAACATTTTTATTATCACTCCATTGTTTTTCTAGTGCTGTAACTAACTCCTTTCTTGTTGTAGCAAAGTCACTGATTTGACAGCAGGAACTTGATTGCAGTAGTATCACTTATTTTTAATTGCAGCAAAAAAGTTTACTACCATTGCAAGGTTTCTCTAGTACCCCAGTTAGTTTCTTTTTTATTGCAGCATATATGCTTTCCTAATTTAGTAATAAATTAGCCTGCCTCAGAAAAGATATTCCGTCATCAAAAAGTTTTAAATCTATAACAGTAAAATTTCTTAATTAGAATGGTATGGCCATTTTGCTATTATTATAAAGTATATCTGCTGTGGGAATAAACATTTTTTGCTGGAAAATAAACAGAGGGAGCTAAAAAATGTTTGATAAAATTTTCTCGTATAGAAACATGTTTTACGAGGAAAATAATTTTGTTATAAAGTCGATTTACTTTTCTATCAATTAGTCATACTTTGTCATTGCCAGTTTTCATGACTACCTCACATAAACAAGCATTTTTTTTATATCATCTTTCGTGATGGTATAAAATGCTCCCATCTCTAAAAAAATTAAAGAAATTTATGTTTTCCTAAATTTTGTAATTTTTTCAAGGAAATAACTACTTGAGTATTTATATAATTATGGAAACTGGCAATTACCATGCAAATACATAATACTAATTGATGATAATGCAAATAAACTTTATAACAGAACCATTTATACATATGTGAATGAATGAGTGATTTAATGAATATTAAATTACCTAAACATGAAACTGGAAGCGAAAAACTGGTATACCTTGGAAAGAAATTGATAACTATGGTCAAGGATTTTGTATAAATGACTAAAACCAATTAAAATATTAATATTTATTTTCATAGGTATACACAGCCTAGTATAACAACCTTTAAAAGTAAAAAAATATATAAAACGCAATCATCATCTACTTTCATAATTCTTTTGACACTTTTGGTTTTATAAAAAAATCCACAGTTATTTGAATTTGTTATAACTATAATTTTGAGAATGATAAACAAATTTAAAAAATACAATCTAAATAAAGATAACCTTTTCTTCTCTTAACACCATTGTAAAATACATGTAAAAACATTTTGAAAAAATATGTCCTACGAGTTGATCCACTCAAACAATTAGCGATTCAAAGTTCGAAACCTTGTCTTATTTTTAACCGTCTGAATAAATATTTTACATTAAAATTTGGCACGAATGTTTAGTTCAATAACGGGCATAGTTCCACCAACTTTCGTTCAAGTTGGTGCATTATTACGTTATATTTCTTAAATTATCAAAAAAGGCAATTTTTAGCGGTTTTTATTTTTTTACAAATTAACAAATTATCAGAAAGTTTCTTCATATGCCTAGTCTTAATCATAATTTTATTGTGAACAGTTTGATATTATTATTTTTGCGATACGAATACTAAGATCGGAGATAATAAGGAAAATAACAGAATTTCAGTACTGAAAAATAAATTGTTAAAATTTTACAAGAAGCAACCGACGGATTTAATACAAAACTGCTCGTAGCACTTGTTATTATACCTACAACAAATTAAAACAATAAAACCGCACTTGCGGAATTCACTTTATGCCAATTAAGGAAATGTAAACAACTCCAATACATTCTTTCACAAGTAAGTTCGTCGACCTAATACTGACCTACTCAACAACAGTAGTGTATCTTCACAAATTTACTAATAATTTAATATACTAAATTACCTCAGAACACTAAAATTTTGCAGGGGCTTTCCCGCATTGAAGACACCATTTTATTTTCCGCATATCACGCTGTATATTTTTTCTTGATGTATTTATTTTTTGACTTGCCACGTAATGTGGCTAATAAAGGTCTATCTGTCTATCTTCTAATTGTTAATGGATGTCAACCGTTTTAGGAAAACGCATTCTCTACCGAATGGCATCAGTTTTGTTTTTCTATCACAAGGCGAAAAATACCTTTTTTTAAATGGATCGTAAGTTGCCTTTTTTAAACAGGCTCGAGTAAAAATGTCAGTCAACCATAGGTGTTCCATATACATGGCTGTGAACGAGTTTCGGTTTGAAATGAAATTCATGTTTCTGTCTTATGGAGGGTTTTACATAATCAATGCTTAAATTGTAACCTGTTTTCATTTATGCTAAATTAAATTGATGAAAGATGTGAAATGCAAAAATGATGTATAATTGTGTTGATTTTTACAGGAAGGGTACAAGCTTCACAAAAAATAATTGAAAATGAAAGTGCGATGCCGAGAGATCGATTTGAATTACATTTTTACCCACTTCGATCAAACGAAGTATCAAATACCTTCTTATTATGACAGAGAAGTTTGGAAGACTGGCGAAACTTACCGAATGCGTATAGGTCACATCTATGACCCCTCAAAATTTTGGATAATAATAAAGGAACAAGAACTAGATATTTTGCAGGGGTTTCTAATGAATTTTTACACAAAAAATGGAGATCAGTACAAAATGCCCATGAATATAGTCTGTAGAAATATATATTGTGCAGTTCACACAGACAATTCCTTTTACAGAGGCCTCATCGTTAACGTACCCCACAGTACGAGTGTTGAGAAAAAAGCTTGGGTGTTTCTGTTTGATTTTGGTTACGTGGCCGCAGTAAGTTTCGATAATCTTTACTACCTCCATGAAAAAATGTACGACGTGCCCCAGTTTGCTGTAAGAGCTTCTTTGAGTCATGTGCAGCCATATCACAAGCCTGTTTGGGATAACAATGTTGTCAAAAGGTTCAATGAGTTAGTTACAGGAAAAGTCTTATTATGTGTACTAGAATGTACAGATCCTTCACGTAAAATAATTAATATTAACATAGGAGATGTGGATGAGAATTCCACAGTAAAAGATATTGGTATTGTATTAATCAACGAAAAGCTCGCTCAGAGTGTTTCTAAACATGGTTGGTCCCCAAGAAAAGTGCTGAAGGAAAATAGCCGTTATGTTCCTAAAACTAAATATCCACACTTGTTTCCATCTTTTGAGGCTATAGAAAGAGGTATGGTGCCTTCATGTGTATATACTTCAGAAATGTTGCGGCAATGCATTGCTACAGATGTTTTATTTAAGCCATATTTTGTTTATAAAGGTCAAGTTGTAGCTTAGCCTAAACAAACTTAGCTGCACACTCAACCAGTGATGGATCATGTTTTTTGCAAGTCAACTGAATAGCCGGTTTCCCCATTTTTCCAAAAAATTAGTTATAATTCAAAAACTAAATAAATTTGCACTTAAGAGGAGACAAGGCCAATCACAAAGTTTCATCGGTAAAGATAAAGCTGAAGTGGGGCGATTATAGGTGATTATACGTGACATTGCAGCTAACCTCAAAAATATGTGTTTCTTAAGATTTAAAAGTATTATGCAGCTATTATTAAAATTTCTGCCTGGTTCCGGTATTTTCAACTAAAATTTAATTCAGTGTAATGCTTATGAAGTTCTAAATACTTTGTCCTAATAAGATAGGACTCTTTTTGGAAATCTAATCTATAATTAGCAGTCTATTTTTATTAATCAACAATATTGAAAAATTATTTACTTGAATTTTTAAATATTTACTTGGAGCCAGTACGGCTCCAAGCTAAAAATGAGTAAACAATTAAAAATGAGAATAAATTTGAAGAACTCAAGTGTGAAGATTTCTTTTCACACTTCGTAATAAACAAATTTTAGCTAAAAACTTTCTTCAATAAAAGTGTAGTATTCATTTACTTACAAGAATATCTTTTTTTTCAGTTTAATAACGCCAGCCGTTTGGCTAAAAACTGCTTTTTCCCAGTCAAGACTTTTAGTACAGTGCTTTTTAATAGAGGGTGCCACCTACAGCAGCATCTGCACTATGTAACCAACATAACTTTAAATTTTAAGTTTTTCAAGTTTATTCTCATTTTTAATGTTTGTATACGCATTTTTACCTTGGAGCCGTACTGGTTCCAAGCAGATATTTAAAAATTCACATAAATAATTTTTCAATATTGTTGATTAATAAAAATAGACTGCTAATTACAGGTTAGATTTCCAACCTACAAAAAAGGTCCTATTTTATTAGGACAAAGTATTTAGAACTTCATAAACATTACACTCAACTAGATTTTAGTTGAAAATACGGGAACCAGGCAGAAATTTTAATAACAGCTTCCTAATACTCTTAAACCTTAAGAAACACATATTTTTGGGTTAGCTGTGACGTCACGTGCAGATGCCCTATAATAGCAGCCTACCCTTCGCCCCACTTCAGCTTTAGCTTTACCGATGAAACTTTGTGATTGGTGTGGTCTGCTCTTAAATAGAATAATTAAAAACAAACACATTAGTAAGTAAGTAAGTAAGTAAGTTTTATTCCGTTTCATTGGACATATTACATTAGCATAATAATATGTATAAAACAGGTCATTAAAAGACAAAAATACAGTAAATTCAAACGAACACATTACAATGTATATAAAATAGACGTCAGCACATTATATCCTAATTAATAGTTTAAAAATTCTTGAAGAGAATAAGGTTCAATATCACAGATATACTTGAAAGCTTGCCTTTTGAAAGAGTTCTGGTGAAAGGTTTCTTTTAGATTTATTGGCAGAGTATTATAAAATTTGATTGCGGAGTAATATGGTCCCTTTTCAGTGATAGTCAGACGATGCTGCGGAAATTGAAAATTATCTTTGTTCCGTGTGTCATAAGAATGTTTAAAGTTAGACATTTCAAAACTAAGCTTGTTTGCTTTTAAATACATTAGACAGGAGTAAATGTACAATCCTGGAACTGTGAGCATGTTATTCGTTTTGAAACACCCTTTGCACGACTCGTTAAATTTTTTCTTGAGAATTATTCGAACGGCTCTTTTTTGCACTTTAAAAACACGGGCCAGATTTGTGCTTCCACCCCAGATTTCAATGGCATACTTAACAGTGGAATAAAAATTAGCATAATAAACTGTCTTGAGAGAGTCTAAATTAAATGTGCGTGATAGGGTTCTAAGAGCAAAGCAGGTTCTGTTTAACTTTTTTATGACATCATCAATGTGTTCCATTTAGTTCCATTAGTAATGTCTGTATTTGCTGTTGTTGAGGCAGATACTAGCGATGGATCAAAATACTAAAGTACAATAACTAGTAACACCAAAAAAATATATCAGATCAAGCAATAAAATACTAGAAATGTAAAGCAACATATATAATACAAATAGAAGATTTTTTTAAATACGAAACGATTATTTTACATTTTTTAAATACGAAACGATTATTTTACATTTTTTTTAAGTACTATAACCAACGTTTTAATTAATTGAACTGAGTACAGTATAGGTTCTTGATGAAACATTAAATAGAATAAGCATTAAGAGCACTTGGTATTCCTGTTTTACAATTTTTAATCAGATTTGTCTGACATATAAATTTCGGTCTCAGGATCATTATCAAAGAGTCTTAATAATTAACCTAAAATGACTGCATACAAAAGATATAGTATGTGTATATTGTTACATTCTAAGATTGAAAAGGGATTACTTAATTTATACATTTTGTTGTATTATTATTTGTCTAATGTAATACTACCAGCTACTAGGTGTTTAATTTTAACTTCTAGGCAGAGATGGATCGAGGAGACTTTCTGTATTTGATAAGTCTGTAAAAGTCATGTAAATAATATAATTCTATGCACTTATTTGGTATCACAATGAAGCTTGCATTATCACGAATCAGATTTCACCAAAAAATAGCCTATCAATATACTCAATGGAAAGTTAGAAGGAAAACTTCCTGGAAATTTTCCGTTTTGAAAACTCCGAGTTTCCAGGAAGTTTTCCTTCTAACTTTCCATTAGATATATTGATAGCCTATTTTATGGTGAAATCTGATTCATGATGATGCAAGCTTCATTTTGATACCAAACAAGTGCGTACAATTATATTATTTACATGACTTTTACAGACTTTTATCAAATATGGAAAGTTTTCTCGACCCATCTCTACTTCTACTACTGTTGAAAAATTGATTTTGGTCTATGCAATGCTCTGCGAAACCCATTGATTTTATGTTCTCTACCTTTACGTCTAAGCTTCGACCACTCTGACCTATATATAGGGCACCACAATCATCACAATTCATGCTCCTACTTTTTCTGTTTCTTTAATTTTTTTTCTTTATTATTAACCGACAAGCGACCGAAATTGTTTTTTTTTTTTAAGATATAGAAGATGGAGATATAGTATTAATGACTAGTTTGTTTAACGTAAAAACAACTTAGGTCGCTTATTGGTTAATAATAAAGAAAAAACTAAAGATACAGAAAAAGCGGGACTATACGAAATAAGTTGTGATATATAGGTCAGAGTGGTCAAAGCTTAGACGTCAGGGCAAATGAGCATAGAAAGTCTATTTTAGAGAAGAAAATCGACGGGTTTCGCAGAGCATTGCATAAACCAAAATCATTTTTTCAACAGTAGTAGTGTTAAACTTTTACACAATGTAAATGAAGGACATATATTAGATTTGCTTGAAATTCTAGAGATCAAGCCTTCAGTAAACAGAAAAATGTTACAAATACACAAACTAAATTTCTAAAAATACCCCTGTAATAGACATCGTATTAAAAATAAGTATACCTAGAAATTAAAATTAAGTTTCTACTAGCAGGTTGTATTATATTAGACGAAAGCAATAAAATGTAAATTAAGTTACCCTTTCCAATCTTATAATGTTGTAACAATATACACATATATATTTTGCACGCGGTCACTTTTAGGTTAGTTAATATAACTCTTTGATAATCTTCGCGAGACCGAAACGTATGTCAGACAAATCTGAATAAAAATTGTGAAACAGTAATATCAAGTGTTTTTAGTAATTATTCTATTTATTATGTTTCATCAAGAACCTACCGTAGACTTAGTTCAATTAATGTTCATGTTAATTTGTTAGAATGGGCATGGGAAGGCAGTGTTGCGCAGCTATTAGTTAATTAAACAATTATAATTGTGTAGTTTATTCTTTTTTTCCAAAGAGGAAAGTAAATGAATATTGTATAAATAATGATAGTACTGTATCTTGCAAATAGTACATTAAACCGTGTCCTCCTCACTGCCAGTTAGGGAACTGACTTTCAAAAGTCAAAGACACCACTTGCGTGTTTCAGCTATCTTTGTTTAGGCTATTTAAAAGTGTAGACATGTTCTGCCTAGTTGTTACCATTTTAGAATAATTTTAATGTGAACAGAATATTTTACAATATTTTTTGTTTTTGTTTCCTTTTTAATTTTAAATGTGACGAGATTATTTTTATGAATCTTATTTTAAATACAAAGCTTTGGAAGGGACGCATAAAGTAAAATAATTTCTATTTCTAAAATTCCGTGTTATAACTAGGAATTTTAAGTCAAAATTCCGACTTATGTTTTAATTTTTATATTCTAAAATATTTTAAAACTCGTAATTTTAAAATTCCTAGTTATAACACGGAACTTTAAAATTACGTGTTTTAACTCGGCATTTTGACTTAAAATTCCTAGTTATAACACGGAACTTTAGAAATGGAAATTATTTTATTTTATGTGTCCCTTCCAGAGCATCGTAAGTTTTACCTATTTAAAGGTGTAAATAAATTATTTTATAAAAAGTTGATACAGAATAAATGTTTTAATTTAAACGCAATTTTTTTTTGTGGTATGTGCAGCAAAAACCAACCTTCCTTAATAGTGGAGGACCGTTACAGTTTTATTTGAGAATTTGTCAGTAAAGCAGCGATATTAATGTTCTTTTTTTTT
Organism: Rutpela maculata; assembly: GCA_936432065.2. Classification (NCBI taxonomy): domain Eukaryota; kingdom Metazoa; phylum Arthropoda; class Insecta; order Coleoptera; family Cerambycidae; genus Rutpela; species Rutpela maculata. Next base: position 98,996,477 of record OW386293.2, read on the forward strand.
AAATGTTGGAAACTCAAAATACTAAAACCCCTACAATTAAAAAATTGCCGCTTTTTATTTATTCAATAATTTTTTATAATTTTTTTAATATTTTTTTATTACTCTGAAGCTAGATAGATACAAAAAAATTGGTAGATATTTACCCAAAACTTCCCTCTCTGTTCATCTTACTTAATTTATTCTTCTCATTTTCAATGTCTTGCCGGACAGTTTATGATTCATAAATTATTCTATATTGTTACGTGTTTACACCCTATTTGTAAACACCCTGTATCGTGGGTTCGGAGATTATAACAGCAGGGTAACAATAAACACTAATTTATTAACTTACTAATTAGAACAATAATTACTTGACTAATTTACATTGTGTACTACAATTCACTACTTCATAGTGATGTGTTGCTATTTTATAACTGTTATTTATAAATAGCATTAACAGACTGTTATTTCTGTTCGAAAATAACAGGTGAGAAGATAACAGATAAGCAGCTGCGGCAGCAGCATGATGTACAAAATAACGTCTCTGAAATAACATTTGCAAACTGCGCGCTGCGGTATGTGCATGCCAGTACTTCTCAGCCATCTGTTATTTTTAAACAGTTATTTTAAACTGTTATTTCAAAATAGCAGTAGCAGTTTAAACTGTTATTAAACAATAACTGCTTTTACCCATCACGACTACTTCAGTCCCTTGATCTGTTCTGCTCACTCAACTGACCATTCGAACTGTACTAACTCAACTGTCTCTCAAACTGCGCTGTTCATTCCTTTATATACCCTAGGTTGTGTTCTGGATCTTTCCACTACATTCCAGCACATTCTACAATGTTCCAAAGGATGTCTGTAACCTTCTAGATTTTTCTGCATGTCTTTGGAGGGTTGAAACACATTACACTGCCCCCTCTTTAAGCCTGAACGTTCCGGTCAGGCAATTCAGTCTTTTTCACATACTTCGTCAGTCTATCCAAGAGTACGATTTTCATCTTCGACTTTTTACTTCTTTGTATTCGATAGACGACGTCATTGATCCGGGTGATGACTGAATACGATCCTTCCCAAGGTGGCTGAAACTTCGGGATCTCCATTCCTTCTGCTGTGGGTTGTACAGCCAAACCAGGTTCCCCACCTTGAATCCTCCTGTACCGGCATTCCGATCATAGCGAGCCTTCATTCGGTCACTAGCTTTGGTAATCTGCTCTCAGTCATTCTTCAGTCGTTCTCGACTTTCATTCGTATAGTTGCTCACAGAAAATGGTTCCCCGTTGGCAGCACAATTCTTACACTTGTGGCACCAAGGTTCCACATCCTGGCAACTATTAACCCAATAGAATCGTTCTCGTACTTTACTCAATGTCTTGTTTACGCCTAAATGTCCACTGGACGTTCCATTATGCGCTTCTCGGAGTACTTCTGGTACCCGACACCTGGGAATCACTAGACGCATGGCAACCTGCTTCCCATCCGGGCTTTCCCATGCTCTCCTCAACAGCCCATCTATGACTCAGTGAATCCCATTGTGACCATAAAGCCTTCAATCCTACTCCTTTGTTCGAAACCTCCCTCCACTCCGGTCGCGTTCCTTTTTTCTTTGCTTGCAATATAGGTCCAATTTTTGCATTACTCAGTTGCTCTTGTCTTAAAGCTTCCTTCGTCCAACTCTCTGGAATTTCTTTTCTTTCATTTACACAGCCTGGTAATGGTAGACTACTCGGGATTCTTCGAAGCTGGCAAACTTTTATTTCTCTGGGGGCATTGCTTTCACCAGCCAGCACTGCTCCAGTAGCATGTACTCAAGGTTTCACTGTCGACAATCTCGTCTTATATGTCCTAGTTTTCCGCAGCTATAACCCCACTCCTCCCCACTGCTTGGTTGCTTGCTTTGCTTCCCTGAAGAACTCTCCAGCAATTGCTTTACCATTTTGTGCAAGTCTCTCAGTAAGGTCTCCAGATTCTTTTTGTCTCAATATGACTCTTCGACCACTGTGGCTTTTACCTTCTCAGAGCTTTGCTGTCGACAATCTCTCTTAATATGCCCTGACTTGCCGCACTGATAGCACTGGATATCTCGTCTGGTTTTGCTCCACCTTGTTGTTTATTCTGTCTCGTTGGAGAATCCGACTTGGCCAGTAATTGACTCATCATTTTCTGCATGTCCCTCAGTATAGTGCCCGTGTTCTCTTGACCCGAATGTGCCTTTTCAACTGTCACAGCACGCACTTCTGACCACGGGGTGTCTTTAAAGGCAGCTTCTACTTCGAGGGCACGCATCAGAGCCCCGCCAATACTTTGATGCCGCGTTAACCTAAGAACATGCCTGACCTCTTCGTCCCTTATGCCATCTAAAAAGGCTCCCACGGCTAACTGTTCTTGGAATTCTCTTGGGGCAGCTTTGAATTCTTGCAAGCTTTCCCTAGCCTTTTGCTTCCTTGATTTTAGCTGAGCCTGATATACTTGGGCGAGGTGTGGTCGCCATATCTCAAGTCTAATGCAGCTTCCAAGACTTTGAAGTCCCTTTGTTTCTCCACGGGGATGATCTGAAGTAACTCTGAGGCTTGGCCCCTTAGCACCTTAGCACCAGAACTAATGCCATAGCCTTTTCCTCGTTATCCCAGTTATTCGCAGATGCAGCTGCTTCAAATTGTCTCTTGTAGGTTATCCATGAGCTTTGGCCATCAAAGGAGGGAGGTTTTAACCGAGGACCTGACGATGCTACTAGCTGGCCTCCTTTCTCTCTCAATTGTTGTTTAAGTCTCTACTTCTCCTTCAAACTCGCTCATCTTTTCTTCAAACTGATTTACCTTTCCTTTTACTTAACTTACTTCTGTCTTGACTTACCCTATATCCTCCTTGATTTCACTCTTTAGTTCTTCATTGGCGGAAATGATAACGTCCTGTTGTATTCTTCTTTGTTCATCGAGAATTTTTCTTAACTCTTCGTGGCGTCTTTTTTGTTCCTCTTTCTCTTCTTGACGTCTTATTTCCACATCTTCATCATTTTCTTCAGTTCGTCTGTCTTCTTGACGTCTTCTTTCTTGCTTTTTTTTTTCTACTTTACGCCGCTTTTCTTGTTCTTCCTTTTCTTCTTGGCGTCTTATTTCCAGGTTTTCCATTATTTTCTTCAATTCGTCTCTTCTGGATGCTGCTTTTCTTCCTCTTGACGTCTTCTTTCCTGCTCTTCTTTTTCTTCTCGACGCCATTTCTCTTCCTCTTGGTGTCTTCTTTCTTGCTCTTCTTTTTCTTCCTGACGTCGCTTTTCCTGGTCTTCCTTGCCTTCCTGGCGTTGCTGCGTCATCATCCTCGTAAACTCCGCAAGAAGGTCCTGTATTTGTTTCTCTGCTGCCATGCTTCTTGTTGTTATGGGCATATACTCACTTTAAAAACAATAGTGTTAAGAAAATGTCAATATTTTCAATGGAACTTTCTAGAAAAGTCTCGATATGGCACAAAAGAGTCTTATTTATTAAAGTCTATGTCACTATCTAGTTATTAGAGTTTCACTATGTCCAGTAATTTTCAAATAGAATGTTCTAGAAATTTTCAGTTCTCCGTGTCACCACTAATTCCCGAGAACACTGTAGAAACCTTCTCGAACAATCCAAAAATCTTCTGTTATAATTCCGCTTCTGACACCAATTGTTACGTGTTTACACCCTTTTTGTAAACACCCTGTATCTTGAGTTCGGAAATTATAACAGCAGGGTAACACTAAACACTAATTTATTAACTTACTAATTACAACAATAATTACTTGACTAATTTACACTGTGTACTACAATTCACTACTTCAGTCCCTTGATCTGTTCTGCTCACTCAACTGACCATTCTGTCTTCTTTCTTCTCTCAACTGTCTCTCAAACTCATGGAAGTATAATATACTTCCATGCTCAAACTATTCAGTCCTTTATATACCCTAGGTTATGTGTTCTGGATCTTTCCACTACATTCCAGCACATGTTCCAGAGGATGTCTGTAATCTAGATTTTTCTGCATGTCTCTGGAGGGTTGAAACACAACAATATTTTAAAATTGTATAATTTTCTTCCGAGACTGTTGTATATTAACTGCATTCGAAATATTATTGCCATCCTTCACGTTTTTTCAATAATTTTTTTAGGGTGACCACCCTCTGCACATTTTTCATAATTTTCTTCTTTGACAGTTGTGTTATCTGCATGCGAAATATTATCATCCTCCGTCACATATTTTTAATTTTTATTTTTTTGGGTGACCGCACCCTGCATATTTTGTTTTTTATATTTTTCTTCTTTGATAGCTGTGTTAACTACATGTGAAATGTTATTCCTTACGTTTTTATAAATTTTTTTAGGGTGACCACAGCAGTTTTTTTATATTTTTCTTTGACAACTAAGTTAACTACATGCCAAATATTATTGTTTTCTGTCACATTTCTTCATTGTTTTTTAGAGAGGAAGGTCCCCTGTATATTTTTTCAAATTTTTTATTTTCGACAGGGCGTATACTTTCTGGAAAACAGGGAAAACCTGGAAAAATTAGGGAATTAGATTTGAGTTCTTCAAACAAAGTCAGGGAATTTGTAAATTCATAAAAAAAGTCAGGGAAAACTACTTACATCAAAAGTATAAATTTATACGAGAGCCACCTAGAGTAATACTACTCTAGGTGGAGAAGAAAACTGCTTGTCCAGCTCCAATTTTAACTGTGTGAGATGGCCGGAAAATTTAATAAACGATTTTCAAAATGGATAAAATAATGAGTAATTTGGCATAATAGAAAATTGTCATTCTGTATTATTCAAATATGTTATTTACACACTTATTGTACGAAATAATGTTTGCTAAAATATTTGAAAAATGTGACGATTTACAAGACATTACCTAAATCTTTGCGAAACAAGATGAATACCCTTTATATTTTAAAGGCTGATTTTAAATATATTGTAGCTTTATATGATGCTCCTAAGTCTGCGTTTGATTTAAATAAATAAGGGTATAATGTTTTACAAACACTAGATGAGATAGTAATGTAAATCTGCATGTTTTCCCACACAACTATATAGCACAGCTCTAGAACACCAAAAGAAGGTACACATACAGGTGCAAATATGGCTGGATATCGATTTGGTGCAAACAGAAATCCAAAAAATGTTTTAAAACAATTTTTATCGCCTTGAAAATATAACGAATACTTTTTTGCCCTTAAGCCGCCCCTGAAATTATTGGGGGTGGAAACTACCAAATTATTCCAAACCCAATGAATCAACAATCAGCCCCTGAAAATTTATTAAAAATAATGTTTTATAAATGATAAAACAGGTTGCGGTCAATGTTGCAAATGCAGAAAAGCCAGGTTGCAGCTCGGCCTGCAAGGGATGCAGTGGGGAGGCGTGTGCTAACCGTACTGTCCTAATTGAATAATTTTGATAAAAATATAGTTATAATAGATATATCATATGGCCAAAAAGAATCAAATATTTTAAAAGTTAAATTATTTTGTACTTTTCATCATTTTTTTACTTTTTATGAATTTTATCTTTCAAATTTTCAATTATCACAAATTTTTTTGAGGTGTCCCAAACACAAATCCACAAAAATCACAACATGGCTACTCAAGACACTGAAGGTCAAAATCTTTTGCAAATATCTAGCGTCCTGTGCATCGAATGACCATGAGGTCAATGTGAAAGTTGGAGAGAATTAAATTATCTACAAATTGTCTTTTTTATTTTTCTCAACTCCCCCCTCCCTTTTCCGAGATATTCAAGGTCAAAGTTTCAAAAACGTGGTTTTTCGCGAATATCTCCCGTCAAAAAAATCGGACAGCCATGAAGTTAACAAGAAAGTTGTAGAGAATTCAATTATCTACAATATTGGTATTTTGCACTTTTCCCAAAACCTCGCCCCTTTCGAGATATTCAAGGACGAAGTGTAAAAAAACTGTTTCTTGCATGTAGACTCCACCAATATCTCGCTCCCTATGCATTAAACCGCGACGAAGTCTACATGCAAAAAAACGTTTTTTTTTAACTTCGTCCTTAAATTTCTTGAAAAGGACGAGGTTTTGGGAAAAAATGCAAAATACCAATCTTGTAGATAATTGTATTCTCTACAGCTGTCATGTTAACGCCATTGCTGTCCGATTTTTTGACGCGAGATATTCGCGAAAAACCACGTTTTTGAAACTTTGACCTTGAATATCTCGAAAACAGATGGGGGGGAGGTGGGAAAAATAAAAAAGACAACTTGTAAATAATTTAATTCTCTACAACTTTCACATCGACCTCATGAGCATCCGATGCATAGGACACGAGATATTTGCAAAAAACCTTGACCATCAATATCTTGGGTATTGGGATTTTTGTAATTTTTGTGGATTTGGGTTTGGGACACCCCAAAGAACGTCTAGGTGAAATGCTAATTTCTATGGGCTAATTATAGTTTTTGAAGCCACAGAAATCTTAGAACCACTTTATTTTGGTATATTTAAAAAAATCAGGTTCTTCGCATTTCAATTCTTTTTTTTCGATTTTATGGATTTTTCTGAATTTTCCTAGTTTTCTGGGCAATAGCGGCAATTTTTGAGTTGTAGGTTTTTAGTATTCAATATTAGAAACCTGTAAAAAAAATTTAACCAAATGACTATGACCAATTCCCAAATAACGTCCTACACAATAAATATCGCTTCAAAAGACAATTCGGTGTTTTCACAAATTTTAAAATCTCATTGACCGTGAGTGTAATACTTAATTATAACTAAAAACATTTGAATTTCCACAACCAATTGAGTAATATCCAAGAAAAAGTATTTTTAAATTTGAATTAAAATTTAACCGCCCAAAACACTAAGCTATATTAGGTCTATTTTTTTGCACTAATAGTGTAGCACTGAGCTGAGCTGGTGTAAAATTGTCTGTCTTTAACTTATGATATCCCCATTGATGCCATCTCTGTCACTCAAAATTAGTGTCACACTTCTTGTGCAAAGGAAAGGACCTATTGTTGACGTCATCGGTTATAAACACCTAACCTCAAAATTACATATCTTTTAAAAATTTCCGAGTAATATTATGAAAATTTCCGCTTGGTTCTCGTATTTTCAACTAAAATCTTGTTCAATGTAATGCTCATAAAGTTTTAAATATCTTCTCCCAATAAAATAAGGCGATTTTTGTAGGTTGGAAATCCAACCTATAATTAGCAGCCCATTTTTAGTAATCAATAATATGCGTCAATTTTTAAATGTTTGCTTGGAGCCATACTGGTTTCAAATGAGAAGTGCGTATATAATCGTTAAAAATGACAATAAACTTAAAAAACCTAAAAGTTGAGGTTATGTTGGTTATATTAATCTCAGATAAACAAAGATTCTTTGTTTATCTGAGATATTAATGCAACCGATGACGTCACAGCCCGTTTTGTATAATACCCGTTCAGTTATTCAGTTTTGTTATTTATTTGTTGAAATTTTAAATTGATAGATGACAGAATGGTGTTTAAATATTGGTAAGTGCTTTATTAATGTATGGAGTACTTCATTTTAATAATATCAAAAAGGCAAATTGGCATACAGTGAAAACACCCAATTGTCCATTTTAGTAAGGGGGACGGTAGCTCAGTGGTTTAGCGCGTCTAGCTTGCATACTGGCGTACCTAGCGAAGCAGGTTCAATCCCTCTGCTCATCGCGAAATAATTTTAATTATAAAATTATCCCCAAGAAGCAGAGCTGGGCAAATATGTACTTACAAATACCTCATAAGTATTTAAATACTAGAAAGTATTTAAATACCGAGTATTTAAATACTTCTTGCAACGAGTATTTGTATTTATACTTGCAAATACTTTATCTGAAATATTTACTACTTAGTATTTGTGAAAATGATCCTAAAGTATTTATAAATACTTAAACTATTTAATTACCTGGGAAGTATTTAAATACTTCTAAAAAAGTATTTAAATCCTTTTATGACAGTATTTAAATACTTTCAGAAGTATTTGAATCTCAAAAGTATTTAAATAAATACAACAAATATAATCAAATACACCAGGGAGACAGGCAGATACTCGTCAAGAATCAAGACATGTACTATACTATGTAGTTAATAAATACATTACATCATTCAGTCTTCAGTCATTCACGTCTAACTAAATAATTTTTTTAATGAGTTCGTGAAAGTGTATAGAATAATATCCTGAAAAGTTTACATTCCGCTCGGATGCAGAACATACAAAAAAAAGGGAAAGAAAATTTTGTTTCATCCATTTTTTCAAAATTTTTAAATTAAGTCAGGGTAGAAAAAAACAATAAATACAGGTGAATATGCCACATATTTCTGAACAGAAAATGTTCTAATAAAATTTATCGCTAAAGCCACGGTATTCCTGAAAAAAAATAATTAAGTAACTTTGTCACTCTGCGCCATAGATAAGCTCTGCGCGGCCAAGTGCACGATTAAATGCATACTACGGAACCTCTAAAAATTCTTAGCAGTTCTAACGAGTAAAATAAAGCTGTCTTCTCTTTCTGATTACACGTTTTTAACATTTTTCTTAGTGAATAGGAGGATAAATAGTGAGTCTGGAGGGAAAATATATAATTACCAACGCATGCACAGACACCACACATAGCCGCTGAATAGCTCGCATGAATTTTTACGTGCCTTTACTGTATTGTATTTATTACAGGTACACCTATCCACATTTCAGCTATATCCAATGGATTCCTTATACATTTGTTAATGTATTGGAAAAGTTACAGAATTTATATTCAAAACAATCAAAAATATTTTCATAAGATCGTGAAAATCGCAATTTCTTATCATGATCTGATTGATCATACTTTCGAAAAAATGCATACAAGTAAACGAATTTGTATTTGATCATTCGAAAAAGGTACATTTTGTTCGAAATAGTGATATTTTATTTTTTTTCAATGGGTTAAGTTCTCGGCAAGTTACAGCCTTCAATATACCTATATATATTTATCAAAAAAATCATCAACCAAAGAAATTAAACTGAATTGAAATGTACTTTTTTTTTATCCACGTTACTACAATTTAATAAACCATAATTAATCATGAAGTGTACATACTTTTTAACAGATCTCAATGAAGAAAGAATTTTTTTGAAGGGCTTTTACCTTTTTCTATATTTTTTATTGCGACGATTGAGTTCGGGCGTGATAATATATATAAAGTATGTTTTTCCCATCCAACCTGTGCTTGTATTGTTTAAAACAAAAAAGCATCAGAAAGCTGCAATTTCAATCTTTTAAATGAAGCAACACTGATGTAGGTTGAACAAATTCTGATTTAGTAATATGTAATTCAGTGCGTCCTTGTCACAGGCATGCGTACTCAAGCGCGCGCACGCATGTATCTCGCTCCGAGTTATAACGTTAGATTTGATTATTTTTTCCGGGAAAACCGTGGCTTTAGCGGTAAATTTTATTAGGACATTTTTTGTTCATAAATACGTGATCTAACCATCTGTATTTTTTATTTTTCCTAGCTTGACTTAATTTCAAAATTTTGAAAAAATGGGTGAAAAAAATTTTTTTTTCACATTTTTTTTATGTTCTGCATCCAAGCGAAATGTAAACTTTTCAGAATATTATTCTATACACTTTCACGAACTTATTAAAAAAAAATTATTCAGTTTGCAAATTTTTGTAGGTAAATACCTACATCGATTGGGCTAAAGTTTAGCCATTAAAGGCTATTTTTACACTTAACTATGCTTCAAAATATTTCAGTGTTATCAAAGTATTTAAATGTTCAGAAAGTATTTAAATACTAAGTTTAAACTATTTAATTACTTTTGTTATTTATTATTTAAATACTTTTATCTTTTGAAAATACTTAATATTTAAATACTTTCAATTTTCTGAAAGTATTTAGTATTTAATATTTAAATACTTTTTCAAAGTATTTGCCCAGCTCTGGCTAGTTTCTAGTCTACCTTTTCAAGCACACAGACTGTTTAATTTGAATTGGATAATACGGTCCTGTCGGAAACATTTAAATTGTTTGGAATCCAACTCTGACTTTTAACCCGAAATGGCGACTTTAAGGTGAATGATTTTAGTCACGCCAACACAAAGGAACTGACGAGAGTTTCTTTGCTGTCTCTCTATCTATGCTGTGACCTTACACTGGGCAAGGATTGGTAAAGTGTAGTGCATGCAGTGAACTCTATACCAACTGGAACGGGCGTTTAATGTTAAGGCGAATTTAGATTAAGCCAGTAGACAGGCCAGTTGAACTCTCCAGCAGCTGGCTGCTAGTAACTATCTCTTTGTAAACACTTTATTCCAGTAACTGGACAGGCCAGCTACTGTCCTTCCAGCGAATTCAAATATTTTTGTTTTTACTGGCCACTGGCATTGCCCCACCACAGCACAGGCCAGCAGCTAGAGCCGTGTAAACACGAAACGCACTTCCAGTGTCATATACAAACTTTCCGTTCGTCCATTTTTCTTTACTGGACTGCACACACTGGCGCTTCTCGTCTAAACACTTGTGGCCAGTTCAACTGTTTTTCCAGTAACTGGAGGCTAGTTCACAAGCCAGCTACTGGCCAACTGGCAGGACAGTTACTGGCTCAATCTAAATTCGCCATTAGAAAAGTGAAGCCAGCGTGTAAGTATGCAACCCGTGCTTCGTTGGTATTCCTGTCTCTGTCTAACACAATAATGCTTATGGTGAATTCAAGGTGAATCGGGTAAATCAGGTGATAGACGCGCGTATAGAGACTATTTTTGAAAACACGAAACAGCATTAAAATCAACAAGCACAAGTGAGAAGTGAATACTGAAATATCTCTATCTCTCTCGGCTTCAACGCCTAACAATGCACACTATGCATTATCCGAACGGTGCCCGTTCCAGTTGGTATAGAGTTCACTAAGTGCATGTAACACCATATCCTTGCAAAGAAACGACCAGTGCTACACTTCGCAAGCAAAGGAAAGGACCTAATGTTCTAACGATTTGTGATTTTAACCTATGAAATAAAAATTTTCGTTTATAAACTTTAAATCTATGTTTATAAATAGGGACAGGTAAGACAGTAAGAGAACGAGATGTCTCTAAAATGGATAACACTAAATGCAAGGTTATTTTTATTTAAAATTTTAGAGTCCTCATATTTGATATAAAATATTTCTAGGTTAAAAAATGGTATAACTTTAATAAACTCTCTCACAACAATAAAATTCCAACTTTTGTTATCACATATAATAAGTTCCAAAAGCGATGAACTCTTCACAGAAGAAGAACTAACAAAATTAAAAGACTCGCTAAAGTTAACGGATGACAATCTCCAACTGCTCATTCAAAGTATCACATATATATTTAAACAAGCTAGTAAAGTTATACTTAAGCCTACATTTCTTCAAAAACAACTGATAGAAAATTTGAACTTTAACCCAGAAAAGGCAGAAGAATTCGTGAAGCTATGGTCTAGTGAACTTAAGAAGGATGTGGGTGATTTTGAGAATCGAATGAAATTAGAGAACATTGCTTGGGAGTTAAATTTACAAACAGCTAATCAAATTTGCAATAAACAAAGTATGCCAAAAGCAAGAGTGCAATTTAAATTGGCAAAAGCAGCTGATAGTAGTAAAAAAGAAAAGGTTACTGTCGAACTGGATGAAGAAGAGCTTTTACAGCTGTACAGTACACTTGAAACTATACAGATGAAATTAGATAATATCGGAAATTAGTTATTTAATTATATATTTGAATAGCATCTTTGTTTTATATTTATCGGCAAATTAATAAATTTATGTTGAGTTAAAGAAGTAAATAAATAAAAAATATGTGTTTGTGTATAAGTACCTTAGCCGGGAAAGGAGGATAGTAATAAATGCTTGTGATCAGTGTACGCAATAGATCCTATTTGCATTTAAATTTGGAGGGGGTGTAATTCAAAATAATTTTTACAGAGGCTTATAAAAGCAACTTTGATATGTGCCACTAGATGATATTAATAGAGCAATTCATCACTATCCTCGTTTGCTGGCTAAGGTACGGTTCACTTTCTTCAAACCCACTGAAAAACCAAGAATATTGTATTATTAATGGCATATATTATGTAGTTGCAATTTCTTTAAACCTACATGTAAGTATCTTTGAATGTCACATTATTCAAAGAGTATAATGGATGCATTATTTATTATGCTATTAGTAAGAAAACGAAGAGTATCGACGCTTAAGAAACAATCTCCATTTTTGCCAAAATTTGGTTTGGAATTTTAAATTTATGTCCACTTCTATGTGCAACAGTTCCTAATACCTAGCTGGTCCAATATTAATATTGATATGTAAAACTCGCTTCAGAAACAGTGTAACTCTTTTGTCTCCATTTATGCTAAAATTTTTTTTTTTTTTTGTATTTAAATCGATGTACATTTCTATGTCAAACAGTTCCTAATAGCTGTTATCTCCAAGATTAATATTGATACCTAAAACTCTACTTAAAGGAGTCAATGATTAAAAAAAAAATAACGTGTAGAGGTTTCATATATATTAAGAGAAATTAGTTTTTCTCGTCTCCTGTAAAATAGCTATAATTTGGAGATAAGAGGAATTGTTTCTTAAGCGTCGGTATACCTGTTGTATTTATAAAACCATATATTTTCATTCACAGAGAAACAAAATTGATATCACTTTTTTTTTATTGGTTGTGGTACCAAAACCTCACCGTATTGAAGCTTAAATTTATTGTACCCTATAGTCTCCCGTTTAGTCCCCATTAGTCTCGTTCCTCTCCAAAAGGCGAATGTACGGTTGATAGACGCTCTGGCGATTTCTTCCGGTGTCATGTATGGTCCCCCGAAGCATGAAATTCACATAGTATATGGTAAGGAGTTTCCTCATCCTCACCACACATCCTGCATCCTGGATTGTCCTTCACACCTATGTTGGTTAAGGGTCTATTGAATCAGTTATTAAAAATTTACCAAACAAAAAATCAACAGGTCTAGATGAAATACCAGTCAAATTAATAAAAGAATGTAGTAGTGAACTAGCAGAAGTCCTCGCTGACCTAATTAATTTGTCCATTTCAATGGGACAATTTCCTACAGCTCTAAAAAATGCAGCTATTATTCCTTTATTTAAAAAAGGTGACCAGACTAATGTCGAGAATTATCGCCCCATATCTCTGTTGAGTATATTTTCCAAAATTTTCGAAAAAATTGTTTATAATAGAATCTTGAATTTTTTAAACGAAAATAATATTTTAACGAGTTCTCAACACGGTTTCAGGCCAGGATATTCCACTGAATCAGGCACTGTAGATTTAATTCAGCACGTAAATAATAAAATGGATGATAATCATTATGTAGTAACTGTTCTATTCGATCTTACGAGAGCGTTTGACACCATAGACAAAACATTTGTATGTGAAAAAATTTTTAACATGGGCTTACGTGGACCTATTAATGAATGGATAAAAATCCTTTTTATCACAACGAAAAATAATTGTGAAGGTAAAAGATGTTGAATCTGACATGTACGATATAGACATTGGAACCCCGCAGGGGAGTGTATTGGGACCATTAATTTTTCTATTATTTGTGAACGATCTTCCTAATTATATAACGCAAGGTAAAGTTTTCATGTATGCCGACGATACCACGATTGTAGTATCTGATGCAAATCCCTTAAACCTTAAGAATAAAATTAATAAACTTTTACAGGAATTTAGTGATTGGTGCGATAAAAATCGTTTAATAATTAATTATTCAAAAACAGTCTGCATTGAATTTAAAAACAGGTACAGAATAACAGATAATAATTACACGTTCATATTTGAAAATCATCATATCAAAATTCAAAACTCAGCTTCATTTTTGGGAATAAAGCTAGACAGTCATTTAGATTGGAGTAACCATATTGATGCAGTGTCTGCAAAATTAAATAAAAGCTTTTATGTAATAACTTCCCTTAAAAATTCTTTAAATGTTCATGCTCTTTTAAACGTATATTATGCTTTCGTCTATTCTCCCATTGCATACAACATTATAGTGTGGGGACAATCCAATGATATTAATAGAATATTTATACTCCAAAAAAGAATACTCAGACTTCTATTCAACCTTGAGTATAATCAATCTTGTCGTGAAATATTCAAGAAATTCAAAATTCTTACCGTGGCATCGATATATCTGATGAAACTATTGGCATATATTCATATAAACAAAAACAAATTTATACATAACGGAGACTTTCATAATTATCATACAAGAGGAAAGAATTTAATTTGTCTAAAGAAACACAATCATGAATTTTACAAAAAGTCTCCCATAAATTCTGGTTGTCGCATTTACAATCTTTTACCGGACGAGATAAAAGACTGCACATCGTTAATCGGTTTTAAAAACCGTCTAAAAAAACTTTTAATAGACAATTCATTTTATTCCATAAATGAGTTCACATTTTTTTTACAAATCAAAGTCACCTGATCCATGTTTTAAAGTATTTTATTTCACTTTATATTGTTTGTCATATTTTGTACGATATATTTGCTGACACGCTATGTTTTTATTATAATTTTTCTTTGTATATACCATTTTATTCTCGTGTGCGATATATGCATGTATTTACACTTATATGTATCTTACTTTTTACATTTTTTTTTAGGTAATTAAATGTTTTATAAATTAGCCATTAATATGGTATACTGTTGACCTGTCTTATCTATAATCCTGTATAGCTAAAAAGACCAAAAAAAAAAAAAAAAAAAAAAAAAAAGACCAATAAACATATTTATTTATTTATTTATTTATTTATTTATTTAAACATATTTATTTATTTATTTATTTATTTATTTATTTATTTATTTATTTATTCAGTGTACATCAGTGCCCCCGTAGTGATGAACATATGCGACTGTCTCATCCCTGGCACCCTGCTCCAAGACAAGTTGTGTTTCTGACTAAATATTTCCTTTACAATTCCTCTTGCGGTATTGTATGATATCCCGCAAGTTGGTTTGGGTTCAGTCAAGGCTGTTTTTGCTGCTTCTTTGGCCATGCAGCGTATCTGCTTTTTTATTACCTTAATTGCCCTGGTGTTCTCATGTCTACTCCAGTTGTATACTGCTGTGTCCTGCCAGGGAATCAAGCTCGCAATCAAAGCAGTCTTTTACCTTTTTGGAACGTGTCTTTACTGCATCCAGTGCTTTGAGAGCTGTTTGGCTACGGATTCTTTTGTCAGTATATGGCCTCCGTATCATTTTTTTTTTTTTATAAGGAAGTTCATATGGCAGTATCTTTATTGTCTGGGGCCTTTTCTATTTTTTGAGTAAGCTCGTGTATATATATATATATTGCTAACTGAGGATTTTCCTGTTTGGTAGGCATATTGGTTTCTATGTAGAAGTTTTGTACTATTTTATCATCACTGATGTGCCTATGAACCAGTTTCTCCAGGGTTTTCGACTAATAAGTCGGAAGGATTTGGCCTGGGTAGGTGTCACCCCCGGACTTTGGTATGAATACCATCTTTATTTTCCGCCAACCAGTTGACACATAACCCAGCATAGTCAGACTGGCCCTGAATAGTGTGCACTGAGGTGTTGCAAGTATACCCCTGTTGAAGTAGTGCTGGAAATATTCCATCCAGCACTCTCAACTTGTATGGTTCAAATGAGTTGATTGCCCATACAAGTCTTTGTTTTGTGGACAATGCTGTTTGCAATTTTCCAGTCCTCCTTTGACGCCTTTCTCATTGGTATGTCTTCGGATGAACCACTTCTATCCTGTATATAGGGTGCCTGGGAAGTGTGTCTCTAGTAGTAAATCCAGTAACTATCCTGATAAGCACACACACACGTGTATTTAACGTATATATAATGTAGTTTGGTGTAATACACATTAGTAGGTTGATTTTTACACATGTAATAATTAGTTGAATATTCAACTTCACGTTTTTTCAACGTTAATTAACATGTAAGCAACGTGAAACGTTGAAATTATAGTTGAAACCGGCAACATTTCAACGTTGATTTAACATTGTTTCTGGTATAATTTTTCGCGTGTTATTCACGTTAATGTGCTTATTGGGATAAAGTCTCCTTCACAGTGTTTGTGTAGTCCCCTCGTTGTCTTTTCAGTGATCCTATCTTTCCCTGATTGTCTCTCTGCAAGATTTTCTGGAGTCTTGTGTCAGTAAACGAATTCTAAACAATTTTCAAAATGTTCGTCGGTCTGTTCTGTCCTTACGTCACATTTCTTGTCAGCGGGTTAACTTGAGAAAGAGAAATCTGACCGTTTTGAAATGTGGACAATACTTTATATTAGCTGAAAGACAAAAGTTATTAACTATTTAAATTAAAAAGAATATAGATTTTGATGTCTTTGTAATTGAATAGAAATTTGGTAAAATGTTATTTTGTATTATTATTTATTTGTATATTTTACTATATACAACACTTCATAATAATATAATATCTAACTGTGAAAATATGATTTTCAACTCGTCACTAATAATTTAGACGTTTACCATATAACATTATTATTGTTATTATTATTATTAACAAACATTCAAATATAAGAAATAATTGTCATTATCTGGTGCATAGGCAACCAGACATAAGGAGAGTACCTTATATGGCATGTTTTATTGGTTGCCTGGATTAGACACTTTCATTTTCCCTTTTTTATTTATATTACATTTTCATAAACACACGTGTTTCATATCTTGTCAGTCAATATAACCTAAAAATAAAATAAAAATATGCCGTCTTTTAAGAAATTAAATACAAAAATCTACCAAAAGAGTGGTCCTGACATCACACCAGACTACATTTATTGGAAAAAGCTAGGGGTAAGTGTTTTTAAATTTAGCAACCCATTAAATTAATTAAACTTACATTTTATAGGTACCTGTGCTCGTAAAAGAATTTGGCCCTATAGATTACATAGATTTCTCTCCAATTGAACCACATTATTTCGCAGTGACTTGCTCTGTCCGCGTACAAGTTTATAATCCCATCACAAAACTAGTTGTGAAAAATTTATCAAGGTTTCGAGAAAATGCTTACGGTGCTGTGTTCAGACCTGATGGTCGTTTAATTTGTGCTGGGGGAGAAGAAACTAACGTAAAGTTATTTGATGTATCAACGAAGAGCTTATTAAGGTAAGATATGGTAGAATAAGAATTCCCATAACTATCGTGTGAAATAAATATTTTGTAGGTTATTTAAGGGTCATACAGCTCCTGTTCACAGAACGTTTTTTATGCAGGGCAAACCTCAAATATGTTCATTTTCAGATGATAAGAGTGTAAAAATTTGGGATATACCTACAGAGAAAGATATTATCTCTTACAAAGGCCATGCCGATTATATTAGGGCAGGAGCTACTTGTTCTGCAGTACCAGATATGGTACTATCTGGCGGTTATGATAGTATCGTGAAAATGTATGACACACGTACAGAAGCAGAAGTAATAACTGTTAACCATGGAAGTCCTATTGAATCGTTGTTGTTTTTACCTTCTGGGAGTATATTTTTATCTGCAGGTGGGACGGATATAAAAATTTGGGATGCAATAACAGGAGGGAAACTTCTGGGTAGCATTTCTCAGCATCATAAAACGATAACCAGTCTCAGATTGGCTTCAGACAACAAACGATTGTTGTCAGGGAGTTTGGACAGACATGTAAAGATATATGATATCGCTACTTTCAAAACTGTACACACGTTGGACTTTCCCAATGGAATTTTAAGTCTTGGAGTATCAAAAAATGACGATACTGTAGTAGCAGGATTGGTCGATGGTTTGGTGTCGATAAGTAGAAGAGAGGAAGAAGCAGAAAAAAAAACTGATAAAAAAATTTCTTCGTATCGTTTCGCATCAAATACACACTCTGCTACTGTAGATGTAGTTGTTCCAGAATTAAAAAAAGAAAAAGAAAGTAAGTATGATCAGCACTTGAGAAAATTTGAGTATTCTAAAGCACTGGACTGTGTACTATTACCTTATGTTGCGAATAAGCATCCTGAGATTACTGTATCCGTAATACAGGAGCTGATACGCAGAAGAGCACTTCAAAAGGCATACCAGGGTAGGGAGAAGAAGTCCTTATCACAGATACTAAGATTTTTCATTCGTAACCTAGCAGATTATAGGTTTACAAGGTTGCTGATAGATGCTGCTAATATTTTTATCGATACTTACGAGGACAGCATTACAATGTTGCCATCTGAAGTTGGAAAATTGTTTGTTGATTTGTCGCAATTGCTTAAGCAAGAAACACAGCTTTCAAGTGAATTGTCTGCGCTACAAGGAATGATGAGTATGTTGCTTGCGAGTCAGGTCACAGTGGAGGAAACAGAGAAGAGTGATAAAAAGGAGCCTGAGCTTAAACCTAGTGCGGACGCCCAAAAGAATTTGGTACTTACATTATCATAAAGGTTTTACAATAAAAATTAAGGAATATCTGTATATATAAACAAGACAAATATAAATTTTATGTTGTTTGACTGTAATAAATAATATATAATAAAAAAATAATGGCGACAGATCTATATGAACGAGTTTCAATAAAACATAAATGCAGTAGACAACCCCCAAATCCAAAGCCAAGGCTGCCCGGAAGGGGTTACACATTTGAAACAATGCACACATGCATCCATTTCCACTGACATTGTTAGTGTTGGGGTTGGGCGGTTGGGACTCAAACTCGACACATGACAAACAGTGCGACCAGCATTTCGTCAGACAATAGACCTTAGCCAACTGAGCTACGTGCTTAATGGCAATTTTAAGAAATTGAAGATATATTTCATGAACCTATTACAAATCATATGCCTAATAACCCAAGTAGCACAGAATTCTTCAAGATATCTTTAAGAACTTCTATTTATTGCCCGCGAGGATATCTTGTATTTATGTACTCTAGAAGTCCTTCCGAAATCAGAACGAGAAATCTTTATATATGCTCAACTTTTATGCACTTGGGAAATGTAAACTGGGCATTTATATAGGAATTTCAACTTTTGTTAACCCACTGACATCTACTAGAAGTTCTTAAAAGGAATTACCATACAGCTCAATTTTCTATGTATTATAGAAATCAAATAAAGTATGCATTTAGGGGTAGTTGGTTAGGAGTGGGAGGCTAAATAATATCAGAATCGTGATCCCGCCCTTGAAAAGAATACAATTTTCAGCACGTTTGGATGTTTTTTGCGTGTTTCGGTATTGAGGGAGGGGATGGTTTCAACCCCGGGGTCATTAGAATGTCTGGTTATAGTTGCCCAGAATGTTATAAGACACGTAAAAAATCACAAAGCTTTGCCGCAAATCCCCTTAGGCAGTAGCGGCGTTAGGGCAGGGCGCGCGCGGTTGGGCGACCGCCCAGGGCGCTAGACATGAAGGGGCGGCGAAGGCGCCCTTTCCTCTTTTTCACATGGGTTTGGATAGCAGATAGGGGGCCAATAGAAATCTCGCCCCAGGGCGCTGGTAGTGCTAAAACCGGCACTGCTCTTAGGATGGAGCGGGCATGCCTTATTTTTCTACATCGTATTAAATAATAAATATAATGTATTACTTAATACATAAAACATCATTATTCTCATGTAAAGTATGTTCTGCGTTATCAAAAAAAGAAATTAACGGAAACACACCTGTATCAATTATAATTTCAAATTATTTTGATATAATTACGCAACTCCCTCCTAACGGTTACGGTTAAATGATTTGAAATCATAATTGATACAGGGGTGTTTCTGTTAATTTCTTATTTTAATCATGCCAGAACATACTTTATACGAGAATAATGATGTTTTATGTATTAAGTAATACATTATATTTATTATTTAATATGCTGTAGAAAAATAAAGCATGCCCCACTCTATCCTAAGGGGCTTGGCGGCAAAGCTTTGAGATTTTTTACGTGTCTCATAAAGTTTAGGTCAACTATACGAAGTTTTACACGACGTATTGAGATTCCTCAAAAAAAAAAAAAAATCCAACAAGTCCTCGCATGCCTGACAACGAAAAATGGGAAATGGGGGTGGTTTTTTGCGTTTAGTGGTAGTTCCAAGGGGACCCCGCGACTGTCACCATCTCGTTGGCCGCCCTCGAAAACGGGGGTAGCGTTGGGATGGGCGATGTTCATCGATGTTTCAAAAACAACGGTGTTTTTTGCTTTAGATGTTTTTCTCCATCGGTATTACATTTTGAAAACATCGATGTTATTATATAACATCGGATATAAATATGTAGGGAAAAATATAACAACAAAAGATACCTGCATTGGTTTATTATTATCCTATAAAAGTCAAGAAACGTGGAAATTTTTAATATGGATAATATGACACTGCAAATTTCGACGAAAAATTTTTTCATCAATTTTTCAAATCATCGATATTTTAAAACATTGATGGTATGCATTCGACGTTTTGGGCATATCGATATTCCCTTACGATGTTAACATCGATGGTCAACATTGATGTTACAAGTTCGACGTCCCATCCCTAGGGGATGGACTATTGTCTAATAATGGAATGATGACTGCGTGGCCGTTAGAAATAGATGGAAATCAATGAAATGATAAGACCCGTTAGCTAACATTGTCTGTGGCATTCTATTGCAATCACTGAACTCTACTATATAAATGGAAGGTCAATATCCATACCAATTTTTACGCCAAATTGAACCTCGCGCAAGTATGGCGACCCTAAGGAGGAGCGCAATCGCACTACAAAGTACGTCAGAGCCGGTCTTATTGTTACTGCAACTGTTTAAAACCCGGGACTTTGCCCCGATTCTTGCAACACAGTACCATATACAAGATTGCACCATATTGTCTTAATTAACTTTGTTTATAACAGTCACAAAATATTACACAAAATAGTCAATTTATAACAACTTTATACAAACAACAGAATAAACAAAGAATAAAATGGTGACACCGACTCTGGAAATTGCATCTAATCCAAGACTTACGCTACAGAATCTATGGAAAAGAAATAAAACACAGAATTGCGTCAGCCTGGCATCGGAGCTTAACTCCCGTAGACAGCCGTTTGGTTCAAGCACAGACATTAATTTCTCTACTGCGTCGACACATGGCTTATAGTTTTTGAATTCGTTACCACTTAATCTGTGCCGTAATTGCCGCATTTTGTTCACGCGCATATACCTATATTGGCCTTCCATTTATATAGTAGAGTTCAGTGATTGCAATACGGGTCTTATCGTTTCTCTCTCCTTCTACGGCGGGTAGGTGCATCCATCCATTGAGAGTTCTATTATGTAGTATAGTTCAATGCTGTCCAAAATAAAGAGGTTTAATGCATGATCCATGATATCATCTA
The DNA here is from genome assembly GCA_936432065.2 of Rutpela maculata. Taxonomy (NCBI): domain Eukaryota; kingdom Metazoa; phylum Arthropoda; class Insecta; order Coleoptera; family Cerambycidae; genus Rutpela; species Rutpela maculata. The sequence continues at coordinate 99,017,788 of OW386293.2, forward strand.
TCCTCTTTTCCATTTTATCAACACAAATTTTTCCATTGAGATTTCGAGTATCTAACCATGGCTTTCCCTTCTTTCCAAAATCCCAAATTATTGACAGATTGTGGTTAATGTTTGTTGTTAAACTAATTTTCTCTCAAAAATTTTGTTTAAAATCATTTCTAAGAGAGTAAATTTAAGGTCCAGTATGTTGTGTCTCTCAATTTTTACATTGAATAAATATCGGGTGCAGTGAAAGTAGGTTTCAATTATATAACAAAGGAATTTAGATAAAATGTCCAAAACTCGGATGAGGCCTGTTTTTGGTCGTTCGCCCTCCTGCTCAATGACTCACAGGATAGAAGAACGGAAAAACAAGATAAAGGCTATAAAACTAGAACAGAGTCGAAAGCCTGATAAGCCTGAAGATTTTATAACGTATGAGGACAGTGATAGCGAAGAGGAACCTATTTCAGTTCAAAAGGAGATTTTAAACACCTCATATAATTTTGTGGATTATGTGAGAAACCGTGAGATACTAAATACGAAGGTTTCTTCTGTAGCTAGTGATTATGGTAGTCGGCATATTTTAACACACGAAATGTTTAAAGAGACCCCCATAAGTTTAGGTAATATGAACAAAGTTTTTTGTTCACAATGGTTAAGTGATCGGCAGGTCGTTTTTGGAACGAAATGCAATAAGGTAATGTGTTAAGATGCCAGTTGGAAATAGATGAATATTTTGTAAATAATAACCTTACAAACAAGGTGAGAACAACATAGTATCTAAAAGTAATTACAGGTATTTTCAGTTGATGGTGTACGACGTAGTAACACACAAAATAGACCAAATACCTTCATTATTGAGTAAAAGAGACTTATTAGGTAATGAACAACAACAATGTGGAATTCATTCCGTGCAAATTAATCCTTCTCGAACGCTGCTGGCTACTGGCGCACGAAACACTTGTGATATTGCTATTTATAGGTTGCCTACGTTAGACCCTGTTTGTGTTGGTGAAAATGCACATAGAGATTGGGTACGAATTCATATTTTTCATAAATTCAGTATAAAAATGCATATATTTTTTTAAAGGTATTTGATATGTGTTGGCTAGATGATGAATTTTTGGTATCAGGTTCGAGAGATACCAAAATGGCTTTGTGGAGAATCACACCAGACATGTTGGATAGTAAACAAGAAGTTCCTAGGCATCGCCATATACCTGCCATTTCAGTTAAGGATTGTCGTAATTCTCAAAAAGTAAGGCTTTTTCGTTTAAATCATTAGCGCAAATGTGTCTAATAATAGTCAAAAAGATAAAATTATGTCTAATAAGGTTCTTTACCAATTTCTAACTTAGTACCATGGTATCATCTGACCTTTTTAAGATTATTTGCTTCTTTCTATACTAGAAGCAAAAAGTCTTATGAAACTGATTTTTTGTACAAAAAATTTTTTTTCTAAGGTAATTAAAATTTTTTGTCCAGTTATAATTTACCTACTTGATAAAATAAAATAGGTATAATTGTTACTATTATACCTATGCTGCTCGATTTTCCTTTTTGTATATAAGCATTGTATGTTATACTTTACAGTAAAATAAGTGATCATTTCCCACAGCTACTCAGACTTAAGTTACATAATAATAATGCTGTCACACAATGTGAAAACAGGAAACATATTATAAATATTATAAACTACCATCAGCTGGAACATTATTTAAGAACTACAATTAACTGGAATGAAACTATACCTTGCGATGATGCAAATAAAGCCGCTGAGGCTTTTATAAATATTGTGCAAAATGCTGTGAATATCAGTAGCCACCAAAAAAAAGTAGTACATTATTCTGTAAAAAGAAAAAGTTGGATAACGACTGGTTTAATGTCATCTCTAAAACATAGAGATGATTTACATAAAAAAATGCTAAAAAACCCCCAAAATACTCTATTAAAAAACCAATATATAGTATATAGAAATTATTTAAATAAACTTATAAAGAAAACAAAAGAACAATATTACAAACAAAAAATAAATGAAAATATAAATGATAATTCAAAAATTTGGGCAACAACAAATGAGATATTAAATAAAAAAAAACATGAACAGAGCGTAATACGTGAAATAAAAACTGAAACAGATGAAATGTTAACAGACAAGATGGAGATGGCCAACAATTTAAATAAATATTTTGTAAATGTAGGTAAAAATATCTCACAAAACATACAACCCCCAAACAAAAATATTACACAACAAGAAACAGAAAACACAAAAAATAGTTTTATTTTTAATCAGATCACAGAGCAGGATATTATAGAGTACATAAACAATTTAAAGAATGATACCGCCCCAGGGATGGATAATATAACAAGTAAAATATTGAAATCCTTAAAACATGTTATATCTAAACCTTTAGCTACAATAATAAATATTTCCTTAAAAGAAGGAATCTTTCCGGATATTTTGAAAAGAGCAGTTGTCAAGCCTTTATTTAAAGGTGGAGATAAACGTGAGCCAGGCAATTATCGTCCAGTATCTTTAATATCAAATATTTCGAAAATTTTTGAAAATGTCATGAAAAATGAAATTGTAAATTTTTTACAGATAAATAATTTATTATCAAATTGTCAATTTGGCTTCAGACAAAATATGAGCACACAAGATGCTATTATTCACCTGACAACAAAAATATACAAATGCATTGACAATTCTAAACCCTCCCTAGTTGTGTTTCTCGATTTGGCAAAAGCCTTTGATACTGTGTCACATAGTAAATTAATTTCTAAACTAAAGCTGTATGGGTTTCAGGGCAAAACATTAAATATAATAAAAAGTTATCTCGACAACAGAGTACAGTATGTAAAGAACGGGGACGCAATTAGTGATCCTTTAACGATAAAATGCGGTGTGCCGCAGGGAACAGTACTAGGACCCATTCTCTTCATACTGTACATCAACAGTATTTTTAAAATCGATAAGACATGTGACATTGTGTCATACGCTGACGATACAGCAATACAGGTTGAAGGAAAGAGTTGGGAAGAAGTTAAAATAAAAACTGAAAAATATTAAAGTTTGGCTGGACGATAATTTATTAAAGTTGAATTACGATAAAACTAAATTTTTATCATTTTCATCTAATGTAACTGGACAACCGCAATATAATAAGATATGTATACATAAATCGGATTGTGACACACAAAATAATTGCGTTTGTTCAGTTTTTATTGACAAGAAAAAATCTATAAATATCTGGGTATTATTATAGATTGTTATTTACGATGGGAGGAGCAGACATATGCAGTCTGTAACAAATTAAGAAAACTATTCTATACATTTAAAATATTAAGGAATATATTAACGCGAGCTCTTCTGAAAACTGCATATTATGCTCTTGCCCAGTCTATTATTGCATATGGACTAATAGTATGGGGTGGTACCTTTTATAATCATTTAAAAAATGTTATACTAAGTCAACAAATTCTTATAAAAATTATTATGAAAAAACCAATTCGTTATCCAACAGAACTTTTTTACAGAGAATGTGGGTTAAAAGATCTTCAAGATCTGTATGTAATTGAAAATTTAAAATATTTATTTAAAAAGCGACCATTACTATTACTAGACCATGGCTACGGAACAAGGGCAACCACATATGGGGGTTGTAATATTCCACGAATGCGGACAGCACACGGACAAAAGAACTTTATCTATTTTTCTGCCAAAATTCATAATATACTACCACAAAATCTAAAAAATTACAGTAATTTTACATATAAACAATTTATTTGGAAAATAAAAATATGGGTAAAGGAAAATAGAAATACAACAGACAGACTATTTATTAATATTTAATGATTTGCAGAAGGTTCTGGCGATTCTGATTATTCTGATTATTCTGATTATTCTTTTTTTCTGATGATTCTTTTTTCTATATAGTCTTTTTTCTATAGTTTTGTTTTGTTAAGTATTTGAAAATTATTTTGTAATTAATTATAATTTGAATAAATATTGCAGTAAATTTTAGATATAGCACACACCTAATTTATATTTATATTAAAAATGTATGTATATTTGCCACAGACAAACTCTTTCTGAGCTTACGTGGCAAATGAGTGTCATGGAATGTAATATTGTCGTACAGGGTGTTATGTGTATGCATTTACATTTGTTCTTCTCTTTATCGCTAAAGAAAATAATAACTATAATAATTATAGAATGCAATGTTTATATGTATATATAATGTAACCTGGACAAAACTTAATAAAGACTGTTTAACATAACATAACAACATAACATATAAAAAATATATATATACAGGGTGTTTCATTAATAATTGGACATACGCTAACAGATTTAACTTAATTATGAAGATTTACCTGAAACACTTAGATAAAATGTGCCTCTTTACTGAGATACATGGTATTTTAGTTCTAATTTTAAAAATTATTATTATTATTATCAAAATTTAACTGTAAAACTTATTTCACAGCATGACCACGGCATGTTCACTAGAGATGCAATGGATATCCGGTTACTATCCGGTATCCGGCCACTTTATTATTCTTTGGCTGGACACCGGATAGTGACCTGATATCCGGCCAAAACCGGATAGTTAAAAAATAAAAAGTTGTATAAAAAAAAATGAAACAGTTTTATTATACTGATTGGAGTTAGTATACCACCATGCATAAGGGTCACTATTAGTTTGAAGTTTGAATCCATACTCCTTTCAAATAATAGTCAATCTCCTTGGCCATTGAAGTTTTCTCCGAAACGTTGTCATTAAGGATGGGATTTTGCAAAATGAGAGGGAAATGTGCGTTTATTTTCGATTTATTATAAATATTTAAGGTACTTGTATACTAAAATAAACTTTTACAGTTTTAAATGTAATTTGGTATACTAATAAATAGAGTGATTTTACACTTGAATTTTCAATAAAAATAAAATCGTCCGTTTAGTTTCAGAGTAATTGATTCGGAAAGTTTGACTTTTTAGGCAAGGATGCCTTATTTGACGTAGTAGAGATCGGCTCAAGTTAATTTTCGCTCTTATTACCACAATTTTTGAGAAATATGCTTCAAAAACTAACATAACATTAAGTAGTTTCTTATTAACACTCTGTTAAAACCCTGAAAAAATCGTCCGTCTAGTATAAAAGTTATTAGAACTTTAATCAATTTTAAGACCTACATTTGTGTAAATGAAACAGCTGTTGAAATTGATTGACAACGTTGCATATTAAGAAGATGGCGTGAATATTTAAATTTTTAAAAAGTATGAGATTAAAAATTAGTATAAATGCTCTTTAGATCTGTTGCCTACAAATTTCTCTGAAAAATCGATGAATATCGAGATATTCGAGTAAATGGAAAAAATTTCATGTTTTCTTAGAAAATGTATGTAAATCTTAAAAAAACTATTTTGCCAGAAACTTCTGTTTTAAAGGGCCGAGATTAATAAAGTATCTAGGTAATACATGATATTAAGTGGACATCGTATATGAGATCGATTTTAATTAATTACCAATTAATTACGGTGACAAAATGGCGAAATTTCACAGACAAAAGAAAAGTCCCAATTTCCGTCCCCTCTAATTTCCTAATTTTTGTCGGGATCCAAAAAATAAAAGATGGAGTTTTAGCAAATTTAATTCTATTTAAATTAGCTAGAATAGTCTTTTGGCGTAGGAGTCAAGATTAAGAAGTTTTCAACTTTTGAAGCACAAAATTTGCGATTTTTTGCCCTACATCGTCGACATTTCAGTAAATGTCTCCGTAACGAAGAGAAAAATTAAAATTCAGATGGTAACAAAGGATTCGCAGTGAAAAATACTTGTTTGACCTAATTTTTTATTTCGAGCTAGCTCTTACCATTTCGGACATATCTGCGAAAAATAGTAAAAAACAACCTGCCATTTCGGAGACGAAAAAATTAAAAAACATGCGATCTTGATACGTTCATATTTTTCGAAAAACACCAGCGGGACGGCCATACGATGTCGCGACGTAAAGAGGAAGACTTCCAGTTAAACCTCATCGTAAATTGCATATCGAAATTGGAAAATTCGGCTCGGCACGAACGAAATATAGCCAGATTAATTGTAGCAGATTAGTATATGACAGTTATGATAATCGAATTTAATACAGTCTTGCCAAATCCTTTTACTCTATCTGTCTCGCCCTTTTATTTATTAAATCCACCGCTAGATTCGCTCTTATCAGTATACAACTACCTTAAGAAAGCAAACATAGTATAATCTTTAAAACTATTTTAGATACCTGCTATTGTTCTAACGCAATCAAATATGATATATTACTTCCACATTTTTTTATTGTACATTTCTGTTGTATTTGAATATTGCAGTTTATCAATGAAAATAGTTCCTAATTCGATTATTAGAGCACGGCATTTAACTATATACAAAATTTATGACAAAAATTGTAAATAGTATTCCTTAGAGCAATTTTATGACTTTAAATATTTATAATGATTGGAAAATAAACGCATATTTCCCTCTCTCACTCTGCAAAATTATATCTTTAAATATATGCTACTATTTTCTGTACCCACTTCGTCAAAACAGTTCCAAAAAGTGCTGTGAATATCAGCATATTTCTTACGTTGTGTACTGGAAGGAGAAGAACCATGTTTTCACTATCACTGCTTGAATATGAATTTATCACAACTATTTTTTAAAGCCTATAGCAGAGTAATTTGACGGGATTTTTCAGCCTGATTTTTACCGAAAAAAACTTGTATTAAATCTGGAGTCTCGAAGAGTTGCCAGTAAGTATTTTTTGTCGTCAAGGTTCTCAAAACGTGTTTTTAATCCAACTTTCAACGGAAGCCGGATAGTTGGCCGGATATCTGGTATCCAGTATGAGAAGTACGCCGGATATCCGGTATTCGGTATCCGGCCAAAACACTATGGTTTGCATCTCTAATTTTCACGGCATGACCAAGGCAATGTTATATGTAAAAATGCCGAAATGATCAATACGAATATGAACAATAAATTGAACGTTAAAATCAGAATATTGTGCAACCCTATCTTTAAATTCAATTATCTCGAAAAATTATTACTTTATCTTTATGAAGTAAGAGTACAATTAGAATTAAAACACCCTGTATCTCAGTAAGGAGGCACATTTTGTCTAAGTGTTTCAGGTTAAATCTTCATATTTTGGACTAAGGATTCTCCAGTTAGCATATGTCCAATTATTAATGAAATACCCTGTATAATGTACCAAAATACCCAGTGGGACGACACTATATCATGCCAAATCGGCTGCTCCATGCCAAAACACAGTATCTGGCAATTTTTTCAAAAATGAGTTTTATGCATATAGGTACATACTGTGTTTGGGCGCATCTTTAGAGCTGGTCTATTTATCATTTCCTTCACTGGTTTAGGAGATATGACATGTTGAAAACACAGTATCTACACCATTCGTACCTTTTTCCTAGTCCAAAACAAAGCATGTGCTTTATTGAACATCAAAACACAGCATGTACCAGATACTGTGTTTTGGGAGTAATGAGATTTTAAAATTTTTGGCGATAATACACAGTATCTACAAGATCGTATCATGTTAGTTGATGTAAGTGTTAAGACCGAAGTCTCCGTTTAAGAATTATTGCTCTATGTGACACGAAGGCGAAGCAGGACGTGAGGCACACAATATTGTCGATGATATTTTCAGAGTTTTCCAGGAAGAACGAGACGTAAAAGAGTTTATTATTTGGACAGATAATTGTACGGGGTAAAATAAAAATTGGATTTTGTACACATCTGATTTATTTAGTAAATCAAGAAAGTGGGCCAGATTGTGTAACTTTACTTTATCTAACCAAGGGACACACTCTCATATGAGTACCGATGGCATTCACGGAAACATCGAGAAGAGAATAGCACAGATTCGTAATATATATGATTACAACGATCTTTAGGAGGCAGTAAGCTCTTCAGAAAATGGCATTAAAGTTCTGGATGTAACTGTTTTTCATAAATGGCAGAAAAAAAAGAGGCAAGTCCTAAAAAATAGCAAGGAGGACTCTTTAAAAGGTTTTTTTCTAAGTTGTGTGGTTGAGGTATGGTTCAAGAAACCAACCAGATGCTTGGAATACAAAACTGATTTTGGCTAGATGGAATATACCTTACTAGATTTTTTTACAGAAGAAATTCAACTTTGAAAATATACCTGAATTTTTATCGAAACGTGGGGGTATTGACGTACAAAAATGAAGAAATAATTAAAGTTCTAGGGCATTTATGCCTAAAAATAGGTTGAATTTTTTTAGAAACCTTACAGAAAGCGATACTGTTCTGGACTTAGTCGAAAACTATGATGTTGAAAATGTGAAAAACAGTACTTAGTATTTTTTATTGCCAACTAAATAAATGAAAATAATACCTACTGTGTTTTTAACTAAGTAAATAAACACATATATTTACTGCGTTTTGTTATGTAAAGAATTTTTTTGTGAAATATTTTAATTCATTTCACTGTAGCAGTTCATTTATTGTATTGTATTGTGCAGATACTGTGTTTTGCAATAACAAAATACTTGCACTCTGTACGTCAGAACCAAGTATGTGTCAAATCAAAGGTTAAAGCTTAAAATTAATAAACTTAAATTATGGGGAAAAAATCGTATAATCAACTATATTCATTACCCAAAATATATTTGACATATATTAAATACTTTTTAAAGGCAAAGCAGAAACACTAAAATCGCTTTTACGACGATTTATTATTTATTCACATAATGGGTTTTGGCATGGGGCAGCCGAAATGTCTTGCTACCAGCTATTAAATATTTTTTGCCCAACAGTCTAACAAAGTATAAGATATCAAAGCGATATCTTATACATTTGTCACATTTGTTTAACTGTAGGCTTAAAGAGAATAAGTATTAATCTCTTATAAGGGGCAAAACCGTAATAATCTTAAATATAAGTCTGTGGTAGAACATAGTCAACAACGGTGCCTTGTCATATTTACCTACTATTTGCTTTGATTAAAATACTGCTCATTTTTTGCTCTACTGTCCGCATTGTATGCTCATACTATATAGGGATTTACACTGGTAGCTCCATTACAATTTCGTTTTGTTGTAATTTATTTATTGAAATAAGTATGCTACAGAACAAAGTACAACAAAACATATTTATTTTCTAGTAATTAGATACAGATTACTGTCTCAGACTCAAAAGTCTCAAAAGCACTAAAATCATAATTTGTATAGTGAAATCTTTCAAAAAATGTATGTTGACTACGTGTAAATCTAGAACTAACGTTAAATCCTACTAATGAAAAGATTTAGATCTATTAGTATGTCAATTAATATCACTGGGTAGTCATTTGTACAAGAAAACAACTGCAGTGGGTCTCCAAACTCTGCAAACCAACTAATTGGGTTGTTGACGAATTTTCAAAAATGGTGAAATATGGTAGTGGAGGACTTAATTTAGTTATATATTTAATTTGGAAGAAAAATTCTTGGCGCAACATATTTTAAAAAATTGTTAAACTTCTACTATTTGAATGTGCCGTGAAAACGGTAGTGACATCATAACGGCAGTTAGATGTGAACTTATAAGCAGAACAGATGAAGACGAATAAGTTGACTTTGCTGACAAGAAAGAAAATAACCTCATATGTCAAAAGTAAATTTGACGTTTAGCTAGCAGTGATTGATGTTTGCAGTTATTATTAATATTTTTTTACAAAACGACTAAGGCAGTATATCTGTAAAAGCTAATTCTGACATTCTACTGGCGGCAGATATATTTATGGTCAGCGAATTTTTAAAAAGAGACGATCGTTTTGACATTACAATGGTTGGAAGTGCAAAAGCTGCAAGGTACTTACGTTACAGCTGCTATAGACAGTACAAACTATTGTAATTTCTGCAAGAACTTCCTTTATCTTATCTCATTAATATTACATAATATGTCTAATATGTATTTTATTATTTAATTTAGATGAATTTGTTAACTATACTTTGTATTTTATTAAATATTTCATTTTCATTGTTTTATTTCCTATTAACTATATACATGCGTATCTAACTGAAAACAACAAAATAAGTTTATCTACTAAAGAAATTATTTATTATCCATTGATACTCACTTCTAAGAAGAGTCAGAATGAGACTTACGAAGATATCAAGAAAGGTCTATATTATAACAAAAAATAATAAATAGGTAAGTACTTTATGCTAGTATCTATCTAAGCAATAAACAATGATAGGTATGTACCTATTTATAACACACATAATTCAAAGGGCATTTATAACTACAATCCAATGCATTCGTAGCCATTTCCGACTGATTGTGTTCACCGACTTTAGACGACTTTCACATTTTGTTTCATATAGTTTTTCAGCGGTGAGTTTTTAAATTTCCTTTCTTAATTTATTGATCATCCTAGTATTATGGGGCGTCTAGGGAGCTTCATAAATAATCAATAGCTAACAAAAACAACTGCACTTTATTCCAACATAAACTAGATAAAATACATAAAAGCAGGTTAAAGCCATTTCTCTCCTTTTAGGAAGTCAAAGCATGAATAACATTCTAATCTAGAGCCGTTAAGAATACAGTAATACACCCTGTTTTATCCACCAGTTTGGCGGGTAATTGAAATTTGTAACAACTAGAACGCCACACAAGTCTTGTAATGCGGCCGTTTTTCCTACAATATAAAACCATATTAAAAATCAAATTCCTACATTAAGATACAACTTACCACAAATACATACATTGTAATTTGCTACTTTACTTGACATTGAAATGGTCTCTACAATAAGAAGACTTGGTCCTTCTCTGGTGGCTTTGAATCATTCATTATTACGTTCAGCGTTTATTATTGGAACAGAACAGTTTTTCTGGTGAATTGGTGGTATTATTTACACAGTACGGCAGAAAACACTATCTGTACTTATCCATATCCATAACTAGATGCTGTTAAACTATACCAAATTGTAACCTATGAACGTCAGTTGAATTTGACGTTAAATATAATGTCAGATTAAACTGTCATGATCGTCTTTTTTCTCCGTCGCTATCAGCGAGTTTCTAAATTAGTACCCATTTCTCGTCGTTTTATAACTAACTTCTCTACAGACTGCCGTTATTATGTCATCTCCGTTTTAAATGCATGTATTTTTGTAATTAATATTATAATATAAGACTTTCTTTTCAACTTCTACATGTTTCTAATGATTTTTTATGAATAATTGTTATTGTTTAACATAGATTCTCCTCAAATTTTAACTTAGTGCAACAACCCAATTGCAACCTAACAGAGTGAGTTGCATTTTCGTAAGAAAAATTTAATTTCTACAGAAATAAGTTTACGAATTTGGTTTAAACTCTCTTGATTTCGTTTATTTGACTGTTATAAGCTGGTGACTAAATAATACTTCAGTATTCTAGTAAGCTGCGAACAAGATTAGTGATGGGAATATTCGAAATATTTCAATAGTCGATTATTTTTAATCAATATGTTTTAATAATCGACAAATATTAGTACAGTACTAACTTTAGTAATAATAGCCTTCTAAATCTAACCGAATGATTGATGCGACGATTCATTTGCATCTCGCACTATATACTACTATAAAAAATTTGGTTTTCCTTATTATTATTATTATTGTGGAGAAGTATAGATAGTGGATTTGCTGGAGTTAATAGAAAATTGTGGTTCTATATAAATAGAGTAAAAAGACATACAATTTGTAATGATATTATAAAGCATGTAAAAACCAGATCTAAATCTAAATTTAAGGAGGAGTTATCAGTGAAGGAACTCACAACACAAGAGTATCAAAATAAAGTGTTTATGATAGGTGCACCACATGATGCAAAAGAGGAACTCTACAATGATGGCTTCTGGCCAAAAGGTGTGGGTTATAGAAGATTTGACTTCAACAAATTTAAAAAAAAATCAAGCTGGTGATTTCTTATAAGTAAGGATATTAATAGGTGAATTGTAAAAACAAGGAAATAACTTAAATATTAATATAAATATAGTTTAATGATAGGGTAAGATTGTAAAATCATTGAAAAATGTATCTTGTCCTTTTGTGTTTCACGATAAAGAGTGTATTTATTTATTTATTTGTTTTTTATGGATAATTATAGTTTTATTGTTATTTCTGTTATGTCGTTGGTTGCATTTACTTATAAGATATTTAATATTAATTTTTAGTGTTTTATTTACTTGATAAATGGATAACAGCAATTACTTTTTAGTATACTGCTAAATAATTACACATAAAATTAAATATGTATCTATTTATTAAACAAATACTTATTTGTTTCTACTGTACTTGCAGTGTTAACTAATAATTAACCTGATGTTTTATACTTTGTCGTGTTCGTTGATCAAGCATTCCAACTTTGAAACCGAGAGAGTAATCAACTCAGTCGCCAATCGCCATCGCGTTCATCAAGCAATTGTATACAACTATTTTTTTCAGCACTACTAATATTAGTATATACTAATTTTTGCAGCCATAATCGATTATCTCGAGACATTTTAATAATCGACTAATTCGTTTATCGTATCTCGATTATTCCCATCACTAAACAGGATTATTTAGTGCTTTTAAGTCCATTATCTGATTTGTGTGTCTATGAATAAATCCTAATATTCTAAAATTATTAACAACAATATTGTTTATGTGTTCATTAAAGGTTAAATTAACATCGAATGTAACAACCAGATCACAGTGGTTGAGACAGATTCTAAAGTAACATTATTAATAGTATAATTAAAAATAATAGGATTTCGATTTCTGTAAAAGTGCATAATTTTACATTTGCCAATATTTAATTGTAGGTAATTGTCTTTACAACAACTAGCAAGGTTATTTTGATCTATGTTTAAACAGTGTTCATAGGTTTGTATTACAACATAAAACTTGAAGATCAACGTAAAGTAGAAATTTACAAAGTTTCATACAGCATTGTATACCCCGTCCACTTGGATGTTTTTTATGGCATTACCGTTGATTGATTAATTGATTGAAATAAAAATAGAATGGCTCCGATATGCAATCCTTGGGGAACACCAGAACTGACTATAACTTTGCGAGACACTTTATTCTCAATTTTAACATGCTGACTTCTGCTACTTAGATAATAGACGGAAAGCCGGCCGTCGAATATCCTATGAATAAGATACATGAAAAACTTTTTGTGAGTGATTAGTACTACCACAGTCCTAAAGGGAGCCACCTTTTATACGAGCTAATTTTGCCTGTGTCATGGAGTTTTGACCTCACTTCCGGTTACGATTTTTAATGTTTTCTTAAGTAATCAATAGTCCCTTGGGGTAAAACTATTACCCCACCGGACCGCAAGACATGCACCCCCGCCCCCGTTTTCGAGAGCGGGTAACACAATGGTGACAATATTTTCTGACCTAGCATCCAAAAACCACCCGAATTTTCAGCTGGAAAATGGTATACCCCCGTTTTCGAGGGCGAGGAATACGATGGTGATAATATTTCCCGACCTACCCTTCACCCACTAACCCTAAACCTGAATACCACCCCCCTTTCCGATTTTCCAGTGCTAAGCTTGCGAGAGCCTGTCGTATCGTTTTTTCTTTTGGTCAGTTAGAATAAAATAGTTAAATATTTATCACAGGTGACCTAACCAACCCCCGGGGGTTGAAACTACCCTCACCCCCAATAACTAAATGGCACGAAAACAACGAAAATCAGCTGGAAAGCCCATCCATTTTCGAGGGCGGGGAATGCGATGGTGACAATATTTCCCGACCTATTCTTCACCCACTACTCCTAAATCGAAAAAAACCCGTCCTCTTTTGCGATTTTGGTTCTTGTACACACTAAATCACAGTTCAATGTTTTTTTCACCCCTGTGGTCAATATTTATTTATTTTATTCAAATTGACCAAAAAAAACCCGATCCGACAAGCCCTCGCAAGCTTAGCTTAGAAAAATCGGAAAAAGAGGTGGTTTTTTCGATTTGGGGGTAGCAGTTGGATTCTAGCTCGAAAGATATTGTCACCATCGTATTCCCATTTTCCAGCTGATTTTCGCTGTTTTCGTGGCATTTAGTTATTGGGGGCGGGGGTAGTTTCAACCCCCGGGGGTGGGTTAGGTCACCTGTGGTCAATATTTACTTATTTTATTCAATTTGACCAAGAAAAACCAGAACTGGCAAGCCCTCGCAAGAGTAGCACCGGAAAATTGGAAAAAAGGGTGGTTTTTTTCGATTTGGGGGTAGCGGTTGGACGCTAGGTCGGAAAATATTGTCACCATCGTGTTCCACGCCCTCGAAAACGGGGGGTACATGTCTTTCAGTCCGGTGGGGTAAAAGCTTTACCCCAAGGGACTATTGATGACTTAAGAAAACATTAAAAATCGTAACCGGAAGTGAGGTCAAAAATCCATGACGCGGACAAAATTAGCTCGTATAAAAGGTGGCTCCCTTTAGGACTGTGGTAGTACTAATCACTCACAAAAAGTTTTTCATGTATCTTATTCATAGGATATTCGACGGCCGGCTCTCCGGCTATAAGATTTAATCCATTTTAAACAAGCTAAAAATATACTCTTCGCAGTTTTCTTGTAAATAATGTTAGTTTTTGGACATTCTAAATTTTGTGATACCAACTTTGTTGTGGAAAAAAATTAAAAATGGGAAAAAAAAACATCCAACCTGTCTGGGATTTGAACACACGATCTTTGGATTGCAAGCTCAATCTCAAATTTCGATACAATCAGACTTTTCTTTCTTAAGTTATCGTGCTTACAAGAAACGTGACGGACGGACAGATGGACCTCTACGAGCGATATTTCCGGTTTTAGAAATTACAATATACACTTCGTTTTTGCGAAGAGAATAATAAGAGTATATGCGAAGAGTATAATAAGCAACTTCCAATTTTTTTAGAAGCAGAAAATGACATACACTATCGAAAGCTTTGGATAGATCAGTGTATATTACGTCGACTTGTAACCTTCTTCAATATTACTGAATAAAAAGTTTTGATAGATGCCTAGATTTGTAGCTGTGGAGCGATCCTTGTAAAAATCATGTTGTTCTTTGATGATTTACATTTTGAAAACATTAAATAGTTCATCGGTAATCAGTGCTTCAAACAATTTAGGTATACTAGACAAACAACTATAATTTGAGACATTGATTCGGCCCCAGTTTTGAAAATTGAGAAAAGTGTGGAGGTTTTCCATTTCTCGGAGAAAACCCCAGTAAGTTTTTAAAAACTGGTGGGATCCCATTTGGACCAGCTTTTTTGTGAATGTCGAGTGACCTGACCATGTTAACAATTTCTTTGGTTGTAAAATTTATAATTTACATTTAAACTGTACTCTGAGCTTGTTGCTTGAAGATTGTTGAGCAGGTGTGTGAGCTCCTCTTGACTTATTACAATTTATTACAAATCACATACGGTTTTTAAAAAAATTTGGTGGGATTTATCTGCGTCCAGCGGCTTCATCATAATTGGCAATTGCAATACATATCTCAAGTTTGAAAACTTCTGACAACAGGCATTTTGTATTGAATAAATTTTTAACTTGACGTAGCAAATTAGCAATACTATGTAATATATATAGTATTATGTGATCGTCCCGTGGGTTGGCGTCATTTATTTTATTGTCCGAATTTTTTTTTTTTTAACTTCGACGATCTCTCTGGATCAGCGGAGTTGGTTTATATATTATTTCTTCTAGGTCAGGGCACTTACATTTAACAAAAGGTATGAGGAAATAGCAGCATTGAGCCTGAATGGTTACATTCACATTTGGAGTGCAGAAACGTTCAAACAAAAATTGTCAAGAAAACTGCCATCGTCTCAGGAAAACGTCTGTCTAGCTGTACAAGAGTCAGGATTATATGCCATAGGCTGTAGATCTTACACCCTTCTACTGGATTGTCGAACATTACAGGTATGAAAAAGTTTAGATTTTGCATTTCTTATACATGTCACTAAATAACCTACAGAGAATGTGCTGTAGATGGATCGAGAACATTCTCAAAGGCAGGATGTTATTTACATCGATGTTTGGTAATAAGACTTGTGGAGTTCAAATGACAAAGGGTTGTCCACAGGACAGGTGCTTTCTCTTTCCTAGTGAAATCTTGTAGTGGAGACTTAGCAAGAAAGGGCTTACCACCCAAGGATATGCCTAAGAATGTTAATTGGCCTATAGTAGACTAAATCACCACCTACACAGACTTAGATTAGTAAATAATGCTGAACGCCATCTGTGTTTGGAGGAGGATGAAAGTCTGATGCATGATCTCATCTATCAATATAGTCAATCCACTTTCCAAATGTATTATTATGTGTGCTCAGTTTACTTGATGTTCAGATTAGGAGCCTTCGCTTGGAGATTAAAATGTTGTAATTTGTTAAATTATTGTAAATGACAAAATTTCAGTTCATTGTATTTCAGTTAATAATGAAAATATTTTCATAAACTCCAAAACCTATTGTTGTATTTTTATGAAAAGTCAAATGTATATGACAAAAAAAAAGAAAATTAAACAGGAGTCCCTACAAAAGGGGGGGCAACCGAATTTAAAAATTTTTTTTCGCAAACTGCTTTTTTTCAAAATTTTTGAGAAATTAGAGAGTGCTTCTCTAGATGTTATTTCCCATATTTCGTATATACCACAGACAAGAAAAAAAATTTTGAAATTTCTCCAGCCGCCACTGTAGGCCTATTAGTACAGCAACTAGAGGTTTTAACTTCGGAATAATGTCGTATTGAATGGATTTCGTTCATTTTTGGCAGTATTATAGTAAATGCTTCACAGAAAAGTTTCTATATTGTACGGGGGCTTGCTAATTTATAGGGGGTGGATGCCACACCTTCTCAGGGGGTGGCGCTTAAAAAATATATATATTTATTGGAGCTGAAAAAGAATCAAATTATAAGAAGAAAAGGTTCTATGCAATTTTTCACATAAACTGATAGTTTTTAAGTTATAACGACTTCAAAATTGCGATTTTAGCTTAAATAAAAAAGGTATTTCCAAACGGCTTTCATTAAGTATCTCGAAAAGTATTACTTTATCGAAAAAAAATGTTATGCACCAATTACAGAAAGTACAAACTGGGGATTAATTATATTTTTTGTTTATTGATGTAGTATTAATAATTTCGGAGGTATTAAAGTTTAAAATGTATTTTTTTTTTTAAGCAAATGCTTTAAATGAGCAAAAAAATTTGAGCATCTAGGTAATGCTACATTTTAACGAAAAACTGTATTTGAGATTATTTTTTTTAAATTACTAGCAAATTAAAGTAACAAAATGGCGACCTTTTTATATAAAAAAATATAAATACGCACATTTTTCCGTCATAACTTCTTTATTTCTTATGCTACAGAAACAAGTAAAAAATAAATTGAAAGCGCAATTAATTTTCTTTAATTTCATTTCTTAGCATGTGTGACGTAGGTGTCACAATTTCTGAGATATTTAACATTTATACTGCATTTTTCGTCTCATAAGCGTTCGGACCCCATTTGTAAACTTTCATATCCGAAACTATTAAATCTATGTAAATAAATAAAAAACCAAAATTCATTATCAGTTTATAGGCTTTATTTTTGGTCTCTACCTATTTTTCAATAAAACTAATATTTATTGAGATATTTGGAAAAGAAAAAAAAATACGCTTTATTGAAAATACTTTCATAGTTTAAACTGTAATTTTTTCTAAAGCAAGTGCTGTATACAAATGAAAAAATTTGAGCATCTACGTCATGCCATATATTAATGAGAAACAGTGTTCGAATTTTTTTTTTTATTTACTGGCTAATTACATTAACAAAATGGCGACTTTGTTATTAAAAAAAATGTGAAGACGCGCATTGCTTCGGTCATAACTTCTTTGTTATTTTATGCTACAGAGACAAATTAAAAAACAGTTGAAAGCTTAATTAATAACCTATTATTCTACCTATTAGCTTTCTTGAAGTAGGTGTCACAGTTTCTGAGATATTCAACTCTCACTCTAAATAATTATCTTATGAACACTTGGATGCCAAATATAAACTTAAATATCTCCAGAATTATGAATCCTACATCAATAAACAAAAAATATAATTAATTCCCAGTTTGTACTTTCTGTAATTGGTCTCTAACATTTTTTCGATAAAGCAATACTTTTCGAGATACTTGACGAAAGCTGTTTGGAAATACCTTTTTTTTTTAGGCTAAAATCGCAATTTCAAAGTCGTTATATCTATCAATTTATGTAAAAAATTGGATAGGACCTTTTCTTCTTAAAATTTGATTCTTTTTCAGCTCCAGTAAATATAAATATTTTTTAAGTGCCACCCCCTGAGTAGGTGGCATCCACCCCCTATAAATTAGCAAGCTCCCGCACAATATAGAAACTTTTCTGTGAAGCATTTACTATTATACTGCCAAAAATGAACGAAATCCGTTCAATATGACATTATTCCAAAGTTTTGCATATTTTTTACCTCTAGGTACTGTACTATATAGACATTCATTCGTCTTATGGACTCAAGATACTAGGCAAAATAAGTCAAATTGTAGTATTTGAAAGAACAAAGTAATCCAACTCAATTCTTCATGGTATGAAAAGTGTTAATTCCTGACTTCGATATCTTATCTTGCCTGAAATTAACGCACAATACCAGACCTGTTAGTGATAATAAAAACTCATGAAAATGCATCAATTTTAAAACATTTTACTTTGTTAGGCTGTGAAGAAAGTATCCTCTAGATATTCAGGATGTGGTATAAGATCAGCCAGCTTCCAGGGTGATGTGCTCACTGTGGGAACCGGTTTGGGCATGCTAATGTTCTATGATCTTAAGGCTGGAAAATACTTAGAATCTAGTATAAACTCATCAAGGACTGTTGTACTTAAAGCCAGTAAAGGTTTTGTGGTAAGTACAGATTCAGTGTAACTCACAGTAGTTTGATCTAATAGCCAGCTCTATGCATATGGCACGCTACACTATATTTACGAGTTATTTTAGTAAAGTTGCATAAAATAAAATATCAGTCATATGAAAACAGTAGAGGGAGGGGAGTGAAGGAAGAGAGAGAAAGTAAGAGATGTTAACTACCTTAAGATAAATCCAAATATTTTTTTTCAGTTTCCCGATGAAGAATACATAGACAACATACAAAACATAAAGTACGTTCCAGCTATCTACACACATTGCTACGACACAAGTGGGACGAGGTTGTTCACAGCGGGAGGCCCCCTCCCGGCCACCCTAACGGGTAACTATGCTGGTTTATGGCAGTAAAATTAGGTAACAAATTTGGATAAATCTTTTTACATATTATGACGGAAAATGTGGAAGATCTGCATAAAACGGAGAGTGTGTTAGGGAGAATGTAAGAATATATTTATATATGACTTCAGGAAACAGTTTTGCATCACAGAATTTTTGAGAGGTATGAGCCTTTTTCCATAATTCATTCTGTGGCATCATATATTCGATGTGGCTAAACTGAAGGTATGTTTATTATTTTCCAAATATTTTGGAATATAGCAATAATAATAACAATAACAATTGATCCGATAAGAATATACATCTTATAGACATGTCAAGTAATGAGCAAATACAATACAAATATAAAATAATACAGTGTGCATATACAGTAATAAATTATAAAAAAAAGCCTAGAAGAAAACAGATATAGGGCCGGTTTTATAGGTTCCGTTTAACTTGGGTCTGATGTTAACTCTAAGTTTTGTCAAAAAGTACGTTTTATATGTGCCAGTAACTGCCAGTCTTAAGTTTAAACGCCAAACTTAGGTTTATGCACGCTTACGTTGATTAATTAGCAATATTTTGAAAGATGAAACTTCAAATTTCAACTTAACCTACAAATAATTACCTATTATATATTCTGTAAAGAAAAAGTTAAAGAAATGGACATTTTCGATATTTTTGAGGACATTTTATCAAGCGATGAAGATGGTGTTATAAATATAATTAGAAGCACCTCGTCGTGAACAAAAATTCTGAGAGAAACCTGGTCATTTACAGATATGGAATAACAAAGAATTTATAGATCGATTTCGAATATCTAAAGATGTGTGCATATAGTATTAGAACATATTAGTCCACATTTAACTCTGACTTTTCGGTGGCAAATTGTTGTTTTGTATTTTTTTTTAGGTTTTCATATTTACATCTTAGATTTTTTAGGAGTTCGTTTGAGAAAACCATTTGCATTATTAAAATCTTTCCCAAGAGCAATCCAGGCATTTGCTTTATCCTTCCAAGTAACCGAATCAATTCTCTTGCATTCGATTACATCTTTACTCTTTTTAACTAACTGAATCAATAGTTTGATTTCACTGACGTTGAAATTTAAAGATCTTTTATCACTCATCGCAAAAACTCAAAGTACCAGTAATGAAAATTATATCAATTGCCAATTTGTCACTATGCTACCAACTAACAAAACGATAGAACTGACGATCTTGACGCGCACCTATAAAACGGCATTTTAGCGAACACTAAAATCTAAAGTTTAAACCTCCAGTAAAACTGCAGTTTAAACTTCTAGTTAAACTTTGGTTTAATCTTTACCTATAAAACCGGCCCTAAATAGTTAAAACGGAATACAAGATCAGTGAGGAAGACACAATATTGCAAATATAAAAATATATCTAAAATTTTGCACATACTCAGGCATCATTAACAAGGAAGAGGTTTGGATTTTTGGACATAATGATAGAACTCTTTTATGCTACATAGACACATATATCTGCGAGGACAACTTTTAGTTTCTGCTAAATAAAAGAAATGATTGATTTCGGAATTTGATTGGTAGTGGGTTAAGTAATTCGGTACCAAATTTTTTGGTTCTTCCTATCTGTGTTGGGAATGAGGGGGTTTTCTTTGAAGCTAGTATTATGTTCAAGATTATCACTATTTATTTTATAATTTCTGACATTTTTTTACATTTAATAAATTCTGATAATTAATCATAGAGGAGGGTCATTATCCTTGATTTGATTTTTATCTCATCTAATATTAACAACAGCTCTTATTGCGGATTTTTGAATATTGAATACCTTTTCCAAATGAGTATGCGCTGAGTTTCCTCAGGCTAAACCATATGTGAGAATACAATTTAATTGTGAATAATAAGTATGCAGTTATAGCTGCCTGCTAATTTACAGATATGATATCCTTATTTTTCTAATTGCAGATACAGTTTTAGCTAGTCTAGCATTTATTATCGTTATATATTCTGCCCATCTTAAATTTGCATCTATCTGTACTCCCAAAAATCTTGATTGTTGGTATTAGGTCTGGTATCGAAATTCAAGGACGTCATTCTATTCTCATTTAGAGTTAACTCATTAGATATTGTCCGTACCTTAGCCAGGTGATTATCGTGTTTTGGATTAGTTTTGAGTCCCCTTCAGTTTCTATGCTCACTCCAAATGTAACATCGTCCACATATATTACTGAGATTTTGTCTGGAATGTTGATGTTTAGTAAAATGTCATTAATATAAACAAGGAAGAGCAGGGGACCCAATATCGACCCTTGAGGTACCCCCCTCATTAATGTTAGTGGCACTCTTCTTATTCCTACATTCCACAACATATGTAGCAATTAATCAACTACAGAGTAATTAAAATGAAAAATAAATGTCCAGGATTAAGCTGATGTAAAGACTGATGATGAACATATTATCTTTTCTTACATTTAATAATGTAGTTCGTCGGAATTAGCATTTTTGGTCGATTTTTTTAGTGCAGCAATGTGATATATATACCAAACTGAAGGTTTTTACATTAGAAACAAAACTGTCACAACCCGCAGTCATAAAAAAAGGGCGAGAAACAGACATACATATTACATATATATAATTTTTCGCGTTTTTTCGCATTTTTTAACATTTTACTCCTATGCATTTTAGGGAAAATATTCAAGAGACAAAAATTGTAGAGCGGAAAATTTCCGATCGATATAGTATGAAATTTTCCTTTAGTAGTAGGTTTTCCCGCGTGAGCACAAACGATGCATTTTTATGAAAAATGACAACAGGCAAAAGTTTATGATTAAAAAAAAATAAAAAAAAATTATCGCTAGAAAATTTTCCGGTCATCAACTTTTGCCTGTTGTTATTTTTCATAAAATGCATCGTTTGTGCTCAAAATACCGAAGAAAAGTGCAAAAGCATATATACATACATGCACCAGCGTGCTTACGGGGGAAAACCAACTACTGAAGATAAATTTCAAATACCCTTGTCGATCGGAAATTTTCCGCTCTACAATTTTTGTGTCTTGAATATTTTCTCTAAAATGAATAGTTTTAGAGTAAAATGTGAAAAAACGCGAAAAAATGCGAAAAACGATATATACAGTCGCTTATAACGAGCGTTCTGTTTTAACGAGTAATTTCCATCGACACAAAAAATCATCCATTAAGCTCAACACAATTTCAGTTCGGATATAACGAGCTCGGATATAACAAGCGCTTTTGTTATAAAGAGTAATATTTTTCTAATAAGTTGCTGAATATGTTTACTTCCAACGAGCACCTTTGTAGGGATGACGGAGATTCTCTGCGGCTGCGATTACAACGAGGACTCGATGATTCATTGGAGAATTAACTTTGTTTATAACGAGTGATATTAGTTCATACGAAGTAAGTTCTTGGAACGCTGCCATTTGACGGACACCGACTTAATAGTAGTCGGTGATTTGAGGGTGGTAGATATGAAACATCGGTGCTTTTATTGTATCGAAACAGTGCCTGCTAGTATTCCAACAAATTTGCCATGACTCGTTATTATATTATGAGTAGTAGGTAGATGTAATGTTTTTAGGAAGTTATGCACATAATTTAGCCAACGCGCGACGGTCGGGTCTTTACTATTTACTCAGTGATTTGTTATCAATCGCCGATGTTCGTTGATTAATATAACAGCCATGTCCTGTAAGAGAAAGTCCCTTACATTAGAGAACAAAATAAAAATAATTGATGCTATTGCCAGTGGCATATCTAATGCCGATGTGTGTAAAAATGACAAATTATCTAGTTCGACTGTTTCTACTGTCTGGAAAAACCGGGATAAAGTTAGAGGATCTTTAAATTTAAACATTTCAAAGTTAAAACACATCCGGAAACCAGCGAAAAAACAAGTTGATCAGGCATTGCTTGAGTGGTTTAAGCAGAAAAGAATTTAAAACATACCCATAACTGGGCCCATATTACAAGAAAAAGCAGAACAATTTTCTAAATTATTTTCCCCTAATAATGAGGCGACTGTGTGCTCGAAAATTCAAAACATGCCTATATCTCAAAACAGTGAAACCTTGAGATACGTCTTTTTGGCTTAGGAGGGCAGTCTTGTGAGCCCAAATATCAAGCTAAAATTATGTTATCCATACCTCATAACAAGACAAACTTTCTCATTTCATCGGTTCAAATCGTGTTTATAAATAATGACTATATAAATATGGCCGGCACTCTATGTTTGCATGATCGAACGTATGTGCAGAGAGATTATAATCGGTTGTGAATTGCAATAATAAAAAATATCGATCAATATTTCCTGACATGTTTAAGGTACTTGTATACTGAAATGAACTTTTACAGCTTTAAATATAATTTGGTATACTAATAAACAAAGTGATTTTACACTTGAGTTCAATAACGGGGTACTTTATAGTTACAATAAATGAGGTAGTAGATTTTTTTTTTATCTTGTGTGTATTGTAGAGAGTATGTAGAATCCAAACCCATTGGCAAATTTTTGTGCAGACGAAAAACCACGAATTTTTGGCACTTTTTTCGGTTTGTAGCCTATAACTTAAAAACAATGCACCCAATCGAAAAGTCATGTATTATCAAAATTAAAGAGCATTAAATTTCGTTTCGAATGAGTACGTCAAAGTTGAAATTTCATCAAGAAGTATGGGCGTATTTTTTTATTTTTATTTTTTTTTCATTTTTAGGTAATCTATGAACTTGAAATTACATGCTCTACAACTTTCATTCTATGGATTTTTTAGCCGTTTCAGAGCTGAAGACGTTTAAAAAGTTACCCAGTGTGAATTTTGGTAAAAATTGTTATTCGACTGCCAATTACGCCAAAGTTCATAGATTACCTAAAAAAAATAAAGAAAATAAAAATAATAAAATTAAAAAAATACGTCCATACCTCTTGATGAAATTTCAACTTTGAGGTACTCATTCGAAGCGAAATTTAATGCTCTTTAATTTTGATAATAGATGACTTTTCGATTGGATGCATTGTTTTTAAGTTATAGGCCACAAACTGAAAAAAGTGCCAAAAATTCGTGGTTTTTCGTCTGCACAAAAATTTGCCAATGGGTTTGGAGGTCTAAAACTTCTACATACACTCTACAATACATACAAGATAAAAAAAAATCTACTACCTCGTTTAATGTAACTATCACCCCCTTTCGATGACGCCGTTCCTGAACTACTTGAAGTTTTAATAAAAAATAAAATCGTCCGGTATATTATTTCTAATACCTTTTTTTAAGTCTTAATTGTTTTTTAGGGCACTTTTTTTAAATAAACCTGCCTTTATATTTTAGTTCTTTTAACATTTTTAAATATGCTGTATTGTTATTTAAGGTTTTTAACTATTTCTAACTTTAAATATTTAAACTGAAAATACATTTTGCAAAAATTAACAAGCAATGACAAGCAGATTAGTATATGACAGTCTTATTTAATACAGTGTTGCCAAATCTTTTTACTTTATTTCTCTCACATTTTAATTTATTAAATCCACCGCTAGATTCGTTCTTATCAGTATAGATAGATAGATAGATTTTTATTATACAAGTATACAAATATCTTAAGAAAAAAGGATTTTCAAAATTCAAACTCAATTTTGTTAATGAAGCGCCCTCTATAACGATGGAAACTTTTTTCTTCTTTAATACTGTATAGACCAGGAGCCCTTTGACCACTAATTGTGTATAATACATTTACGTCAAATATGGCTGTAATGTCGTTAATTTGGGGTCGTAAAGCACAGAAATACCCATCCCAGCCTTTTTTTGGTATAGGGATGTGGGGAGACCTCTAAATATGTAAAAAAGTGGCTTGTAAAAGTATAATAAATTTTTAGGAATGGGAATGGGGTTTGTGGGAATCAATAAATAAAGAAAAGTAATCTGGCAGATGTGACTCTCCAGCTGCGAATTCTGAGAGGTTGACCCACTACAGCGGTCAAACTTATTAAAAGAAAACACTCCCAAACTCCGTGAATCAGGCCTTCCATTCATTTTGTATAAGTGGTATAAAAGCATTGTCATTCACGATAGTTGACTGCGTACCGGAGCTTCTTATCACATGTGCTGGTTACTCATGAATTTCATAAATTTATGATTGGCAATCAAAAACTTGGTAAGTACTGAGTGTGAATATATGTTCATCACTTTAAAAAGTGGTACAAGAGCCTTTCTCCATTCACGATAATGTATTGTGTACCGGAGCTTCCTAATGCTTGCAGATTATTGTGGTAGGTAGGAAAGTTGCGATGGAATAAATTACATTTTTAAAATGGCAAAAGTAGAAAAATAAAATTGATAATTATGATATGATAGTAAGTCCTTATTGATTATGAATAAGAATACAGGTTTTAACATTTTGCTGTTGTAATGGTTACTGATTTTCTCCTTTAGTATATCGTATATTCAGCTTTTTAGCAACTTTGCTATACAAATACAGTACATTAAAATACAAATAACAGTTCATTAAAATGAGTAGATTCCCAATATGTTCATGCATATACAACAAATTAAAATAAAATAAAAGTTTATCTACATACCTTACTTACAAAATGATATTTAAAATGTGTTAATTAATAATTTGCTTTTATGTATTCGCTTACATTTTTTAAATCAATTGATTTTACATACATAAGCAATGAATTATAAAGAACAAGTTATTTTTATTCCTTTGCCACTGTCAAATTAAAATCCTACTGCAGATAAATATTAATTAAAATTACAAATTCACGTTAAACACTTAATGCAAAATTTATTTCTCTTTGAGATATTAACATATTTATGTGAAAAATTAAAAACAGAAAATAATGGGCTGCTAAAATTTTTTAAATTCTCTTTATCCCTTGCATATACTTTTTTAAGAGAAACATATTTTAGAAAAGAAATCAGTAAGTTTGCATTTATTTAAATAATTTTAATTTTTTCCTCTATTAGGATAAAAATTAATAACTATAGTTGGAACTCTTCAACCCTTCTAATGAGCCCTTGTACCACTTTTCAAAGATAGAATGTGTTTTTGTACGTAGTAGGTTCATACTTATCAAATTCTTGAATGCTATTCTTTCTTTTTACAAAATGTCACCTGCCTAGCACCCCCTGTACCAAATTTTTCGATGAGCGACAGCAAATTCTCGACTTTTGTGATTGAAATAACTTGCCCTCAAATTTTTAAGAGTCAACTTACGATTTTTTTACTCGACTTTTTTTTACAAAAGAGTGTAGCACCTCATTGTTCTATCTAAAATGAATGGGAGTCAGGATTCATGATATATTTGGGGGTAAATTAAGAGATCCTCCAATTCTCATGTATAAAACTGATTTTTTAGGGTTTTTTTCCAAATTTTGATCCTGCGTCAGCCAGATTATTTTTTATTTATAGATTCTGGCAAACTCCATTCCTAAACCTACCATTTTTGTACACATATAGAGGTATGCCCCTGTACCAATGGTCATGGGCATTTCTGTGCTCTGTGATGCTATATTAACACTACAAGCATTTTTGGCGTAAACTTTATTAAACACAATTAGTGGTCGGTGGGTTTCTGGTCTAATACTTTAAATATACCTTCTACCAAATTTCAGCCATTCCTTTTTACAAAGTTGAAACCTTTGGTAATTAGACTATAAGTAATAAAATAAGAAAAGTTCTATGGTGCAAGACTTTTTTCTGAGGACTTCGTTTTTAATGTAGGTAAATTATTTATATTATATATTTTACAGTTTATTTCGTCGAGATATCAGTTATTATATTTTACTTTTTTTTAATTTTGTAAATGTTAATTGAAAATTAGCATTAACGATAAGGGCATGTTTTATTCTCTAGTGCAATTTTTTAAATTGTAGAGTAGAAACACTAAATTAGCTGTGATAAATACATACTAAAAATATTGTAAGTGGTGATACTTAAGTTTTACATTTTTTAAACATTTTTGACTTTCAGTGCCAGTTAACCAGTGCATTTTTCTGTTCATTCATTCACAAAATAAAGAAGTACTACTAATAGCCCAGATGACAGAGAACATTTTATAGTGAAACCTGCAAAAACTTGCTGCAAACTGAATAATTTTTTTTAACGAGTTCGTGAAAGTGTATAGAATAATATCCTGAAAAGTTTACATTCTGCTCGGATGCAGAACATAAAAAAAAGTGAAAAAAAAATTTTGTTTCATCTATTTTTTCAAAATTTTGAAATTAAGTCAAGTCAAACTCATTTAAAAAAAAAATTATTCAGTTTGCAAGTTTTTGTAGGTAAATACCTTCATCGACCAAGTTAATAATAAAACTAAATATTTTTAAAAATAATATTCATTCTGTTTTCACTTTAAAGTTGGACTGGCAGATTTTTGATAAATTTCAGGTGTGAGAAATAAATTTTTGTTAGAGTTGTGTTTATTATCGATAGTCATGTATTCATGGTGAATTTTTTTTATAAGCATCAGTTTTTCATAAAAAAGACTGGTATTTATTTTAAACTAAATAATATTTAAGGAGGTCTAGATACAGCTTTTAAATCAATGTCTGGGGATATTGAGTTTTTATGTATGGAAACAACACATATACAAAATCATAATTTTAAGGAAGTAGCAACAATTGTCTTGACTACAATATGGACAAACTTTCAAGATTATTTCTTTGTAATCCCATTACTGAACAAATCCGAAGCACACACTCATTAATGATGCAAGAGACTACAAAGATCCCTATAGGGAATGGCCTGTAGGAGGATAAGCGCCACCTTTTGTTGAATTGAACTAAATCTTGAACTAATTAGTATGCACTTAATTTGAGTTCCATAGGATGATGGGAGCATGGTTGAAATTGGGTCCAAAGTTCAATGAGAACCTATGTACTGACGACTTTTTCAATCGAAGCAGGTTGAAGATAAGTTACAATATTAAAAGCACTGATGGTTTTAGATGGATCATCATGTGAGCTTTCAAGCGATATAAAGCAATCTGCGGGGAAACGTTAGTTCCGCAAAGTAGGGCGGTAACTAGTGTTTTCAATCCCGGGACGGGATTAGGCTTTCGGATTTACAATTTCCAAATCCCGGGATTACAAATTCCCAAGCACAAAATACATGGTAAAATATTAACATAAAATTAAAACTAACAATTTTTAAATGTGTTTTATTTATTTGAATGAAATAGTAATAGATAACAAAAACGAACAGTTTAAAATTTATTTTTAAAAAAGGATCTAAAGAACTAACGTATCTAATGTTTCGTCCCCTTGTCCGGACTGGATCTTTGTACAGAGCAGAGCTCACCAGTGGGAAGTATAATTGTTAAATTCTGATATGCAATTTTTAAAAATCTCCATTTTCAAATAACGCCATTTCTTGTTTTACAACTGTTTGTAGGTGTATTATACGAATGTATAATTTATGTGACATTTATATTTGCTAAGTTGGTTATATATTATACATATATTCAACAATACAATATATACAATAACATGAAGCAACCAAATCAGTAGAGCAGCTTATATCAAATTTTCATTGAAAACAACATTTCCAAGAATTTCCTGAACAATGCATGGGATTAATTTTTGAAATATCAGGATTTTCTGGACCATAAATTCGTCCGGGATGCCGGGATTGAATACCCTAGCGGTAACCCATTGCCTCCGAAGAATCGACGGGTGCAGCATAGTCAATATGGCATTTATCGTAATATTTATGGGCTATATCTTAGTGCCCTCGAGAACTTTTGTTCTACACATCAAGAACTACCAGAATCTAGAGTTTCGAAGAGTTAGACCGAAAGCCATTTCCCATAAGGATTCTGCGGGGTCCCTTTCGACGAATTATTCCATAAAATTATGAGAGGTTTTCCATATACAGAGTGTCCAACTTTTAATGCCCCCCTCCACATCTCAGGTATTAGTCATCCAATTTAAATCAAAGTTGGATTGGTAACGACGACCTATTTTGCCCTTTTTGAGTAAAACAAAACTTATGCCAGTCATTGGCCTGCGTTTTTATTAAGAAAAAAGCGGTTGATTTTTCTAGAAGTCATATTAGGCAAAAAAAACTAATAAAATATTATTGATCAGCTTGCTGTAGAACCTCTATATCCAGAATTTAACATTTTGATTTATGGTTTTTGAATTAAGGCCCGTTTAAAATTGCATTTTTTAAACATTAAATAATCAAAAATTTGGAAACGAATTGTTTTTTTGAAAAAAAGTAATTCTTGATTTTCTATTTAAATTCACTTTTTCTGTCACCTAAGGTCATTGACACTTGAAAATTTCATAAGCCAAGAATTTTTAGTTAAAAATTTTGAACCATCAGCCTTTTGATTTTTTGATTGATTGATTTACCAGTGTGCGGTAGGCATTGCTGCCAGACAGCTGGGCCTTCTACGTTCATGCTGGGTTGGACTAAAGTCATGCTTGTTGTCAGCAGCGAGAGTCACATGGCGCATGTTAAAGGAATGTGGGATGGGAGGTGTAGGTATTTGTGAGAAGCATTACCGCATTGTGTCGTGACGGAGTATTTAAGCTCCCTTTTTTGTGTTTTTGGTTCTGGACTTCTACCTCTTCTGAGCCTTCTTGTGAAATATGTTCCCAAGTAGCACCTTAAGTCAGAATTACGTAATGTAGCCCTCGTTTTGGTCCCGTTTTCACGTTTAACCTAACCTAATTGACTTAAAATTTACGTAAAATATAAGTAAATGGGGAATGAGACGACGTCATGAATACCTTTTAAATAAGGCTGGTCAGTTATAATGACCTATTGGTTATAGAACATATTTCCCTAAACAGGTAATTTAAACGTAAAAATTTTGTTTAATTGTGATCCTTAATAGGTAATATCTACTAAAGCAGTTATCCTCTTTCAACTGCAGTCTTTCTTTCTCAGAAATAACTAAGAAGGTTTTATTTACAACAATAATGATTTACTTGTAATTCACGAGGCATAAGCATAACTAGAAACCATCAGACATCTCTATTGTAATGATGAAGTAGGAGTACATCATATAATGTCATCATACGTAGTTGTGAAATAATGTGTCTACTTCCCCTCTGTGTGTGTTTTTTACTGCCAATCAATTTTCATTGTAAATATGTCCATTCTACCTCTGAATATTAAAGGGGCCTCAAATATTTTACGGTTTTTAAACAAAAAAAAAATTTTTTTAGCTTAAATGTATTTTAAAAATATGTGTAAAAGCCTATAGAATTGCCCTGCAAGACTTTCCTGGAGCATAAAATATGATAATATTGTACTTTATATCTGTTAAATAACCTTATAATAATGATTTTTTTCAATTAATTACTCATCAAAATTTTATTGTAAAATGGCCTCTTACAGCTGGTTGGAAAATATGGCGAACTTAGTGCCACGCGACTTCGAAGTATTCTCTCCCAATATTTTAGACTCGTTAACGTTTTTCCTTGAGACAAAGTGTTAAAACTTATATTATTTACTTTAAAGTTAAATGGGACCAATATAGGTTAAAATAATTTTGTAGTCTTCAAAATTGTAAAGTCTTTAAAGTTCATGCAGAACTAAATTGGTCATATTTCCCAGATTAGGTTAGAGAAGGCAGTAAATTGAGTATCTCGTACAGTGATGTCATTTCTGTTTCTAACCTCAAACTTTCTTTGGCTGCAATTTGTTGTTTTGTGAGTTCGTGGTTTATTCGTTCAATTTTCTCTTGTATTTTAATAAAAATGGATGTGAGAAGGTATTCTCCAGCCAGTCAGCGTTAAATCGGCACAACAGAATTGTGCATAAATAAACAAATTCGACGTAATTATATCAAATATACAGTGTCCAGAAGATACCTGTGCTTAGAGTGCAAACTGTATTTTAACTTTAATAACGACTTGCGTTTGCATTTGATAGAAAAATATGATCACATCACGGATTCGGTGAATTTGGAATTTAAAAATATTTCAGGTAAAATAATTAATCTTTTGTTAGTTGGTTAGTTCAATACTTTATTTTTTATTTGAATAAATGTATTAACAGAAAACACATGAACTCTCTGAAATATTAACAATTTTATCTGATATAACGTAGTCATTACTTCGAATACAAACAAGTCGGTAATAGAAAAGTTGAAATACAATTACAAGTATCTTTAGTGCACCGCATATTCAATATAATTATAATTATGTTCTATTATTTGATTATGCACTTTTCAGTTGTGCCGACTAAAGGTTGACTGGCTATAGAATACTTTCGCATTTAATACAAAACACCTCCATTTTTATCTTTAAAAACACGAAAACAGAAAACCCAAACAACAACAAATAAAGTACAGTTGACACTGGGAAGGGCATCAACATAAAACAGTCATTAGTCCTTTGAAGTAATTTAGACAATGAAAACGTAATTTTGTCTTCCAGGGAAGGGACCTAATTCTATTTTTAAGTAAAAATAACTTTCAGGACATTTTATGAAGTAATATTTGCCTTTAGGTTAAACACATATGCTAGAGGTTAGTGAGGAAGTAAAATTAGGGCAAATTTTACCTAAAATTGGAACTAGTTGTGACCATGAGGTTAAAGTTTCAACCTAAATCTGACTACAAGGACAAGACAAAACTCAGGTTATACTCAAGGAGGGGTAAATTAACAAGGAGTGCCTAATCTAGACTAGCCAATCAAAGGCTGTTACGTAAAAATCGTCATTATGACGTACTTGGTTGTATGTATACGGTGTCCAAAATTAGTGGACATTACACAGTGTCCCAAATATAAATTATAGAAGTGTTTAAACGAAACGAAATGATATTAAATTATGATAAAAGTTGAGGAAACTTTGTTGACATTTGATATTTACGCTTTCTTGCAATATGTGACAAAAAACCAAACCTGTTTAGGCGTCAGGCACACAATGATAATTTGACTTTTAAGGTAATTTTATAAATTTGACCACTTTCTATAGTTTGAAGGAAATTATATTTATAATTTTTTTAGAAGTTTTGCTGTATGCAACTATAAAATAATTCGTTTGTGAATTATTTTATAAATTCATTGCAGTGACACACAGCCTTAAAAATAACCTAATTCAAACAGATATTATACCACAAATTAACTCGGGCCATCATACACAAGCAGCAAACAATCTTTGTATACCTACCCGTCACAGAGAGATTTGGGCAAAATAAAATCACGTGGAAAGCATTTAAGTTGATCAACAATTTAAATTTGCAGATAAAAAATACTCCTAATGGGCTCATTTAATGAATTTCATTTAGTAGTTGTTACTTCTTGTGGATAAATTACTTAAAATTAGACGATATTGAAAATTTCAGATGAATCCGATATGTGGTTTTCGAAATATATGACTTTTAAAGAGCACGGTGCGACCAACATCGTGACGTCAGAGGATAGTAATATAAATCGGTGAAAATAGTTGATAAACTGAAATTCTTCACAAACACGCATAAGTTTCAAAACACACTGCTTAAGTTAACGATTTGTAATATTGTGATACTATAATAACGCGCTGCAGCTAGCCGTTTCGGCAAGCGGGTTCCCATCAAGTGGCGTCACGGCCGATACTCGACCGCGAGTGCGGTCCATTTTTATGATTTTTTTTGGACGATTTATAGGTCTCACAAAATTCTAGTTTTTTGCACAGGGTCGTAAAATGATAAGATCTTTCAGATAATCAAATTAAAAAAAAGTGCTAAATGAGCCCATTGCGATATTTTCAAAGCTGATAAAAGAGTTCAATATGGAGCCTTTTATTTTGTTATATCATATCTTTTATATGTATTTTAGTAATTTAATACTTATGATTAATTAGTATAGTTTGTAATATGAATATTTATGGACTTAATGTAAATGTACACTACTTGCCTTATGTGGCCTTTTCAAGGTTTGAAAATAAATTTTAAATATATATTTTTTAAATACATATCATATATTTGGCGTAATTTAGAAAATTTGCTGAATTTAACTGATTTTATCAAAATTTTGAAATTTATTTCAATAATTCACTCCAGATATTTTATATGAGAAAGAATACAAAATACCTTAAATTGTCACATATTTATTTATTATAAAAAAATTTGCAATATACAAATATATACAATTACCAATATAATAGAGACTAAAATATATAAATATAAGCTACTCGATAATTGTATGGTGTAAATGATGTTTGACACTTGTTTCGAGAAAACACAATGAAAAAGTATAAATATTTTAATAATTAATAAAAACAATAGATCTTTCTTTGATGTTTCATACCGTTGAGTGAAAAGTTCTATCCTACCATGATTGCACGATGAGTTAAATTCAGTTTAAGTACTGCTAGGGTCCCAACTCTCCGAGCTCAAAAAATATACAAGCGGTCAAAAGTTAAAAAACTTTCGATTTTATAATTTTTTAAAATATATTTCATATTGTGACACTTTCTAATAGCGCTTTAGAATATTTTCCACTCACATGATTTTTTGTTTTAATAAAAATAGCGTAGAAAAAAAAATAAAGTCAGAAACATTTTGACGAAGGCACAGAGGAAATCCAATAAATATCAAATGAAAGAAATATTCACTCAAATTGGCTAAAACTTTTTTCATATCAAGTTTGTCTTTCTTATAAAAACAGTCTTATTCAACAGCTTTTAGGAAGAGATATCCTTTGACCTCTAATACTATATATTTTTTAGGTGTATAATAATGGTTATAATATAACATATTGAATTTGTAATACTTAGATGGGGTGTTAGAGGTCAAAGGAAGTATTTCCGAAAGTTTTTCAATAAGACTTTTTTGGTTAGGAAGACAAAAATTTTATACGAGATGTTTTAGCCAATGTAATCAAATATTTCTTTCACTTGTTATTTTTATGTAGAATTTTCTATGCCTTCGAAAACGTTTTTCAAACTTTTTTTGTTCTACGCTATTTTTTTAAAAACAAAAAATCCTCTAAAAAATCGTATTAGTGCAAAATACACTCGAAGATACTTTATTAGAAAGTAACACAATATAAAATATACAATAAAAAAATCATAAAGTTGGAAATTTCTTAACTTGCGACTGTTTGTAAATCTTTTGACTTATCTCAGAAACTAAGCGTAGGATCAAATTGGGTCCACGAGAGCTTTTGATCAGAAAGTCGAAATCTACGATAATTAAAAATGTAGCCAATGTGACTGAAATTCAATTTCCATAAGAAAACAGCGGGATCCTCTATTGTTTTTAATTATAATTTTTTATTTTCAATTTCTATTTATTTGTTTATTTTATTACTAAGTATCTAAACTAATATGAGTTACTATGAAAAATGTTCCAAAGAACTTAACGTCTAAAATTTATTTGAAAAAGTTATTACTATTTTCTTACTTAAACAAAGTAAAGGAATATTGAAGTTCAAATATCTCGAAAACCAGTGACTTTTCGAAAATTGTTCAAAACGTAAAAGTTGTATAGAATGTAACGCCCTATATCACATCAGAGTTCAGGGATCGAACAATTTCTTTTAATCGCAACACCATCTATACCTTAATTTGTAGAAAGAACATTTTTACTCAAAACCAAAGTAGTTAATTAATATATTCTAGTGAATACCTTTTACGCAACTCAAATATCTATTTTAGTTAATAAGAATATGGCACAGGGAATTTTAAGTGGGGCACCCTGTATACTTTATTGAAAGTTATATATTATAGTTTCGGGTACAAAACATTCTTCTAAAGGTGGACATCATTTATTATATATAAAATAAATAAGTAAATAAACACATGAAATAATAAGTAGGAATACCTATTTACAATTAAAGCATTTATTTAAGTATTAATTTTGGTTCTTGGCTTATACTTTTATATGCTGTGTTTTAATTAAGGTATCCTGTCGTTATATCAAAAAATTGAATTATAGCAGTTGAACAGTATATTCTTTTTGTTTTTTAATAACAGAAATATGATAATATAATATTATATTTTTTTATTAACAGTTATATTCTTCATAAAAAGAAACAAAAACTAAAATCCTCCACAATATTGTCAATATTATACTCAAAATTGTTCCAAATATCTTAAAATGGACAATATCTATACACAATAATAATTAAACACTACACTAAAGCAAGAAGAATACTTATAAAAACTAATAATAAACCAACAAATAAACACTGCAAACACTGAATACGATTACCAAAATTACGAATACGAAATTACGAATTTCGACATACCATGAAAGAGACTATACATCATAGTGCCGCCATTTTACAACCAGTGATGCACGATTTGCGTCACATATTATCTCCATCTCTTTTGCTCGCTGGTAAACAGTGCTTATAGGGATTAAGCACTCCTTCTTAATTTACCCCTCCTTGGGTTATACTTACGTAAAAAATTGGTAAAATTTCCCTGTTTTTATTCAGACAAAAGACAGCGACTCCAAAGTTAAAAATTTAGTCTAAAATTATGTAATATTTTCTTACACATAGACCTCAATATGCACTTTAACTTTAGAGTTAAATTTCAAGAAACAGTAACGTAAATATTTCTTGTAAATTACACTAAAGTCAATGTGACTTTATCAGGCATTTCTTAAGAAAATATTACCTAAATATTGCTTATTAAATTACTATTAAGTCCATATGCCTTCAAAGTTGAAAGCAATATATCTTAAGTTATTGTGGCTTTAAACTGGTAAAATAAACCAATTGTGCTGCTTGGGTTGCAGCATTGTGTCGTAATATGAAGTGTTTATGCTCCTCTTTTTGTGTTGCTGCTTCTTTGAATCTAATTTTTCTGAGTCTTCTGATTCTTCGGTTTCCGATTGTGTAGAGTATATATCGATCCTCTCAGTTGTTGTTCTCTGCTGTAGCATGGTGTCCCTATTTTTAGTTTGTTGATGTTCGGTGCTAGCGCTTTCTTTAGTAGATGTGTTGGGTCCCAGTACTTCATTGCGTACA
The DNA here is from genome assembly GCA_936432065.2 of Rutpela maculata. Lineage (NCBI taxonomy): Eukaryota > Metazoa > Arthropoda > Insecta > Coleoptera > Cerambycidae > Rutpela > Rutpela maculata. Next base: position 99,053,977 of record OW386293.2, read on the forward strand.
TTTCTATCCTTTTTTTAAATTGTCTTTCCTCCTAATAATGTTGATGTTTTATGTCGCCATTTCGTCTTGTTGTTTTTGCGAATAGTTAGACAATGTTCCTTTCTGCTCTAATCAAAAACTTCTTCTGTTGGCTTTTGTTGTTACCGCGTTTTTTTACTCTGTCATCGTTGGCTGTTTGACGGCTTTGTACATACATTTGGTAAGGTTCCATGATAGTTTTTTTTTTCCCAGTGAACGGTATGATTGCCTTTGTGACTTTGTATGCCGTTTTGATTCTCTCCTTTATCGTTCCAGTTGGTTCGTCAGGTTTGTTCCTAGGTACTTCAATTTGTTCATTGTTCTTCGGGAGTATTCATCTATTTTGTGTTCCTCTCCGCTGGTCCAACTCTCTTTTGTTGAAGAGGTCTAGCTCCATTATTAGGCTTTTCTTGAAGTTTGTTTTCAGTCCAGATGTGTCCTGCGGCGATTAAGAGATCAACGGCGTGTGTGTGTGTTTTCTTGAAAGAAGCCTGCACCACGCATACCTCCATTGAAGTGCTGTGAAAATTCAGTTTTAACGCAATATATCAACAGTGCCTTATTGATTATTTCAGGTTTAATCTAAATTAAATTCGTTTGAAAACTTTTAATTCATGAAAAACCTCACTTGAAAATTTTTAAGAAAGGGTTATGACTTTAAGAGTAATGCATTTGATTATGACGGGATTTATTTATATTAAATTCATTTGAGTATTTTTAATAATTATCAAAAAAGAATTATTTGAGGGTTAACATAAGAAATTTCACGAACAATACGTAATTGATTATTTCGGGTATAATTTAAATTAAATTCTTTTGAATATTTTTATAATCATTAAAAAATAATTTACTTGGAGGTTCCAAATACCTTAAAGAGAATTTTCGTCTGCTATTTTTTATTTACTCTTTCAAATACAAATATTTACATCTTATTTTTTATCTGAAATGAATATGACACTCTATCTTTTATTTTGTGTTTCAAATAGTGCTATTAGTTATTTCACTCAAGTGAATAAGAGATCGGTGTTAATGGATTTATTTAGTTAGGTCATAATTTATGCCCCCGCCACGGCAGCTGGGGACCTCCGACCCTGAATTTGGTATTTCTTACCGTCAACATTGCAACACAAAAAGTGATAACATACTACGCTAGTGGGATTGTTAATTAAAAATCATACATTTGCTATTACTAATTAATGAATGGTTAAAGACGCTTATCGTTTGTTGTTTTGGGATTCTCTCCTCAGGTGTTACTAGACGATGTCACTGCACTATACTCTAATTTACTGCGTAAACCAGAAGCACTGTGGAATGATTCTGGTTTGCGTACCTAATTAAACAAACTAATATTTCTTATAAAATTATTGAAAATGCTCCGAGATATATATTAACTTTCAAACACGTCATCCACTTATGTGAACTTAAATATATCTTCTACACTTTGTATTTAACTTTTAGATATTTTTATAGACAGAGCACTTGTGAAATACGTCCGCTAGCATCGACAGCCAGACGGCAACCCCAATAATTTTTTTTTTGAGCCTTGTGAATTATTGGGGCATTAAGGTTTACCGAATTTGAAAGTATCGATGACATGGGGTGGTATAACAAGCGAATTTAACACGTTTACTGCTGCCATAATACCGTAATGACCAAAATAAGTTTGGTTTCACTCAATAAAGGTTTTTGATACCTATCCAAATTTGGTTAAAATCGGATGATTATGGAGGGGGGCATAAAAGTTGGACAAGCTGTATAAAAATTCACTTCACATGACACATTAATAGACAGTAAATATAAAAGCCTTGAAATTGTTTATATTACCTAACAAAAGTGTGATTTTGATTTAACCATCTGACATATATAAGTTGTGATGTCACCAATTTTTGTTGGCGGCAAATATTTAATTTGATATTTATGTTTTAAAATGATTGTAAATAATTTTTTCACAAAAAAGTATCTGCTACGATATATACCGTGAGCATTTTTCATTTATTGACTTGCACCATCCTATTATGTATCTGTAATTTCTTTATTTTTTTTTATTTGAATGTGTATCTTCTCTTTTTTAATTATATGTACTGTAGAATATTCTGCGTATCCCTTTAATATGTTTGTGTATATTTTTAGTACAACTTTGTTTTGTAACGTGAATTTTGTTTTTTGACCTGTGTAAATACCTAGGTATAGTGGTATCAATAAATGATTATTATTATGTATATTGTACAAGCATTTAGAAGGAAAATCCCTTCAGCTATAAAGTATATCTATAATACATTTTTGAACAGATATCGATCTGAACTTCTTTTTTCGTGAAGTATCACTGGTAAAGTTTCTGTTTAAAGTATTAAATCACCCTGCAATAAGTATTGGTAATCATTTTTGTCAATACTATCAATTAGCACTCAGTCAAAATCATAAAAGACAAAACGATTTTCCTATAACTAACCATTTGTGGTTTTATTTTTTTGTATATAAAAGCAGCTATTATGTATATTGTAAACACATATGGAAGGAAAATTCCCTAATTTACTTTTTTAATCTGTACAGTTATAAACAAGCATTTCTTTGTGGAAAAACTGACAATGTGTTTTAAAATGGAATCTGAAGATAATCATTTGCTGGCAAATTAAAAACATCATGTTGCACATTTGTTAACTAAATAAGTATGTCTATATACATTTTAAGGCAGATATTGATCAGGCAGTGTTTCTCTAAAGCAATAAGTAGGTATTAGTAATCATTTTTTGTCAGTTAACATCCAACCAAAATCATAAAAGACAAAATCAATTTTGATTTAACTGTAACTGTTTGTGGTTTTATTTTTTTGTATGTGAAAGCACTCTATTATGTATATTGTAAACACAGATAGAAGGAAAATTCCTTCAAAGTTTTTTTTACTCGTTTTTATCTATACATTTATAAACATTCATTCCTTTGGGGAAAAATTGACGATGTGCTCTAAAATGAACCCCGAAGACATTTATTTATTTATTAGCAAATCCAAAACATTATGTTGTACATTCGGGTACCCGTCGATACATATTTTAGGATAGATATCGATCTGAATTTTTTTTTTTTTTTTTTTTTTTCGTGAATATTACGGGTAAAGTTTTTCCCCAAAGCAATAAATTAAATCGCCCTGTAGCAAATATTAGTAATCATTTTTTGTCAATAAGTGATTGTATTTTTTAAGGATTTTAAACATTATTAAAAGCCGTGACACTGTAGTATATAGCCAATTAGTGTTTCTACTATCATGCAATGATTTTATATTTTGAATGTTTGTGTACAATAAAGGTGAAAGTATATTTTATGAAAAATAGATCTTTTATTTCAAAATTGCCCTGGCTGAAAATCAAAAAGATGAGAGCTTTTACGATGCTGATATCTGTTTGAAGAGACACTGAATCTTTAACAATGGTAGGAGGATATGGTTAACACATTCTAGTCCATGAAACTAAATCTTGCTGCTCTTACTAGGCCCAACTAGCACCAAAGTAACAGTAAGTGAGATGGGAACTTCGAATGAGTAACCTCTACGAATCCGTAACTAAATTTACGACTTTGATGTGTAAATAACTTCATTTGACATATCCGTAGTGACTGCCTCGTAGTTTTTACCACTAGCGGTTATTTTAGAGTTATGTGACTTCTACGTAGCTTTTCCGGTGCATGGGGACACCCTAGTTACCAGTGGGATGACCTTCGAAGTTGCAACCCCTTTCAAGTAGTTTTGATAGTGGCCGCAACGTTCTGGGAACCTTTACAATCCATTTAAAGTCATGGACCTTGTTAGTAACATTTATTAGTGTTAATGACATTACCGCTACCTGCAGAACTGAACTTCACCGTGCACGGTTACTACGAAGTGTTTATTACCTCTTAAATTCACCATGAAGTTCCCATTGTTTACCATATATAGGAAAGGAGGGGCGATAATGAGAAGAATGAAATACCTAACCTATATAGTTTATGCTTGTCTTGTGGCCTTTATCTTTTCCAAATTTTAGTTATTTACCATTTTAAAGTAATAACATGCTATTTTGGGTTGAATTTCATACATTTATCTTTTCCGTTCAACACAACTCGTTAAGTGAGGGAAACAACTAGGTATTTTTCAGATTGTTTCTGTTAATGTTTTTCAAAAGATAATAAATGTTCTATATAGGTAATATGTAAGAGTACGAAGTTGCTCCGTAATATTAATTAATATTCTAATATAACTGGAAAGAGTAAAAGTTATTATTCAGTGCCTAAAGACAAAAAAACTTCGCAGTAAGTGGATATATAATAGCTTTAAAAAATTGGAAAACCACCTAGCAAATGTACGTGTGTGTATATATAGTCAACATTTTCTACAGGATGATTTTTTCACTAAAGTGAGTTATTCATATTTGTATCTGCATTTATAGAAATGTTTCAAAATACCTATAATAATCTCTCGGGTTGGAATTTATTTCACTTAACATAATTTGCTAGATGGATTTCCAATTTTTAAAGCTATTGGCCACTTACTGCGAAGTTTTCTATTTATTTGGAAAACTGTGCATTGACACGACTTTTAAACTATTTGCACTGTTACTGAACATTGTGTTTTACACTTACTAATAACTTCAGAAATTTAATTGATGTGAAATAATTTTGCACTCTTACCTATGTTGAACTTGTATTGATTTTTGAGAAATATAAACAGGTAAACAAATACAATAGCACTGAAATAAAACATAATTAAAAAAAAATCATTTATTCAAATTTCTCTTCTTTTTCACAATATACATGTGCATATGGTTAAAATAATTCCTAGTTTGCTTATAATATCCGGATTAGCCTGCTGTACAACTACACATGCATTTTCATTTATCAACATCACCTTATAAATTCATTCTAACTTCATGGGAGCCAACAAAGGGCAAAGATTTGTTTTTTCATGGTGTCTTCGACTTAGTAGAGAATTACCTGTCCAGCTCTAAATACCACTTCACCTTCCTTGATGAGTCTACTTCTGCATGCAATTTGAGTAAAGATATCACACAATTCTAATTCTACCTTCGGCATATTTGAAAACAGTTCACAAACGTAAGAAAATTAATAAAATAACAGACCTAACGTTATGACAACTACATGTTTTCGTCACCATTTCCGAAGACAAAAGTCAAAATTAGGGGCGTGTTCAGTTTAAGTGTCGGACGTATGACAGCACATCAGGACGCGGTGTTCAGAATCAATGTTGAAAAAAATGTAACTATGAAGTGGCAGCGGGAACCTTGCTGCAACGCCATTATTACAAGACATGAACCATAACTTCATAAATAACTTAAAAATTTAATTTAACACTATTTCTGCACCAAATACAAATTAATGGATAAAAATTATTTTCAAGTTTCAAAGCACAATAAAAAATAGCTTTCAGCATCCAGGTTGACGCATTCTCGCATGGCGTTAAATATTTTAATATTATTCTAGTATTCTATTAAGTTTCTGAGTTAGGGAAATAGATAACAATAATCATGTAGGAATGAAACACAAGTATAATAAAATCAGTTGCAAGACAAAGCAGGCAACATTCATTTGATAGAGTGGGGCGTGGTAAAGTTTCCCGAAAGTCGCGGTTTACATTCCGCGACGTCACCGCTACATAACCACAATGCCATTGGAACGTAACCGGACTAGTTCCGGGAACATAGCCGGAACGTTGCGGTAACTGAAAAAATATTCCCCATTTTGGTCGTACTAACGTAATGGGAACGTTCCTGTTATGCTCTTGTGACTAGTGACAGAACACTTTAAAGTACCTAAAATAGTCGTTGCTACGTTCCAGCAACTAATTGTGCTAGTTGGGGGGGGTAGCTCTAATGTATCAACTGTACGCTTTTCATCTGATTCGGAATACTTTTTGCTGTCCAAACCCATACCAAATCATCAACATCCAATAAAATGTGGTATCTGTATTTATATAGAATTATATAACTTTATGCATGTACTGTTTTTTCTTAACCTGACGCTCTCTACAATTACTTGTATTATTTTCCAGAGATGGGTAAAGGAAACTTTCCACTTCCGGAACAAAATTTTGATAAAAATGAAAGTTTCCAGTTTCTTTTGGAAACTTTCAGAATATTCAAATATTTTATTGGAAAGTTTCATTTTTATCAAAACTTTGTTCTGGAAACTCCCGAAAATTTCCTGGGAACTTATATTGGAAAATTTCCCTTACCCATCTGTTATCTTCTTCTTTGTACAATTAATTGAGAATAAAGAATTATTATTATTAGTATTAAATGGAAACACTTCTTGGAGCTCAAAAAGTAAAAAACATTTCTACCTATCTTTTAAATAAAGTTGAGCCTGATTAGTACCATATTCGCAAAATTAAGAACATCAAATTTAGACTACCCATTAAGCCACTAATAAGTAACAAGTATGGTATAAATTTATTCCTGAATAAAATATAAATAATATAATTTATAACATTCTTTAGCTGTATTTGTAGGTTTTTATATTTTATGAAAATTTTGCAAAAATTGCAAAATTTTAAGTTTGCCCTTATAAAATCGGCTTTATTATATTTGGATAATATATATTACAATGATTAAATAGTAATAAATCGCTCAAGCACAGAACGGCCATGGGTATACTATTTTATTTCTTCTCTCAACATTCACAGAAATTGTACTGAAAAATCTAAATACATTCATTTTATATAAAATTTTTGAATTATCCAATTATTTCCAGAACTTCAAATGTCTCTATTACACGGCGGTTACGATGTTTGTGAATACACTTTAGGCAGGTACCTGACAGAGATCAAAGTATACTATAGTTGAGAGTGGCTGAGACAAAGACAGCTTGCCTCGTATCGACTACAAGCAGGTAGTAATTTACCAGATACCGGTAAAGGAAATTTTCCAATAAACGTTTCCAGGAAATTTTTGGTTTTGATAAAAATCAGAGACGGATAAAGGAAACTTTTCATATGAAAGTTTTCGGAAACTTCCAAATATTCCAATACTTTTTGAAAACTTTCATTTTCATCAAAATTTCATTCCGGGAACATTCAAGTGGACAGTTTCTTTTACCCATCTTTGTAATTTACTCAATTGTCTTAGAGGATTTGCACCTATAATGAGGTTTTATTACTCTTCCTCATTTTCAAATAGAACATAGCTGGAAGGAGGGTAGATTCCGCATTTGGCATGCTTGGTTTTGGATGTTGATCTATGATTGAAGAATAGAGCATTAGTGACTCAAATTTTGCACCCTTGGCGGCCGCTAATTTATCAACCCCTATATTCCACCTCTGAAATACAATATAACTCGGGTTTTAGGATTTTAGTTCTGTTTCAAATTTCATGTTTCTATACATCGGGCGTAAAGTATTGACAGTGAAGGAATGCGAGTTGGCGCTATCCAGAGTGTAGGGGCATGCCTGCCCAACAGCCATGCACACTGCCATACGCATCCTAAAGCATGTGCCACTCCACTATTAAGATTCTCAACTCGCATTCTTCACTGTCAGTACTTTACGAATAATGTATAGGAATATTATTGTAAGTACCCTATAGGTTTTGATTACTGTAGTGTGTCGAATGGTGATCATAATCAAAAACTTTTGCTGGCTCCTTCTTCTCCTTCCCTTGTAAATTGGAAAAGAAAGCGATTATAAATAATTCATAATTCCAACAATTTAATCTATATATACAATATGATACAGAATGTAACAACAACTAAATTAATAAGCTCTCTATTCAGACATTATTAATTGATGCAATTAATAATACGGCCTCCTTGGATTGTTCTGGAAAAGAAAATAACTGAGAAATCCAAAACTAGCGGTGCACAAAATTTAAACATACCAAAGGATTTGGCCTAAACCTATAAGCCAACATCATTCTCTTCCTATAAGATTCATATTCATCCTCGTCCTCGTCGGTTTGATTCAGTCCCAAACCCTGCGTATGCTCCCGAGGAGCAGCTCTACAAAAGGAATACAAATATCAGTAAGTATATAGAAAACCCATGGTGAGAAAGTTATTTTGTGACAAAAAATATAATAAGTAACAAGTTTTAGGTTTATTTATAGATTTCTCGTTGCTTTCGATGACTTATTACTGGCAAAATTAGCGAGATATGGCATTAAAGGTACACCGTTAAGTCTTTTACATATATACATCATATTTAAAAAGAACAACCCCAATTATTCAAATAAATAATGTTACAAGTACTAGTTGTGATATTAAACAGGGTGTACCACAACGGCTAATTCTAGGACCTTTCCTATTGATAGTTTTGCCAATGACAATTATAAACTCTTGAACAGCAACTACCTAACAACCAGAGCTGTGCAAGTACAAGTACAAATTGTACTTGGTAACACAAGTAAATATTTTTACATGTATTTGTACTTAAGTACAATATTAACTGAAGTACTTGGTACTTGTACTAAACTTTACTAAATTTAGTGAAGGTACTTGTACTTCCGTTTTTGTTCTCCTAAAAGTACAAGTCCTTATATAAGTACAAGTACTTTTATAAATACTCTTGTTTGCTCTCAATTCAAGCTAAGATGGTACGGAGTATTAAAAGATAATGTCAGTGTGTCTATGACCGAAATTCAGAGAAAGATAATTTCAGCATCTGAAGAAATTTCAGAAGTAAATGAGGAGCGTGCGGATTCGGATGATGACACTTCAGAATTTTTCGATTTTAATGAAAGTTTTGACCAATTAACTGCAAATAAAAGTACAACACAACGAGCAAATACTGAGGTTTTGTAGTACTTAGACGACAAAAGAAAAATCTTAAATATGTTAGATAATTACCCATTGGTGAAGCAGTTATTTGTTAAATATAATACGCCTTTGCCTTCATCCGCACAAGTGGAGAGACTTTTTTTATTTGCCACTAATGTGAATGCACCAAAAAGACATGCACTTTCAGATAGCCACTTTGAACAATTAGTAGTAATAAAAGCGAATTGTGTGTCGTTTGAGTAGGCTATTCCAATCCAAGGGTTAAATTTTCAGAATTTAAAAAATTTTTCTTTTAACATGATTTATTTAACATTTATAGATCATTTAATATATTTTTGTTGTTCTTATGTTACATTATATCATTATGAAATGTTTAGCTTCTAATATTTATAGAGTATTTAATATATTTTGTTGTTCTTATATTACGTTATAATTATATGAATAAATGCTTAGTTTCTGACTTTTCTAAAAAGTTTTTCCATTATTCAATATTACGGTAATTATTAACGTACATGCTGTTTTAATGTACTTTTCAAAAGTATTTGAAAGTCCATTTTAAACTACATGTACTTGTACTTAAGTACATTCTGTTCCTAACAGGGCTGGCTCCAGGTATTTTGCCGCCACGGGCACAGTTTTATTTTGCCGCCTCTCTCTTATATAAATAACATTAGGGTCAGGCGGGGTAAAAATGAGACAAAATGACATCTTTCAATTTTTAGGTTGATTAGAATCGGTCATATTTAATGAAAGATTGGTATCATATGTAAAAATGGCAGGAAAAACTATATTTTTTTACTAAACAGTACCGTTAATTGATAAACAAAAATAACAGCGTCTCATTTTTACCCTCTAAGTGGGGTAAAAAAAAGACAGTGGAGGGTAAATAAAAGACACGTGATTTATTCCCATTCTTATTGACGTCGTGCAAATGGTAGTGCAAAAATAAGACAGAGGAGGGTTTTTTCTTTTATATGTAATTTATTCAGATTTTTTACTAAACAAGAAGGGGCTTGCAGAAGGGCTAGCTTCTCCTAAGTTAGGAAGCTGAAATGTGCCTGCTTCAGTCTGCCCATTTAGTCTCTTTAGTCTCTTTTTTACCCCGCTTTTAATTTTTTCGTTAAAATCAAATTTTTGATTATTTAAAACTAGCAGATTAATAAACTTGACACAAAATGTGAAGTATGACGTATGACACTTCTAGTTGACGTCTGCCAAATACGGACAATGCAAATAGAGAAAGTATAAAATCCCCAAAAAAGTACTAAGGTGCGTTAAAAAGTTTTTAAAAAGTGATTTAAAGAGTTTACTGAATGATATTTTTTCCCGCATTAACAGTAGGCTTAGGACCTGATTGGATAACATAAAACAGTTCTGAATGTACAAAACAAACTTGAATAAAAAATTAAGTTTAATTTATTTCAATCTGGGTTGGATATCACCTTGTCTTTTTTTTACCCCTCTACCTGTCTGTCTCATTTTTACTCCACCTGACCCCATCTTTTCAGTCCGTTATTTTTTATAACATTTTAATAATATTCTTGATGGTTTGTTTTTTTAGTTATAAGGTTTACAGCAATTTTTGGATTTTCAGCAATATGATTACTGTATTTAAAAGGGTAAAATAAAATAATTGAAAAAATTAACCGTATTAAAACTTAAAAAAAAATACCCCACCACAGATATTAGACAACCAACAATAACAAATTATTTATATAAAGTTAACATTACTATTACCATATTAGTGAAACAATGGGGAACTTGCCCATTTTTTTTTTATTTCATTAAAGTGTGTATTTATGTATAGAAACACGCTACACCGAATATCAGCTCTTAAATCGCAGTACTTACTTTGCAATAAATAATTAAAGTTGAAATCCTCGCCACTCCTCACGAAAAGCACTGTGACGTCACCGGGTGAAAACTAGTCTCGCGTGGTATTAACAGATGGCGTACTTTAGCCATTCACCCTAATTAATAGACCGAGCGGCGGTTGGCTTTGAGACGTCCACATATTCGGTCATAAGTCTTTTGTTTTTTATGTTAGAGAAAAAATAAAAAAAGTGTCGGAAAGCTCAATTAATTGTCTTTACAAATAGAGTGTATGTAAATCTTAAAAAAATATTTTTTCTCAGAAGCCTTTGTTTCGAAGGGCCAAGATTAACGGAATGTCAAAATAGGACATGATATTAAGTGAACATCGTAAATGAGATCGATTTCAGTTAATTACCGATTAATTAAGGTGACAAAATGGAGAAATTTTACCGAAAAAAAACCGCCCAAATCCCGCCCCCTCTAATTCCTTAATTTTTGTTGGAATTCAAAAAATAAAAAAAGGAGTTTTAGCAAATTTAACTATGTTTAAATTAGCTAGAGTAGTGTTTTGGCGTAGGAGCCAAGATTAAAAAGTTGCCAACTGTAGAAGCTCAAAATTTGCGATTTTTTGCCATACGTGGCCGACATTTCTGTAGATATCTCCGAAACGAAAAAAAAAAAAAAATCAAAAGTCTGGTGATAGCAAAAGATTCGTAGTTGAAAATACTCGTTTGACCTTATTTTTTATTTCGAGCTAACTCCCACCGTTTCGGAGATATCTGCGAAAAATAGCAAAAAACAGCTTACATTTCGGAGCCGAAAAAATTGCAAAAACATGCAATCTTGACACGTTCATATTTTTCGAAAAACACCATTGGGACGGCCGTACGATGTCGCGACGTAAAGAGGAAGTCTTCCAGATAAACCTGATCGTAAATTGCACGGCGAAATTCGAAAATTCGGCTCGGCACGAACAAATCAAAAGTGACATTTTGTGACATTTCAGAATATTGAAGATGTTTTTCCAACTAATTTTAGGTTAGATTGTGTTCACTGCTAGTTGTTCCTGACAAATGAGCATGCGAAAGCAGAATCGGTGTCGCTTGACGCCGTCATCCAACTTTCACCCTCTGACGTCACGTTTCAGGAGTGGGTAAAATCCGGCAGATTTTAATCGCTTATATTTCTGGAGGATTTTTTTTTTTTAATTTTTTGTTGTCTATAGGGTTTTTAATGATGTTAGTTTACGATTTTGAGTATTTTAATTCAATTTTATTTTTTGGGCAAGTTCCCTATTGTTTCCTAGCTTTTTTATATTTTTTGGTAACTGTGGATTTGAAGAATTTGCCGCCCCTAGAATTTTGCCGCCCCGGGCAGCCGCCCGCTTTGCTCCCCCCTAGAGCCAGCCCTGGTTCCTAAAGTAATTGTACTTTCGTCAAGTACAATTTTTTTAACCCTTTCCCCGCTGTGCGAGTCTAAACCGTCACTTGCGAGTAAAGTTTCCTAGAGTAGTCTGACGCAAATGGTCGAAGATCAAAATGGTCTCCCATTAATTATTTTTCTTTTATTCTCAAGTTATTTATTGTTCTCTTAATTATAGAGGAAAAAGAAACTAAAATCGGGAATAAAAAACTAAAATTAAAATGTTTATTTTTTTTTATTGGGGCGCCATATTTTGTATTATAAATAAAATCGGGAATAAAGAACTAAATTTAAAGTATTTATTAATTTTTAAAATTTTTCTTTATGGGGGTGCCATATTTTGTATTATAAATAAAATCGGGAATAAAAAACTAAAATTAAAATGTTTATTAATTTTGTTAATTTTTTTTTATTGGCGCGCTATCACTGATAGCTAGAATTTCTTCTAATTCCCTACCTGTATAACTCTTACGAGACATATTGTAATATATAATTATAAAAATAAAACTTTACGTAATAGAAAACAAAGTCGTACTGGTATGTTAGTAAATATTATGGGAGAACATTCTTCATAAGACGTTAAGTCACGCCTTCGGTGTAGCGCGCGCTACCAATAAATCGTTATTTATCTTTAGATCACCTCTAAGCGAGTTGATGCGTTTAGAGCAGCTGGCACCAATTTTAAAATATTATGCGAGTTAACTCGCTTTGAGCAGTTGGTCGAACTGCGAGTATACTCGTCTTGAGCAGTGAAAGGGTTAAAAGTACTTGTACTTGTGTACTTTTTTTTGGGTACTTGAACAGCTCTGCTAATAACTCATACATGTATGTTATGTCAATAGAGAACCTGCACGTGACGTCACAAGGTCGTTGCATGGAGTATAAACAAATAAATAACCTCACTTTATTTCTAACGTTTGTGGTTTGGTGAGAGTTGTGCTTTGTAATATTCGAAGTTTGTATACTTTGTTTCATTGTGAACAATAATATATTTGCTGGGTGATTCTATGCGTGTGTTATAAGGAAATTTGACTCTAATTATGTATAAAAATTATTATTATACGTTGGATACTGAAAGTCATAAGGAAATAAAGTGAGGTTATTTATTTGTTTATCATCCAGGCAACGACCTTGTGACGTACGTGCAGATGCTCTATGACACCAGCGTCTTAGTAGTGGAAAATGATTGCGACAGCCTTAAAATAGCAGAACAAGTATATCGAGATCTAATTTTATGGTCAGAAAAAAATTGTTCACAATTAAGTGAGGATAAAACAAACTCAGATTTGTTAGAATACATGGAGAGGTTAATGAACTGTGCTTTTTGAGAATGAAGATCTTGAAATTACGTGTACTGAATCAGCTAAGCTGTTAGGTATTGTTTTTGACTACAAATTAGTGTGGTTGTAGAAGAACGCACTACCGGGCGTCAAAATGACGCGACACCAATTTATTTCTCAGGGGGCGCCAGTCGCGTATTACCCCGTTCTTCTACCTCCCAGGCGGGTTCGAGATAAGATGACTTCGGTAGCCGAAAAGCGGGACCAAGGCTGCACTACCACAGATCGGAAACTACGCTCTCTCTGGACCCGAATTCCCTCGTTAGGGGTTTAGGCACCTCTTAATTTCCTGAATTTTTGCATAAAAAAATCCCAACCGAAGAATTTCTCTGCGGAGGGATTAGTTTTGGTACGCGAAAATCGCGTTTTGGTCCATTAATAACGGAATATATTTCTCAAAAAACGCATAAAAAAATCCCTATCGAACCTCCGTAAAACAACCAGAAGGTCGAACGTTAATGCGAATTAACTCGACACATCCGGTTTTCTATACGAAAGTTCCAGGGATTATAGACCGTCAACAGGCCTCAAGATCAATTAAGAAACATTAGTTCAAAGAATCCGTTTATTTAACAGAATTGGTTATACAAAATTCTCAAGAAAGAATCGTGCCTTCCCCAATCAAGGTAGTGACTTTCAGACCATACAAGCGAGAGCGCTCGCGCTAACGATCGATTAGGTAGAAAAGATTCATACGTACCTTCTCAGAATCAAAATGCGAGCTTTTAGAATCATTTCAGACTCTGGGTAAATGAATAATTAAGGCTGACTGAAATTAACTTAAAAAAGTTTTACTAAATGAATTTAGTTTCGCTAGAGACTACCTAGCTTTAAAGTTCTTGTATCGTGGAAATTCACGTACTCAAACACATTCAGAGGACTTATTACTGCATAAGTTGAGTGGCGTTCGATCAGTCCACGACTTACTAACCCTTATCACAGTCGATTAATAATATCGATTTGGCAGCGTCTCACCTTCGAGCGACTATTAGGCAAAATTGAATTTTTGGATTTTTATGCACAAGGCGTTTTCCTCTATAACTTTGTCATTTGAAAAGCCCCGTTATTGGCTTTTCTACCATCGCTTTGTCTGGACTACTCAACGCGCTCGACCAAATTGCGAGCCGCTGGGTCAATCCAAACTCTTTCCATGCGAGAAACCGGCCTTGTACATGTGCATTGATTTTTATCAATTTTTGCTTATCGGCACTACGCCGGCTTTGACAAAATCTTCTATTTTGCCTTTTGGATGCAGTGTATCGTTAAAATTTTATGCTCATACTTTAGAATTGGGCTTTCAATGATCGTACCTCAAAGGTCAATGTCTTTGGTTGAGGAATAAAAAATAAAAAATAATTTAAAGTATATTTTCGTGGTACTTTTTAAACTGACTTCGTGGTACTTTTGAAAAATCCAGTTTAAGACCAATTTTAGCGTACTTTTGAAAAAATCGATTTTCGAGCCAAATTTCAAGGTACTTTTGAAAAACTAATCTGCGGGTGAAATTTTGGCGTACTTTTGAAAAATCGATTTTCAAGCCAAATTTCAAGGTACTTTTGAAAAGTTAATCCGCGGGTGAAATTTTGGCGTACTTTTGAAAAATTGATTTTCAAGCCAAATTTCAAGGTACTTTTGAAAAGTTAATCTGCGGGTGAAATTTTGGCGTACTTTTGAAAAATCGATCTTCAAGCCAAATTTCAACGCAGTTTTGAAAAATTAGTCTGCAAGTGAAACTTTGGCGTACTTTCGATAAATCGATTCTTGGGCCAAATTTTGACGCCCTTCCAAAAATATTATTTTTCAAAGTCCAATTTATGGTACCTTTGAAAAAGTATATTATTCATAAATCTTTGTCATTATATACTTCTACTCTGATATTCTGAACCAAAAACATTTTTCCTAAGTGAAAATTCGGTGTTTCTTCGAATTTTCGCCTGGTCATTTCCAACGCCTTATAGAACCCAAAACGGTCCTTGTGGACTGATCTGCGCCTCTGCAGACTCCCGAAAATGTCTTTAAATGAAATTTTTGCCTAAGTCGAATTTTGATTATGTCTTCAACTTAGGACGATTTTGGAGAGTTCTACAACACTCCCCTCCTTTGGTTGAATCTTTTCTACTCATCGATTGCCTTTAATTTCCATATTCACTTGTATGTCTGTATGCCTTCATTTGACGGTCTGACCTATGGTACAGATGTTTTTAAAAATAACGGCCTTAATTGGGGCAGACGGCTGATTCGCCTATCTAACTTAAAATAAATACATTTTTTAAACAATACGACAAGTTGATACAACATTTTTATCAACTTAATTACACCCGCGTCGAGGTGCGAAGCGAAGCGAAGCGTAGCACAATTTTGATTAGCGTCCACTCTCACTAACTCGTTGCACTCGCTTTTTTGCCCTGGTCTCGCTCTTGCTTAACTTCGGTCCTTTCTAGAAGAGGCTGTCTATATCTCCATGCCGCAGCTTGGACGGTCCTCGCCTTTGAGTTCCAGACTTCACCATGCCGCGCCCTTGCGACAGGCTGGGTCATCTTTCCATTTCTGCACATGGAAAATGCAGTTCTGCAACTAGATTGACTTTTTAGCAAGTCGTCGACTGGGACGCGTCGACTAACAAACACAATGTGTTGTTTTTAATGAAATATTTTTCTAACATGAATTTTGTTAACTTATAATGGTTAGAATTTGGTTCTTCGTAAGGTAGATTGAATCGGCTTACGATACTCGTGCGGTCATCACTACTTTGTGAAAAAAATATAAAAAAAAAATTGAAGCGTCTTCTTGAGCGAAGAACGGCTTCTGAAACTCGTCTCGTAGTTTCTACTTCGTAAGGTAGATTAAATCGGCTTACGATACTCGTGCGGTCATCACGACTTGTGAAAAAAGTATAAAAAAAAAATATTGAAGTGTCTTCTTGAGCGAAGAACGGCTTCTGAAACTCGTAGTTTCCATTTGGGGTATACGTTAATTTTGTTGACTTAAAATGATTAAAATAGAAGTTGTCTTCTTGCATAAGAAAAACAGCTTCCGAAACTCGTACTGATTCGTACTTATGCCTACGTCCATTACTCGAACTTGGCGGCTCTCGCTCTTGAGAAGCTAGGCTTACCGGATCGCGCTCTTGCGTCGGGTTCGCCGTCTTTCCATGTCTGCTCATGGAGTAGACTTTAAATTTTCGATTCGACCGCATATAGGTCAAAATCGCTACTTAGAATTTTGAGAAAAAATATAAAAAAAAGCGAAAACGGCTATTAGCCGTGGTCGACCTCAGAAATATCTAGAGGTGACTCTTCTATATCTGGCTCATCTCGAGCATCTTCGGGATCTCGACTTATTACATCCGGCTCATCTTGAGCACTTGCGGGAACATTGATTTGAACTAGTGTGGTATCGCTACGTCGCTCTGACCTGGGCGCGATCTCATTGTCTGATGAGGAAGCGTCGTCACTAAGATGAATTTCATCCGGACTATCTTCTGATTCTTCAGACAATTCCAATTCAACATCGGGGTCTCCCTTAGGTGCCGGCCTGATGGCATCGACATGTAATCTCGTCGAAGTTACCCCCTTGTGAATGAGGTAAACTTCATTGGACAATCTCTTTAAAACCTTGTGTGGCCCACTCCACGACGGTGTGAAGGTATGATCCTTCCTGATCCTTTTAGTCATTACCATATCTCCCACTTTATATACGACCGGCGTTACCGCCACTTTGGGCGCGTAACGCCATTGGTAATTTGTTTGATTTTTACGAATTTCCTTGACTCTTTCAAGGCGGGGAACGTCCGCTTGATTACGACGTTCTTGTCTATAAGCGAACATATTCCAATCACCAATCTGCGGTAATTCATAGCCGAGCACTACGAAACTGGGCGTATGCCCCGTAGCGGCGTTTTTTCTTGTTCTCAAGATATATGCCATCTGACTAACATGTCGATCCCACTCGTCGTTGGGTGAACCATATAATAAGGTTTTTAAGATCTTCTTAGCTTCTTGCACCCTCCTTTCTATTGGATTAGCCTGTTGGTGGTAAGCTGCTGTGAAGAATCTTTCAATATTGTTACGTGTACAGAACGTATCGTAAAAGCCGGAATTGAAGTGGCCTCCCTGGTCGGAAATGATGACCCTCGGAACGCCATATCTCGCCACTAGTTCCTCTTCGATAAATTGTGCTATTGTTTTTCCACTGACTTGGGTGAACGCCTTGGCTTCGACCCACTTACTAAATACATCCTCTACCATTAATATATATCGGTTATCTGCATCTTTGGTTCGCTGAAGCGGTCCGATTACATCGACGCTTAGAACTTCGAACGGATGCGATGGAGCATGGCTTCTGAGAGGAGCCTTCGGTTGTGACTGTCTGCTTTTTACGGAATTACAAATAATGCACTCATTTAAATATTTGTTAACTAGTCTCGACAAATTATTAAAATAATAGCGGCCCGAGATGATTCTAACAGTTTCATCGCGGCCGGGGTGACCTACTTCCGGTCGGTCGTGAAAATGAGATATTACTCTCATGACCATACGTTTTGGTACGTATAATTTTTCTATAACATTTTCGCCTCTCGTCCAAAGTGTGCCGCCTATCACTTGTCTTGTATTGACGAATTTCACCTCTGCCTCGGTTTTATCTGCTTGTCGCACTAGAGTATTCCATCGTTCAATTTGGTCTTGGATATCTCTGGAGTGCGTTTGCGCTTCTCTGACCTGATCGTTTAATTCCAATGTGGTAATCACTGATATTCGTTCCTTGTACGAGAATTTTGGTGGGTACATTCTCTCCTCTTCGTCATCTGCTTCGACGTTTGGGCCTTGAGGATTCCTGCTAAGATAGTCAGCCAATATATTTTCCTTGCCGGGACAATGTTCTATGGTGAAGCTGTATTCCTGAAGTAATAATGACCAACGTGTAAATTTCGTTTTCTCGTCCTTATGCTTATTTAACCATAGTAAAGCTCGATTGTCGGTTTTGACTATAAATGGACGGTCTGCCAAATATATTTTGTATTTCCTTATATAATTAACGACGCTCAAACATTCCAATTCATTAATATGGTATTTTCTCTCCGTCGGAGATAACGTATTACTAGCATAAGAGACGATGTGCTTCTGGTCATTATCCCCCAATTGATATAATACTGCAGATAATCCTATTAAGGATGCGTCCGTCTGCAGTATGAACATTTTATTGAAATCTGGCCGGTGCAGTCCTAGAGGTTTATTCAATACTTCTTTTAGTAAAATAAAAGCTTCTTGGGCTTCCGGATTCCACTTGAAGCGCCAGTCTTTCGAGAGTAGTCGGGTCAAGGGCTTTGTAATTATTGCAACATTAGGGATATATTCACGTACCCAATTACATAGACCAAGGAAACTCTGAAGCTGGCGCCTCGTCGTAGGGGCCGGATAATTTTGTATCTGTAATATGTGTTTTTCTAATGGTTGAGTGGTGTTGGCATTTATTTGATGCCCGAGATAGGTTATGCTTGACGTGGCTACCACACATTTTTCCGGTGACACCTTTAAATTATGCAAACGCAGGCGTTCAAAGACGGCTCTCAGATGGTTTACATGCTGTTCTATATTTTCACTGTAGATGATAATATCATCGAGATATACTTTGCAGAAATGATGCAAGTAGCCGGTCAATACGTCTCTTGCCATAAATTTTTGGAATGTACATGGAGCGGTCTTCAATCCGAAAGGCATCACGTTAAATCGGTAAGATGCTCCATCTAATGTTGTAAACGTAGAATAGTTTTTTGACGACTCCTCAAGAGGGATTTGCCAATATCCGCTCTTGAGGTCCAACACCGTAAATATGTTGGCGTTTCCTAGATCCTTTATACTCTCGTATATCTTTGGTAAGACGGATGCTTCGTCTTCCGTTACTTCATTTAAGTGACGATAATCAATGCAGAAGCGAGGCTTCTTGCCGGGCCTTTCAATTATAATGGGAGGCGAACTGTACTGAGCGGTACTCGGTTCTATGACCCCGGCTTTCAGCATCTCTTCAATTTGATCGTACATAACTTTTTTCTTAGAAGGAGACATGGGGTAGGGTTTGATATTGAACGGGCGGTCGTCTTTAACTTTTATTTTATGTTTCGTTGTCACCGTGGTAGCTTGGGTAGGCACCGCGGTGAACAATTCAGCGAATTCCTCGAATAGAGGTTTTAAATTATCGTTTCCGATGATCAGTTCTTCGGGAAGCCGGCATTGCTTCCTTGCTTGATGTGCCGCTTGATTCCAGACGTAGACACATTTACGTTGATAATCGAATACGACATTGTGAGCATATAAAAACGGGGCTCCCAGAATGAGCTCTTCATTTAAATTTTGAATGACCTGAAACGTGGTCTGAAAGGGTACATCTAGTACATTAACGTTTATGGTCGTAGTCCCGAGGGATTCTACTAAACCATCGCCACAAGCCATAACAAAAGTTTGGGGAGCTGTAAGTTGATCAATGTCGTTCAAAAATTTCGGTTGGATAATATTCCTTGTCGAACCTGTATCCAATAAAGCGTTAACCGCTCGATTATTAATTATAATCTTAATGCGAGGCAGAGGGAAAGCGTCGTTGGTTTGATTGATAGATTCTAATGGAGTGAATCGGTGGGGAGATAGGTTGACTTCTTGATCCTTAAACAGGTAATTAAGGTCAGGAAGGTCATCGAAGTTTTTTAATTTAAACTTCTTGCTTCGGAGCTTCCCCGAGGGTCGCTTCGAGCCTGCTGGGGCCTGGTAGGCGGGGCTGGTACAGTTCGGCCTGGGCCATCGCCTCTGACCCCCGCTTGGTTTCCCGTATTCATATTACGATAGGGATTGTTTGGGCATTCTGCATGAAAATGCCACTGCTCCGTTGGGCAATATCTGCAAGGGCGATACGGGACTCGGGAGTTCCTTACGTCTCCAGTACCCCTTCTCGGTATATCCCCTCTGGGCAGCGAGGAAATATTATTTGCAAAATGCACCCTTGGTGCTGGCGGATTATCTCTTCTTTGAGATCCATTGAATGGTGTCCTAGATGCACCAAAGGAACTGGAGGACGGCTTCGCTAATGCGGAGGGTTCCGTTCTCCAGTTACTGCTCGATTGCTGATTCCCTTGAGCTGAAGCGGTAGAGGTGGACGCTTCTCGGTCTTTGCTTTTTTTTGCATTTTGCAGAATCTCGAATTCTTTATTCTCATCCATGATTTTGGCCATTTGTTCGGTCATCGTCACTAGTGTATTTGTATCTAGTATGACGGCACTCTTTAGGAGCATTTTCATATCAGGTCTCAACTGATTGAAGATGGTAGCCGCCTTCATCGCCTCCGGCTTAAACGGATCGATCCTGTTGAAGAGGCATACCTTCCTGGAAATAAATACTGACGTATTTTCCTCGGCATCTTGTTTCTTGCCATATAAATTAGCTACTGCTTCGGTGAGTACTTCACCTGAATCGTAACGGCTTCTGAACCGCTCGAGGAATAGAGGATACGTGGTAATTAGGGTTCGGTATTGTTCGAACCATTTCCTAGCATCGTCTTTGAGCTGTTCTGATATTTTATACAGACGGTCGTTATCCTGCGTAATTCGTACTCGGACGAAAAATTCCTCCATATGATGAATGAAGGTTTCAGGGTCTTCGTGTTCGAAGCCATGAAATTCCGCATTTGGATGCTTCGACCGATACTTATGCTCGTGTGTGGCTTCGCTTAGAGCTTTGGCAAGACCTGCTGCCATTTGGGCAAACACTTGTTCTGAGGAGGGCTGTATGACTCCTTCAGTGGTACTCGGGCCAACCCCCGAACTACCCAGTACATCCTCCGCGCACGGCCTCTCTAACCCTCTAGAGACGTTGTCCATCACAGATGTCGGCTCGTCGTAAAACTGGAAAGGCGTTGATTCATCCATATCCTTTCCAGAAAGCCCTGCTGACTAACAACGCCCCACGTTGGGCGCCATGTAGAAGAACGCACTACCGGGCGTCAAAATGACGCGACACCAATTTATTTCTCAGGGGGCGCCAGTCGCGTATTACCCCGTTCTTCTACCTCCCAGGCGGGTTCGAGATAAGATGACTTCGGTAGCCGAAAAGCGGGACCAAGGCTGCACTACCACAGATCGGAAACTACGCTCTCTCTGGACCCGAATTCCCTCGTTAGGGGTTTAGGCACCTCTTAATTTCCTGAATTTTTGCATAAAAAAATCCCAACCGAAGAATTTCTCTGCGGAGGGATTAGTTTTGGTACGCGAAAATCGCGTTTTGGTCCATTAATAACGGAATATATTTCTCAAAAAACGCATAAAAAAATCCCTATCGAACCTCCGTAAAACAACCAGAAGGTCGAACGTTAATGCGAATTAACTCGACACATCCGGTTTTCTATACGAAAGTTCCAGGGATTATAGACCGTCAACAGGCCTCAAGATCAATTAAGAAACATTAGTTCAAAGAATCCGTTTATTTAACAGAATTGGTTATACAAAATTCTCAAGAAAGAATCGTGCCTTCCCCAATCAAGGTAGTGACTTTCAGACCATACAAGCGAGAGCGCTCGCGCTAACGATCGATTAGGTAGAAAAGATTCATACGTACCTTCTCAGAATCAAAATGCGAGCTTTTAGAATCATTTCAGACTCTGGGTAAATGAATAATTAAGGCTGACTGAAATTAACTTAAAAAAGTTTTACTAAATGAATTTAGTTTCGCTAGAGACTACCTAGCTTTAAAGTTCTTGTATCGTGGAAATTCACGTACTCAAACACATTCAGAGGACTTATTACTGCATAAGTTGAGTGGCGTTCGATCAGTCCACGACTTACTAACCCTTATCACAGTCGATTAATAATATCGATTTGGCAGCGTCTCACCTTCGAGCGACTATTAGGCAAAATTGAATTTTTGGATTTTTATGCACAAGGCGTTTTCCTCTATAACTTTGTCATTTGAAAAGCCCCGTTATTGGCTTTTCTACCATCGCTTTGTCTGGACTACTCAACGCGCTCGACCAAATTGCGAGCCGCTGGGTCAATCCAAACTCTTTCCATGCGAGAAACCGGCCTTGTACATGTGCATTGATTTTTATCAATTTTTGCTTATCGGCACTACGCCGGCTTTGACAAAATCTTCTATTTTGCCTTTTGGATGCAGTGCATCGTTAAAATTTTATGCTCATACTTTAGAATTGGGCTTTCAATGATCGTACCTCAAAGGTCAATGTCTTTGGTTGAGGAATAAAAAATAAAAAATAATTTAAAGTATATTTTCGTGGTACTTTTTAAACTGACTTCGTGGTACTTTTGAAAAATCCAGTTTAAGACCAATTTTAGCGTACTTTTGAAAAAATCGATTTTCGAGCCAAATTTCAAGGTACTTTTGAAAAACTAATCTGCGGGTGAAATTTTGGCGTACTTTTGAAAAATCGATTTTCAAGCCAAATTTCAAGGTACTTTTGAAAAGTTAATCCGCGGGTGAAATTTTGGCGTACTTTTGAAAAATTGATTTTCAAGCCAAATTTCAAGGTACTTTTGAAAAGTTAATCTGCGGGTGAAATTTTGGCGTACTTTTGAAAAATCGATCTTCAAGCCAAATTTCAACGCAGTTTTGAAAAATTAGTCTGCAAGTGAAACTTTGGCGTACTTTCGATAAATCGATTCTTGGGCCAAATTTTGACGCCCTTCCAAAAATATTATTTTTCAAAGTCCAATTTATGGTACCTTTGAAAAAGTATATTATTCATAAATCTTTGTCATTATATACTTCTACTCTGATATTCTGAACCAAAAACATTTTTCCTAAGTGAAAATTCGGTGTTTCTTCGAATTTTCGCCTGGTCATTTCCAACGCCTTATAGAACCCAAAACGGTCCTTGTGGACTGATCTGCGCCTCTGCAGACTCCCGAAAATGTCTTTAAATGAAATTTTTGCCTAAGTCGAATTTTGATTATGTCTTCAACTTAGGACGATTTTGGAGAGTTCTACAACATGGTCACCAGTCACCACAGCTTGATGCATTATTCTCGAAACTGCGCAAAGGTCGCTACATGGTGAAACATTGTAGTCTACAAGTGCTTTTAACATTATATTAGGCAAATTTTCATTCTCATTTAAAATATGGGATAGTTAAGTGGGAAAATAGGGCATTTGTACTTCAGAAATACCCATAAGGATAATAGCCAGACTAAGTCACGTCGTAATTCACAAAATATCTTTTCAGGTCAATGTGAAGTAAGGCTGAAAGAGCCTTGAACAATCTACAAGACACGTCGTAATGCTTTTAAAGATTTAAAAATTTTAACAATAGCTGCAACAAATGGTTAGAGGTATGTGAGGAAATAAACAAAGCACAAGGAAAAAATTTCTGTCAACAAGTGAGCAAACTATCAAAGTATAAAAATAAACATAAAATACCCACCATTGATGAGAATAACACCGAATATGGCACGGACGAAGAAAAGGCAAATATTTTTTCTCAGAATTTTGCAATATGCTATTCTGTTAACCCCCATCTTGACTTTGAACAAGAAAATTTTGATATGGTGAACGATTGGTACCACAATTATTTTCAGGATCAATGCACATTCGAGGAAATTAACGTAGACGAAGAATTATATTTTCAAATTTTATCAGTCCAAAAAAATTCAGCGCCTGGAAATGATAACATCCAGCGCCTGGAAAGTAGTTAAACAACTGGATTATACTATACATTTATATATCACTAAAATATTTAAATTTTGTTTGACACATGCATATGTTCCAGACGAATGGAAGGAAGGTCGCATCATCGTTATTCCAAAACCTAACAGTAACCACACGAAAACTAGTAACTACAGACCAATAACACTTTTACCCGCTTTAGGAAAATTACTGGAAAAAATCATAAAACACAATATTTTGCAGACAGTAGAAGAAAAACTTCCCCCACATCAATTGACGATTTGCAAAGAAAGTTAGGTAAAAAGTGTCTAGATTGGTATCACTGTAATTCACTGCACATGTTGACCAACTCGTCTAATTTCCAAACTTTGCAACAATTAAATACCTATAATATAATAATCATAACATTGTTTTCATTATCTTTAATGTTAAACCTACTTCCATTGAATATAAATCATCTTTATTAGGTTGTTTCGTAGTCTACAATATTTAAAAAATGTCGAATCATGCATTTTGTCAATCACTGCTGCCAACTCTTCTAAACTGAGAGTCGGAAACAGTGTTTGACAAATTGCATAATTCGACATTTTTTAAATATCGTAGACTATGAAACAACCTAATAAAGATGATTTATATTAAATGGAAGTAGGTTTAGCATTGAAGATAATGAAAACAATGTTATGATTATTATATTATAGGTATTTAATTGTTACAAAGTTTGGAAATTAGACGAGTTGGTCAACATGTGCAGTGAATTACAGTGATACCAATCTAGACACTTTTTACCAAACTTTCTTTCGTGCAAATCGTCAATTTGGGTTCAAAGCAAAATGTTCTACGATACTTCCCATTACTGCACTCGCCTCCAATGTAGAAACTGCTAAACTAAATAACCTCAAAACAGCAGCTTTATTTCTTGACATCAAAAAAGCGTTTGATAATATCTGACACTTGATATACCTGATTACCTCATTCATCTCATCAAAACATCTTTAGATTCTAGAAAATTAAGAATTAAAATAAATAACGCAATATCAGAAGAATTTACCTCAGAACAAGGAGTTTCTCAAGGATCTCCACTTTCTCCCTTACTATTTAATATTTATTGTTATGATGGACCAATTCACTAATGCTGGATACATTTTGCAATATGCTGACGACGCTGCTTTAGTGGCACATGACAAAACAGCAAGAAAATCAGTAGATAAAATACAAATACTTTATGATGAAACTCAGATACGGTTTAACAAATGGCGTCTACAGGCCAACCCGGCTAAATCGCACTTGCTGATTTTTAATTACACACCTTCAAACTCTTCCCCATCAATAACTATCGCTAATAATATAATTCATCCAGTAACAAATGTGAAATATCTCGGAATGAAAAATAATATCCACAGCAAAACACTTCAGGACGTTAACAAAAAAAGGCATCAATATGTCCGCCGCTTCCAAAATCTATAAATCAATTTGCAGACCAATTATTGAATATGGACACACACTTTATTTAAACTGTAGAAAACCTGCATTAAAAAACATTCAAGTTGCCGAAACATCCTCTCTTAGAGTTATCACAAAAATTCACCACCCTGCAAATCCACTCCATCACTCATCCAATACTTTACTATACAACAGAACTAGAATTCTCCCGATCAATGAAAGGTTGCCAATACTTTCTTCCAAATTTGCCAAAAAAGCACATAATACCAAGAACAGAAAATAAGCCTAAATACAAACATCCTACAAGAACACTCCAAGAAATTCTCTCGTCCCTGGCACTGGAAAACTGAATTTATATTATAGTACATTTATATAAAAATTCTGTAACTTTTTTTTTACTCATGAAATGTATTTATTCATATCATATTACATACTAAGTAATGTAACTAACCAGACACATATGTACGAATCACACTGGCTGAAGGACTTCGGTCGATGGCCATTTGGTTGTTAACGTAACCAGTAAAGAACTTGTACTACTACTACTACAATAGCTGCTACATACATTCTAGAAGTAGTAGAAATATTAAGAAGTATATAGAAATATATCATTGTTTTTGGGGAATCAACAGGATCACGGTCACGACACCAGATCAATAGGCTTGCTAATGCCAAACAACTTTAGAATTACATTTTACTAAAAAAGTTTTCATTACACTGGATGCAAATATAATGCATTGAACCTGGAAATGAAAAAACTCCTCTAATACCCATACTTTTAAATCTTAATTAATATAATATTTACTGCAAAAGAACTGTTACACGCTACAAGAATTTTTTTTAACATTTTAACTTCCAAGACTATCGTTGACGTATTATATTTTTCGTCTTTTTGCATATATACAGTGTGTCCTATTTTTCACAGTAACACCTTCGTAGCTCAGTTATTAGTCATCGAATTTCTGGGTATTTCCCCGCATAGTTGTTAGGCTCCAGCAGAAGCCTATCAATACATGGAAAAATACCCGGAAGTACAACAACACTTCATATTAATATATGTGTGTACATATTTATTTTTGTTATATATTTACCTACTTCTTTTTACTTTTTCTTTTGTTGGTGTATTTTATATACATTTATATGACAGAAATAAAATATATTATTATTGTTATTAAAATATACTTACTTATTTATTGGTTCAACGATTCCCTCGCCTAATGTCCCAAGTCCTTCGCCCTCCGACCAACCAAGCTTCTGCAGCATTTTAAATCCGATGTTGTCCTCCTTTATCTTAAATTCCTTATAGTCGGAAAAATTGGGCTGGCGACCTTCTTTGACAGCTGTGGATTTTTCCATGAACCTCTTTAGCTCTTCAGGAGGCAAGAAGTCACCGATATGATGCTTTCCTTCAGCCTGCCGAGTCAATTCTTGAGCCCAAAGCTGTGTCGCCATCATTTCCTAAATAAAACAACTGCTGTAAGTAAAAAATTTATTTTACACTTATAACCATGAGAATTGCCCTCATCTGTCGCATGATTAAAATACATCTATGGTAAAGACACATTAACTTATTGACAACCTAAAGATTTTATTTAGAGGTGGGAAATATTCGAACGCTATAAACAGACAGTCTTGTAGATTTATAAGCTGTTGTAGCAATTTTTTTATTTGAAACCACCCATGTGCATTCCGACAAATTATTCAATAGACACAAAATGTTAGAGAATTTTTCCAATGCAATGCCTTGAAAGTAGTCAACTATAGCTGCATAGAGATTGTCCCTCAGTGAGGACATGAATTTAATTTAGGAAGCTGTAACAATGGCAAGTGTCATCTGCAAATATTACAACCACATAACAACATAAATGAAATAAAGTAAGGGTCCCAAAACAGATTCTTGTGGAACTCCCATTGTTATTTATAACAGATTTGATTTCCATTGGTTAATTTCTGTTTGGTTTTTCCGTCATATAGGTAACTCTAGAAGACAGAAACAAGCGTTGCAAGGAAACATCTAAGTGGCGCTAAGTATAACACACAGCAATGTTTTTTCACGAGTAGCATGCCTGCATACAGTGCTTAATGTTGCAAAGAGCTCCTGTGTTAAATTTGCAGCACGTGGGATGATTCGACATAATGTTTTTTTTCTAAACTGATCACCGCAGGCACACAGGAGGTTTCATTTGGTATTTAAAATGAAATGAAAGTTAGTGATAATTAGGAAATTTCGTGGTTTTAGAACTTGTAAATTTGTATACAATGACATATGGATGTCTGGAAATTCTGATAACATTTCAGTTAGTGATTTTGCAAGGGAAACTCTCTCTCATAGTTTTTCTTGCAAAGTCACCACCTGTAAGTGGAATTGTGTTCCTATGAACATGGAACTGGAAACTGCTGCTTTTACAGGTGCTTCGCAAAAGGTGCGTTTTCTTTACTACATCCGGAAAGCTTTGATTTACAGCTAAACAATTTGGTATGCTTACTTCAATAAATGAAAAACATGGAAGCTCTCACTCATTTACTGATTCATTAATATACAAATAGTGATGAGTCAGTAGGTGGGCATTCATGTTTATGTATATACATAGATAAAAAAGTGTTTTGTGTCTTTTTCACCAGACTATTTTGATGTACTTATATCTAAATACCTTTTCTCTTAGTTTATGTTCCCAAGTTCCCCCGTCAGTTTCTTCATCGGAATCGTAATCATACTTATTTTTACCCGCCAACTGAAGACGCTCCACCTCTTCCCGTTTCCTCACCATATCCTGGTACAATAAATGAATCTTGTAGTGATCCTCAGCCTTTTTCCAGTCTTCTTCTGATAAATTGGCAGAACCATAAGTGTTAATGGCATACTGTATTAAGCCAGGATCAGTACGGGTTACTTTCGAAAGCATTACTGGCCCTTGAACTGAAAATTTCGAAAGTAATTGAAGCTTGAGGCAGATTTTATATTGAGAGATACTACAGTAATTTGGGTGTTGTAAAGTGCTAAACCGGTTACTGGTAAAAAAAAAAAAGATTAATAGTGTATAGCTTCAGAGATACGGAAGTTTTAAAGTAGTGCCTGAATGTTTATAAGATGAAATTTATTCATTTATCTATTTATTCAATACATTTGTCCAACAGCACAAAAGAACCAATTACAGGACAAGAAAGCGACAAAAAAAAAGAAAAATACATAGCTACATACATACATATAAGTGACAAACAGTATAAAATTTATTACAAGTGCCCTACATGTTTATATCATTTTAACATTAACATTATGGGATGCTGCAATTCTTAAGAGAAGTATGAATTGTATTGCCCGTGCATGGATATCTGTTTGGATATCTACCGTCACTGCAGAAGCAGAGTAGTTTTAAGAATTTTCTAAGAACGGACTCGATTAATTTGACTTGATAATCATAGATGGGGCTCCAAATAAGTGAGCAGTACTCAAGTTTAGACCGAATATAGCAATAAAATAGTTTGATTAAGACGCCATTGTCCCGGAAGACTTGACTTAGTCTTAAAATAAACCCTAAGGTTTTCATAGACGAGGAAACTCTCAACTCGATATGCCTGGCAAATGATAATTTGTTATCGAAGAATACTCCTAGATCTCTGGTTGAGTCGGTACGGGACAAAGATTGTGTGTCGATATGATAGTCGTAATCAATGAGTTCATCTTTTCGTGAGTAAGTTACAACCTTACATTTGGTTATATTTAGAGCAAGGGAGTTTAATTGACACCACTGTGCTGCTTTATTAAGTTCCCTTTGTAGCATATGACAGTCGTCTATGGAGTTTATTGACGCAAAGATTTTTAGGTCGTCTGCGAAAAAAAGCTTTTTGCAGCAAAAAGTGTCATTGAGATCATTGACAAAAAGATCATAAAATAGCGGACCTAAATTGGAACCCTGTGGTACCCCTGATGTTACGGTATAAAAGTTAGAAGTAAAACCATTGTAAGCGACATAATTAAGACGGTTTGTCAGGTACGAAGAGAAGAACTGAACAAGAGTGGCAGAGCAGCCATACAGTCGAAGTTTGGATAATAATAGACAATGATCAATGCGATCAAATGTCTTGGAGAAGTCCGTATATATCACATCCACCTGGCCTCGTATGTCAATGATATCGGAGAGATATTGAGTAAAACATAATAGGTTAGTAGTAGTAGTTAAGCGTTTTTCCATGAAGCCGTGTTGGTCCATAGAAATGACATTTTTAACAAAGGGGTAGATGCTATGATACATCTCAAAGACCTTCGCAAAGTTGCACAATAATGTAATTTGTCTGTAATTAGCAATATCAGAGGAATCTCCCCGTTTTAGGATGGGGCAAACCCTAGCTTTTTTCCATATATCTGGGAAGGTACCTAACTTAAGAGACAGGTTAAATAATATTCTCAACGGTTGGCAGAGTACATAGGCACAATCTCTGATAAGGAAGCTAGGAATGCCATCCGGTCCACTTCCATTTTATTCTTCAACTTTTTTATAAAATCGGTTATTTAATCCTCAGATAAATTGATTACATTTAAACTTGGCATGTTAACGTCAATATTGTGATCGATGTCAATGGTGTCATTAGGTTCAAAGTGAGGAAAAGCTTGCTCAAAGAGTCGAATAAAGGCTTCAACAATGTCTTGAGGGCTGTGAAGCTCCTCATTATTATAGCGCATTGTCCCGGGTATCCTAGATTTGCCTTTTTTGTTATTGACAAAAGACCAAAACATAGTGGGGTTGGTTTTGATCGAATTCTCCACTCTTTCGATATACTTTTTGTAATCACGAATACTGAGTGCCTTAGCTGAAGCCCTGGACCGTTTATAGTTATTTAAAGATTCTTCGCTAAGGCACTTATTATATTGTTTACGATGACGTTCCTTGTCGCGAATGGCAGCTCTTAATTCAGTGCTGTACCAAACTGGGTATTTATACGTAATAGACTTTTCAAGATGGCTGCCGATGGTGCAGTTGTTGTTGATGAGTCAAGTAAAGAAAGTGATATTTACAATGGAAAATACAAATGTTGTACAACAAAAGAGTGTTCAGTCAAAGTGTGTATAAATTGTAGTGCTGTTTATCACAAAAGCTGTGCTGAAAGAATGACTAATTTAAAAATAATAGATATAAACAAGATTATATGCTGTGAAAGGAATAACCCAGAAAAAACAACTGTAATCTCACAAAAACAAGCAACCACTATTAAGGAAGAATCAAATCTAGAGCTTGAGATTAAATATTTAAAAAAACTATTGAATGAGATAGAAGAAAAAAATACGATCTTGAAAGAAAACAATACATTACTAAAAGAAAAGATTCATCACTTAAATGAGAAACTTAAAAGTATAAATTTAAAGGAGCATAATGTAAACACTAGCAACTCAGAAGGAAAAACTGTAACAAAAAAATATTCAAACACAAAAACCTCATATGATGAAGTGGCCTCCAAAGAACTATCAGAAACAAATCCCAATAAATCAACAGCTACACAAATACAAAAAATGAATTTAAATACACTGCAAGCCAAACAAATAGAAGTGATGAATAAAATTATAAATTTAGAGCCGGCTACATCAAACGACCAGCCAGGGATTAATAACAAAGAATCAGGAAGCTGGACAACAGTAAACAGAAAAAAAATGAATAAAAAACAATTAGGACAGGGAGAAGACCAAGGAGGTAAATTTGGAGGGATAAAGCCTAAAGTGTGGATGTATTTATATAGGGTCAAGTCCGATGCCACTAAAAATGATATAGCCGAATTCATAAGAAGGAAGACAGGTGAGGAAGAAAAGGATATTATAGTGAACGAATTAAAAAATGAAATGGAAAATTTCGACAATAGTAATAAGAAGTGTTATATGGTAGGAGCTGATTTCAAATTCAAAGATGTTTTTTATACCCCCAGCTTTTGGCCTAAGGGAGTGGGCTTTAAAAGGTTCAACTTTAATGAACATGTAAAATATATAATAAAAGAAGATAAACATGGAGATCTTAGGCCTGAGTCTTTTTTAGAGACATAATCAATTCAGATGGTAATACCAACATCAGCAGTGAAGGGAAACATGATGAAGTTCAGCCTGTTGCCAGTAGTTCAACCGTTAATCATCAAATAAATATTAGCAGCGGATGCAAGAAATTGAAGTCAACTACAGATTGGAAACTAGTGCATCAAAATTTACAGTGCCTCAGTACAAGTGCTGAAAGTTTTGAAATTTTCTTAGAAAGTATAGGCAACTGTCAAATTGCCTGTGTTACTGAACATTGGCAAACTAAAGATGAATTATCACTTTTTGCTTTAAAAAATCTACATCTCGCATCATGTTTTTGTAGGGCACACGGAGAACATGGGGGGTCAGCTATCTATGTAGCGAACAATCTGGACTGGAAACCACGTGAGGACATATGTAAAATGTCAGAAAAATTTCACTTTGAGTGTAGTGCTATCGAATGTAATCTTGGTAATTTCGACTGTGTTGTACTATGCATTTACCGTACACCAAAGGTGTCTTCTGAAATATTGTTATTTAAGCTAAGTTTAATACTGGAAAGCTTGTTTAATGAAAATAAGGCAGTAATAATTTCAGGTGATCTTAATATAGATTTTGCCACCGAAAATTCAGATAAATTCAAACTCACAAGTGTAATTGAATCCTATAGCTTATATATGACTGTCAGCGATTTTACTCGGGAAACCCCAACAAGTAAGAAAATCTATGACTACATCATATCTAATCTATCTCATAACCACCATACGCAAGTTTTACAGTCGCTGATCTCTGATCACAAAGCTCAAGTATTCACTTTGTCAATTCCACCTAGGAAAACACCCTATATTTACACTAGGTCGTACACTCGTGAAAATACAAATAATTTCATTAATGATTTAAGTTCCTTAGATTGGTTCACTGTATACAATTCAGCTGGTGTCCAGGAAAAATCTGATATTTTCTTAAAGATTATTAATAATAACTTTAACAGACACTTCCCCTTAATTAGAAGGAAAATTCGTAAAACACGTAAATTAGACTGGTTCACGCCTGAACTGCGCGACTTAAAAAATCAAGTGGCTTTGTTGGAAAATATTTCAAATAATAACCCTAATTACAAACCAGTTCTGAAATATCAAAAAATCAAGTACAGTAAAAAAATCAAAGAAGCTAAAAATCAATATTATAGCAGAATGATCAATAATGCATCCAACAAATCGAAGTGTACTTGGAATTTAGTTAATTCAACTATAGGTAACCTCAAACCCAATAAATTACCTTCTACCAATGATTATACTGATCAGGCCAATAAGTTCAATACATTCTTTGTTGAAAATGTTCCCAACTTAATAAAAAATATGAACCAACATGTAACATCGAATAACTTTAATGAACTGATCAATATTAATCAGGAATCTATGTTCATATACCCTACTTCTGCCGAGGAAATATGCAGTGTGGTAAACAAATTCAAACCTAAAACTTCAAGTGGGTTTGATGGTATTTCATTAAAATTACTGAAACAATGCATTAATGTATTAGCTGCCCCACTCTCAGACATCTACAATGCATCTTTTTCTCAAGGGATTTTTCCGGATTCATTAAAACTAGCAGTAGTAATCCCCTTATTTAAAAAAGGAGATCCAGATCAAATGGGAAATTATCGACCAGTAAGTATGCTGTCGGTTTTCTCAAAAATATTGGAGACTCTCATGTATAACAGACTTCTTGCTTTTTTAAACAGATTTAATTTCTTTCACAAATTTCAACATGGTTTCAGAAAAAGTAAATCAACAACTACAGCTCTTGTTAATTTTGTCGATGGTGTGTTGAATGCTTTGGATGATCAGGAGTCCGTTTGTGGCCTGTTCCTTGATTTATCCAAGGCATTCGACACTCTAAATCATACTTGTCTATTGAATAAATTAGAGAGAATAGGAATCCGAGGGGCTAGCTTACATTGGTTTGCATCTTACTTGAAAAATAGAAAACAAAAAACCCGTATATATAAGGACATGAATAAATATGAATCAGATGTGCTAAACTTTAATTATGGTGTACCGCAAGGAAGCGTCTTGGGTCCGCTTCTTTTTATAATTTTTTTGAATGACTTAGTAAATGCTATAAGTGACGAAGCAAAAGTAAACGTTGTAAATTACGCTGACGATACCAATTTAATAATAAGGGGCAAAACTCTCACAGAATACAAGCAAACTGCTACTCAGACATGGGAAAACTTAAAAGATTGGTTTTCTGCAAATCAATTGTTCTTAAACGAATCTAAATCAACATGTGTCATTTTTAAAACTCACAAATCAACAATTGAAACTCCTAACTGTTTTACTAATGAAATACCCATTCCTACTTCAAACAGTGCTAGATTGCTAGGCGTGGTAATGGATAGCAATTGTAAATGGGGTGACCACATCGAGGATCTTCTAAGAAAATTAAATAAAAGCTGCTATGCTTTAAGAATCCTATCACGTACATTTAACACAGATACTCTGAAAACAGTATATTATGCTAACTTTTATTCTACTGTTAAGTACGGAATTGAAACTTGGGGTGGTTCCACTGACATATACAAAATTCACAAAGTGCAAAAAAGAGCTATGCGAATAATCTTCAAAAAAAAGTTTAATGAGACCTGTAGGGGGTGTTTCAAAGAAAATTCCATGCTCACAGTGCCAGGCATATATATCTATTCTTGCCTAATATATCTAAAAAATAACAAAGGCGACTTTAAACCATCCCAATTTAGTCATTATTATGAAACCAGGAATAAAGATAATTATACATTTCCCAAGCACCGTCTAACTCTCACTGAGAAGGGACCCTATTATGCAGCAATAAAATTTTTTAATAATCTACCTACAGGCCTCAAAGACAATTTTCATCTTAACTGTTTCAAGAAGCAAGCTTTCGAGTATATATGTGATATCGAGCCTTACTCTATTCAAGAATTTTTAAATTTTAAATTGTAATGTAATGTTCTTTTGTGTATTTTATATACTTATTTATGTAACTCTTTGGTTGTGCTGAAATTTTATGTTTTTTACATCTATATTTTTTATTAATTATGAGCTTTGTTTGTTTGACTGACCTGTTTTATACATTTGTATGTCTGATGAAACGGAATAAACTTACTTACTTACTTACTTACTTATAGTGCGGCACATGCGCACCTCATATCCCATATCTCCGAAACTATTAATCCTACAGAACTTTAAAAAAAAATCAAACATATGCACAGTTTATTAGCTTTTACTTTGGTCTGTACGGTAGCATTTTTTCACTAAGAATGATACTTGGAAATCGTTTTGAGATATTTGTTATCTCAAATTATTGCATTTTCAAGTCCTTTTTTCTCAAAACTTTCAGTTCCAATAGCTTTTTTTGGTGCAACTCCCCAAAAAGGGGCACCCACCCCCTACAAAATCCCAAGCCTCCGCATAATATACAAACCTTTTTTTGATGCATTTACTATTAATTACTAAACTACTTTCTAAATTAAAATTTCTAATTAATGTACTAATACCATTTTTGGCGCCATATTGGAAACGTCATATTACATTCCTTGAAAGCAGTATAGTATTCAAAAGTTATTATGCATGAGCATAGGGCCTCGCTGGTTAAGTATGTGGAATTGGATCCAGCAACTTATTGGGATATTCATTCACGTGAATGTTGCTTATGACTAGGAATGCTCAATAAAATAGATAATATAACTCTATCCCCTATATTACCAGAGTTATGAGGGCAACAACTCTCAACTTTAAAATTAATTTTATTTAAAGGTCAGATTGATGGAAGGTTCTTAAAAAAATATAAACCTAGGTAATGAACAATAACAGGCACACAAAAAAATATACTAGATACTACTTTTAGCTTGGATCTCAATTTTTTTTTTGCTTATAGCATGAGAGCCATCGACCAAAATTTTTCGTCATCGTGACATGGAAAAATCCATAAAAACTATTTAGTTTAAGGGAAAATAGGAAACTTCGTTATGTAAAGCAAAGCTCTGGCGAGTTGCGGATGTGGTAGAAAAACATTTTTCTGTTGGTAAAGAAAAATTGCTTAATTTTTTCTATAGCTCCTCGTCCGTTTTTAATGGACTCCCATTCAAAATATAAAAACAAACACCAATCCGTAAAGAACGGAAATTTTTAGCCCTGTAGAAACCTGATAAATGAAGTATTAGTTGTTAAAAAAAATAGCTTGACCCAGTTACAGCGTCATGGCTAAAACCTTGTTTAGATAGTTGACCAGGATCTATACATCCTAAAAAAAGTCTAAACGGACATTTTCCCGTGTTGCACGGTTGTACAAAATGAAATGGAGTCGTCTCTTACTCTGCGTGTTTCGGCCATCACGCGCTATAGAGGTATGAAGATAACTGACCGTGGAAGAAATATAAAACAGATCTGAACGATGTCCGACATCTTCGAGATCCGTAAATTTGTCTTCTTTCTTTCTCAGTCCCGTGGTCTAGCTGCACGCTTGTCTTTCCCCCTCTTTATACCTCCATGTCTATGCCGATATTCAAGACGAGACTGACAGCGATGATGATTACGAGGAAGAAGACTCAGATGAAGAAGTTTAGATTTAAATTAGATTCTTAATGTAAATTAGTTAATGTATGCACGCGAGTGATGTTAATATATATAAATAATATGCGTAATCTACTTTTTGTACTTTTCATTTTAAATAATGTTTATAATATGCAAAGAAATAAACAACTTTTGTTCTTTGACATTTTTCTTCAAAGACCATCGTTTATGAAGCTCATTACCCAATAAGCAAAATTTAAACTTTATACAACTGTTTTGTTTTACTGCAGTTTTATAAATGTAATAAAATAGCAATAAAACAGAATTGTTGTAAAAATGACAATTATAAAACCAATTTGTTTATTGGGTTATTAGAAGCGAGGTGCGAAAAAAGTTTGAGGCAAAAGACAGTGGCACAGTCAGAAAATTCATATGGGGGGGGGGGGGGGCAATAGAACCGGTCTCCCCAGAAGTTGAGGAAAACTTTTCAGAAAATGGTTGAGAACGGATGTGTATAAATTCCTCTACTAGACAATACTGGCATTAATTACAAACTATTTATTTCAAGACATAATTTAGATACTGTTTTGTACTAATACTGATTATGCTTCTTTATTTTTTGGTTTATGGAAGACGGCTTGGGCCCGGGCCCCATGCCCCCCTGGCAAAAGATGTTATTAAGGCACAATAGTTAAAAAAAAAATAGGGGTTCCCATTTGAAAAATTTGACCTTGAGATCCTAGATGTGCCTCCACCAAATCGCAAAAAAACATCCCACCCGATTCGCCCCTCTGGACCCTACTTTTGTCCGAAACTGTTTTTCCTCGCATCCTTCCCCGAAGAAATATCCGGCTGGTTAGTTTTTCAATTGTATACGAAAAAAGTTCACGGGGGAATAGGTTGAAGTTTGAACTCAAGGAGTTGTAATGTTCCCTGGGTTAGATACATTTGCCTCTTTGCTTTCCTTCCCTAACGACTCTTTTCTCCGTTAGTTTGGTACGTTTGGCTCTTTTTTCCTCTCCCTTGCTAGTTAGATTTGCCTCTGTATTTTTCCTCCCTATCCACCCTTCTGCGTGTGACTGTGATTATGTGTGTCTATTCACGCACCCGAGTTACATTCGCAAGATTCCGACAAATTACAGAACATGAAAACATGAAACACCCATATTGCGACTTTCTAATAAGACGGAAAATGGATTTTCTGGGAACAACAATGCAGAAAACGTCCGTTCCAATTTTTTTTACATATGTTTAAATCCCACCAATGATTTAATCGAGGAAACGGATGTGTTGTGATACCTTGCGAGAACCGCAAAAAATTATATTTTACAAATTCATTCACTCCCACGAGCAAACTTCAAATCGTCCGTTTTCATTTTTTCAAGATTGTTTTGGGAGGAAATTCTCAAATTACACTGAAAACGGAGGGTCGCGATGACAAAATTTTCTACTTTCAAATTCATTGGGAAATTTTCCAATTTTCTTTTCATTAGCTGCTTGCACAAGACGGAAAATGTCTACAACACAAAAACCAGGAAACAGACGTGTCGCGATAACAATTTTAGCCCATTTTCTTTTACTGTTCATTATTGTTTTTCGATCGTTTAGCAACATTGAAGACTTCCGCCATAAAGGACATTTTTCTTTATTTGAGTATAAAACTGTCCGAAAAAGTTTGAAATTCTCATGTCGCGATGAGGCTGAAAATCCTAGTCGATGGCTTCCGTACTATTAAGAGGAGACAACGTCAATCACAAAGTTTCATCGGTAAAGTCTAAGCTGAAGTGAGGCGAAAGGTAGGCACTGCGACTATTATAGGGCATCTGCACGTGGCGTCACAGCTAACCTCAAAAATATGTGTTTCTTAAGATTTAAGAGTATTATGCAGCTATTATTAAAATTTCTGCCTAGTTCCCGTATTTTCAAGTAAAATTTAGTTCAGTGTAATGTTTATGAAGTTCTAAATACTTTGTCCTGATAAAATAGAACTCTTTCTGTAGTTTGGAAATCTAAACTGTAATTTTTTATTAATCAATAATATTGTAAAATTATTTACGTGAATTTTTAAATATTTGCTTGGAGCTAGTACGGCTTCAAGCTAAGAATGCGTATACAAACATTAAAACTGAGAATAATGAAAAAACTTAAAATTTAAGTTTATGTTGGTTACATGATGCAGATGCCCTATTGTAGTGCTGTAGGTGGCATCATCTATTAAAAAGCACTGTACTAAAAACTGGGAAAAAGCAGTTTCTAGCCAAACGGCTGGCGTTATTAAACTGAAAAAAGATATTCTTGTAAGTAAATGAATACTACACTTCTATTAAAGAAAGTTTTTAGCTAAAAATTTGTTATTATGAAGATCTCTCTTCACATTGGCTCATTGCCGCCTACTCCCCTCTGCCCAAAGATGTCCCCCTCCTCTGAACGGAACAATTTTTTGTCTGAAAATTTTTTTCGCAAGTTTCCCTTCCTGA
Organism: Rutpela maculata; assembly: GCA_936432065.2. Lineage (NCBI taxonomy): Eukaryota > Metazoa > Arthropoda > Insecta > Coleoptera > Cerambycidae > Rutpela > Rutpela maculata. The sequence goes on from OW386293.2 coordinate 99,092,442, forward strand.
GGAGATATTACTGTGGATTAATTAAAATGGCTTAACCATATTGTCTAATAAAATCAATACAAGAAAAAAAAAAAATAATTGAGAGCCAAGCTAAAAGTAATAGTATATTTTTTCGATTATTAGCTTCCAAATGAGTAGGAACTAAGTGGTCTAGGTCTTCGCACTATATTTGACATTTGCTGGTTGGCAGAATAATGCGCCACAAGGTCAGGCAGAAAGATCACCACATCATGGGTGTATTCAAAATTTACATTACTTTTGGGCATTTTGATAAAAAAAAAAATGTCTATACCAGGAAGATGTGAGTTTTCATAGATCTAAATGTAAGAACACATTTCAAAAACACCCCGCATATTCAACAAATGTTGAATTTATCTAATGTACAACCTATTTTTACTGTATTTTCACCAAAGTTGTTCTCCTACTTACTTGTTTGAGGTATGGCAGGTAAAACGGGATTAACACTTGGTGGTGGGTTATACATAACAACTGTAGGTGGTGGAACATTATGGTCTTTCTCACCCCACCTACTCTTCCGTTTTCTCTTTCTGTCAAAACTTTCCATACCTTCCTCATCCTAAAAAAAAATGCTTTATCAATGTATTCATAAAATATACAGTAAAACCAAGTACTTCTTGCTTGATTTCAGTCTTAACTAGAATATTTTCTGTCTCTTCTAATGCCATTTCTGGTTCGTAGATATCTTCAGGATTCGCTTTGGCCTCCATGATCTCCAGGTTTTTCTCATCCTCTATCTCCCGTTTGAACTGCTGAACAAGTCCCAAATATTGCCGATAAGCTGCCGATTCTTTATGAAATAGGAACCTATAAACATTCAAAAACCGTTCCCAAATTAATACGGTCAAAAATGTGTGGAAATTTTTTGAGATCAAGTCCCTTTTCATTACTTTATTAAATATGGGCCCTGCTTTTATTATTGAGGTAACAAGAAAATCATAAAACTGTTCTAGGGCAATGATTTTATAATAAAAAATGGGGGGAAGCTTCTAAATGGGGGCCAACACCTGAACTATACAGAAATGAGGTGGAAGAATTAGGTTTTACATTTTAAATTGTTAACAACAATGTGCAAACGTCAGCATTTTTTTAAAACATATTTTTCCACCTTATGTAGTTTAAAACAAAATTTCATTCCAGAAATTCAAACAAGTCAATGTTAATATAGATGTATCAAAGATTTCTAAAACAAAATCTTGTTTTTCCATATTGTTTCGTACTGTAGATAATCTTTAGTGAACTAATTTTTTAATATTTTTATCAAAGAATAAAGTGAATTTTATAGAAAAAAACTTTGTATATACAGAGTGTTATGCAGGACGATACAAACTTTTTAGGAGCTGATAGAATACATCATTTAGAATTCGTTTAGCCACACTTACCTTAGTGGTTTTACGGTTTTCGAATTATTATTATTATTTCCAGCTGTCTATTCTTTCAGTTTGTTCTCTTGCTCTAATGCACATTTTTTCTCTTTAATAAGTTTAACGATTATCTAGATGAAGTAAAGATTAATAATGCCATTTTAATTTTACAAAAAGTGTTTTTTTATTAAAAAAAGAGGAGGGGTAACCCCCTCATGGGCTTCCAATGAAGCGTCAGACTCTTAATGACCAAAGCCCCCTCCTCCCGGGCTTGCCTGTATACTACCTGGGGGCACTGCAGCCTCCTGGGCTTATTGTGCTCACTCTGTATAGCCCTAGCAACTGTTGTTTCGCTGCGCGGTGCCCCTTAGATGGTCCGATCGGGAGCCAGGACCGATCACCCATCCAAGTCCTCACCGCGCGCTACGTTGCTGCACTTCGGTGATCTCGTGTAGGTCCGGTCCCACACCCGCCTAACGTCTCACCCTACAAAAAGTGTTAATGTCATATGACAAGTTATGGTTTTTTGTGTTCTATCGAACGGTAAAAATTATCTCAATAATAAACAGTGTGTGAAACAAAAAAACATAGTGACTTATTTAAGAAGTCAGTGTTAACTCATCTAATTTATGATTCTAAAACACAAATAAAACAAGGTTTACATTATTAATAATAATTTTATTATCCAAAGATATAATTCGAAAACTAGGATACAATGTATACCTCTACATCATTAGAATATATGAATACTGTCTTAACAAACAACACTTCCCCATGCAGTGGAAACATTGAATTGTTATCACCATCCCCAAACCAAACACCAATCAACATACAATAGATAACTATCGTCTCATAGTTTTGCTATCGGTGTTGGTAAAAAATCTTGAACAGCTAATTAAAAAACTGATATCTGAAGCCATTGGTCACAACATTCCCAACTATCAGTTCGGATTCCGCGAAAAGTGCTCCACCACACACCCATTAACAATTGTTACATCAAACATTCAAAAGTCAAAACTTGAAGGACAGCATAGTGCGGTAATCTTGATGGATATTAATAAAGTGTTCGACAGTGTGTGGCACTATACAAACTGGCAGTGTTGAACTATCCAAAATATCTTATATACTTAATAAACAGTTATCTAAACCAAAGAACTACAAATAAAATAAACACAAGCTTCTCCAAATTATTTAAAATACAACAAGGCTCCCCACTCTCACCACTGTTATACAACATCTACTGCTATGACATTTACAAGTTCGAAGAGGACTTTGAATACTTTAATTCCAACACATATATTCTACAGTACGCTGATGATACTGCTCTAATTAGTCATAATCGTACCCTAGAAAAAACAGTTGTCGAATTACAAAGCCTAATGAACAGAACAATGACATGGTTTAACAAGTGAAAATTAAAACCAATGAAATCTCAATATATTATATTTAATTATATCCCAAACAACAACTCACCAACAGTCACAATCAACAACACTCTTACGGCCCAAACAACAGTCAAATATCTAGGCGTAAGCCTAGATCACAAGCTGAACTTCAAAACCAACATCCTTAAAGAAAAAGTGCATCTCCAGAAGTAAACACTTTCGCTGCATGATCTACAAAAACAAGGGAATTAGCAAAAAGACAGCAGCTCACATTTACAAATCAATATGCAGACCAATATTAGACTACAGAATGCCAGAAAACCAGCATTAAAAAATATCCATGTCGCAGAAACATCAGCGCTTAGAGTCATCACCAAATGCCGAGATCCAAGAAATCCTATGTACAATCTACCAAATGCTCTACTATATCAAATAACCATCACAGAACCAATTCCACAGAGGCTATCCAAACTATCCACCAAAGGACCCCGCAGAATCCTTATGGGAAATGACTTTCGGTCAAACTCGTTGAAACTCTGGATTCTGATAGTTCTTGATATGTAGAACAAAAGTTCTCAAGGGCACTAAATCCTAAAAACTCATAGTTTTGAGACATAGCCTTCTGAAGTTGAACTTTACTGCATTCTGTAGCATGTCTCTGGGCTATATCTCAAAACCATGAGTATTTAGGACTTAGTGCCCTTGAAAACTTTTGTTCTACACATCAAGAACTACCAGAATCCAGAGTATCGAAGAGTATGACCAAAAGCCATTTCCCATAACGATTTAACTATGCTGTGGAATGCACATAAAGTCCAACTTCAAAGAGCTATATCTCAAAACCATGAGTTTTTAGGACTTAGTGCCATCGAGTACACATCAAGAACTACCAGAATTCAGAGTTTCCAAGAGTTTGACCGAAAGCCATTTCCCATAAGGATTTTGTGGGGTCCTTTGCCAAGCGTGATCACATGGAAATACTACGTCCTCTCATTGAAACAAAAAATCACCAAACAGCCGATCACAGGAAATTTACAGAAAAAACCCTGTGGGAACGCATCAGCGAACTAAGAACCGCATAATGAACAATTACCAATGATTACATTGACATGCGTTTGTTTCTTTTTTTTTTCCACGATATGTATACAAATCTACTACATAAATTATAAAACTTAATATATTATTGTAATAAGGCTGGTCAATGGTCATTTGAGTTTTTGCTCAATAAAGTACTTTTATTATTATTATTAATTTTATTTATCATTCATGTTCGAAATGAGAGCCCTGATTTCTGATACATCTTATTTATTTCCATTGTAATTAGGGATTCCAGTCCCTCGACCAGACCTGTGGTCTTCAGAGAAGCCTGCGGGAACTATCAGCTTACAACAACGATCAACACCAGTGGGGTTTTGTTTTTGCATCTCCAGACAAAGTGTAGTAAATGTACATGTATACAGGTCCCTTTTTTTAACTAAAATACGCTCAAAATTGGGAAATAATTCTTTTGATTGCATCGGTGGGCCTTCGCTTTCATTTTACAAGAACATAAGTTCGAAAACGAATAGTCATTTTGACTTTTCTGTTTTTTGTACCTTTAATTCTATCTTTTCTTGTTTTTAGATCTTGATTCTCTACCTTAGCTGGGAGAGGAGGAAACTGATGAATTGAACTTTCAATAGTGTCAAGCGGCATATGTCATTAAGCGACGTTGAATTGATAAGCCTTTGCAAAAATTATTTTTAATTACATCACCTTCAAATTTAAACGCCGATAGGATCAGTTCCATGCACTCATCACGTGCATTTATTACTATCATCCTTTCCGGTTAAGATATATGGTTACTGTTTTTGAATTTTCAATGTATTCAAAAAAATTTCACGGTACCTTAGCGTGGCACATTCCATTCAAAAAAGCACAAATTGCAGACATTTATTAAAATACCGTGCGTGTAGCCGAACGCTAGGCATAGGGAGTAAAATTACAACATTGCGCCTGCCAGCTGGCTAAAATGAAATAACAGGCTGGAATGCTCCGCTCGACGGAGGAATTTACGGCAGCTATGTTGTCATATCTATCGCGCTACGTGGATGTACATGCCTAATGGGAAATTACATGCACGGTATACGAACACCTTAGGTGTATTTTTTTCATAAACTTTTCTGAAAAACCAAACTTGCCATGACGTGATGTAAAATTCCCGAAGTATTTAAATTACCATGAAATATTTACTAATATTCGGGAATATATGGGGACATTAAGAAAAGCTGTTCATTGATGTTAATAATAAAGACATTAATGATCTTTTACAACTACTGAGGTACTAATATTTTAATATTTATCAGCTGACTGATGTCTAACGGTCTAATACTTTGGTGGGGTAACAGAACGTCAGCGATTTACTGCGCTCCGTTTGCAAGAATACATGCAGTCGTATTTTTGCGAAATTTTCGAATATTCGCAGCTCACATCCCTGCACTTTTGCAAAATTGAAATGGCATTATTAATCTTTACTTCATCTTTAACGCATTGAACAAAAAAATACACATTGGAGCAAGAGAACAAACTGAAAGAATGAAAATAACACCTCACATTATTGCATATTAGAATATATCTATGGATCTACAGGATTTAAAAAAAAAACTCAAATTGATGAATCACTCGAAAACCATAAGACTTTGTAGCAAGGTAAGTGAGGCTACATAGGTTCCAAATAACTTATTCTGTCAGCTCCTAAAAGTTTTGCATCGGCCTGCATAACACCCTGTATATGATCAATCTTTTGTCAAAATCTAGAGTACTCCACAGCTTCTAGGCAACCTCTACTTGGGCAACTATAAATAGAAATTTGATTCTAAATAACAAAAGCAGAGCCTCTTTCTCTACTTTTAATTGAAATGTGTGGACTTAATCTGGTTTAATAAATGTCGCAGTTTATCCCTGCATACCACAAACTGGGATCTTGATTTTTTCGCTGTCTAACGATGTCCTCGATACCCTGCCCACACTCTGCCACCATGCGTCCCAGGGACGCCATTGCCTCGTAATCTGGGGAACCTGGGGGGAAAACTTCACAACACGTCACTAAAAAGCCCTGTACAAGGACAGGGATGACTATTGGAAGTGCCAGAAAAAAGAAAATTAAACGTTAATATCATATTAATTAGCAACACTATTTTTGTCCCCAAGAACAAATTATAAATAACAGGTAGTTTCTTCCCGTCATGTTATTCAAACAACTTTGAACATGTATACACACAGTTGTATTTGAATGATACCTTCGTATCAGGCCACCTTTGAACGAAAAAATTAATTTAAACTTTGTAATGTAATTTTTATATATAATAAATTACATTTTACAAACAGAAACAATTTTATTGAGCACTTGTTTAATTTTCTTTTGAAACGTTGCAAAGGCAAAGTAGTCATCCCTGTTTATACTAAAAAAACTTTTGAAAAATATTCTGGACCGAGTGCCTAAAAATTGTGCCTGAAATACTTAATTATGACATTCTTAGCAGTACTTAACATCGATAACTATACATATGGTGCCCGCTTTCAGGTAATTAAAGTTAATGGTACAAAATGCTGCCAATTTTTTTTTACATAAAGTTTGAGGGTGTGATGTATCAAACAACCCCAGAAATATGAAGGCGCTAGGAAATAGGTAAATAAATTAGACGTGAAATTAAGAAAAAACAAGGAGAATTACAAGCTACTAAAAATGATGTACCTGAAGTTCCAAACGTTCACTTGAACAAATTTTAGGTGAAAAAGAAAAGTCAATAAAACCCACACATCGAATTTAGGCATAAACATTTTATTGCCACATTTGCTGACAATTATATCCACAATACTTAAGTTTTTACACCTAAATCGAAGTGTGGTTTTCATAAATTTTTCTTTTTCATATGAAATTCGTTCAAGTGAACGTTCGAACTTCAGGTACATTAAAAATGAGTTGCTGAAAATTGGTTTTTATGTTCCTTAAATGGCCATATCCAAGAGAGAGAGGGAGAGAGGGGGGGGGGTAGGGTTTGCAAATCCAAAATCCTGGGATCCCGGCAATATTTAGATATCGTAAATCCCGGGATCGTAGTCGATTGGATCCCCGGATTTTCGGGATTATAAAACAAGATGGAACAGTCTTTCAATTCTACAACATTTTAGTTACCTCCGGAATTGCATTCAAAAGACAATGATCGGCTTAAAAATGCCACTTTGACACTGGATTCGGAATATAAACTTTGGTGATTTGGTTAAACTATTGGAACCACTTAAAGGCATTGTGCTGATGTGATGCGAATTTATTTATCAGTTATTTCTTTAAATTTCATGTTAAAGCAAGTTATACCTACTTACATAATTCCAATGAGCAAGAATTAAACGCATTATTCCAGGTTCCTAAAAAAATGTCATTAGGGAAATATTAGAGAATCTTATAAAACGTTTCCAAAAAATTCCAGAGGTAATTGATGAAGAAGACTATGAAGAAGATAATATTCTCCTCATAGCACAGAAAAATCATTGGAAAACATTTTTAACAAAATGTTAGAAAACACAATGCACCCAATTCAAATACACCCTGAAACCAATTTGATATCATCAAATTAAAAACAAGAACTGAACACTTTTTGAAAATGAAGGCATATATGATCATCTGATAACGATACCACCAACTAATGTAGAATCTGAAAAAAATTATAGGTAAAAAAAACTTTTTAAAAACAAGCTTTTATTATTATTTAGGTGTACTAAAACTAACAAAATTAAACTAATTGTCTTAAAAGCTTGTCACGTGAGAAGTTCATATACAGGCATTAATTTTGTTTGACAGAGATTGTAAGTGCCTACCAAGCATTTTTTTTTTCAATTCACGCGACTAGGTTTTAAGACAATTTATTTCATTTTTTTCGTTTTAGTACACCTAAATAATAATAAGAGCTTGTTTTTAAAAAGTTTTCTTTTACATATAATTTTATTTTTAAATTTTTAATTACGTCTTAATTATTAGTTTTATATTCATTGCAGTGCGTCGTCCTTACTTAAAAGTACCGAATCCTCCGGTATTTCTATGAAAGCAACGTCTGAGTGTATACATTACCCAATCAAATTATAATTTAAAAAACTAAAAAATGCACTTTTTGGTACCATATTATTGTATTGTCACCAGAACTACACATATACAGGGGCGGTTTTAACACGCTTGCCGCCACCGGCACTATTTTAAGTTTTGGCTTCAATGGAACTGTCGTATCAACGAATTCATAAAAACGACTAAAGGAATATTAATTTTGCCACCCTTGAAATTTTGCCGCCCTGGGTACCTGCCCAGTGTGCCCAGTGGTAAAACCGCCACTGCACATGTATGCAAAATTTCAGCTCAATTGGACGTCGTTAAGTGGTTCGAAATTGACTTGCAAGATTTGGTTGCCCTAAAGATAGGTATTAACATACAAATAGGGCAAATGAAATCAAATCTTGTAATTACGTTTTCCATAACTGATACCATTCGTATGAAAATTAGATTCCAATTTGGAGTTAATACCCTTAACGAATTGCTTTTTCTATGCTACGGGCTTAGTCAACATTCTCAGTAATAAACATTTGGGCAATTTTTGTTAATGTAATCCTGTATTCATTATGTATCTACTTCCCGAAATCCCGGGATTGTGTAAATTTGACCCCGAAATCCTGGGATTGTATTATGACTCCGGAATTGCAAACCCTAGGGGGAAGAGAGTGAGAGAGGGGAGAGAGAGCCGGCGAGAATGGGACAGAATGCGGAAAAGGGGGGGGGGGGGGGGGGGAGGGTGGTTGGAGGGAGGCAGATAGGGAGAAGGAAGAAGAGGGAGGGGAGGTAGAGAAAGAGAGAGATGTCTGACCAAGAAATACTTCCTTGGCAATAACTTCTTTTCTTTGTACGTATATTGAAAAAGAACTATAAGCCTACCTAATAAAATTATAACACGAGTAGTGTTATGAAGTTTCACTCGATCATATAAAAATTATGCCAACTTTTTGACATGATAAAATAACTTGATAACAAATGAGTTTCAGCCTCGGTACCGACTTTGACATTTTTTACTTCTTTGATCTGACGCTACTTCTCAACATAACGGAGTTAAGCTGCCAGACCTGGACTATCCCCAATGTTGTGGATATCGTAACATGTTATTAAAGTACTCACGAACACTCATTTAGGTCACCAGCTCTTAAACAATATTAGGTAGCTTTACAGTTCCTTGTTCCTTCACAATATACGTATTAAGAAAAAAGGTATTGCCAAAAATAATAAATATTTCCCATCGGATTTCTTTCTCTCTGATATGGCCACATTAAGGTAATTATTTTGAGTAGCTTCAGGTAAAGTTTCAATAATGCTGGATCTGACAGTCAGTGTACTTTTTCTGTCCACCTTTGTCTATCATATTTTTTTGTACACTTGAAATTTACATTTTAGTCTTCTTTTACTGGATCTAACTTCCTAATGAATTATTTCTTTGTAAACTGAATTTGCTAGCATAACATATACATATAGATTTTAGTTTTAGTTTGAAAGTGTTGTATGCTCTAGGTTCCATTTCAATGGAATACAAAGTGTATACTTGTTTCTTCACCGATTTATCCCATTATTTATCTTTGTTAATACCTACAGTAGAACTTCGATTAACCGTCACTCGATTATTCGTTACCTTTTATTATCCGCCTATGATCTTGTTGCACAAATAGGGACAGTTTTTAAGGAATAACTAGGCGGGCCGATGAACAAGACCGATAAATTCCCGGAACCCGCTTCATACAAATGTAGAGAAATACACTTGTTAATCCTTCCAAGAATTCAACTGTGAAAACATGTGGCGTGTGGCCCAAGTAAAATAAAATATTAAAAATAGGGTAATAGTCAGCATTCGAGTTTTAAAGTGAATGTGAATAAGACATTTGAGCCGTGTAGATGTAAAACCCGCCAAGTCACAAAAACGCAAAAATTGAGTTATGTGCGGTTTTGTTTTGATATAGTACATAGGTATGTACCTAAAGAGGAGTAATTGTCAAAATCTGCCGTTTTGTTAGTAAAAATCTATATAGAAAAACTTGTTCATTTGCAAAATATCTCCAAGTCCATTAACATTTAACTACATAGTCCGCCAAGTCGCAATCGACCAATGGTAACCGTTTATTTTGAATAGCGTGATCAGGCGTGATGGAATTTCAGTTGCATTGTACAGTCGTCACAATTATCTTGCTTGTTAATGTTAAGTGCTGTGCTTTTATAACCATTATAAAAACTAAAATTTAGTGAATATGGAAATTGAACATATTGTATTGAAAATTACAAAAACGCCCCCTGAACACAGTCGTAAAAGAGCTGTCCAAAAAGAAAAGCACAAGCAAAAATTTGTAGTTAATAAATCCTGAGAGACTAATTACGGGACTAAAATTAAACAAAGATAAAGATACTTCCATTTCCAAATTATTATCCAAACATTATGGAAATGATTGGAAATCTTTGCAGGAATTGGATTTTTATAGGAATATAGTCGAAAAAATTCAAGATGAATGTATTCCATTGCCAGAAGATGAAACACAAATTATTTAATTAATTTGTTCATTTTTCTACGTTAGAATTTATTCTATTTAGTTCAGAATTTGTTATTGTTTTGTAAGTTTAAATTGGAAAGCCAATAAAAGTTCGTAGCAAAACCCGCCATTTTTACTGTCATTTTCAAAAGCCGCCAAGTCCATTTTTAATTTGCATTTTATACAATTTAGAGACATCTGTGATTATTTCTTTAAACTATACTAGGTTACACGAATTATTTTCCATTTAATTAACCAATTAGTTTACTAAAACAGTTTCCTGCAAACTAGAAAACAGTTTTCTCTATTTATCTCAAAACGCGATTAATTTGACTTGGCGAGTTCTGCATCTACACGGCTCATTTATTGAGTATATTTGCTCTATTTCATTAATTAAATAATTTTTGCGAACTGTGTTCTGTCTCTTGCTAGAGAATGAATACGAAAATGTCTAATAAAAGGAAACGTGTATGCTGGATTTAGCAAAAAAATTTGAAATTGTTGGACGTTTAAGAAAAGGAAAGAGTGCTACAAGCTTGTCAAAAATTTACAATGTGCCACGAACGACGATTAATGACTTAAAACGGTGTGGGGACAAAATAGAGGATCACATAAGTAAAATGGAATCAACTGATGGTGATGTTATTCGACGAAAAACAATTAAGTTATCCAAGCATGATGAATTAGATCAGGTAGTTTTTTATTGGTTTGCCCAACAGCGAAGTCAGGGCATTCCATTATTCAGCAGAAGGCATTAGAGTTTAACAAAAAAACATGTGATCCCTCATTCAAAGCGAGTACAGGATGGCTGGATAAATTCAAAAATCGCCATGGAATTAGGCAGTTGTCTATTGAAGGTGAGAAGTTAAGCACTAATAGCTCTGTTGTATCAGAATATGTTAGTAAACTTGAGGCAGAAATTAAAAATCGTAACTTAACATGCAGTCAAGTATACAACTGCGAAGAAACAGGATTAAATTGGAAGTCTCTTCCACAAAGAACACTGGATTCATCCACAGAGACGACAGCACCTGGTTACAAAGTTCAGAAGGAACGAATAACTGTTATGGTTTGCGCGAATGCTAGCAGTGAACATAGGCTTCCTCGAGCGTTCAAGAATATGAACTTAGATTTGTTACCAGTGAAGTATCGTGCCCAAAAAAATGCCTGGATGAGTCAGGAAATTTTCATTGACTGGTTTAAGTCATGTTTCCTTCCCGAAGTCAGCAAATATCTTCGCAGAAATAAATTACCTGAAGAAGCTATGCTTTTAATGGATAATGTGCCAACTCATCCAATTGAAGAGCTGAAATCTGAAGATGGTAAAGTAACGTGTCACTTTTTACCAGCAAATATCACGTCTTTGATTCAACCTATGGATCAAGGCGTTATTGAAAGTTTTAAGAGACGCTACAGGAAGACTTTTATCGAAGGCCCTATTTCCGAGACAGATGCAGATTTAAAAACTTATTGGAAAATGTTTACAATCAAGGATGCAATATACAATTCCGCTGAAGCTTGGAATAATATTCCAGAGAGAACTCTTAAAAAATCTTGGAATAAATTGTGGCCTGAGGAAAATGCAGTCAAACAAAATGAAGAACAAGAAATTACAATCACTTCTATGCAGCAAACAATTTCAGTTCTTCCTGGATATGAGAAAATCTCTGAAAATGATATTAGTAGCTGGCTGGAAATTGATAGATGATTTGGGTTATGAGATCTTGCCTGATGATGAGCTGATTACTCATGTGTTGAACTGATAAAACGAATGAAACTGAAGCTTGGGAAGATATTTCTGAAGATATGCCGTCCACCATCAGTGACATGGAGGCTCAAGATATGATGACGAAAGTTATAGATTGGTATGAAAATCAAGAGGAGGCAAACTCTCTGCAACTAATATTATTGCGTAAAGTTCGCAATCTTGCAAATCAGAAATGTAGGCAAACAATTAGACAAAAGAAAATTACCGACTATTTTAAAAAGTAATATATATTTATCTATATCATCTTCATAATATGAAGCATTTTTATATGCTGTACTATTAACATAATAAAGAATTAATAATTATCTAGTGACTTTCTATTATCCATCTATTTCTCATATTCGTCACCTCCCGGTCCCAACCCCTGACGGATAATGGAGGTTCTACTGTATTTTAATTTGCTTTGAGTACCTCTAGCTGTTACTTGGCAAATTTCAAAATATTCGAAAAAGTTAGAAATTATCAAAAACTTCAAAATAAGAAGAAAATATGCGTTTAATAGGTAAAATTTACCTTAAACTGAAATATCTCTAGATCCGAAAAGTTCAATGAACTCCATTTGTAGTAGCATCACATAATTATGCAACCTACGTAAAACTGTGATGATACATCGGTTGTCTGAAGGTGTTATTTTCGAAGGTTGGTACACAGCATACAATTTTATTTTATTTCTCTCTTAGAAAAAATGTTTATGATCTTTCAGTTATTCTTCACCATGCACAAAATATGTTAGAATATGTACAAGCTTAGCACATTAGAGAAACTTTGTTATTAATGTAATTAGAGTGAGATCCCAGAGCTGGCAGACCTACGTCATTTTAGCAAAGCTAATATTTTGACAACAAATAGTGTAATATCTAGTTAAGAACGTATGCGTATTTGTTAGTTTGAAAGAGGGTCCCTTTTGCAGAAAACAGGTACAAAAGGTACATAAGAATTTTACTCAGTACGTTAAATTATGATAGCTGGATTATTTTGCAAGTGACACGCTAACTACATGGTGTAAGCGTCAGCCTCTAAATCCGAAGGTCCGAGGTTCGATCCCTGAGAAACCAAATTCCAGAAAGGGAGTGCGTGAAGTACTTGGGTGTACGCTTAGACAAACGACTGACGTTTAACCGACATATAAACGAAACTATACGGACCGTTTATTTCATGTCCAGGAGTCTGTACCCACTCTTGGCAAGGAATAGCAGACTCAGCAGACAGAATAAAAAATTAATTTATACTGTTATTGTGAGGCCGGCCCTTACATGCGCGGCACCAGTGTGGTGCAGCACGTCGGTCACGACAATAAAGAAACTAACAGTCCTGGAACATAAATTTATGCGCCTCATCTCAAATTCCTCACGATATACCTCCTTAAGAGACCTTTATGCACGTTGTCACGACATAATGCCACTGGCGGACTACATTAAAGTTACATCACAAAAATTCTACCAATTTAAACTTGGCGATAGTCCGCTTACAAACAACATTACTCAAATTAGAGCATAATGCACCTTTTCGCATAAAACACAAATTACCATATCAGGCGTTGCCCATCTTTCGGCAACCTATTTAGCCATATCCCCTTTTCTCTAAGTACTATAAAATCTATCACACACAACTTCCGATATATAACTCTTTTTACCTTCTTCTTTTCTGTTTGTTGCCTTTTTCGTTTCCTAAATTTTTCCCTTCCTAATTATATTTTTTGTAAATATCAAAATCTTCTGAAACTTTAAATGCTTTAAATCATAAATTGTGCGGTCTAGCATAGCCGCTCGCTCTTGCAATTACTTGAAGCGGGTTTTTTGGCCGATAATTTTCCCGCGTGGTCATCATATATATCTCTGATATTTATTTATACACGCACCTTCTACCTTTTCATTTCAATTATTTTAAGTTATCTTTTTACATGTTTAACTTTAATTAATATTTATGTTGCACCCCGTGACCAGGAGATATTATATTATTTTTCAGTTCCTCTTAGCTCTACCTGGCCTCACTTCGTCCAGTCTTTCAATTTCCACGACGACTGGCGCCGTGGATGTCTAACTGGCTCCGAAGGGAGTACCTGGGGAGGGTCAAATGCTGTATTATTTTAATTTTAAATAAACTAGTTTTTGATTTGATTTGGTTCGATCCCTGAGCGTTCTCAGTTTTTTTTTTCAAATATACGTACTAAGAAAAAAAGTTATGGCCAAAAATAATAAATATTTCCCTTTCGGTTGTCTCTTTCTTGGTAATCGCCACCTTAAGTTAATATTTGTTGAAAAAAAAAGCTGAGAACGCTCAGGATCCAACCTCGGACCTTCGGATTTGGAGGCTGACGCTTACACTATGTAGTTAGCGTGTCACTTGTAAAATATCCAGCTATCATAATTTAACGTACTGAGTAAAATTCTTATGTACCTTTTGTACCTGTTTTCTGCAAAATGGCCCCACTTTCAAACTAGCAAATACGCATACATTCTTAACTAGATATTACACTATTTGTTGTCAAAATATTAGCTTTGCTAAAATGACGTAGGTCTGGCAGCTCTGGAATCTTGGACTAAATACATTGGTATTAAAAACCGAAAAAATATTCATGATTAGGAGGAAAGTCAAAAGTTAATGTTGCTGCTAACTTCACTCCTGATGCCAAATGATGGCAAATGTCAATTATTTATCCTCATTTTAGTGTACAAAAAATAAATTATATACAGAATATAAAATACAACACAATTATGTATCTTCATATAAACTAATTTTTTTAAAAACACCATTTTCCAAATTAAAATCGAACTTAAAATAATAACTTGTCAGTTTGATTTTGATTTTTCAATTTCTTCTGTGCCACAATCTAGTGTGTCATCACAGTTTTACAAGACTGTAACGTCACCACAGGGTATTGTAACTACACAGAGGCAAAAGCAAGTCTTCCGTCAAAACCAAATTTGTATACGCATCGCCATTTTTTAATTGGTATATCAATCAATCTCATTTTCATGTTGTTCAAGTTTGGATTTGTGAGTTTTATTATTTCCACTCATTTTGAGAGGTTGGAAACGTTAACCGAAAATTAAAATACTCATAAATAAAATGTACTGCCCAACTCAATTGAAAATAGGCACCGATTGTAAACAATTCAAATGGTAATATTTTTCAATCCTACTCGAAATACACTGTTTTTTCAGTGTATCCTAGGGCATCTGAACGTGATGTTACCTCAAAAATAAATGTATTTCTTAAGATTTACAAGTATTAGCAGAGCAAGATGGAAACACCCGTTAAGAACATTATAGGAAATAATAAATTAAACAGTTTTGTTTTCTCACATCAATTAATGTTATTTTAATTTCGACTATGTTAATTGGTGATACATTGAATATATTATAGTATAGGCTGAAGGACCTCGGTCAGTGGCCTGTTGAATTGTATACAGTGTGTTCCAGGATAGAGGTGTAACAACGGACCAAAAATATTGGAATTTTGGAATGGTATTTGGGGATTGAGTCCTGCTTGTTGTCAAATTAAAAATTAAAGTATACCAAAAATGACTTGATTTGGTGTTCTACAGGGTGTTTTATAAGCAAAGTTGTAAAAATCACCACTAATAAAGTTAAAGGTACAAAATATGAAAAAATTCCACTAAGAAAAATTATTTAGAATGCAATTTCATACCTCTATACCAAATTTCAGGAATATAAAATTATTTTTTTGAAATTTCCCATTTTTTCAATAAATTAGTATTTTATTTTGAACCATTCAATTAAAACTGCATAGAAATTATTTTTTTGTGAATTAATATTTAAAATTTTGTAGAAGCTAAAAGTAGGCTATGAGAAAAGCAGTGGATACATATTTATCATTTATTATATTTAATTTCTGTTTCAAATTAACAAACCAAGCATAAAAAATTAAGTGAAAATGGTACTCACAGTGCGTGAAAAAATTTATATTGTGCAATGCTACGGAATTGGCGGTGAAAACTTGCTAAGAGAAGTGGTAAGCCAATTTAATTTGAAATTTCCAAACACTGCTTTGTCACGTACTCAGGCTATGAGAATAATTAAAAAGTTTCTGGCTACTGGTAGTGTTCTCAACATGAAAAGAAAAATAAAAGCATATGATGAAGACAATGTTGGGGCTATTATAGCTCATGCCTCTGTTATAGAAAATCCTAGGATGCCACTAAGAGAGAGATCAGCTCTTATTAATATTAGCAAGTCTGAACTCCAAAGAATTTAAAAGGCAAAGAAAATTAGGGCATATAAAGCAAATTATAAACATACACTTGAAGAGGGAGATGACGGCCGTAGGTTGGATTTTTGTTTGACCATTGGAGCAAAAATCATGGGAAGAGAGATTTTTTCATCGTTTCATAATTTTCTCAGATGAATCCACATTCACAACCAATGGTGTTGTTTTATCTCAGAATTGCCGGTTTTGGAAAATCCAAATTTTAGAATTCATTGTAGAAGACAATATTATAAAAAAGTGAACGTGTGGTGAGCCCCGTTTCTTATCACGCTGGAGTTATTGGATCTTATTTCATTGAGGGAAGGTTAAACCAGCACACTTATTTACAGCTTCTTGAAAGATTTTCTGAAGAACATTTAAATATTTTAAGAGATATGCCTTTAGTTCATTTTCTACATGATGATTGCCCTGGCCACTCCACAGAAATGGTTAATCGGTGGTTTAATTTAAATTTTGGAGAAAATTGGATTGCCAGGAATGGACCGATCAAGTGGCCGGCGAGATCCCCAGACCTATCAATATTGGATTTCTTTTTATGGGGTCGCCTCAAGCAGTGTTTACGCTGAACCACTCCCTAACGATGTAGCAGTATTGAAGCAGAGAATTACAAATGCCGTAAACTCCATACCGTTCATATTCGAAAGAGTTTTAAGGACTTCAGGCGAAGGATCGAAATGTGTGTGGATGTGGGTGGTAGCTACGTCGAATAATAAAAAAATTGTAAACATTGTTTTGTATTGGTCAATAATTAATTTGTTTGTGAATCTGTTATGTTTTTGACATTTATTACTTGTTATAAATTTTAAACCTCATTAATCTTGTTAGTAATTGTTTCTTGTTTTACAATTAGTTCGATTAACATTATACCTTCTTACATCTCGTATATTCAATTTTTTATTTACCAATAGCCTACCTTTTGAGATGATTAACATTTGCTCCTACACAACTTTAAATATGAATTCAACTCTTAATTCGCAAAAAATGGGAAGTTTCAAAAAAATAATTTTATATTCCTGAAATTTGGTACAGAGGTATAAAATTGCATTCTAAATAACTTTTCTTAGTGAAATTTTTTCATATTTTGAAAAATAAAGGTACTTTATTAGTGGTGATTTTTACAAATTTGCTTATAAAACACCAAATCAAGTCATTTTTTGGTATACTTTAGTTTTACAACAAGCAGGACTCAATCCCCAAATACCATTCCAAAATTCCAAAATTTTTGGTCCATTACACCTCTTGTTACATCTATCCTGGGACACACTGTATATCAAGTCAACAAAGCACTTTTATTATTATTATATAAGTATTACGTAGCTATTATTTAAATTTCTGCCTGGTTCCCATACTTAAATAGTTTGTCCCAATAAAATAAAATGCTTTATATTTATATTTTATTAATCAACAATACTGAAAAATTATTTGCATGAATTTTTAAATATTTGCTTGGAGCCAGCATGGCATTAAAAAAATAAGAATAAACTTAAAAAACTCAAAATTTGAGGTTACGTTAGTTACATGATGCACATTCCCTTGTCTCTCAGTGTAGACGCAATTGGTACACAATGTCACAGAAATCGAGCAATCAAAACTCAAAGGTGCCGCCAAAGCTTTCGCCTCTGTGTAGTTACTTATTCGTGACTTCACACTAATGGAGTCCATTTGTTTTAATTTCTTATATTACAAAGTATTTTTGTCATTCAGTAAGTTAATTTTTTACGATTAAAATACATATTACCTAGTTATCCTACCTACAACAGAATTGGAAATGAAAATGTCAAGAATGCAGCACCATTTCTTTCAAAATAGAAACTCGAGAAACACTTACCAAAATTACCTTTAAAAATATATACCAATACTAAAAAATAGTTACCTGAGTTCATATCCTTAAAACCAGCTACTGAGCCCACGTTATTCAAAATCTGCATGCTCGATGGAGGAGGTACATTCATTGGAGGCATCTGGTTTGTAATGGGAGGTGGCTGACTAATATAAGAAGGAGGCGGAGGTTGCAGGGCACTCCCCGAGGTATGTATGGGGAGAATAGGGGGAGGGCAATTCATGTTCATATTAACCGTCATACCGGGTGGTGGCAAAATAGGCTGTGCCATTAAAGACGGAATGGCGTTAGTGATAGTTGGAGCTGTAGTTACCTGCACTACTCCAACAGGCAGGGCAACTGTGACAGACGAAAAAGTCGCTTGGGGTAAAATCTGATTAGGGGGTGGTGGCTGAATGTTTTGTATAGCTTGCATTTGATTAGGCGGAGGGATATTGTGAACTAGGACATTTTGTGTATTAGCCAATGCCATAGAAGTAGCTACGTTTTGGGACGCTGCCAATAAATTAGGAGGCAAGCAAGACATCGTACTTAACGTCTGATTTTCTGGAATTTGGGGTGGCGGAACAGATTTATTAGGAGGCGGAATATTTTTTATGAAGTCCGGATCAGAAATACTGTTGTCCTCGTTGGGAGTTGGAATCGCCATCAAATCTAGAGGTTTCGGGTTGGGAATTTCATTTAACTGAATAGAATTTGGCGTGGGAATATTCTGAACTTGTATAGGGGCGGGGTGGGGGATATTCAACGTGTTTATCGGCTCAGGTTGGGGAATATTTTGTACCTGTATAGGATTTGGTGGAGGAATCGATGCTAATTCAACAGTTGGTAAGCAAGGGGTTGGAACAGGCAACACGCTTGGTGTAGAAACAACCGAAACAGGTATATTAGTTGTGATCATAGGAGGAGGCAACGTAACTGTAGTCAAAATCGGATTCTGTAAAGATGTAGTCACCAGAACATTTTGAGAGACAGGTGCTGGTGCTAAAACCAAAGTACTACTGATTTGTCCTTGTACCATTTGCGGTGGTGGAACATTTAAAAGTAGCGGTGGAGCAGTTATCACTGTTTCGCTGACGGTAGTGTGCTGTGGGACGTTAGGAAAAGATATTGTAGGAGGAGGTAACATGTTCTTCAACAAAGGTTGACCGGTAACATCTTGAGGAGTAATGACAACAGGTTGTGCTTCAAAGCTTTGCTGAGTTATGGAGGTAATGGAGCTACTGAAGGAAGTGTTTATGGTAATTTTCGGTTCAAAATTTGGAATTTTCTCAGAAGAAAAACGAGAAATGCGTTTTTGGAGGCCTTTAGGGGACGGTGAGCGACGGCGAGGTACCCATCGATTAGATTTGTTTCTTTCCTCGCTAAAGCAGAAATTAACATTATAATGTAGCAGTTTTTAACATTGTAAATATTTACTTGTACATTTTATCGTGGTGGTCCCTTGATTTATTAAAAGACTTCAGTTTTGAATCGAACTTCTTTGTGTCTTTGAGCTGCTTGAATTGATCGAGAAAAGATCCATCATTGGAAAAAGCGTTTTTAACATCTTTTTGAGCAGGACTTGTAGGACTAAAAGCAATAATCGTTTGTAAAATTTAATGTTTCAGTTTTGACAGCTATCTTTACCTTTTCGTAACCTGTTTGTTAGGAGTGTCATTTTTGGATTTATTACTACTCACTTCTACCTTTGCAGCTTTCTCTTTTGCTTCTAATTTTGCTAATATTTCTCTTTTTTTCTGCTCTATCACTTTTTCCTGATGGGACATTTGCGCGAAACGGTCATTTCTTGTAATTTTTGGTTGGAAAGTATCTGACAATGGTTTCTTTGACATTTTTATCTTTCTCCTCTTGTCATTAGGAAAAATAACAGAACTTCGTTCTCTACGTCACCTACATCATAATTAGGTAGATTCCCGTCATAATTAAAAGCAATGCATTAATTAAAACCTAAAACTCACTAAATTTTCCTTAACAACCACTGTCAATAATAAAATAATGTCAATATGGCACTGAGTAGTGATGGGCGATATATCACGAACTGTGATTTAATCACTGATATTAAGAAATCGCAGGTAACGACTGTTAGTAAAGTTGGCAGAAAAGCGTGACGTGATCACGACTTTCCTTCCGTATTTCGTTCCCTTGACGTGGTTCAACCAAGACCAATATAATAATTAACAATTTCTCCCGTACATCGTATTATGAAAGTCGTGATCACATCACGTTTTAAATTCACTGATATAAGAAAATCACAGTAACAATTTACGTTGTGATTGAAAAATCACGATATCGCCCATCACTAGCACTGAGCAACTGTCAATAACAGAAGCAGCCATTATCAAAAAGTAAAGCGTTTTTTAGTGGATGTCACCTTCGAGGATAAATGCTTGAAGGACGTCATCATCGGCGTTCTTTATGTCTGTGGACGTCACAAATTTCAGAAAATTAATTTATGAGGCACACAGAAGTAAAAATGTTTCTTATTGGTTTATAGAAATTCAATTTACGAGATATGTAATATGAGTTTATGGGTGTAATTGATTTTTAAGGGCGCGGTTTATATCAACAAGTTTAAATCAAAATCAGCTTAATCAAATATCAAACACAGATGAGTGTTAAACATTTTTATCTATATCTTGTTTATAAACATAAATTGAGCTAAGAATTGTCTCAACGTTTATTTTGTTAAGTTATAATATAGTTTTGTGAAATATTGTTGGATGTCACGTGGTTTGGATTGCCTAATTGGTCCAGCTTAAGTCTATAAACAAAAAGTGGATAAAACCGGCTAATAGGTATCTCGATCAAATAATTTACCACGTTTGATCAGCAACAGCGACTAATAACAATCACACGCATGCACAGAACGTTCATAATCAGTTCAATCAATTCTCGAATCTCTATTAGTAAAAGTCGCATTCGACTTTTGGAAAATATCCACCGAAATTTGCACGACTCTAAATAATATGCATTATCGAATGTCACATTCTACAGTTTTCAGCAGATGTTCAACGAATGTGTAAAAAAAACATTGTAATTTAGAGTTTTGCAAATTTCGGTATATATTTTCCCAAAGTCTAATGCGACTTTTACTAATAGAGATTTGAGAACTGAGCCCCCAGGTCTGTGATTTAAATATAATTTGAGTCTTTCAGAATGTTCGGTTATTAACTGCTGCTCGTTAAAATAAGCCTCACATAATCCCTAAGAGGTAAATATCTTAGACTTCGACCATATATTATCTAGACTCGGCATGTGGGCGTGTCGCATGTTACAAGATGTTTTTGCGGGGGGTTTCAAGGTACCCTGAATTCTATTGGCTAATTCAAACGTCGCGGGTCGAATGTCGAAAATGCATTAAAACTTTGTTTACATCGCCATTGTTATTTGTGGCTATTTTTGTTTTATTTATGTGTTTCTTAGACTTCCATAACATCCAGACAATTTTTCTGTTTTCAAAATCGCTAAATAGTGTTTTATATACGATCTCGCGTTAGAGAAAGAATGGAATAAATCATTTTGTAGGCAAGTATTATCTTATTTGTAATTATTCCTCAGGCGTAGTTGTAGGGTTTCAGGTGCTCTCTAAAATAAACTAATATATAAGTAGATAATTATTTTACAGACTTAATACGTATTTTTTAATAAAGTTGAATTTGTCTATGAGGCATTTCAGATCTTAGACTAACTAATATTGACTAGGTACTCTTAGTTTTCCAATGCAAATAAAACTCAAATAGGTACTGCTTATTAAACCAGCTTCTGTATATTTGGTTTAAATTATATAGGTATTGCATGAGATCAAATATGAGTTAATAAACTGATAGTTTAAGTAGGTAGTACAATTTATTAAGTGGCATAATATATTATATCTATTTTTAATGTTTTAGATTTCTAAAAGAATTGGATGCCCAAAAATAGTGACGGAAAATTGGACCAGTTATAGAGACCACAAGATGTATGCAAAACGTCGTTCAATAAAGTAAAGTACTTAGGAAAAGTACCATATTATCTATAGCAAGCACGTTAAATATTCAGAACACATTCTGTTGGGTAAGTATAATCTACACTACCGATGATATTTTAAAACGTATTGATCAACTGCATGCTACGTTCAATTTTGATTCTATTTCAATACAATACAATTACTTTTATGTGACTTTTATGAATGTATAGCATGAATAAATAATAAAATGTTTGTACTTCTGCTCATATAACAGTTGTTGCTTTAAAAATTGGTACATTGCAAGATAATAAAGAATATTTCCGAATGACTTATTTTATAAAAAAAATAATCAGGATAATCTTAGTATGGAGTACGAAAAGAAACAAATTGAAATATCTCAAAAAAAAGGTGATACAGACAGTAAACATTTTTTTAAAAACAGCTGTTTTGAATTCAATTTAGGTTAACAATGTACATTTCCATGAAAATCTGAATGTCAGTTTATACATTCACAATACTTGCTTTAATAGCGAGTTTATATGTGCATGGATTTAGTGGCGCCAGTAGATGTTGGCACGCCAGTAAAAAAATATTGAACATATAAACAGTTACTGGCGAGAACTGGCGAGCAAGTCTTGACCTTGCATGCAATGATGCAAAAATGTTAGGAATTTCCAACTTTGTGGCCCGCCAGTACCAAGTTGTACGCCACTATGAAGTAAAATTGACATAAACTTTGGGTTGTCTAGAGACACCCCAGTGAACACACATATGGCTGTTACGTACCAAAGAGAGATTGTTAAGGTAACACACACCATATTACCAAATATATCTCCGTTATATAAACCATCTTCAAATGCCATATACATTTGAGTTATTAACAAACATGCCTGTTTGTTAAATACAAACATTATAATATGTGATTTTTACATAACTGCTGCATTACAATAACAAGTATTTTGTATATTTACATGCCATATAATATTTATGTATGTCTGTTATCACCATGTAGATTTTAAGTTATATTGCCTGTTTGTTAAATAATAACATTAAAATATGTGATTTTTACGTAACTGCTACATTACAATAACAAGTATTATGTGTATTTATCAGCTTATATAACATTTATGTATTTCTGTAATCAGTATGTACGTTTAAAGTTATATTGCTTGTGTGTTAAATAATAACATTAAAATATATGATATTTAGATAATTACTACATATTACACATCAACCCATCTTATATGTTTACACCAGATATAACATTTATATATTTTGTGATCATCATGGACATTTTAAGTTTTTCTACAATTACATTACACATATATATTTAATCATGTAATTTGGTAAACTACAAACGTGAAACAAGCTAGCTTACATATGGAATGTCAAAAAAGTTTGGTTAAGTATATATATTATGTATATTGTTTTGGTGTAGTAGTGAGTGTGCTGCTATAGTTAGGTTATAACATCAGTGACCAGTGTAGTTTAATCAACATAATAATAGCATGCCCAATGAAAATAAGAAGCTCTTTTACCAATTAACGCTTGTGATATTAAACAAAAATGTTTTCAATTGCCATTAAGTGGTAATGAAAATGTAATTGTGCCTATATAATACTTGATGACTTATTCGTTTAAATACTCTATAAATTTATTAAAATAATGATTAGTATTACCGGCCGTTTTATTTTTATTTATGTATCTAATAACAAAAAATAAAACTCGCCGATCAAAAACTAGTTTGATAATCTCGTATCTTCATACAGTTGGATAACGTTTTAATATTGTGATGTTTTAAATTTCCCGGTAAATCTGGTTATAAAATTATTATAGGACATCTCTTTCGCACTCTGTATTACATAGTTCGTGCTAGAAAAGGATACCAAATTAACTCAAATATCCCTAACTATACCTAACAAAATAACCTAATCCTAATATTCTAACCTAACACCTAACACAAGTGACCCGAAGGAGGTGCAACGTGACTTCTAGCGTGCGTTTTAACATGTTAAATATCGTCTTTGTTTTTGTGTGGAATCAAGTTCAGAGATCAAAACTATTGTAGGTAAGTACGTAGAAGTGTAAATCATTAGCACCTCGGTGCAGTGTTAAGTCGCTTATTAGGTACCTACTTATTTGTTGGAGTTTTATTGAGATTGAAATTTAATGAAATTTAACTAAGCTCAAGCCACAGAAAAATTATAGGTGCTTTATTGTAGCTTAAATTGTATAATCACAATCATTAAAATTACACATTTATATAAGTAATAAATGGAAACAAAGTCCTCGGGCAACGATGTAACATATTGTAGGTATATGCTTATACAAATCTTTTATAACCAGCATTAAACTTAATATAAATATTGAAAAACTGGTCATATTTGATCACTATAAACTGTTGCTGCTATAGGGATTTAACCTATTTATGTCATCATAGATGTCTATGTCTAATTTTGTGTAATTACTAATTAAAAATAATATCTCGTAAAGGTAAAGACAAAGAATTTCTAAAAAAGTTAGAAATTGCTTTTAAGTAAATAATACACAAAAAAGTTATAAAATTTTGTCATAAACTATTGTTCTAGCTGCTGTTAACGAAACGTTCCCACATTGTGAAAAAGAATTTGAGAACATCGCTAGTGAGTGGTTCAGACTGTCAAAGCAAAGGCTACAGAGAGAAAACAAGAAGCTGGAGCAGTTATTGTACCATAATTTATGAGATATGTATGAAAAAAGGAAACCAGGCGCCAAAAACTAGTTTTAAGATAATTAAGTTTTAAGTATTAGTCTGCTTGCAAATTCATGCTGACAGGTTTGTCTGTAACTAAATTTTTTTTATATATAGGAAATTTGTTTTCGTCATTATCTGAGTATTATTGTCACGTTTGTTGAATTTTTCTTGTTTCTAATAAATTTTTAGCTCCTTTTTGAATAATTGAAGAATTCTTGGTTTTTCATTAACTATTTTCGTTCAGAATTTTAGTTGATATTTGGTACAATTAAACTTGGATAACCATACATTAAACCAAACTTTATTCGGATGTTAAATATATAGTTCAAAAAAGCATTTATTCAGTCACTAGAGTAAATAACTAATAAAACTAAAAATTACCTGTGTTTAGTATATACTAAACTAAGATAATATAATAATAACTCGACTCTCAAAAATAGTATATTTTGTGTATGTAGGTGTATAGACTTAGAAAATGCAAAGCGTCGTACTTCTCATTAATATGCCTGCGATTTTCGTTTCTACTGTTCGTTTACGCTACATCAAAATCAAGTGTTATTGTAGCCTTCAACGTCACCCTCAAAATTCACAGTTTTTAAATGTTGTAAAAGCCCGAGCATCATTTGGAACAAACTTCATTAAGCTTTTAATGTATACCTTTTTCCCTGAAACTTCTTTTAATGTAAGATAAAGCTGTTCTGTTTTACCAAAAACTTATACACTTTTCTTGTCTCTATAGTAATCATGCTAATGTTTATTTCTTCATAATTTATAGCGGAATGAAAATGATTCATGTATACTGTCAGGCTTTTCTTTATTTTTTTTACCTTATTACATAGCTTGCAATCAGCTAACTTTTTCTGTATATGTTATTTTTCTTCAGCTATTTTATCTTCTATGTTTTCTGTTAACCAAAAGTTTGCTTGTAATAAACCAAACTATATAGTTTAGAGAATGTGCAATTTGGCATTTAGTTCCTTTATTAATTTGGCAGTTGGTTTATTTTTGATTAACTCATTATATAAATGCAGGTAATCTTCTTGTATATATGTATTTTATGAATATAAAAATTATTTATTTAAATTGACCTTTTTTTACATCTAGTTTTTCCTTACTTGAGCCATATTGTAACAGTAGTACAAGGTGTCCCCGGATGGGATTAGCTATACAACAAATGACCTACATTTTAATTTTTAGACAAAAAATCACTATAAAAATTTCCGCATTTTTAAAAAAATACGATTTATATTAAAAAAATTATTTTTTTATGAAGGAGCAGGGCGCTTAAAAATTCCAAAAATTTGAATTTTGCCTAAGAGTAAACTACCTTTATTTTTCATTTTTAATAAAAAAGCCATTTGAAATACTTTTCTTTCATAATCCTAAATTTTTTAGTATCCGTTACGGAAAAATACGAAAACTAAGGTGAGGCATTGGGGAAAAAGACGTATTAAACAAGATTTAATAAACAATTTTTTCAAATTGCATTTTCCTTAAAAGTGAGAAAAATAAAGGTAGTTTGCTCTTGGGTAAAATTCATATTTTTGAAATTTTTGAGCGCCCTGCATAAAAAAGTACATTTTCTTAACACATCGTATTTCTTTAAGAAGCAAAATTTTTTATAGTGACTGTCGAAAAACTAAAATTTGTCCACTTGTGGTATAAGTAACCCCATTTGGGGACACCCTGTATATTATTTGCTACCCCCTTGTGCATATACCACGGAAATTGCATGTTATATAGCACACATGTAACATCAGAACATATTTTAAGGTAAATATTTTGAAATACAATATATGTCTTTTACATGTATGTTATATATTTGCCACATACGAGTATGTTACAAGTTATGTTGCCATTACATGGCTATAACTTTTTTTGTGGCTGAAATTTTAAGGTCCATGTACCTTACATTTACCATACATCCAATATCCTTGGATATAACACGTTGAATAGATTACGTAAGAGAAACATACCAGGTATGTATCCGTGTTCACTGGGACTATCCTGGCTAGTTACTTGTACTAGTAGCTGGTACTGTCGCGAGCAAAAAAAAATAGGACAACTATTTTTTCCTAATATAAATATGTCTCTATTTGCACACTTGCAATGAATTTTGACAAATAACTGACAATGTCACAAAAATTAGTTGGATGTACAAAAATAGATTTTATACGATATAAGACTTGTCCAATTTTTTTTGCGCACAGCAGTACAAGTAACTACTAATATAAATTCGTCTATAGAATATAAAAATGAGCATTAAGAAAACAACAAATAACAGTGGATTTCTGAGGAAATTACAAAATTTCTTGAATTATATGAAAAAGAGGCGTGTTTATGGGATGCGCATTTTAATTGTTATAAAAATAGAGAATCTCGAGTAATTGTTCATGAAAAAATAGCAACAACAATGGCGATTGATGGTTTTGACAGTGTGAATGTAAGGCTAAGATTCGTTCAATAAACGGTTTCTAAAAGATTCAGGATCTTCTATTGAAAGTTTTAACACTCTTTCTGATGCACCTAAGTTTTCTCTACTTGCAATCCATTTTCTTAACCAGATACGGTCTCTTTGCTTATCATTTAGTTTATTTTCCACGTTGCTAATCTATTGGAACAATCCCTCATAGAACAATGCAGCACTCGGTACGAATTATTATTTTCTTTAATTTATTACTTGACATTTTGTCTCAATAACCACCTGCACTCAGAAGTCAAAGAATAAGACTGACTAGATAAAATTTAAAATTGTGTGTAAACCTCTACTGGAACGCAAGTTGGACTGGCGTTTCAACTGGCGCCAGTAAATTCATGCATGTATAAACCTGGCATTAGGTACATTTTATGAAAAAGACAAATTATTCATATTATTTGTTAACAAACAATCATTTGTTAAAGCACCGTTTATTAATAATATTTGATTCAAATATATTTGCATTATTTTTTGGAAAGTCATCATCAAATGCAATAGGTAATTATTTTTTCTTTTATTTCTTTTTCGAGACTTTTGTATACTTATATTACATTAAAAATAATACTCTCTATGTTTTATTTCAGTACCAACCTTTACCACATTGCTTTGAGGATGGTTCATCAGATGATATACATACACAGAGTCTAAGAAGAAGAGCCAGATGAAGCTCAACATACAAGAAATTACTTTTAGAGCTTAGCGACACTAGAGAAATTAAAAAGTAAAAATTAACATCGTTAAAACAGGAGCTGACAGTCTTAACTCGCTAAGCTATAATAACGAATTATTACCGAACTAACTGCTAGTAATATTTTCTAATAATACTAATATACTAGATATGCACTGACAGATTTTCCAAATTTATTAAGGTACCTATTACCTCTATATATATAGAGAGAAAATATTCTAAATTAGTTTTAAAAACATATCGGTTTCAGTAGAAATTAATTAAATGAAAAATTATTGTTTTAAAATAAGATTAAATAATATCATCAAATAATTTTCTCGGTTTGACCTAAATGCCACTAGACATTCAGTAAAGATAATGCAAGTGGCTGTAAAATAT
This sequence comes from Rutpela maculata, assembly GCA_936432065.2. Classification (NCBI taxonomy): domain Eukaryota; kingdom Metazoa; phylum Arthropoda; class Insecta; order Coleoptera; family Cerambycidae; genus Rutpela; species Rutpela maculata. The sequence continues at coordinate 99,120,853 of OW386293.2, forward strand.
GTTGGGTGCATTTCTCAATATAGTATAATGAATTGGTCATTAGATTTTAAATTTTTTGCCTAATCATCAGCCAAGAGAATGTGTTATGTGAACAACGCAACTAATTACCATATCTATCGTAGTTTTAAGTTTGACTTTTGGCCCTGCTAGAGAGTATAGTAGAAAGTTGTTGTACTTCTCATTTTTCCAAATCGTCCCCCTTTGGCACAGAGTACATATACTTTTCATCACTTCGATGAGGATAGTGATGCGAATCTTAGAAACTAAAAATCTTAATTGAAGTTATTCTCAGTCTTGGTGTCATATCTTTAATTTTTGGACAGTATTTATTTGAAATTTGAGCGTTACTTAAGAGTACGCAAAGCTTTTAGTCTTTTAATATATTGTATATAGTTTAATTAGTGAATGGGTTTCATATATACCAATTTTTGTAGAGAATAAGTTTTTGTTAACCCAGCTGATATGGATATATGCAGCGATTAAGAATCGACTCATTTATTGTATTGAAGGTGTATTTGTTAATTAACATAGAATAAACGGCAATCAGTTATAATAACCTAGTATTATTAATTTAATGTATTTATATCTTCTAATAAAGAACACGACACTTTTTATATTTTTACTATTTATTTAATTACTTATTTATAAATTGTTTGTTTTCAGCAACGTCTTTATTAAATTATGATCTAATTAAGATGTACTTATACTTAATAAAATATCGATACAAAATGTGTGTTTTAATTCTTACTTTTTTTTTGTGAAAAAACATTTTGCCTATAAAACATTTACTTCATATGATGATCGACCACGATAACTCAGTCGGTGTACTACATAAAGCACACCGACTGAGCAAGGATAAACTAGTTGGTGTCTATATAGCCCTGGGTTCAAATGGCAGCTTGAGATGGCAAATTTTTTAATGCACGCATGTACTTAACTTTATTGGAATTTATGTGATTTGTGTGAATTGTTTTATGTTATTTATGTCACACATTACCTACAAATTATACAATACACACAAGAAAGGGAATACCATCAGTGACTATTTATTACTATTTGAAAAAAAATATGAAAATATATTTTTTCCCTCGTGAAAAACAGTAATTTCTAAACCTAAATAATGACTAATAATTGTATTACTAATTTTTGGCAACATCTCTGCTTTATACAATAACAGAAGTATTTTTTTATTATCTAGAAAAGCTAAATTAATATCTCCATTTGCAATTTTCCAGTAGTAGAATATTGTTGTAAAAGTATGCTTATAAATTTTTACTCGGTCTTAATTTTAAACATCACAATGTTAATTAATTTTATATATTATCCAACATACAGACCCTTTCGCGAATACACGCCACTGGCAAGGGTCCCGTACACAGAAAAATATCCCCCTTCAGCACCCGCGGCTGCCATAGTCAGCGCCGCCTTAGTATACATAACAAACTCTCTATACTTTGGCTAAGATACCGGGTCTAGGTAATATATGGTCGAAGATCTTAGATGTTGGTACACCTGATACCAGCGTACGTCACGTGTTTTGAACGAAGAATGAAGAGGTTATGTCAAAGTATGGTTATGGTTCAAGTTGTTCGTGTGATTAAATACAAAGAGAATCTTTGATTAAATATTGGTGAACAATGTCTGTGTGGAAAAAAGCTGCCAAAGCACATCAAAAGACTCATAGAGAGCGTCATCAGCCAGAGGAACGAAAACATTTGGGCTTACTAGAAAAGAAAAAGGATTATGTGTTGCGAGCAAAAGACTATAATGAAAAGAAAGAAACTCTGAAGCTTTTACGTAAGAGAGCTTTGAACAAAAATCCAGATGAATTTTACCATCACATGATAAACTCAAAAACTGAAAATGGAGCTCATTTTGAAAAAGAAACCGAGCCTGAGGATACACCAGAGCAGATTCAACTTATGCGTTCTCAAGATTTAAAATATGTAACTACAAAACGAACACAAGAAATGAAGAAGATAGAAAAACTTCAATCCCAATTACATTTACCTAGTGTAGATTTTGGAAAAAAAAATAAACATATTTATTTTGATAAAAGTTTAAAAAAGGAAGCAGAACAGAGAAAATTTGAACTTTTGACTGAAAAAGAGCTGCCAGACCTAGACATGAAGAGTTTAGTTAATTCAGCAAAAAAGAGGAAAGCAGCCTATACCGAGTTAGCTAAGAGAATAAATAGAGAAAGGGAATTGTCTATTATACAACAAAAAATTGAAATATCCAGGGCCGTAGAAAACAAAAAGAGCATTCTTCCTCCAAAAAGAGTTAAGAAAGGGTCCAAAGATCGTGCCCCGGTTTATGTGTGGAAGTATGAGAGGAAGAAGTAACAGATTTAATTGTAATACCTAGTTCTATTTTTTATTTAAATAAAATGGTTTAAATGTTCTACTTGTACAGATTCATCTTCCTCGACATCTTGGGTTAATGTCTTTCCTACTACGTCATTAAACTTAGTTCCATCGATTCCTTTTGGTTCTGCAACTTTTACGTTCAGATCATTGAAACCCAGTTCATGTCCCTTTTGTAAATCTTTAGTATAGACTAATGTTTTTCCAAGTTTCTTGTAGCACGATAACTCAGAGTTTTGCATGATCTTAACGGGCTGTCCCATAGCCTTTTCCACTGTCCTGATGTTATCAACTAACATTTTAAACTCTTCTGGTTCCAATGAGCAACTATGATCTGAGCCTTTCTGTAATTTGTCGAGAGTAATATGTCGCTCTATGATCTAAAATAACATACTGAAATGTACACAAGTAGACTAGTGATTCATGATATTTGTTACCTTACAACCTAAGGCAACTGCAGCTGTAGATATATGTATACCTAATTCATGTCCAGAATAACCAATAATAATGTCTGGAAATTCTCTTTTAAATAAATCGATAATGCTTAAATTTATATCCTCATATGGAGTGGGGTATGCCGACACACAATGCAGGAGAGCAAATTTCTTATGGTATTTTGAAACAGTTTTGTAAATAATCCTTACAGAATCTAATGCCAGCATTCCTAGAGAATATAAAAGATATGTTTTGCGAAATAAAAATAATAAAACCTTTATACCAGTAGATATTATGAGTGGAATGCCTTTTCTTGCTGCCTTCTCAATCAATAAAAAATTATTGGAGTCTCCAGAGCCAATTTTAATAAAGGGCACTTTACATTCAGCTAAGAAATCTAAAGATTTTGCATCCATCGCAGAAGCAGTGAGGAAGATTCCTATGTTTTCAGCATATTTCTGTAAGTCAAAAAACTCCTCTTCGCTAAACTCTAAATATGCCTTGTGTTCCCTATAAGTATTACCAAACGAGTTTGGGGAGATGTACGGCCTAGTTAGGGCTTGTTTATTAAACTTTTCACTAAGGCAAGTTTTTTGAAACTTTACGCAATCCGCCCCACATTCCTACAACAAAACTGAGTAAAAGCGGTGAGAATCTAAGTTATTTTGCTAAATATTTTGCACTTTTGTTCAAAACAAATTTTGCAACAATGATTATTTTGAGATAAACAGCCAATTTTAAAATATAACATTTTTTGTAAATAATTGAAAATAAATTTATAGATTTATTTGTTTTATAGTTTTAATATTTTTAATGAAACAAATCAAAATATATGTACACTGTATATAATGTTTTTTCTGTTCATTTAGGAATTTGAAAGAATTGTAATAATATAAGTAGTAGAAATTCTTACCTTCGCGACTTTAATTAAACTCTTTGCTATTTTTATGTCGCCTTGATGATTTTGCCCCACTTCGGCTATAATAAAAGTTTTTTCATTATCCTCTATAAATGTACTTAAATTATTAAAATTGAGAAACATCTTTAATTAAAATTGGATAACTTATTAAAATAAATTGAATAGTAACATAAGTTATAAAAATACAATACTTATGTCTTTAGATTTGACCATTGAGTATTGTGTATTGTGTATATATATCAAAGGTCATTCATTAATGCTCTTATTAAGAGATCCAGCTGCCATTCAGCTACAATTTAATAAATTGATTCTTAATTGGTTCCTACTCAAGCATATGGGGGCCTTTAGCATTTATATTATAAATAAAATAAACGATCGCTGACGATCCGAAGGGAATAAGTTTTATAAACATTTTTTGTGCATATGAGTCCTATTATTTTACTTAAATTGGTCATGAAACAATCCAATGCAATTTCGAAACATCAAAAAGCTGTAATGTTTATTGTTTTCAATTCGCGATCAACAATGACGTGCCAAATATTCGTGGGACTAGGTGATTTAATTGCGGACGGTATAGTTGTGCCTGAAAAATACAAACTTTTCCCAAATAGAAATAGACATAAAAATAGGCATTTGTTTATGAAAATATCGTGTTTCAAATACTAGTTACTTTCATTGACAATTTTCTTACGTTGGTAGAAGCGTAAATAAGCGCAACCGCATTTGGCGGTTCAACTTGACTTTTTTTTCATTGCCATGGTATGTGTTGGGGCTGTCGCAATTTTTTCATAACTGCCTAAAAAGGTCATAAGATTAATTTAAATTAATCATATTTAAGGAATTACTATGGTAAGGGAACGAACTATGATTAATAAGGATCTAACTATTGATTACTTAACTTGTGAAGAGTATACCGACGTATCTAACCTATACCTGTTGTTTTTTGTAGAATATTTAGTGGAGATAAAAAAATCTATTGAAAATTCAATTCCTTTAGATATTTTGAAGAGTGAGGTGACAGTACTTGAGGGTTATTTTTTTTGTGAAAATAGTATACCAATTTTTCTACAGAAATGGAAATGGAACCCCAGTTAATGGCTAATAGTAATATTGGTATGTTCCACGAAACAATGTTTTACGATATAATATCTCAGCCAAATTATTCCATGAATCACTACAAGAGTAACGAAAATGAAGATTTAAACATGTTGAATAATAATGTCAATAAGTCTGAAATAAATTTAAATAGTATAGAGGTTATTAATCACAACGTTCCACAGCTTGTTAAGCTGCCGTTAAACATGATGCCCCCTCCACCACACAAAATTGTCAATTATAATAATAATAATGTTATAAAACGGTATCAACCGAGGAACAATACAAGACCTAGGGATAGTTATAGACCTATATCCCCAAAGGGATATGATAGTGACGAAAGCTGCACCTCCTTCTCTTCTAGGGAAACCCCTCCCAACAATAATGGTAAGTGTATCTGTTAGTTCAATAGGCAACTTGCATATATTTCATTAATGCGTTTATTTATATGAAAAAATAAGCTATGCCAAATATCAGCCTTTAAATTGCCAAATTTAATCTGTAACAAATGATTAAAGTTGTAATCGCTAGCTATTAATTTCAAACGAGGCTATAGATGTCATACTGTGTGTCGAACAGGGAACGGCAAATGGTAGTCATTGCATTCGCATTGTCGTAAAAAATTGTAGTGCTGGTGTCTGTTCACGTTTTTATGTTTATTTTGTTTCGAAAAACTCCAATATTGAAAGATATTCAGAAAACTACATATTACAAATACTGTATAGTGCTAGTGTGTCCTAATATGTTTTTTAAAACGAATTATTTTTTTGTGTACCTAGAGACCATATCGCCAGATAAAATGGTTAAAAGCATGCAGATGAAATGTAAAAGATATTACTGAAAAAACTGCCCTTCACAATTTCACATATACAGTGTGTCCCACTTCATATTAAGCCACCCCCATAATTTGGCTATTTTTAATTGAATTTTAATTTTTTTTTTACAGCACATACTACACATCTTTAAATCGGGGCCAACTATGATTTTTATAAAATACTGCAAAAGTAACAACGATTGAGATAGAGGGAAAATGTGTTTGGAAAAGTTGAACAGAAATATTAAATAGGTTCAAATACGAAGTTTCTTCAGAAAATATAAATTTTTTTTAATGTCAATTTTTCGGACTTGCATTGCAGATTGTTTATAAGCATAGAGCATCCAGATTGCTATGAATGTCAATTGAAAAAATTATACTTGTCAACTTTTATGTCAAAATCCTTTGAAATTAACAGTCCCAGAAAAAGAAGTTTTTATTTCTTTTTGCAAATTTTTTAGACGTAGAAATTGATAAGTATGGTGTTTCCAATTGATGTAGGTATGATGATTGACAATCATAGCAATCGGAATGCTCTAAGCTAACAATCTAATTTTTCGAACTTGCATTATTTAAAAAAAATATTTATATATTTTCCAATGTAACTTCGTATTTGAACTTACTTAATTTTTCTGATCTACTATTCCAAATACATTTTTCCTCTATCTTAATCACTAATGTTACTTTTGCAAAATTTCCATTAAAAAAAAACATAGTTGGCCCCGATTTAAAGATTGAGTAACAGTTCTACTTTCCACCTTAACACCTCAACCCATTCACTATCGATGTCGCCACATGGCGACGCAGTAGTATAATGCGTAATGCTGGTGTCGCCATATGGCGATCTGCCCAGGCAGCAAGGTGCCCTCATTACGACGTCGTTTTTTCGGCATTAATTACGTCAATTTCACCTTCAGCATGACGTAAAAATGACGTGAAAAAGACGGCACAATGTCACAGCCCAATGACGTCATATATATGACGCCAATATGACGTATTGGTAATCAGTGAATTTTGCGATAGGGGATGCAAACCTCTCATTATAATATTTTTCCACAATTATTAATAAAGTTTTTGACGAAAAAAAAAAACCGGAATGTGCAGGGATCGAACCGCGGACCTTTTGACTCGCAACCTAACAAAAAATCAAAATCAAACAATACTTTATTTAAATTAAATTATAAATGTGTCTCCCCGGAAACTGTCCCGGAGCCAGCCAGACATACACGGCGCGCAGCGCCGTGGTGAGTGTAAGACTGGGCGGCGCAGGTCCGGTTTGACTAAACAATAGTTAGTGAGGGGGTTAGAGCTCCTGTTTAAAAGGTATAAACTTAAAACTAACAATAACTTTTAAAAAACATGATATATGAAAATATCTAAAAATAACTAAAGTAGCACAATAAAATTATCGATTTCGCGCACATGAGCGCGAACACTTTGAAATTTTGGTTGCTGGCACGGGAAAACAAAACTCAGCGAAAAAACCCGTTCGAAGCAATTCCACCCTGGTGATCTTCCTGCCAGGAAAATGTGGTGAAATGAAAGTTAAGGATTAAAAGGGTTAGGATTTTTATAAATTTATCGGCCTAAATGGAATTTGGAGACAAAAATGGACAAAAGAACAGAAAAGGATGAACGAGAACAAAATAAACAAACAGAGAGGGAATAGAAACATATTAAAGATGTAAGTAGAGACATATTAAAGATGTAAGTAGGACAAAGTTTAGGATAGTGATAAGTTGTAGTAGTGGAAAGTTTGGCTAAGGGAGTTGCCGGAAAATAGGCAACGTCTGGTATGGTAGGGGGTGTCTTATATCGAAAAGTATGGCATTATGCTGTCTAATTCGGGTTATGTTGCGGGTAAGCGGACTATCGCCCAGTTTGAATTGATAGAATTTCTGGGAGATTTCTTGGACGTAGTCCGCTAGTGGGATTATGTCGTGACATCGTGCGTATAAATCTCTGAGGGAGGTGTACCTGTCTGAACCAGAGATGAGGCGCATAAATTTGTGTTCTAACACTTTAAGTTTTCTCATTGTCGTGGCCGGTATGCTGCACCACACCGGCGCCGCGTATGTGATTGCCGGCCTGATCACCATTGTGTACAACAGTTTTTTATTTTGTCGGTTAAGTCCGCTACCCCTGGCCAGGAGCGGGTACAGACTCCTGGACATGAAGTAGACCTTACGTATAGTTTCGTTAATGTGGGTGTTAAACGTCAGTCGTTTGTCCAAGTTAACCCCCAAATACTTCACGCACCGTTTGATTGGAATTTGTTGACCCCTGATCGAAATTGGTGTTAGAATTCGGTTCTCTGTGAACCGGCGCGTGAAGAGTATCGACTCGGACTTCTCGGCGTTGATCCGAATCTTCCACTTGCCGTAATATGCCGTGGCACGAGCCATGTGCGCTTTCAGTAGCATGTTAGCTGCTTGTGCGTTGACTCGCAACCTAACACTTAACTCACTGAACCATTGAACATCTTTATTTAAATAAGTTTAAAAGCTGTATACCTACTTAGAAATAGTAAAACAAAATTATTATTACTATGTGGCGAAAATTGAACTAGTCACTAAATACTTCTATTTATTTTTATTTTATAATGATTTATTTCACGTCATTTTAATGACGTCAAATAATGACCTAAAAGAAACGTGTATTTGACGTCTTCATGATGACGTCAGAAGTACGTTTTAAATATCACGTCTCTGGTATGTCATTTATTAATGACGTCAAAATAATGACCTAAAAGAAACGTGTATTTGACGTCTTCATGATGACGTCAGAAGTAAAATCACCTTTAAAAGACGTCATAATGACGTCACCCTGCTACCTAGGTGGTCCTATATATATATATATATATATATATTCTATTGTCAATTTAAAAGTCAGCTTCCTAACAAATTCCCATCAGCAGCGAACGTGCTAAGGGTAGTATGTGCTGTAAAAGAAAAAAAACTAGAATCCAATTACAAATATCCAAGTTATGGGAGTGGCTAATATAAAGTGGGACACACTGTATGTAAATATTATTTTAATGTAACTATTACAATGAAATATCATTAATTATTTTTGCATATAACAAATACAAATGTATAGGTATTGTATATGTATATTACTACTTCAGTAAAAGTGTAACATCAGTTGTGTACTTACCTATTGTCTGTATTCGATTTCCTTTATTTGTAGCATAGGGTATTATAGTGTACAAAACTTTGCTTTGTTTAAATATTGCTTTTGTTTAAGTAATAGAATTATATAAGTATTTTATCCTACATAAGAAAAAACATGTTTTGCACTAACTTTTGCTTTGTTCAAGACACATTCTATATACTTAGTTTATACTTAAGTAAAATTCAAATGTTTTTTCTATATTGAAGGCTATACTATAGTAGGTAGAAAACAATATTTTATGTGCTATTTAATCATCTAAATTATCCTTGCCTTTATTTCAATTTTAAAATATTAATAAAATAAACTCATATTTGTTAACTTTAATACTGTGAACTTCACCAAGAAAAGATGCCGCCATAAACATATCCACAGTGGATGAATTGCCGATTGTCCTTTTGAAAAGCCATCATTGCTCATTTTGAAAGAATATTTACACTTCTAAAGCCTTGATAATAATAATAATAATAAAAATAAATTACCACACAAAATTTGTAAACACACAAATATCGAATACGTTTTCATAATCTGAGAGTGTTGGCACTTGTGGCGCCATATGTCGGTGCACTGTTTGACGTCACAGTCAATGGCGGTGCGTAACAAAAATAGTTTAAATTACGCAGATTTTAATAGCTTATATTTGATATAAGGAACTAAAAAATGTTTTTTATGCAAGTTCCCTGTTGTACCCTACACATTATAGAGCTTTATGATCGACAGCCCTAGAAATCAACATTCTTTCCGACTAATGATTGACTTGTTGTTTTTCAAGGGGTAAAATATAGTAATTCAAGAAATGGCATGAACAGGTTAGGCGACCAGACGATTATGTTTGGCAAATATAGTCAAAGTTCACCCAACGTATTTCATTCTAATATTCAGTACCCCCCTAACGCACAACACAGTAGTCATAATAATGGAAATTTCAACAGAAATAGGTAAAAATCTATGTTGTGTTGTCTGCTTCGTTGAGACCATTTTTGTTTATTTTTATTAATGTTAGCGTTTAAGTAGATCGAACTAAAACCTGGGTGCATGATTGGTTTTATTTTTTATTTTAAGCAGAAGGCTTTTTTTTTCCTGAGTTATGTTATTACTTTAAGTTATTAATGATTTAACGTTTTTTTTTGTTGTATATTTCCCTTGTAGCTTTACAGGTTATTACACATATTTAATTGAAAAATACAAAGCCAGACAAACTATCCACTGCATTTATTAAATATAAACATAAACAATACTTGTAATAATAAATAATCTACATTTACAACACATTAAACATGATTATTCTTGTAACAACTCTTTCTCAACATCAGCCAGTTTCCACTGATGCTCAACAATTTCCAATGCCTCCCATTCTGCCTTGAATGGTATTTTGGGGTCTGCTGGCATTCCCGACGCGGCACCTGTCATTTGCATTTGCTCCTGCATCTGTCTGCTTTGATCCGCAGCATTATTTTCCCCCAAAACCAAGGCATAAATGCTTCTCAGCCCAAAAACGTTTAGGAAATACCAGGAAGCGGAAGATACCCAACTTGCGTCCAAGTGAGACAACTCTATGCCTCGTTGAAGCATTGATTTGAAACGCAGAGTGAGTGGAAATGGTACTTTTGTAGTTATGAATCCCGAAAACATCCAGTTTATCCAACCACCTATGATTATCATAGGTAAAACATTGGTTAAGTTACCTTTTAACATATCCGTCATCATTGAGGGATCGGTCATCATGTTCTGAGTTACTGGCGGGCGTTTTTGCATTAAATAACCATCTTCTTTATTAAAAGCTTGTCTCCTTATCAAAAACGAACCTTTGGGGATGTGTCCACAGTTTTCTCGTAAGGCTCTTGCCCTTAATATGAGTTGAGAATCTGCCAGTTGCTGTATTTCTACTTTCTTTTGGCTGGATAAAAGTATTGAGACATAATGTCGTAAAATACCTACCAAAAATGTAATTATTACGATTGGCAGGAACACCCAGAACCTAATTTGGGGGTCAACTATTAAATCTGCAGTCATCTTAGGTTGACGAGAAACCTAACCTCACTTTGTAATTAACTAATATACTCTTAAATGTATCTTCTTAACATTCGAGGATTGCACAGACACTTCAGAATGTACTATTTATTTGTTTTCATTGCTATTTGTTGTCTTCACGGAATGTATTCAATATTTGGATTAATAAAACGAAAACGTCAATAATTTTCGTCTATATGATGAAGTGGTTCTCTTCTTCTTCTTCTTGAAAGGACAAGTTTCCTCATTGCGCTGAGCTGAATTGGCTAACTGGTACAAAGTTCAGGAAACAGTTTTTTAATTTGTGTTATGTAATTTTTTAAAGGTATTACACAAATATTAGTAGCACTGGTAACAGCAATAGCCGTCAAAAGCATACCAGTCACATACATTCCAGCCACAATAAGAATGGAATGGATATAATGATCCGACGGGCACATGGATTGGTAGAGCGATTTAAATCGCGATCGGACTTGATGAGGATCGAGCCCCATCCTCCCGGATTATTGAATGGCGGACCCTGGGACCAATTAAATCAGGCCATTTGGGACGTTTTTAGTAGTAAAGCGCAAAAGGAGAACACATATGAGAGCAAAATCAATCTTTGGAAAACTATTTTTTTGTATATAAGGGTGAGTATTAACAAATAAAAAAGTGTGATACATTTTTTATTTTGGAACATTGCTAAATCGTTTAGGGTATTGATATAAGTTTAAACATCAAAAATGTAATTTAATTGAAAGAAAACTCCATGGTTTTTTATTTGAAGGATTTTTCCTTCAATCAATGACACATTTAGTTATGTAATCAGTGGGCATGTCCTACATTTTTTTCTTTTTTTTTTACTTAATCAATAGTACTTTAAACTTAAGCTTACTAAATTTTCTCTGAAATTTTTTTTTGCGTAACTGAGGAAAACAATAATTAATTTTGAAATTTTAGTCTTATGACCAGAACTCGAGAATTCTATCCTGTGCCGTCAAAATCAGGGTTTTCTCTAGATCAGCGCGGAAAATTTTTTATGCAAGTATTGACACAATATATCTTATCTTGTACATTTTTTAGAGAATTCCGTAATATCCAAAGTTAATATGATCAGTTTATTATAAACAAAAACACTCACTCGAAGAGGAGGTATTGGGGGATGTAACATATTGAACAAACACACTGTATAATTTCACTCTAGGTTTGTAGATATGTATCTACATATGACTAGATTTGTACTAGGGATTACGAATCTGCGATCTCGGATGATCTACCCTTTTCCTTTATTAAATGTTGACGTAAATGCGCAGAATTGCCACAGGATAGGTATAGTAAAAGGGATTTTGTCAAAGCAATGTTTCACAATTTCGGCGGCGTCGCCTAATTAAAGGAGATAATAAAACCGCATTAATAAAAAACATATAAAAATACCGCCGTACACTGGAATCTAATGTTGGCGCTCGGTCAGGATCAAATGACTTCAATACTGCAATTGCAAAAGAATCGACTACGTCTTTAGGTAATTGTCAGTACGTTTCACAAATATAGTAGATTTCCAATAAAAGTAGGTTAGTTATTAACATTTTAAAATGAAATAAAATTCACTTTACATTTGTGATGCACACAGTACATGGCAGTTTTATGCCCTTAATCGTTAACTCTGTTTATGTATGATTTAATATTATATAAAAATGGTTTATTTTATTGGGAAAAAAATGTTTTATGTTGCCAGCAGCTTATTGGGTTTTTATATTTAATTATCATGAAAATAAACATAATAAACACACCACACATATTAAACAGAACAGGAAAGTATATGTGTTTGATTCAAAATTGTTTTTATTTGCTGTTAATACATGTTTTTGTAAGAACCATTACCATTTTTAGGTTAAATTTATTACCAAAAATACATTGTAGCTGGCAATGATGAATATTTCACCATTTCATCATTTTCCTCAACGCTTCAGTAGGTATTTGCAATATAATATTATGTCTATATGAGAGCCGTCTCTGGCGTCGTAATAAAATTCCCGAGCCCTGCTTATGACATTATCGTACTCAAGGGTGCTTTCTGTATATAAAAAAAAAATCCACATCAAATGAAACGAAAACTCAAAAATGCAAATATATCAATTTTACTGGAAAACTTCAATATTAATTGGGTCTATCAAAACAAAAATGTGCATTTCTTATGACATTGACATAATATGTATTTTTCTAGAAATGCCTGAACAGCTATGGACTTTTTATGGTTGGTTCGACCATGTCTGGTTTCGGACTGGAAAGTAGTGATATTGATATGTGTTTGCTAACGAAACCTTGCACTAATGATCCTAGACTGGATTCATTGCACCATTTGAGTTCAATTAGGCACCTTTTATTAAAGTATGGTAAGTACTCTTGTTAAAACAAAAAAAAAAAGATGAGTAAGCTTTGTCCAAACAAATATTTTACAGGTCTTACTGCCAACCTTGAATTGATCTTAGCGAAAGTGCCTATCCTAAAATTCAAAGACAAAGAAACGGGCTTTGAGATTGATCTGAATTGTAACAATTCGGTGGGGATACGTAATACTCACCTTCTACACTGCTATGCGATGTTGGATTGGAGGGTCCGGCCGTTGGTAGTCGTAGTCAAGTTATGGGCACAAGCAAATAACATCAACGACGCAAAGAACATGACAATCTCGAGCTATTCTTGGGCACTTATGGTTATACATTATCTGCAGTGTAAGTATCTGAAAGTACAATCGTCTCTTGTTTCAACGGACGTTATACAGGAAACAAGGAAATATTAGTGGAAATGTTTTTAGGAAATAATTTACTACATCCAGTTTAAGATAAGTAGCCCATTCACTGCGGGAAATAAATCATGTCGGTCGCCTTGTTGGGGGGTTTGCTGCGAGAGTGAAACACTTAATTCCAGAGATGGGTAAAGGAAACTTTCTATTTGAAAATTTTCAAAATTGCGGGAAACTTTCCTTTGGGAATTTTCGGAATATTCAAATATTTTACTGAAAACTTTCATTTTTATCAAAATTTCGTTCCGGAAACTTTCATATGGAAGGTTTCCTTTACCCATCTCTGATTTTTATCAAAATTTCGTTCTGGAAACTCCCGAAAATTTCCTGGAAACGTTTATTGGAAAGTTTCCTTTACCCAGCTCCGCTAATTCAGTATTTTAGAATATTTATTTTAGGATATAAAATACAATACTTTCTTACTGATGTTTTTTTAATTATTCTTATCAATACAATGTTGATACATCATAAACATGAATATAGCCCAGTTTTTATTAGTAGTTAGCGGTCAAGTAATTTGGACAAGAACTAACTATCCCTCTAACTTTACCAATGTAAACGTAATTGGTAGAGTAGAGTACTAGAGTAGGTGGTAAAGTAACTCGCCCACTCGTCTTCTCCGACCACCGATTTTTACTCTACTCGACTGATGCTCATTGTTGTGATTTCAATTTTGCACTGTACGACTCGACCACTATTTTGATTTGTGTGAAAATGCGTACTCTCCCAAATCAGGTAGAGTAAAGTAGTTTGGCTAAAAAGTAAACTATACCGCTAACTCTACTAATGAAAACTTGGCTTTAGGACGTACTGTTTTGCAGTTATCTGTGAGGAGCAACTATAGTTGACAGCGCTTTCCAGGCTGTGGTAATGACATTCATAATGTAAATGACAGCCGCAGTGAAAGGGATAGTAGGTTTAAATGAAGCTTCAAATCGTCAGTGTATAAGATTTTACATTTTTCTAAAAAATCTATATACTAGCCAATAAGTTTTTCCTGTGCATTTGAAAGCACACAAAAAGCCTTCAAGTAATTTTTTATTCAACAAGCAGCTTCGTTTATTTAGTTAATAAACATAATTTTCTTTGATTTTTTGAGGATCGAAGAAAATCTTATACAGCATTTTTTGTGAGTAACTGTACAAAGCTTATTGGGAGCTGGTTCCAAAATACCCTCACATGTCATTCGTTAGTTACTGTTATACAGATTCTATATTTTTTACCAAATTTCTGACCTGCCATGTTTTTTTAACAGTTTTATTCAACTATTTAAAATTTGACACACATTTGTAGTAGTCAAATCTATCTGTAACAATATTGACTTTTTAAAAAATACAGGATCGGTCTGGAAAAAATTATATTTTTGGTTAGTCATCAAAAATCGCCCTGTATAAAAATAATATATTTCTTTATTAATACGAAAATCGCAATCAAAATTGTCAATAACAAAAAAATATGTAATAATTGGGCACTGTTATATTGTTTGATTGATTTTTTATTCATCTAAACACCGTGATGCGTCATAAAATTACAAGAATTTGAACAAACGAAAAATAGGTTCATTACATTTAAGATATAGCCCTTGACGTACACAAAAATATAGCATACAAAAATTCATTAAAAACCACATTTACGAATATTGAAAATCTGAAATATAGTAGGCATTATTTAATGAATTAATTTTACTTCCACATCCAGTGGAAGTATTAACGACAAAAAAGTTTTTTAAACTTTTTATTGTTTAAATAGGCTTAGAATGTCATGAAACATCGAGATTTTAAGTTTGAGCGAAAAAAATTTCTGTCTGTAACTTTTTGTGTTTACTCTGGAACCGTTTCAGATATTGACTTAAAATTTGGTACACATATGTACTTTAACGAGATCTGGAACTAGATTGTATTTTCATCTTGTTCCGTCGAAGGGTTGGGGGGGTAAATTGGGGTAAATTTGGGGTAAATACGTAAATCAAGCAGGTAAGAGTCCATAAAATTGGTATTTAGTATATACAAGAGAAGCTAAGTTCTCAAAAAAATTTTTGGCATTATAGGCTATTGTCTATGTCCAAAAAAAGAGGGTTGAAAGGAACTAAAATGTTAAAGGGTTTTTATTGTTTCTTATGTTCAATTGACCCCAAAATATGAGAAAACCGCGGAGTGCTACCATTTAATGGGGGGGCGTTTTTGAGATAGAAGTAAAAAAGGTCCACTTTTCACATATTTGAGTTTTGCTCGAAAACTATGCATTTTTTTCCTATAAACATGTAAATAGAAAAGTTGTAGAGAATTAAATTTCCAATCAAAATGATTCAGAAGTAAATTTTTTTTTTGTACAAAAATACGTCCAAAAAACAAAAAAAAACACGAAGAAATGCAATTTTTTATTTATTTTTTTTATTTTAGCCTGTAACTTTTTTTCGGGTACATTTAGGCATAGACATTGCTGCATAAAAAATAAAGCTGGCGTTTTACCCGTTAAAATGAGATTTTGTAAAAATGTTACGATTAATAGTGACCGAGATATAGCGTTTCAAAGTTCGCAACTATTTTTTTTTTAAATATCGTCCTGTAACTTTTTTCTGAGTGAATTTAGGTATATACATTATTATATTAAAGTGAAAGCTGATTTTACACCCGTTGAAATGGTGGCTGGTAAAAGTCTCTATGACAAATAGAAACTTAGATACAGTGTTTCGAAGATTGTTACTTTGATTAACATTTTCTAATTTTTACGTTCTTTTTTAAATTTCGACCCATTATTTGTCAAATACTAATACATAGTACCAATTTTGACAAATAAACCTCCTGCACTACAAGTTTTGCTGGAAAAAATAGCCTGTAAATGCACCAAAGGATGCGGAGGAAACTGCGGTTGCAGGAAATTTGAAATGAATTGCTCTATTTTTTGCAAAGAATGTATGGGAATAAACTGTGAAAACGCTGATGTACCTGAAATAATGGAAGACGATGTTTACGTAGATGCCGATGAAGAAATCGACTTTGATTTTGAAAATATGTTAAATCCAGCATTTGAATAATTTCATAAATAATGTACAATTAGAAACATTAATAATGTATAACAGGTATACAATTATGAATAAATTAATTTAATTTAATCTTTTCTAAGTTATTATTTGAACAAAAAAGAAATCACGTGATATAAAGTTCAGAAGTGAAAAAATGTAAAAGTTATTTTTTAAGTACAATAATCTACTATATCTAGACTGTATCTTGGTTACTATTGATCTGGGAGTATTCAGCAGGGATGATTTTGGGCCCCGGGAAAATAACTTAGAAAGGGCCCCAGACAGGCACGTGTTGCTTTTTTCATCCAAAATTAAAAATTGATGAGCGGGGTGGAGAAAATTCTCTGGGGCCCTTTCGAGGCACTTTGTGAGGGCCCACCGGGAAACTCCCGGTATCCCGGTGGGCCAGCACGCGCCAGCTATTGATCACATAAACTTCTATTGCAGACCATTTAAACAAGAATGCTGCAAGTACATTCAATGTATCTGTCTTATTTGACAAATAAGTTATAGGCCGAAATTTAAAAAAGAACGTAAAAATTAGAAAAAAGTTAATAAAAGTAATCTTCGAAACGCTTTATCTAGGTTTCTATTTGTCGAAGAGACTTTCACCAGCCACCATTTCAACGAGTGTAAAGTCAGCTTTCACTTTAATATAATAATGTGTACCTAAATTCACTCAGAAAAAAGTTACAGGACAAAATTTGAAAAAAAAATAGTAAAAATTAACAAAAACATTTAAAAGTTGCAAACTTTGAAATGCTATATCTTGGTCACTATTAATCGTAAAATTTTTTACAAAATCTCATTTTAATGGGTAAAACGCCAGCTTTAACATACAGGGGTTAGGCACTATGAATTGGACATATAGTACAATGCAAACACCTAGTACCGTGTTTTTGATTAACATTCTTGAAGGGGTCTCTGTAATTAATTATAAAAATTAAGACTTGATAATTGAAGTTGAACTTTTATTAAAACTAAAATTCAAAACAGTTTGAAACAAATGATGGGTCCACAATTATTTCATAAATAACAACATGGTATCTCAAGATTCCTAAGAATAAACATGGTATATTACAGAAATATGCCATGTTTTATCTATATATAATGAATAGATACGGTGTTTATGTGTAGTAACATGATAAATTCGCTCCAGATACGAGGTTGACAAAATGTTAGAAAATAATGTTCGGGGTTTATTTTACAAGGTTTTTGATGTAATAGATGTATTTTTGTCTGCTGAGTTCGTTGAAACTAAAATCTCAAAATACCCAAAAATGCCACTACGGGGTTCTTTCTTATGGGGGCAGTACTGCGAATTCATTTTCAGAGTCAGTATTAAAAGAATTTATCTCATTTCTTAAAGATTGTCGATTTATGTGCATTATTTCTGCGGTTACAATTTTATTATTTTGTTTATGCTGCTTTAAATCTGAATTTTGTTTCAATGTGTTTATTGTTCTCGAAAGTTCCTCCGAAATGTATAAGGTTGGATAATGACTTTGTTTGGCTATATTTCTGGCACCAACAAATCTTTTTCTAGCTCGGCTCTAGCTATGATTCTGTAGCTCTTATGCTCCCAGATTATACTTTAAGCTCACAGAAATCAATTTTTTTATTTGGAAATATTTCTGATAGGTATTGTTTCAGATCGTTAATGGTAATTAAGTTGCTTACTTTTGAGAGATGTAGGTAAACTTTTTCGGGTGTATCGGCAGCTACAAACTTGGAGATATTTGGAAATTTTCTTGTCGTGGTTATGGTATGTTCTTATAACAAATATTGTTATAAGAACAATGACAGTGCCCGAATATTATATTCTGACAAATGTCAAAATATGATCGATATCAAAATGTTTTCTGCCATTAACCCTATTTACAATGGTTATTAAATTAAATTTAAGGGACTCTTACATAATTGTCATATACCGTGTGTGTAGTCGTGGGCTAGGCATGGGGAGTAGAATTACAACATCGCGTGTGCCAGCTGGCTGAAATGAAACAATAGAGCTGGAATGCTCCACCGATGGACGAATTTACGGCTGCCGGTGTTGTCACATTTCTCGCGCTACGTGAATGCCTAATGGGAAATTACACGCACGGTATTATTACAAATGTAGGTGGGGGCCTATATTGTGTATTGTTGTTTTAAACCTCTATGAACGACTTCTTTAGACACTCATGTTTCAAATTGTAAGTGTTTGGTGTGTAATTTTGAATCTTTGGCAACCTGTTCTTTTTCAATCTCAGGCGTCGCCATATATTTAGGTCTATAATCAGCAATTGCAGGAGTAAAGCGACCCATTTCTGGAAGACCTTTATTAACATTGGTAAAAAATTGATGACTTGGACAATTTGGAAACCTTTCAGTATACGTCTTAATACATTTCGGTCTCTCTCAAGGACTGTTAACTACACAGGTTAGCTCGTCTCCATAAGCGTAACGTTACCCATCCCCTCACTCTGTTTGGACCATTTTTGACATGTTAAGCTGTTCATTTCTCGGTTCGATGGTAGTTGATTGCATATTTGTGTTTTGGTTTCTTTCCACTCTAAAAAAAAATATCGAGATCTATTTAGCTAAAAAAAAATAAAATAAAACTATCCCACGAAATGTATTTTAAAAAAGACCGCTGGTGCGAGTCACTAGCAGACCGAGACCTTTGTTGACGTCACAACCTGTCTAATCACATATGACCTTGGGGGAATAAATCCGTGGAGATAAGCTATCCTGTGTAGTTAACAGTCTTTGGGTCTGTCTGTCGTCTGTAACTTTTTTGTGCACATGATTACTCTGGAACCGTTTAAGATATTGACTTGAAAGGTGCACATATGTATTGTCGCGTGTTTCCACCCTTAGGAAACTACCCCTCGCAAATTCCGTGGGTTCCAAAAATTATAACAAGAGATGTCCACTAACACACTTTATTAAATATTTACTGGATACTTCACAATACTATTATTAATTTAAATACACTTTACTGACTAAAATCACAATGTTTATTACTTTGTTTATCCTTGAAGTCTTAACCTCACTTTCTATACTTTCTGAACTTTCTGAACTACTCGCCGAGAATGCGATCGGTCTTTTATACCTAAAAATGACAGATCTCGATTGTTCTGTGATGACGCCACCATTCTCTCGATAATTCCAGATGTCACTTTGGAATCTTCTGGTAGGTTCTTTTTCGAGTAGGTGCAAATACACTACATTCATTCTAAGGGTTGTAACACATTACACTGCCCCCTCCTTAAGCCTGAACGTCCCGGTCAGGCAATTCAGCCTCTTTCACATACTTCGCCAGTCTATCCAAGTGTACGATCTTCATCTTGGACTTTTTGTTTCGTTGAATCCGATAGACGACATCATTAATTCGGGTAATAACAGTATAAGGTCCTTCCCAAGGAGGTTGAAGTTTCGGTGACTTCCCTTTCTTTCGCTGTGGGTTATACAGCCAAACCAGATCCCCCACCTTGAATCCCCCTGTACTGGCATTCTGATCATAACGAGCCTTCAAGCGGTTACTAGTTCTGTTCATCTGCTCTCGATCATTCTTTGGCTGTTCTCGACTTCCATTTCTGTAGTTGCTCATCGAAAATGCTTCTCCACGGGCAGCACAATTTTTACACTTGTGACACCAGGCCTCCACATCCTGGCGACTATTAACCCAATAGAACTGTTCCCGTGCTCTACTCAATGTCTTGTTTATGCCGAAGTGTCTGCTGGATGTTTCATTATGTGCTTCCTGGAGTACTTCTGGTACACGACACCTGGGAATCACTAGACGCATGGCAACCTGCTTCCCATCTGGGCTTTCCCATGCTCTCCTCAAAAGCCCATCTACGACCATAAGTGAATCCCATTGTGACCATAAAGCCTTCAGCCCCACTTCTTTGTTGGAAACATCCTTCCATGCTGGGCGCGTTCCCTCTTCTTTTGCTCTCAACATGGGTCCGATTTCTACATCGCGCAATTGCTCGTGCCTCAGAGTTTTCTTTGTCCAACTGTCTGGAAGATCGACCTTGACAATGTTGACTTCAACCATGTTCGGCAATTTTCCCACCTGAGGGTAGCGCTTGCAATCTTCCTTGTCTGGTTTTCTGGATAATGCAGGAGTTTTGACTGCCTGCGTTGTCAACAGCCTGGTTTTCTCACATTGGTCGTTCACTTTTGACAAAATAAATTGTTCGTTCCCAATCCTTAACATTCGCTTTCCTACGTCAACAATAAATCCATACTGTTCCATAATGTCCAGTCCCAAAATGAAGTCATCCGTAATGTCAGCCACGATGACCCTGTGGTCGAACCTCAAATGCCCAATCTGCAAACCCAGGTCTACTTCTCCATGAACTGTAGCCCTGTCCCCCGTAGCTGTCCGGACGATCACTTCTTCATTTTGCCTCTTGGTAATCTTTATGCCCGATATAAATCCTGGACGTACTATTGATGACGTAGTACCTGTGTCGATGGTAAACAAACATTTTCTTCCGTTCACATATCCATGCAACAACAGTCTGCTTGCGATTCTTCGAAGCTGGGAAATCTTAATTTCTCTGGGGGCACTGCATTTCCTAGCCAGAACAACCCCCCTGGTACTGTTTTCCTGCTCCTCTTCAAGATTCACAGCATTTACTCCTCTCCGAATTCTGCTGTCGACAGTCTCGCTTCATGTGTCCTACCTTGCCGCAGTTGTAACATTTAATACCTCCGCTCGGCTTTCCTTTATTTTGTTGTTTTTCCTGCTTTCCGAGGCCATCCAATTTATCGCATAATTTGGTGAATATTTTCTGCATCTCAGTCAGCAAGGGGTTCTGGTTCATTTCTGGTTGCGATTCTTCGAGAGTCACAGCTCGCACTCTCGACCTTGGAGTATCTCTGTAGGCGGCTTCTACTTCAAGTGCACGCACCAAAGCTTCGCTACTACTTTGGTGTCTTGTCAGCCTCAGAACTCGCCTGACCTCTTCGTCCCTTATGCCATCTAAAAAGGCCCCTACGGCTAATTGTTCCTGAAATTCTCTAGGTGCACTCGGATACGCCAGGTGTGCCAGTCTCTCTATCGCAGCTTCAAATTCTTGTAAACTTTCCCCAGCTTTTTGCATTCGGGATTTCAGCTGAGCCTGGTATAATTGGGCAAGGTGTTGATCGCCATACCTCAAGTCTAATGCCGCTTCCAAGACTTTAAAGTCCCTTTGTTTCTCCACCGGGATAGTCTGAAGTAATTCTGAGGCCTGGCCCCTTAACGCCAGAACTAATGCCATGGCCTTTTCTTCATTATCCCAGTTGTTCGCACATGCTGCTGCCTCAAACTGCCTCTTGTACGTCGTCCAGGAACTTTGGCCGTCAAAAGAAGGAGGTTTTAGTCGCTGCCCTGATGATACCACTTGCTGGCTTCCTCTATCTCTCAACTGTCGTTTAAGCCGGTCTATTTCTCCTTTGACTTCTTCTTCGAACTTGTTTACTTTCTCTTTAACTTTGGTTACTTCTCCTTTTACTTGACTGACTTCTGTCTCGACTACTCCTACTTTACCTTCGACCTTGTTTATCTCTTCTTTGACTTCACATTTTAGTACTTCATTGGCAGAAATTATAGCGTCCTGTTGTATTTTGATTTGTTCATTTAGAATTTTCCTTAATTCTTCCTGGCGTCTTTCTTGCTCCTGTTTTTCCTCTTGATGTCGTCTTTCTTGTTCTTCTTTCTCCTCTTGCTGTCGTATCTTCAGGTCTTCCATAATTTGTCTCAATTCGTCTTTCCCTTCTTGACGTCTTCTTTCTTCATCCTCTTTTTCTTTCTGACGTCTTGTTTCTTCATCCTCTTTTTCTTTCTGACGTCTTGTTTCCTGATCTTCCATCATTTTCTTTAATTCGTTCCTTTCTTCTTTTTCTTCATGACGTTTTTTCTCCTGTTCTTCTTTGTCTTCCTGCCGTTGCTGTGCCATCATTTTTTGGAATTGTTCGAATAAGTCCTGTATTTGTTTATCGGATGCCATACTTCTTGTTGTTACGGGCATACGATGAAATTAAAATAAAATAAATTTAACTGTCACGTCAATATCGGTAATGGAACTTCCTAGACAAATCTCGAAATAGCACGAAAAAGTCTTATCCAGAGTCTTTTGTCACTATCCAGTTCAGAGAATTTAATAATCTCCACTAATGTCCAAATAGAAAAGTTCTAGTAATTTCCACGCACTAACACAAAAAAATGAGTCTTTTTTCAGTGTCTCTATCACTACTCAGTTTAAAGGATTTAATTATTACACTAGTGTCCTAATAAAATGTCTCAAAAATGCACTTGACACTATTTTTCTGTCCGCAAATAACCCTTGAACAATGTCCAGTAAATTAGTCCTGTGTTAGCACTAAACCTCGAGAATATTTCTCGAACACTCCAGCACAACTTCAGAGCTCCTCTTGTCATAAAATTCCGCTTTCTGACACCAATTTGTCGCGTGTTTCCACCCTTAGGAAACTACCCCTCGCAAATTCCGTGGGTTCCAAAAATTATAACAAGAGATGTCCACTAACACACTTTATTAAATATTTACTGGATACTTCACAATACTATTATTAATTTAAATACACTTTACTGACTAAAATCACAATGTTTATTACTTTGTTTATCCTTGAAGTCTTAACCTCACTTTCTATACTTTCTGAACTACTCGCCGAGAATGCGATCGGTCTTTTATACCTAAAAATGACAGATCTCGATTGTTCTGTGATGACGCCACCATTCTCTCGATAATTCCAGATGTCACTTTGGAATCTTCTGGTAGGTTCTTTTTCGAGTAGGTGCAAAAGGTGTATTAAATAGGTGGTCCGACTAAGGCACTTTTCTATGATAATAATGGCTTCATAAGTGCATGCTTCCTATTTAATTTAGTAGATGGCGCGAGCTTTAGCGTCCTACAAAAACCTGTATATAGGTACATGAATTTGCTTTGCTGCATATAGTGTTGCATATATTCACAGCTGAACAGTAATTTCAGTTATGTAAAGAAATAAATATTGACCAGTTTCAAATTTATATACGTATGGTAAGAAAATAAAACTTATGTAAAATATACAAATTTATTTGTAACAACAGTACTGGGCGTAATGGGTTGCAATATTATAAGAACAAGATTTACGTAATATGTTTACAAATAGTTCCTTTCTCCAAAATTACTGAGCATTCTCTATGCCCCCAACATAAGTTGACTTTAATTGCACATCAGAATGAACACTGATAATAATATTTGTACTTGTTCCACCTAAGCAAGCGTTGTAGATTCAATTTTCAGAAAAATATGCTGCAAATTCTTCTACAGTGATCGGTTTACTGATTGATGTTAACTTAATATCCTTATGCAAAAAATAACCTCTATTGTAGGACCAAACATGAGACCAAACCCAACCTGAAAATAGAAATTATACAAATAATTACTTGAAAAACTAAATTATCATTTGGAAACAAATACTATCTAAAAAGCACTTACCGTCTTAAAACATATGTTGTAATTAATTTATCATGCTGTTCTGCCTTATGTAAACACTAAGCTTTTACTTTCAATACATTTACGAATACCTCAATTCTTATTTGGTAATTTGACGTCACGTTCTTCAGACAAAATTTTTTCTAGTAAGTGTAAATACAAACTCTCAGAAATAAGGATAAATTATACTATCGTGAACATCACTCATATTTAATACCTTCTTAATTTTCTTGGCGACAACATTTTCTGAAGAGCAAGCATCTAATTTGCTTGGAAGTGCACCTTTCTTCAACCTTTTTCTTTAAAACTGCCGCTAAAAGCATAAAATATATTTAAAAAGACGTTTTTATATCTATAGGTTATGTTACAAATATTTATGTAAATTTAAAACTTACAGTGTATATAACAACTCCATTTTCAGACTGTGAAGTAAAACTACTTTTTATACTGCTGGAGCAAAAATGTTTTTCACAAAATATGTGGCTTTTTATTTCAAGTAGGTACTTTGTAAACTATCACATTTCTATCTCTTCAGTATTTTTTGGCACTAAGAAAAGTGATAATTTTTGGTCTTTACAGTCATAAGCATAAGTACACAAATAGGCACTCCATATTTTCTAACTGTGTGTTATGAAAATATAGCTGACTTTTTTATCTTTAGCGCTAGCGTATTGAATGTATTTCTTCGAAGTATTTGATGTAGGGTTGGCTAACCCGAACTGGAACTGATACTTTGGAACAGATCCAGTGGGTTGGACTAGTGGAACTGATCTCAGCTAATAAATACGGCAGGTACGAATATTAGTCCGAGTACTCCGAGTCCGGCTGAACTTTTTAGAGACCCGGTGCAGCGCGCGCACTTTATGACGTATGGACTGGTTGAACTAAACGAGTACAACTAGTACCAACACCACCTATAGGGTGTTGCTAGTACAGTACAAGAGTCACTTTGCACCAGTCCAGTCCACTGAGTCCAGTTTGTCTGCCGGTCCGCTCAGCCGTTCACCGTGCGAGTTGGTTAGCATGGACTAGGAACTGAAACTGATCTTTGGACTAGGTTCTTCTCTGGACTGGATTAGGTCCGAACTGATCCGTGAAAATATTCGGATCAGCCATCCCTAGTTTGATGTCAAATGTCACTGATATATTGTTGACTACAAGATTTTTCACTAAAAACGAAAGGCCGGGAATGTATGCAACACTATATGCACGTATGTACAGAACCTGCAAAATTATCTTTCTATGCGTAAATAATGACGGTCGTCGCTATTGCTCCTGCCATCTATTACATTATGTACAAAGTAAGCACTTATGAAGCCACTCAACGGGTCCTTGTCGCACCACCTATTTAATACACCCTGGTGCAAATACACTACATTCATTCTAAGGGTTGTAACACATTACAGTATTTTAACGAGATCTGGAACTATATTTTGATCTTATTCCGTTGAAGGGTTGGGAGGTAAATTGGGGTAAATCGTAGTGAATAGTAGGTAAATCAGGAAGTTAGAGTCCATAAAATTGGTATTTAGTATAAGAAAAGCTAAGGTCTCAAAAATTTTTTTGACAGCACCCTCATTGCCACCACTTTTAAAGTGGCTAAAAAAATAATATTGTGATTTATTGTGTATACAAGAACCAAAGGCCTAAAAATATTTTTTTTTACTTCATTTACCTCCATCCCCCACTACTGATGTGACATATCGTTTTATGGGTTTTTGGGGTAGGCGATTTCAAATATTATATTTTTAAAGTTCTATAAACAATTATTTCCATATACAAAAATATTTTCGTAGTGAGAGATCTGGATAGAAAATTTGGATGTGGAAGTAGTGATTCCTTGGGCAGAGGTTTTTAAATTTAATTTTGAATATGCAAATTTGGGGTTTTTCAATAAAAAGAGAAAAATTGAAATGTCTCACTTACGTATATTTTTAGTATATATGCACACCAATTTCAAAATTGAAGAAAATGTGTTCGTTAAAGCATCTCTGTACAAATATGCAACATTAATCGAAGTAAACAAAAACGTTTAAAAAATTTTTTAGACAACAGTGATTTTGTGAAAATAGATACACCACCAACTTTTCTAATGCCAAACAACCAAGATACAACTCCAGATGTTATTCTACATACAAAAAATATAAAGAAAAACTTCAAGAAAATTGAACTAATCCCAGACTTTGGTTCGGACCACTTGGCAATGAAAATCATCTTCGATACAAATGAACTCCCATCGGCTTGGCAACCCAAAGAAATCTATAATTTCAAGAAATGTAACATAGATAAATTAAATGAGGTGATGTGCTCTTATATAGAAGTTAAGGAAGACAAGGTTGAAAATCTATAAGATATAAGACAGTTTAATAAGAAAGTAACAGATGAAATACAAAATAATATCCCAACTTTTAAAACACAATACTATTCCCATAAACTTCCACCATACATAATTAAAATGATAAAAACCAAAAGAAAAATGTTACAGGAATATTACACAAGCCCAAACCCCAATATAAAACGGAAAATAAATGAATACAACAAAATAGTACAAAAAAATGATACTTCAGTATAAGACACATTGTTGGCTGCAGACATGTCAGGAAATCGAGAAATCAAACGGACGGCTATTTTGCCAAAAAATCAAAAAACTATCAAAATACAAGCCCAAACACAGTACTCCAGAAATTGAAGAAAGTGGGCAAATATTTAACAAAAATGAAGACAAGGCCACCATATTCGCAAACTACTACGAACAATTTGCAGAGAGTCAAAATCCAGTTTTTTCAAAATAAATATGATGAAGTAAATAGATGGTACCACAAACACAGAGATTCCTAACAACCCTATAGAAATCGAGGAAGAAGAATACTTCAATATTCTACACAAGCAAAGAAATACATCACCAGGAGTCGACAGAATACCATGGTCAGTAATTAAACCACTAAATTATCAGGTTCATTTTTACATTCTAAAAATCTACAAATATTGTCCAAAGCACCATTTATTTCCCGAAGACTGGAAAAGAGGTGAGATAATAAATATACCAAAACCGAACACTAATCACAAAAAAATTAACAATTATCGACCAATTACTCTACTACCAGTACTAGGAAAATTATTTGAAAAAATTATAAGAAACAAATTATATGATAATACTCGGAACACAATTCCTAATCACCAGTTTGGTTTCAAAGAAAAATGTGCCACCATTCATCCACTGACGATTCTCACCTCAAATGTCCAGACCGCCAAGCACGAAAATTTAAAATCGGCAGCAATATTTCTTGATATCAAAAAAGCGTTTGATAGCGTTTGGCACATAGGATTACTATACAAATTTTAAAAAGTAGATACGCCTGATTACCTGATACACATATTAAGAAACTACCTAGAAAATAGAACACTACATGTAAAGGTTGACGGTGCAACATCGGAAGAATTTATTATTGAGCAAGGGGTTCCACAAGGATCATCACTTTCACTCCTATTGTACAACTTATACAGCTATGACATCACCACTCTACAAAATCCATCTGAAGACACAACATTCATACTGCAATATGCTGATGACACGACATTGGTGGGACATGATAAATCATTGCAGAATTTAATTCCTAAGTTGCAGGCAAAGATGAATGAGGTTCAAGTGTGGTTCGACAAATGGCAACTACTTCCAAATCCTAATAAATCACAATTCGTTATATTTAACCATGCTCCCTCTCTGTCCTCCCCTACAATAAGCATTGCAAACGAACATGTAAAACCAACACCTTCGGCCAAATATTTAGGATCAAAAACTGAATTTTAACCAACACTCAGCAATTATTAAATCGAGAATAAAAAACCGAGCAAAACATTTCAAATCACTCACATATAAAAATGAAAGGAATATCTACAAAAACAGCCACAAAAATCTACACATCTATATGTCGACCTATACTGGAATATGGACACACTCTATATGTCAACTGCCAAGCGCCGGTACTAAACAACTTAAAAGTTGCCGAAACTTCTTCGCTACGCATTATAACTAAAATGCCGGCAAAGATGAATGAGGTTCAAGTGTGGTTCGACAAATGGCAACTACTTCCAAATCCTAATAAATCACAATTCGTTATATTTAACCATGCTCCCTCTCTGTCCTCCCCTACAATAAGCATTGCAAACGAACATGTAAAACCAACACCTTCGGCCAAATATTTAGGATCAAAAACTGAATTTTAACCAACACTCAGCAATTATTAAATCGAGAATAAAAAACCGAGCAAAACATTTCAAATCACTCCCATATAAAAATGAAAGGAATATCTACAAAAACAGCCACAAAAATCTACACATCTATATGACGATCTATACTGGAATATGGACACACTCTATATGTCAACTGCCAAGCGCCGGTACTAAACAACTTAAAAGTTGCCGAAACCTCTTCGCTACGCATTATAACTAAAATTCAGCATCCAGTCAACAACCTCCACAATCCGCCGAATAATTTACTATATGAGAAACTAGGATAACTTCAAATATTAACAACCAAATTTGCAAATCGACCACATAATATGCAAATGTTGCGACCTCTGCCGAAACCGCAACAGAAGATCAAAATTCAAACACCCAGAGATATCTCCAATTGAAAAAAATATCTTCATTAATTCAAAACTAATTAATATAAAAAATTTTTAGATGTATACTTACATAAAAATTTGTTTGCTTTTTTTTTCCATAAAATGTATTCATTTTTAAATATTCCACAAAAAATAATGTATCAACAGTAACAATGTAGGAAAAATAGGCTGAAGGACTCCGGTCGATAGCCGTTTGAATATGTATTTTTTATGTATTCAATAAGAACTTTTATTATTATTATTTGAAATGTCTCGAAAACTAAAAACTTGTAAGTTGAAATGATTGCAAATTAAGTCCTCTAACACCTCTTGACAGGAATACGTTGAGTTACCAGTAACCCTGTATACTTGTACACGATAGATTTGTATTCTTTACTAACGCATGATGATAGAACAATTTGTCGGCAGATGTATTTTGGAATCAACTTGATGTTTTCTATCCTCTATTAAGCTAGGTACTCATCGATGCCCCGTATAACATAGTGTATAATTTTATGTTCATTTGTTATTTGTTCTTAGGCGGTGTAACACCACCTGTTTTGCCATGCCTCCATGGCCTAGTTCCAGAGAAGTTTAATTCTGACAACGAAAACCACAGCATGGATGTCCAAGAGGAGATAGCCAGCATAAAGAATTTCAAATCGGATAATTCCTTGTGCTTGGGTGAGCTGCTCCTGGGTTTTCTGCAGTACTATTCCGCATTCAACTACTCTCACTATGCAATCTCTGTCCGTGCCGGATGCAGGCTGCCTATTGACGAGTGTCGCTACATGAAGGCCCCCAAAAATGACCCCAACCAGTGGAAGTACCTGTGCATCGAGGAACCCTTCGATTTCACCAACACTGCCCGATCTGTTTTTGATCCAGACGCTTTCAAGCACATAAAAGACATAATCACATTCTCTTTCCAAGAATTAGCCAGAACTAAGTTGCTTAATAATATCCTACCAGTGAACTTAAATCAAAGCCAAAGATGATGTAGTGCAATATCTGTAAGTAGCGGGAGTGGATGGGAAAATGCGTACTTTTAGGTTAAAATGTGAGAGAGAATGAATTCACACATTCCATTTAGTCAGATTTATATAGAGGTGCATATAAACAAAAATATATATCGAGATTTTTATACACAGTTTATATTAGCATAGGCAATTTTTAATATTTTTTATATGGTCTCGAAAAAAAAAAGAAGTAGGGAAATTATTGAGATTATTGTAGTTGTAGTTAGGTTTGATGGATTTTTTCTGAAAACATTTATGTTTTGAAGTTGTGTTTGTGTCTTGTTTCTGTCCAGTATGACCATGGCGGCGTTTTTATGTTGTATTTGCACTTTGGAAAAATTAAACATCTATATATAAGCTATGAATACAAACAGTAGTATTATATATTTGGCGTTGACTGCCTTATTGAAGTTACACAGGGGCTGTTTGAGTTGAAACAGGTTGAGTGCGTAGAGTATTGACCAATACGAGTGCAGTAAAGTGATCTCTACTGTGGTCGTACATGTCAACTCTTCAATCTATGCTTTGCTTGCTCGTCCGTCGTTAACTCCTTTGTTATATAAAAATCGTGTTGTCTAAATCCCAATCGTAAATATGGTAGTAATTTCAGATGGATGACAACAGATATTGCCATCTGTAGTCAGGTGTGTTTGTTATAAACGTGTTGATTTTGATGATGCAGTCAACATAGAAAATTTTAACGAAATTGTATATTTTAGATAAAATGTTGCATATTTTTCTAATTTTTTCGAGTGTTTAATATACATTATATATGGTCAATTCCTATATTTTAATATGTACATGTATAAAATAAAAAAATATAAAAATTGCGAAAAAATGCCAGTGACGAAACATTTATAAAAACTCGTCGCAGGCACAAAAACAGTATTAGTTAATTTAGTGTATTTCGTTTTCGTGAATATTTTTCATTTTGAGTTACAAGCTACAAGTGTAAGCTTAACTTTACGAGGTTCCAAGAAGGCTCGTAAAAAAAACGTAAAAGATACATATCATCTAACGGGTCTAAAGTCCCAAATAATAATTAAGCATCTAGCAACGATATAGGGGATTAACTGTTTTTGTTAAAATGTTAAATATGTATTAAATTGTCGTTGCATGTTTTTTGTGAGTAGTATATACAAAATTTCTTGGTGTTTTTTCTCTTTGAATAATATATTAATTGTCAACATATACAATATATTTTCTCGTTTTTCAGGAAAAACCTATACCTGATATTATTTAGTTTTTTAAGAACGTGATTTATTATATATTTGATCTCAGAGAGGTGGTTGGGGTAAAAATTTTTGTCACTTTTTATTCTGAAAACGATTCAACTGCAATATCTAAGTGAATTTCCATCTTACTAATATCAAGTTCGATATTTTGGTACAAGAAGTGACAGAAATTACAAAAAGTGACCCAGAAAATGTGTATAAATAAAAATAGTCACTACGTGCCAAAAAAAAGTTATATTATTATAGTATCTATTCTAAATCTATTGTAAAAATTATTAGACAATATTAAAGTCGAATACAATAATCGTAAACAATAATAAATGATGTGAACTTATATTATTGTGATTTTTTGTTGTCACTTAGACTGCGGAAAAATGTGTTTTTTTTCAGCACTGTTGTAAACATATTAAGCGACAGTCTTTAAAAAAGATATAGCACTTAAATGTTTCTACTTAAATATGTAGGGTAAGTCAAAACTTTTCATTTCTTTTTGTAAAGCCGACTGAGTTTATTTT
Source organism: Rutpela maculata (assembly GCA_936432065.2). NCBI lineage: Eukaryota > Metazoa > Arthropoda > Insecta > Coleoptera > Cerambycidae > Rutpela > Rutpela maculata. Next base: position 99,152,321 of record OW386293.2, read on the forward strand.
TTCATGTTTAACTCATTCGGCTATATTAACGTTGTATCAATTTATTCAATCAATAAAGTTACTTAATAAATCATTGTATTTCTTTGAGACAATGCTTTTTCTTTTACCTTATTCTCACTACCATGAGTTCAATGTGATAGTTGTGATTTTTTTCCGCAGGTTATTTTTTAAAACGCTCCAAAGAAAAATTACTGGCTATACTACAAAAATGGCAATACCTTTGTAAAGAATTTCGTTTTTAATGTGGGTTTATATTCTGGGAAAACTATCGTTCTATAAGAATTTTTGTGTGGGAATGCAATCTGTATGTTATCAGGAAGTTACAGTAAAGTTTTCAATCTAGGCAGTGAGCGTTTCTTGGAAATTAAGTTTTAATTTTGAAAAACGCGTTTTTGTTTCGTTTGTTTTAATATCTCGGGTTCTGTTCATCGGATTACACCAAACAACAAATCAAAATGTTTGTAAAGGAATTATGAATAAAACTGCATGGATCCAAATCCGATCTGACATTTTGTTTTTTTGCAAAAAATATAGTGACACTAAAAAAATAATTCATTTTTTTAAAAGAAACTTGGTGAAATTATAGGTCTTTACATCTAGTCAACTATTATGGAAAATTACAAATAAAAATATTTGTTAAATTTTTGATCTTTATAATAAATTGCCATTTGGTCACACTAAAATTTACGTGCTCTTTACAACGGTGTTAAAAATAAATTTCTTATCTTTTTTCCAAAATTAAAAAAAACTTTATATGTACAAGAATTGAACCACGGATCCCCATACGAATCTTCACTTTAACCATCGAGCTATGGCCGTGAACCATTTGTGCATTTCTTGAATTATGGCATAGAAAGCAAAACACGAAATTTTTAAAGAATCAGATCTTTGTTAATACATGAGTGGCAAGGCCGTGCGATATCGATACTGGAAGAGTAAGAATGGAGTTTTAACCTCAGCATAAACTGCATACTCCAAATCGAAAAATTAGATCCACAACCAACTTCTCCGTCGGCCATCTTGGATTTTATGGCGGTCATTTTGAAATATAGGTATATTATATCTGGGCTTCTAAATCACTTAAGATCACAAACTTGGTGTCTAAGTGTACATGTTTGAGGTCAGGGAATACAACTACACAATTTTTAAATGTATTACACTATATTCATTCACTAATATACAGGGTGTTATTTAAGTATGTGGCCAAACTTCAAGGGGCGATTAATTGTGTCATTCTGAGACGAAAAGTTTATATAAACATATGTCCGGTAATGCTTTTTTTAATTTTTTTTTTAGCTAGTATTAATTTTTATAACAATTTATAAGACTAGAATAGACTAATGGTATGAAAAAAAATAACAGGTACACTCCAGTTCTTGATAGTTGGTAGTTTCAAATTTTTATTATCTTGTCCCAGGGACATGCAATAAAGTGTTTTTTTTTCTCGAAAACGAAGCAGGATACCAAAAAAATTCAAGAGACAAAAAAGTTGTATTTTCAGTTGCTTAATGCGAAAAAAATTATAAAAGTTTTAAAGAAGTTAGTGGCGCATATTTTTTTGTCAAAAATAGGTGAAGGTACCCCCTCAAGACGCCACTAGACTTAATATTTTTAATAGTGATGGGAAAGTTTCCACTTTGTGAAAATTTCCGGAAAGTTCCCGATGAAAATTTCCGAAACATTCCACTTTTGTTAAAATTACTATTTGTTTGAATTTGTTATATCGAGAGCTTTTCAAAAACACCAAACACATGTACTTTTTCTAGAAAGACAAGAAAAATATTTGAAAAAATCTAAAATGTTTTAAAAACCTTCATGTGATTGTTAATGTTGAATAAATACTGTGAGACATAAGGCACTTTATATATGATTCTAAACAAAAAATCAAAGATCCAATAATTTTGAAATTTTCGAACAATAGGTGAAATACGAAGAAAGCACCTAATAGGTGCTGTCTTTTTCTATACCGATAATCTTAGCTTACCTAAAGTTAAGATTTTTATCTTAAATATAACTTGCAAAAAGGACGATCAAGACGGACTAGAAAATATAGACATGTGCGTTGTTAAAATTCAGGTATTTTGATCAATCGCCGCGCCGCCTTGAAATCAACTTAGGCTAGTTTAGGATGAAATCCGGTAACTTGGCGTAGGTAAGGGGAGAGGTATTTGACTAAGCTAATCTAAGATAAAAGGATCAAATAGAACGCCCAGCTAAGTTAGATTTCTTAAGTTTAGCTCAGTTCACTGGTAGAAAGAAACCAATTAATATGGAAATACTATTAGTGTGGAAATACTATTTGTATACTTAACACCAATAAACAATAAATTATTATTATGTCATATGTTTAGAAAACCGTCATTAATGTTAATTATTGGCAGGTACTTAAAAAATGTTCGTAAATTTCAGGAGAATGTTTCCGGAAACTTTCCAGGAAATATTGAAATGTTTTCTTAACCGCTTCTCAAGTCACCGAAGTAACTCCTTGAAAATCCAGAATGAATTTGTGTTAGGTAAAGAGAAACGAGGCCCTACAGCTTATAGTGGAGTCCGAACCACTTCTTGGGGATAATTTTATAAATAAAATTATTTCGCGATGAGCAGCATATTGGTGGGAAACTTTCCAAAACCTTATTTGTTTCTTCCCAGAATGTTTCCAAAAACAAAAACTTTCTGTAAATGGAAAGTTTTCTCTGCCCATCACTAATTTTTAATTTACTTAGGGATAAATTAGTCCCTTTCTACCATAAATAACACCTGCCAAATTTCAATAAAATAGGCTAAAGTATTATTAAGATATAACGATTTTTTGAAAAAGGTTTGACACTGTATCTTGAAAACGAAGCATTACCGGAGATATGTTTATATAAACTTTTCGTCTCAGAATCACTCGATGAACAACTGTCAAAAAAACTAAATACAACTTTATTTCAGATAAGAAAATTAATACAATTGACAAATTTTGACACAGCAATAATTTTCTATTATTCAAATTTTTATAGCTTGCTTACATACGGAATTATTCTATGGGGAAATGCATCAGATACTGAACGTATTTTTAAAATTCAAAAAAGAACAGTTAGAATATTAGCCTCAGCACAATACAGAGAACACTGTAAACCTTTATATAAGAACCTAAAAATGTTAACATTGACCTGCATATTTATTTATCATTGTTTAATATATATGAAAGATAGTAAACACTACCCAAAAAATTCAGTTTATCACACATATAACACAAGAACCAAAAATGATTTGAGCATTCCCTACCATCGATTAGTCAGAACACAACAACCAATAAATCATACTGCAATTAAATTATTCAATATTCTTCCGCAATACTTAAAAGACTTACCTGTTACAAAATTTAAAAAAAGGATAAAAGAAATATTGATTGAAAATGCATTTTACAACATAAATGAATTCATTGATTTTTTTTACCCCTAACTTAATAATAGGTTGTTAACATTATATTTTGTAAAACTTAATCTTATTATGGTATACCAACTGTATTTTACCTATATGTTGTATATTTTATATGTGTTTTATTGTGTATTATTATATTTTATCTGACGTGTCCTATATCATGTAAATGATTTCTTGGATAAATAAATTGAATTGAGTTGAATTGCCCCACATACTTAAATAACACCCTGTATGTACCAATTACAAACTATTCACAGCACTGTTTTGTCCGGTGTGTCAACATTTTCTAATATGTTTTTTTTATTTTGTTTCAGATTGAATTGTAATACAAGATGGATTGGAACAAGTGCATGATCTGTCAGAAACAACTTTAGAAAATCTAAAATGTCCACTCAATGCACATGGAATCGAAGACAAGACAACACCACACCGGTCTTTCTTGAACAATATCAATGAGTTTAGAAGCTTGGAGTCATTGCTAGTGAAACTAAATCTTGAAAGCGACATGAGTGCGGATGAACTGGTCCAAAACCATGGTACATGGCACAAATCTTGTTACGTCAAGTTCAGCAATTTGAAGTTGGATAGAGCTAAAAAGCGAAGAAATACTTCAGGAGGCAGCACAACTGTGGAGAAACGAACCTGACGTGAAGCGAGTGACAAAATGGCGTGATGATATTGTTCAAGAAAGACCGGTATGCTGTTGTCTTGTCTTCGATTCCATGTGCATTGAGTGGACATTTTAGATTTTCTGAAGTTGTTTTCTGACAGATCATGCACTTGTTCCAATCCATCTTGTATTACAATTCAGTCTGAAAGAAAAATAAAAAGACATATTAGAAAATATGGACAAACTGGACAAAACAGTTCATCTGTCAATAGTTTGTAATTGGTACATACATTAGTGAATAAATATATAGTGTGATACATTTAAAAATTGCGTAGTTGTATTCCCTGACCCCAAATATGTATACTTTAGACACCAAGTTTGTGATCCTAAGTGATTTAGAAGCCGAGATATTGATATCATATTTCAAAATGGCCGCTATAAAATCCAAGATAGCTGACGGAGGAGTTGATTCCTATCAAAAATTGAAAGACCTAACTAATACCTGGAAAAAATTTGGTGGTTTTGTCCGGTGTGTCCACATTAACGCGAAATTCGACGTTAAGCTGCCCCTCTAAAAGTATTTGGCTGGATACATTTTTTCGATAAAAAATATACATTTTACAAAAATGTACGAAATGTAACTGTAAAATAATACGAAAAAATGATTTTCATCACCATCATAAAGCACAGTAACACCCGGTTTTACAATCGCTGGTTAACTGCCAGTCAGAGTTAACTTTCAGGTTATTATAGAAATTGGTTTTACAATAGCTGGTCATTTTCAAGGTCATAGTTATCTAGCAGTTAACTTTACTAGCAGATGAGGGGTGAGTAAACTAGAAGTTGGCAGTTTACTAGCAATTTATAACCTATAAAATAACTGGTACAAAATAATGTTTTGATATTTCGTTTAAAAATGGATACATACAAAGTAAATGCATATAGTAGTGATGAGGAGCCAAGAAGGCCCAAGATAATCCGGTACAGACTTTTTTGAAGAATGCATTTTTTATTCCCTATAATATTTATATATTTTTCTATTAAATTTATGAGAATATCCTCCTCATCGTCAGAAAAATTTGTGCACCTTTTATTGTCCGTGATGTAATACTTACAATAAAACACATTTTTATTGTTAAAATAAACGTTTCTATGTTTTGTAGTAGAATATAGAATAAATTGTATAAATGTTATTCATAAAAAATTGTAAACATTAAATACTACATACTTAATATTAAACCACTAACTCATAAACTGCTTCTGATATTTATATTTGACAGTAAGTGACATGTAACTTTGACAAAAATTCATAATTTTTATGTATATTACCCACTGTTCTACTACCAACATTATAAATTTTATTCACAACCTCTCGTTTACAAATCATGACAGTCATGATTCATGACTTAACTTTATATTGAAAAACGCAAGTGTCGGTAAAGTTGTAGTTAACCTACAAGTAAGAGTCAACTAACATGAAAGTTAACTTGCGATTGTAAAACCGGCTGTTAGAATGCTACAATTTAAGAAAAACAAAGTCTTAGTGGGTCAAAATGGCAGTTTTTTTTATGAAGCCTAATGGTTTTGCAAGTAGGTGGACGATGTCTCTTTCAGCACTTCTCAGATTTCTTCTGTTGGCTTCTGTCATTACCACGTTTTTGACACCTTATGTCAACGTTAGCAGTATGATAGCTATGTATACCGCCTTGTTCTTTTCCTGTTGGATCCATAGGATAGGTGACGTCTCCTTTCTTAGTGTTTTGATTGCCATACTTACTGACCACACTCTAACAATGCGTTATTTGTTTAATTTAAATTAAATTATGAAAAATAATTTACTTGAGGAATATTATAGCCATACTTTTTTAAAAATTGATTGCCCTACCATAAATTTGCCGACTTTTCAAGGTTTCATGGACACAAACACTTCTCGGTTTATGTTATCTGAATATTTGTAACATTTATAATGCAAAATATTCTCTTATTATTGATACAAAATATAAATAATACGACCAAAATTACCAACACTTATCTGTGATACTTCCTTTTCTTTACCTTTTTGATTTAGTTTATTACATTACACTAAAAACACTATGGACTTCTGGATTATGTACGTAATTAATCACTAACTAATATTACTCACGATATCGCTAATCGCACATACCGAGATATGTATTACTTTTCAAACAGCTGCCACCCACTTGGCAACTTAAAATTATATCTTTTACACTTTGTGTTTAGCTTAAGGTATGAAGGGTCTGCTTAGAAAGGTCTTGCCTCGGCAGACCAGGCCCGGGCTTGTTTGGGGGGTTCAGTTTTGAAATGTTGAAAAAAATATTTCGGATTTCTAAATTTCTACTATCCTACACTGAATTTAAAATCGTAGAATCAACTCTAAATACACTAATACTTCATAAAATGTTTAAGACGCCATAACAAGGTACCAAAAATAAAGTTTAATAACTTTTTATAATTCAGTGAGAGATCCGAGATCCGAATCACGGGTTCGAAAATGACCAACCAGGCATATTATTATGGTTAAATAAAACTGCACAGTTGAACACTAAAAATTTTATTACGATTCCAAAAAACTATTAATTTTGTGTACAAAATATTACACAAACAATACTGATAGAAATAAAAGCAATAAACGTTTAACAAGCGAAAAATTTAATGATTATTTTAACTAAAATACCCAAATTTAGGTATCTAAAACCCTGATACATATATGCCAATAATTAGGAAATAAAAAGAGAACTAAAACTATTTTTACCATAATAATATGGTCATGATTTATAAAATAATTTTTTTGACATATTAATAATATTACTTTCTAGCTGTGTCAGTTGCATGATTTTTGGTGGACTTGATGAAAACTCACTCCCGTCAGACTCTAGTCAAAGTAATATTATCAATGATTTTCAAACAAAAAAACTAGATTAAATTTAAAATAAACTAATTACAAAAAATAATGAATCGGTTAGTCACAGGCGGTGTGAAAACGTCATCTACAGGATAACCGAGTAACCGTTCTCCGGTAGTAAGTATCATTTTCTCGTCACGATACTTGGTAACCTCTCATTTATTATCATGTTTTTTTTTCTGTAGTCGACATCATGTGACCTGTATATGCTGCGTTACTGACAATTTGACAATCAGATCATTCACTTGCAAATTTTCAGAAGACCGCTCCCGCGATTCGATTTATCTTCTCCTTCACAACACAATCAATAGGGTTGGGAGAATTGTGCGCTAGGCTGATAAAATGCAGACCTGAAAAAAAAATTCTATTTAGAACATCAGTTTGAAAAGAGTATGTTCTATAAAAATCAGTTCGGATTTTGTATTAAGAAGTCAACAAGTAATACAATATATCAACTAGAAAAAAAAAGTATGTTGGGATTACTTTCTGTGCTGATAGAAAAACTAAAGTACTTAGATGCTAAAGAAACCAGTTGTAACCTCGTAAACTCCCCCTAATTAACCGTAAACAATACACTAGAGTAAATCATGGCAACTCAAAGTTACTAGAGATGAAAATGGGATGCCTCGGGGGTGGGTTCTGGGCCCAACTTTAGTCTTAATATACCCCCTGTAGTACAAAATATTGGGTGGATATAGGTACAATATTGTAATATGTTGCAACCCCTTAAAAATTTAAGGTTATGTTGGTTACTAAAAAGTAGGCAGACTTCAACAGATCGAATGTCAGAATGAATGTAGTGTATTTGCACCTACTCGAAAAAGAACCTACCAGAAGATTCCAAAGTGACATCTGGAATTATCGAGAGAATGGTGGCGTCATCACAGAACAATCGAGATCTGTCATTTTTAGGTATAAAAGACCGATCGCATTCTCGGCGAGTAGTTCAGAAAGTTGAGAAAGTATAGAAAGTGAGGTTAAGAGTTCAAAGATAAACAAAGTAATAAACATTGTGATTTTTAGTCAGTAAAGTGTATTTAAATTAATAATAGTATTGTGAAGTATCCAGTAAATATTTAATAAAGTGTGTTAGTGGACATCTCTTGTTATAATTTTTGGAACCCACGGAAATTGCGAGGGTGGTTTCCTAAGGGTGGAAACACGCGACAAATTGGTGTCAGAAGCGGAATTTTATGACAAGAGGAGCTCTGAAGTTGTGCTGGAATGTTCGAGAAGGATTCTCGAGGGTTAGTGCTAACACAGGACTAATTTACTGGACATTGTTCAAGGGTTGTTTTCGAACAGGAAAATAGTGTTTAAGTGCATTTTTGAGACATTGTAGAACATGTTATTAGGACATTAGTGTGATAATTAAATCCTTTGAACTGAGAAGTGATAGACACACTGAAAAAGACTCATTTGTGTTAGTGCGTGAAAAAATTACTAGGACTTCTATTTGAACATTAGTGAAGATTATTAAATTCTCTGGACTGGATAGTGACAAAAGACTCTGGATAAGACTTTTTCGTGCTATTTCGAGATTTGTCTGGAAAGTTCCATTACCGATATTGACGTGACAGTTAAATTTATTTTATTTTAATTTCATCGTATGCCCGTAACAACAAGAAGTATGGCATCCGATAAACAAATACAGGACTTATTCGAACAATTCCAAAAAATGATGGCGCAGCAACGTCAGGATGAAGAAAGAAGACGCCAAGAAGAAAAGGAAGAGCAAGAAAAACAACGTCAGGATGAAGAAAGAAGACGTCAGAAAGAAAAAGAAGAACAAGAAAGAAGACGTCAAGAAGAAAGAGATGGAGGACCTGAAGATACGACAGCAAGAGGAGAAAGAGGAACAAGAAAGACGACGTCAAGAGGAGAAAGAAGAACAAGAAAGACGACGTCAAGAGGAGAAAGAGGAACAAGAAAGACGACGTCAAGAGGAGAAAGAGGAACAAGAAAGACGACGTCAAGAGGAGAAAGAGGAACAAGAAAGACGACGTCAAGAGGAGAAAGAGGAACAAGAAAGACGCCAAGAAGAATTAAGGAAAATTCTGAATGAACAAATGAAAATACAGCAGGACGCTATCATTTCTGCCAACGAAGAATTAAAGAGTGAAGTCAAAGGAGAGATAAACAAGGTAGAAGAAAAAGTAGGTGAAGTCGAGACAGAAGTCAGTCAAGTTAAAGAGAAAGTAAACAAGTTTGAAGAAGAAGTCAAAGGAGAAATAGACCGGCTTAAACGACAATTGAGAGATAGAGGAAGCCAGCAGGTGGTATCATCAGGTCAGCGACTAAAACCTCCTTCTTTTGACGGCCAAAGTTCCTGGACGACGTACAAGAGGCAGTTTGAGGCAGCAGCATGTGCGAACAACTGGGATAACGAGGAAAAGGCCATGGCATTAGTTCTGGCGTTAAGGGGCCAGGCCTCAGAGTTGCTTCAGACTATCCCAGTGGATAAACAAAGGGACTTCAAAGTCTTGGAAGCTGCATTGGACTTGAGATATGGCGACCAACATCTCGCCCAAGTATACCAAGCCCAGCTAAAATCACGAACACAAAAGGCTGGAGAGAGTTTACAGGAATTCGAAGCTGCGATAGAGAGACTGGCACACCTGGCGTATCCGAGTGCACCTAGAGAATTTCAGGAACAATTAGCCGTAGGGGCCTTTTTAGATGGCATAAGGGACGAAGAGGTCAGGCGAGTTCTGAGGCTGACAAGACACCAAAGTAGTAGCGAAGCTTTGGTGCGTGCACTTGAAGTAGAAGCCGCCTACAGAGATACTCCAAGGTCGAGAGTGCGAGCTGTGACTCTCGAAGAATCGCAACCAGAAATGAACCAGAACCCCTTGCTGACTGAGATGCAGAAAATATTCACCAAATTATGCGATAAATTGGATGGCCTCGGAAAGCAGGAAAAACAACAAAATAAAGGAAAGCCGAGCGGAGGTATTAAATGTTTCAACTGCGGCAAGGTGGGACATATGAAACGAGATTGTCGACAGCAGAACTCGGAGAGTCGAGTAAATGCTGTGAATGTTGAAGAGAAGCAGGAAAACTAAGGATAGCCAGCACCAAGGGGGCTGTGCTGGCTAGGGAATGCGGTGCCCCCAGAGAAATAAAGATTTCCCAGCTCCAAAGAATTCCAAGTAGTCTGTTGTTGCAAGGATATGTGAATGGAAGAAAATGCGTGTTTACGATTGACACCGGTGCTACGTCATCAATAGTGCGGCCAGGGTTTATATCAGGCTTGCAGATTAACAAGAAGCAAAATGGAGTAATTATTCGGACAGCCACGGGGGACAGGGCTGCGGTCCATGGAGAGGTCAACTTGGAACTGCAGGTTGGACGGTTGAGGTTCAATTACAAGGTCATTGTGGCTGACATTATGGATGATTTCATTTTGGGTCTGGACATCATGGGAGAGCAGGGATTCATTGTTGACGTAGGGGAGCGAGTCTTAAAAATTGGAAATGAGGAATTTATTCTGGCAACCGCAGACGACCAATTCCATAAAGCGAGATTGTTAACAACACAGACGATCAAGATTCCTGCTCATTCAGAACAAATGATCGATGCTGCCGTAGAAGGAAATCCTGGAGGGTACCGTGTTGGCCTAGTTGAAGATGACGAATCGATTAAGTCCCTATCCAATATTATTGTGGCGAGAACATTAACCCGGACTCAAGACAAAATCCCAATTAGAGTTGTTAATTTAAATTCCCACTCGGTGACAATTAAGGAAGGCAAACCGATTGGCTCTTATGAACCGGTCACATGGGTAGCGAGGTGCGAGGAACAAACAGAGGGAAGTTCGTCTACGAAAATAGACCAGGAAGTTTTGACCTTGCTGAGTACCCAGTTGGAGCATTTATCTGAGGATGAGCGAAGGGAGGCAATCAAGTTCCTAGAAAAGGAAAGTTCAGTATTTGCCAAGAATACAGAGGCCCTTACAAAAACAGACATAGTCCAGCATCGGATAAATACTGGCGACTCACCAGCTATTCGACAACCACCTAGGAGGCTTCCATTAGCGAAACAAGAGGATGCCTCGGCAATGATAAACAAGATGCTGCAAGATGGAGTCATTGAGGAGTCAACGAGTCCCTGGTCATCGCCAGTAGTTTTGGTTGCCAAGAAGGACGGAACATTAAGATTTTGTGTCGATTATCGAAAATTAAACGATGTCACGAAGAAAGACAGTTACCCATTACCACGAATTGATGACACATTAAGCACGTTGGCAGGCTCACGTTGGTTTTCTACGTTAGACCTTAGGAGTGGATACTGGCAAGTGGGGCTTCATCCTGAAGATAAAGAAAAGACAGCGTTTTCAGCAGGCAGTGGTCTTTATCAATTTACCGTGATGCCTTTTGGACTTTGCAATGCGCCAGCTACCTTTGAAAGATTGATGGAATTCGTGCTGCGAGGGCTAACCTGGAGGACGTGCCTGGTTTACCTTGACGACGTGCTTGTTATGGGACAGGACTTTACAGAACATTTGAAAAATCTTCAAGAAGTATTTGGGCGAGTCAGGAATGCCCATCTGAAGTTGAACCCGAAGAAGTGCCTGCTATTCCAGAAAGAAGTCAAATTTCTGCTGTACGAGATTGGCCAAGACCATGTAACGTTCATGAAGTAAGGAGCTTCCTTGGCCTCTGCACTTATTATAGGCGCTTTGTGGAAGGGTTTGCAGAGATTGCGAAACCATTACACCGGCTGACAGAAGAGAAAGTGCAGTACCAATGGACACCGGAATGTGAAACGGCATGGAGAAAATTGAAGGCAGCTCTATGCACTGGTCCTGTGCTAGCGTACCCACAACGGGAAGGACTTTTTATTTTAGACACTGATGCCAGCAATTCTTCGGTCGGATCTGTGCTGTCTCAAATCCAGAATGGGCAGGAAAGAGTGATCGAGTACTTCAGCAAGGTGCTGTCCAAACCAGAAAGAAATTATTGTGTAACCCGGAAAGAGTTACTGGCCATCGTAAAATCAGTGGACCATTTTCATAAATATCTTTATGGAAGACATTTCAAGATTCGGACCGACCATGCTGCATTAAAATGGCTGTTGCAGTTGAAAACCCCTGAAGGTCAACTGGCTCGTTGGATAGAACGGTTGCAACAGTATGATTTCAAAATAGAACATCGACCTGGAAGATCTCATAAGAACGCAGACACTTTATCTAGAAGACCATGCAAGGAAGATTGCAAGCACTGCCGCCACGTTGAGAAATTTCAGGGTACGGTGGCCGTCAACACTATTAAAATAGAGGTTCCGGATGATTGGACAACTGAAGCCCTGAGACAAGAACAACTGAATGACACAGAGATTGGGGCTATATTGAGAGCAAAGGAGAAAGGAATTCGACCAGCGTGGAAGGATGTTTCGGACAAGGCAGTTGGATTGAAGGCTTTGTGGGCCCAATGGGATTCACTCAAAGTTATGAACGGGCTGCTAAAGAGAGCTTGGGAAAGCCCGGATGGCAAGGAAGTTGTTATGCGTCTAGTGATTCCCAGGTGTCGAGTACCGAAAGTACTTCAGGAAGTGCATAATGGAGCATCCGGTGGGCACTTCGGCGTTAATAAGACCCTGAATAAAGTACGAGAACGATTTTATTGGGTAAATAGTCGTCAAGATGTGGAAGCTTGGTGTCGCAATTGCAAAATTTGTGCAGCCAGTAAGGGACCACAGACTAGAAGTAGGGGTGCAATGAAGCAGTATAACGTCAGAGCTCCTTTCGAGAGGATCGCGATCGATATAGCCGGCCCATTCCCAGTAACCAAGGATGGGAACAAGTACATACTGGTTGCAATGGACTATTTTAGTAAGTGGCCAGAGGCCTATGCAATTCCAAACCAAGAAGCAGTCACTGTCGCCAAAGTCTTGGTAGATAATTTGATATGTCGGTTTGGTGTACCCCTGGAGCTGCACTCAGATCAAGGGAGGAACTTTGAGTCAGGGGTGTTTCAGCAAATCTGCAAGTTATTGGGGATACACAAAACACGGACCACTGCCCTTCACCCGCAATCAGATGGAATGGTGGAACGACATAACAAGACCATGAAAGAACATCTCTCTAAAGTGGTTCATAAGAATCAACGCGATTGGGATCTCCACATACCGTTCTTCCTCATGGCATACAGAGCTGCTATCTACGAGTCTACGAAACAAACACCAGCCCGTGTAGTATTTGGACATGAGATCAGACTGCCGTGTGATTTGATTTTCGGAACACCAGGCGGAGAACAGCTTCCTGTGAACAGCTATGTGGATGAAATGAGTGAACGGCTAAGAAATGTTCATGAGCTGGTTAGAGACCAAATCACCATAGCCAGTGACCGAATGAAGGCTCGATACGACCGTAAGGGTAGTTCAGAAGGGTTCAAGGCAGGAGATCTGGTTTGGCTGTACAACCCACAGCGGAAGAAAGGGAAGTCACCGAAACTTCAACCTCCTTGGGAAGGACCTTATACTGTTATTACCCGAATTAATGATGTCGTCTATCGTATTCAACGAAACAAAAAGTCCAAGATGAAGATCGTACACTTGGATAGACTGGCGAAGTATGTGAAAGAGGCTGAATTGCCTGACCGGGACGTTCAGGCTTAAGGAGGAGGGCAGTGTAATATGTTGCAACCCCTTAAAAATTTAAGGTTATGTTGGTTACTAAAAAGTAGGCAGACTTCAACAGATCGAATGTCAGAATGAATGTAGTGTATTTGCACCTACTCGAAAAAGAACCTACCAGAAGATTCCAAAGTGACATCTGGAATTATCGAGAGAATGGTGGCGTCATCACAGAACAATCGAGATCTGTCATTTTTAGGTATAAAAGACCGATCGCATTCTCGGCGAGTAGTTCAGAAAGTTGAGAAAGTATAGAAAGTGAGGTTAAGAGTTCAAAGATAAACAAAGTAATAAACATTGTGATTTTTAGTCAGTAAAGTGTATTTAAATTAATAATAGTATTGTGAAGTATCCAGTAAATATTTAATAAAGTGTGTTAGTGGACATCTCTTGTTATAATTTTTGGAACCCACGGAAATTGCGAGGGTGGTTTCCTAAGGGTGGAAACACGCGACAATATATTTGTTCGGGGATTTTCTCTTGTTGGAATAAACTAGTTTTGTAGTGGACTGTATGTGATTTTTATTTTATAAATACATAAAATTACTTCAACTTAACATTTTCCATCGTCAAAGAACATTGACTGACTTTAAACATGGTAACTGAAAAAATATGACATTTCTTGCCTTTCAATGCTGCCACCTAACGGCCATCTATACATTAAAAAGCCAGGGGCGTATCCAGCATTTGGCATCTTAATTCATGACATGAAATAAACAAATTTATAAATATGTAAAAGAAAGGACTGAACATTCTGCCCCCCTTGAAAAGTGAATCTTTTCAATAACGATCAATACAAATTATAAAGTCAAAATGAGGGTGAAAAATAATGTTCTAATTGTCACGCACAACCACTGAAACGTTAGTCATTTTCCAATGGCAAAACACACACTTTATTTGTAGCACGTTTAAAGGTTCCTTCTGCAGTTTTTACAGTCACCACTCGTACAATTTCATCTCTTCCAGGGTGAACAGCAGTGATGCGCCCAAGGTTCCATTTTAAAGGTGGGGTATTTTCTTCCCGTAGTAGCACCAATTGTCCAATCTTCAGCTGATTAACCGATTTTCTCCATTTTGATCGTTGCTGCAACCAACATAAGTACTCTCTACTCCAACGTTGCCAAAAACATTGAAACATTTGTTGAAGTCGCTTATAGTGGGTCAAGCGATTTACTTGAATGGTGGAGACATCCAATTCTGGTATGGTAGTAATCGAGTCGCCAATTAGGAAGTGACCTGGGGTGAGAGGTTGTAGATCAGAGGGATCAGGAGAGAGAGGGGTCAGAGGTCTGGAGTTTAGTATTCCTTCTACTTGCACAATAAAAGTGTATAACAATTCATAATAAATAGGTGGGCTATCACCTAATATTTTCCTGAGATGACCTTTCGCCGACTTAACGGCAGCTTCCCAGATCCCACCAAAATGTGGGGAATGTGCGGGAATGAAATGCCAATTGACAGAATTGTCCTTGAAATAATTAATTATATTAGTATCTTTATGTAATTTAGAAAGAAGCATAAGGTCTTGTCCGAGTAAACGGTTCGCACCAGTAAAATTAGTCGCATTATCAGAAAATATATTTTTGCAAATGCCTCTTCGAGAAATGAATCGTTTAAATGCATTTAAAAATGATTCTGATGTTAAATCACCTGCCAATTCTAGGTGCACGGCCTTGGTACTAAGGCAAATAAATATACAAAGATAACATTTTATGATTATTCGCGATTTCGTTTTTCCATCCTTAATCAAAAATGGCCCAGCATAATCAAGACCAGTGTTGTAAAATGGTCTGATTACCTTAGTCACCCTGTACTCTGGCAATTCACCCATTAACGGATTTATGGATGTCGGGGAAACCTTAAAGCAACGTACACACTGACGTAAGTATTTTTTGACTTCACTGCGACCCCTTAAAGGCCAAAAGCGCTGTCTAACTGCAGTTAATGTTAATTGCGGGCCGGCATGTAGGTGTCGTAAATGTTCATAGTTAATGACAAGTTTAGTTAAAGGATGTTTGTCAGGCAACACCATAGGGAATTTTTGATCATATTTAATTTTAGCCTGTGACAATCTACCACCTACGCGGATGACATTATTTTGATCTAAAAAGGGATTAAATGATGATAATCGGCTAGATGATGATATTGGATGTGATGCCCTTAAATCGTGTATTTCCGATTCAAAACTTGACAACTGAGCAAGTCTCACTAGAGTAAACAGAGCACTATCTAACTCTTGAGGTGTTAAGGGGCCAATGATTTTTTCTTTGTTTTTACAGACATTATTCTTAAAACGTAGACAATAGGCGACAACCGAGGCTAATTTTGATAAGGACGAATATTTTAGGAATAGACCAATTTCGTTTGTGCTGACGCAAGAAATGACAATATTCCTTTTCTCTGGTGGCTCATTCTCGGTTTCCAGATTAAATATTGATGTTGGCCATTCAGATGCTTCACAAGATAGCCATAGAGGCCCTGAAAACCATAAAGAACAATCTAACAATTTAGCGGGGTCAACTCCCCTTGTTATTAAATCCGCAGGATTATCATAAGTTCTAACATGACGCCATTGTGACACGGAGGAGAGCTCTTGGATTTCGGCAACGCGGTTCGACACAAATGTCTTCCAATTATTGGCAGGAGATGTTATCCAAGCTAATGCTATGGTCGAATCACTATAATAATATATATTCGTAAATTCAACTTTTAACGATTTTATAACCGCCCTAGCTAGTCGCGCTAATAGAAGAGCCGCACACAATTCTAATCGAGGTAAGGTAACTCCCTTTAATGGAGCCACACGAGATTTAGAGCATAATAGCCCGACATGATGCTGGCCACTGGAGTTGGTGGTACGTACATATAGGCACGCCCCATAGGCTACCTGACTAGAGTCACTGAACCCATGCAGTTGTATCTGAATAAAATTTTTAAGTGTAACTTGCCGCGGTATCTCTAACCTTGAGATTGACGTAATATTTTTTAGGAAATGTACCCATTGACTGTGTAACTCAACCGGTACAGACTCATCCCACTCAAGTCTTAATTGCCACAATTGCTGTAACATAATCTTCCCTTTTATCAATATAGGAGAAATTATACCGATCGGATCAAATATTTTTGATATCGTTGATAAGATATGCCTTTTAGTCACTCTATCGACCTGAATGCTAAAATCAATAGAAAAATGTAATGAATCAGACTCTGAGTTCCAATACAGCCCTAAAGTTTTTACGCATGCGTCATCGGTTATATAATACTCTGGAATTTTATTTGTTTCAATTGCATCATGTAATATAGTTTTTTCGTTACTCATCCACTTTCTTAATTGAAAGCCAGCACTAGCGAGAATATTTGAGACATCCCTTCGTAATGATACCGCATGTTCCATCGTGTCGCTACCTGAAAGCCAATCGTCCATATAAAAATCTGTTTTAATTGAAGCACTAGCTTCAGGATATTCGTGTTCATTTTCCTTAGCCAATTCGTGCAAACACCGAACCGCCAAGAACGATGCTGGAGATGTCCCGTAAGTGATGGTATTTAATCGGTAATGTTGTAAGTTCTCTCGAGTGTCTGGTCGCCAAATGATTCGCTGTAAATCACGTTGAGAGTTAGTTATTTCAACCTGACGGTACATTTTTTCTATGTCCGCGGTCATGACCACATTGTATTTTCGGAAGCGTATCAAAATCGCAAATAAGTCATCCTGTAACCTTGGACCCACTAGTAATATATCATTTAAGGACTTACCGGAGGTAGATTTGCATGATGCATCAAATACCACACGTAATCGCGTTGTTAGACTATTTTCTTTTAACACACCATGATGAGGGAGATAAAAATTAGGGGTATTATTTATTTCATTATCGGGTATCCGAGACATGTGACCTAGTCTTTCATATTCCTCAATAAATTGCGTGTATTCTTTCTTCATTTCAGAATTACTATTAAAGCGCCCTTCTAAAGTTGAAAACCTATTAACCGCATTTTTTAACGAGTCACCTAGTACAGAAGGGTCTTCGCGCAAGGGTAAATTTACAATGAATCGACCATGCTCGTTTCGCTCATAGCGTGAATTAAATATATTTTCGCATGCTTGTTCATCAAGGTTATAGCATTTGACATTCTGCTGGCATTCCTCTATTTTCCAGAACCTTTCCAGATTCTCATGTATACTGTCATTAATAGAAATATTACAAATGGTGGAGTTTTGTGTAAAAGGCGGAGGTATAGGACCTGCTACTACCCAGCCTAGCCTTGTCTTGTGTAAAAATGTTTCACCTATTCTTAATTGTCCCACGCACAGGAGTTCCCAGAAAACTCCTGCACCCAGAAGTACATCAATTTTCCCGGACTTGTTAAAGTTAGGGTCGGCTAATTTCAATTCTTCGGGTATTTTTAATTCAGAACTATTAAGATTAACACTTGGTATATTCTGAGTAATTTTGTTTAAAACAAGAAACGGTAATGTTTTGTTAAACGCATTGTATCTCGATTTAATAGTGGCCTTTGTTTTGATATTAATGGTCGTCATTGCCTGGTTAATTCCAATTACCGGCAGAGAAGCCTTAGACCCATGCAGACCTAGTTTCTTATAAAGTTCGGTTGTCATAAAGGAGGACTGACTTCCTACATCTAGTAACGCTCTTGCTTCGATACAATTTCCCTTATGATCCTTTATGTAAATAAGCGCAGTAGCTAAAAGCACAATCGATTCTTGTTCGAGTGTTGAATGCGCACTTACCACACTGAAATTAGCTGACGATGCTTGCGTTTCACGATCTTCATCTGCAGCGAACTTAACTTGCGATGAAGTGTTAGAATCGGAATTTACGTTATCATCTTTCAAACATAAAATAGTATTATGCCGTTTATCACATTTCCGACAAGTACTTGACCTACACTGTAGGTTTGTATGCCCTGCTCTTAAGCAATTAGTGCATGCCCTTAGTTCTTTTATTTTTGCATATCGTTCACTAGTTGGTAATTTTTTAAAATTCAAACAATTATTAACAAAATGTGTACCCTTACAGAATATACACATGGGACTCTGAGATGCAAAGCAAGACACCTTTTCCGTATTTCTTTTATTATTATTATTCGAGATAGACTTAATTACTGCCTTACTTGGGTTCGAATCGCCAGTGTTCAGTGCTTCTAATAAGTTACACCTGCTTTTCAAAAAATCGGTAAATTGGCCGATTTTAGGAGCATTTTTATCCTTAATTGAGATTTCTTCCCATTTACGCTTACTTGCGGGATCTAATTTTGTTGTCATTAAGTATATTAAAAGTGTGTCCCAACTATCTACGGATTCCCCTAGATTTTTGAGAGCTCTAACGTGCTTAAAATACTCGTCGACTAATTTCCTTAATGCCTGATGAGATTCCTTATGAATGGGCACAAGCTCGAAAAGAGCTCTAACGTGAGCATGAATAATCATTTTTTTATTTTCAAAACGTTCTTGTAACAGTTTAAATGCGGAATCATAATTGACATCTGATACTTCTAATGATTCGATTACTTTTGCTGCTTCACATTTGAGGCATGACTTGAGGTAATAGAACTTCTGGATATTTGACAAGGATGGATTATTATTTATAAGCGCATTAAATGTATCAGCAAATTGAGGGTAATTTTCATATTTTCCGTCAAAATCGGGCAAACTTATTTTCGGTAATTTTACAGCATTATTTGAGTTATTTGCATTAGTACCAATGGCAACAGGCGTGTTGTTAAGCGGAGGAGTTTCAGGGCTGCTAGGTCCGGGAGATTCGAGAGTTATATTGTAAACAGAATTAAGCTCCTTTTCTTGGGCACCTTTTATTAAGGTTTTGGCTTGCGCAATTATCTCAAAATATACACTTTCGAAATACTCCCGATCCTCTGTGAAATCTGTCTCTAAATCCGCTAATTCTAACTGAGACTGTATGCGTTCAAATTCCTCCAACAGACCTTCTGCCTTTTTCAGACGGAGTTCTAGTTCAATTACAGATTTGTTTGTATCAAATTCCCTAACAAATTTAGAGAATCTCGTTAATCTGGCTTTAATTTGACCACGTTTAAAAGTAAGTTCGGTTTTTTGTTGTTCACCCATTGTGACTAGTTTAATTACTATTTAGCCTGAATAATACTTTATGCTTAATTGCAAGTAGAAGGGCATTGAGATATTGAAGGATATTAAAGGAAAACGACTCACAAAGTAGCTCCAAACTGTGGATGATTGTTGATACGGGAACTTCGTATTTTGTTCTGGAATTCAGCCTTGTGCCACGTGTTGCTGACTTGTTAAAAAACGTGTTAAAACATCCGCTCGATGAACCAAAATGTTCGGGGATTTTCTCTTGTTGGAATAAACTAGTTTTGTAGTGGACTGTATGTGATTTTTATTTTATAAATACATAAAATTACTTCAACTTAACATTTTCCATCGTCAAAGAACATTGACTGACTTTAAACATGGTAACTGAAAAAATATGACATTTCTTGCCTTTCAATGCTGCCACCTAACGGCCATCTATACATTAAAAAGCCAGGGGCGTATCCAGCATTTGGCATCTTAATTCATAACATGAAATAAACAAATTTATAAATATGTAAAAGAAAGGACTGAACAATATTACCTATATGCTTATCAGCTGTATTTTCAATATATTTATTCATTGAATAACTGGGAAAGTATCACATTTAGTGAAAAGATCTTAAAGATCAAAATAAAAGCTTACAAAATGTGGGTGAATTTGATTTAGAAAAAATCTATGTATGAATAAAAGTTTAGGAGATATAGGGTACGGATATAAGTTAAAAACTGTCAATTCATGTGACCAATTTTATACAACCTTTTTTCTCAAAATTTGATTACCTTTCAATATCAATGAAATGCCAAGCATCAATAGAAACATTTCCTTGATGCATTTACTATTAAAATCTCTAGTTACTGTAGTATTACCATTTCAGACACCATATTGGAACCGTCATAATTTCTTGGAACTAAATATTGTATTCAAAAGGTATTATTAGGCAAGAGGAAATTTTCTGACCATTTTCAGGTTTTTCTTAAACAAATTTGCTGTTTATTTTATTTTTTTTTATTGTCCCGATTCTAGCCGCCATATTGAATTTTCGAAACCACCGCACTGCTTACAAAACAACTATTTTCAATTAGTCTATGTAGCGAAGGCAGAAATAGTGTAAATATTTCATGCAAAGACGAGATTACCTTCCCCTCCGTTTTCGAGGGTGCTGAACACGATGAAAGCGGTGGAAGAAATTTTTGACCGCCGCAACCCCTGAAACGGCCAAAGACCACCCTTATGTTTTGTATGGAGTGATTTATGATTTATCGACGGGTTATACTTGAAATAACATGGAAGGGGCCCAAACAGCACGTCCAATTGGAATTACGTCTCTACAAGATATACACGTGAGAAACAAAATATCTAATTGTTCAACTAGTACTGACGTACACATATGAGATACATCGTTTATATTGATAGAATTATGTGATACAATGTTTAATAATTGTATAACGTATGCACTCAAGATTCTAAACATTTTTATATAATGTAAAGAAGGATCATTAGAATGTTGAAATTTGACGTTCGTACAAGATGCCTACAAGGTTTAAGTCATAGTATGTGTGATGCTTTATATAATATCTGTGCCTACTGCATACACCACGTAAGAGTGAACTATATATATACTTTTTAGTTGTGTCTTGTCGTGTCTACATTCGACCATTCGAGTATGGAACAGTGTGCACGTGCAAAACGTCAGCATGAGCATACCGGCCATGTGCATCTCATGTGTACTCTTTCCTCTATAAGAGTGGTCGTAGCCACATATATAGCAGCCATTTTTATGTTATCATTTGGGAAGCTCCGGAAGTGTGTGTGTCGTGTGTTTTCTCTGCAATTTGAAACGAAAAAATTTTTTTGAAAAAACGAAGAATGGCTGAAAAGAGAGCTGCAGTAAAGGCTGGCAATGTATAGTATAAGATATATTTTCGTTTTTACTAGTGTATGTATACTTATAAGTTTTTAATACATTTTAATATTCTTGTAGAAGTTGTTATTTTTTAGTGTTTTCCTACTTGTTTTCTGTTGCACCAATTGATAGCGTTCCGTAATATTAAAAGATGTGTGGAACGAAAAAAAGAACAACTTTAAAGCCACTTTTCATGAGATAGATATTTCAGGAAAATGAAAGTTTCGCCACCCAACCTTTCGTTCTCAAAAAAAACATAATATTAATGAATAATAATAATAATAATAAAAGTTCTTTATTGAATACATAAAAAATACATATTCAAACGGCTATCGACCGGAGTCCTTCAGCCTGTTTTTCCTACATTGTTACTGTTGATACATTATTTTATTTAAAAATACATTTTATGGAAAAAAAATAAAAAGAAAAAAAAAGCAAACAAATTTTTGTGCAAGTATAGATCTAAAAATTTTTTATATTAATTAGTTTTGAATTAATGAAGATATTTTTTCATTAAGAGACATCTCTGGGTGTTTGAATTTTGATCTTCTGTTGCGGTTTCTTGTACGGCAGAGAGGTCGTAACAGTTGCATATTATGTGGTCGATTTGCAAATTTGGTTGTTAATATTTGAAGTCTGCTCAAGATTGGGGTTATCCTAGTTTTTTCATATAGTAAATTATTCGGCGGATTGTGGAGGTTGTTGAGTGGATGCCGAATTTTAGTTATAATGCGTAGCGAAGAGGTTTCGGCAACTTTTAAGTTGTTTAGTGCCGGCGCTTGGCAGTTGACATATAGAGTGTGTCCATATTCCAGTATAGGTCGACATATAGATGTGTAGATTTTTGTGGCTGTTTTGGTAGATATTCCTTCATTTTTATATGTGAGTGATTTGAAGTGTTTTGCTCGGTTTTTTAGTAAGTGGAATTCAGACAGCAGGTCTAGGGAGGGGGTTGAAGACCCTCCCGAGGAGTGGAAAATCATTTTTTTCAAATGATTCGGTTCAAATGTGTATCCCCCGTTTTTGGGGGCGCTGATCACAGGAAAAATATTCATTTTTAGCTCCTCATCCCTCAAACGGGCAGATGAGTGAGGGGAGGTTTCTGCCCGTTTGAGGGATGAAGAGAGGTTGGAACCAAAAATAAATATTTTTTCCGTGACCAGTGACTCCGATACACTTTTGAACCGAATCATTAAAAAAAAAAAAAAGATTTTCTGCTATCTGGATTCCACTTACTCTATAATCGCTCCCCAGGCCCGTTTATATATGAAAATATAAAGAGATCCATAAAAGGGGTGGTTTTTGGTCGTTTCAGGGGTCGTTTCTCCCACCACTTGCATCGTGTTCAGCACCCTCTAAAATGGAGAGGGGAAGGTAATCTCGTCTTTGCATGAAATATTTACAAAAAAGTCGTCTTATAATGCTTCATTACATAGACTAAATGAAAATTTGAAGCTCCTAAGCATTTTTTCCAAATGGTCCATTTTATATTTTTTAAAAAGTAATGGTACTCAAAACTAATGTACCACTGAAAGTATTGGGTATATTGCGATCACCAAAGCTTTGTTATTATTGGACCAAATTTTTCTTAATTTTTTCTCTGATAGCCATAAAACCCATCTAGCTAGCATAATGTGGGGAAATTTAAATGAGTTTTTCAAGTTGCCAATACATAATCCAGACCTCAATCCAACTGAACATTAGGAGATCGTTGACAGGCATTGCAGACATTGCTAGGAATATTATTGATGAGCTTCCTAATAGTAATTTTACCACAAAGGAATTTCTATATAATAATGATAAAACAATACCTCAAGCAGGCCAATAAGACTTCAATTTCGGTGAGTTAATTTTCATTGAAGTTAGAGACATAATCCTCAACTTAAAAAATAAAAATGGTAAAAATGTGTATAATCTTAACAGTAAGATACCTAAGAATATAGCCAATATTATTGTTTTTCCTCTTACAAGATTGCTTAACTTATGTATAAAACTGTCTTCCCAAAAGTCTTTAAAACTTCCTGCGTTATGACAATACACAACTAAGGTCCTACCAGTTTGCTCCATAATTGCCGACCAATTTCACTTATTCCAATTATAGCAGAAGTCTGAAAAGGTCTTAGAATCCATAATGACTTCTTTTTGAAGGTAATAAAACGGTTTGTTTAATACAAATCAGTATGCTGCTCGAAACGCACATTCAACCACAATGGCTACCAACCAATTAGCCGGAGTTATAAACATCGGATTTGAGATAGGAAGCTACACCACAGATCAAACCTACCAGATGTTTCACTTATGACGTTTCATGGTTTAGATAATAAATCAACTCCTGGAAGGTACGAACTTGTGTAGTGATCTGCGCATATATCAAGCAGTCTTAACCAGCGAGTATAGTCACAGGAGGGAGCTGATGACACGTTAACAATAATTAAAAGTCACCTAATAAATACTCAAAAAACCACTTAAATGTATAACAATAACAACTCTAAGCTTCAATTCAATAGACTACATTCCAAAATAATTAATAGCACTGGTGTAGCTGATGACGACTTCCATCTCTGAGATTTCAGTACTAAACACTCCCTCCTGTGACATTATACTCGCTGGTCTTAACTTCCATGTCAACCGCTAGGTTGCTCTGTTTATGTCTTCTGCGCAGAATCCTGGAAGGTATACGTCACACGACAAAAAATGAAACTGGTTACATAGGGAATACTATTAAGTGAAACATCTGGTTTGTTTGATCTGTGGCTACACAGGGTCTTTGTTTTGCGATTTAAGCAAGGCTTTTGAACTTAGTTTTTACAAATTTTTCGCTGCAAGCTTGGTACTAAACTGGTAATAGTCGATCCCAGATGAGAACATTGAAATTTTGGGTACCACAGGGGTCGGTACTGAGACCAGTATTATTCCTCATCTACAACGTGATCTACCAAGAAATGCTGAAAATAAAATGGTGTGCTAGTCTTCAATTATTAGTCAATTTGCGAAGGTACACTACTGATGTTGAGTAAGTCCTGACCTAATTCTGAAGAGGTCGACGAACTTACTGGCGAAATAACGTATTCGAGTTGTTTACATTTCCTTAATTGGCATAAAAAGTGAAGTCGGCCTGCACGATCGAGCGGCAGGTAGTCAACATTGTTGGTACGCTTTGAAGATAATTGGAATTCCAACGGACCAATTCACTTTTACGAATGAGTTCAAAGCATGCTGACAAGGCTGGCTCCGTGCCACTGGATCGTGTGTAGACCCCTAGACAGCCGCGTTTTTTGCTTCCGGTCGTGTCATTGACCGGTTTAACTAAATATCTCGTATATCTGCTTTTCATTTCAGCATAAGATCAACGTCTTCGATTTATTTCGATATTTTTGTAGTGTGATTTGATTAAAACCAAAAGTCACTTGTATCTTATTATCGAGCTTTGCTGTCAGTAGTGTCAATCCCAAGTCTGATAAAGTGATATGGTTGTACCGCGTTACGTTAGATTAGTTGAAGTCATTGGCGGCGCATTCCTACAAAAAAAATAAGGTAATTTTTTTGGTCATTTTTAAATTTTTTTTTTATTTTTTTACTCCTTTCGGTGGGGACAACCTACTGTTAAATTTTCCGCATGTCCTGGTAGATCACGTTGTATGTAAGCGATTTTTGGTGTAGGCTCACACCATTCTTACAGAGTATTTCTCCAAATTCATGCTTGGCGAGAAGAAAACTTGGAACCAACGGAATGGGGCTGGAAGAAAGTAGGCAACATTTTAGCACCCATTTATACCACTGAGTTACCAGCACCAATTTCCACCCTAAAGCTAATATCCTGCAGCTGCAAAAAGGGTTGCGGAAAACGATGCAGCTGTGTTAAGGTTGGATTGCAATGCTCAACAATGTGTTCTAATTGCCATGGGCAAGGATGTTTAAATTCTGAATTCGAAGAAGAGTTCGTCGATGAGGAACCCCTTAATGAATAAAATTGGAAAGAATTTTAATGGAATAGGCTTACAGGGGAAACCACCTTTAAAAAAAATGCACAGAGAGCTCTACCTCGTGGGTGGTGTGGAAACAAGCTCAAATTGAAAAACACAGCTTTGTGGAAAAAAAGGGGAAAATAAATAAAAATCACTTGCGTCAAAACCTGCTATATATGTATCTTATAGAGAAAATTCCGCTCTATAAATTAATTCCTGAGCGTTTTTCTTGTTAAAGTAACTGGTTTTAAGATATTCGCTGTGACTCTTCGAATAGGATCGATTTTTACCTCTGCGCCCCAAACTACTCTCTGTTCGGATGCTGTTAGCGCGAAATAGGTGAGGATAAGCTACAAGGTTAATAGGACATTTTTTATGCAGAATTTAACGACAAATTTTTTATTTCCTATACTTTTCTCTCTTCCGATGAACAGTTTACTAGATAAAAATGAAAAACCAGCGTTAAGTCCCCACTGGGGGTGGTTTTTTTGCAAAAAAAGGACGTTGCACCTCCAAATTGGGGGGGGGGGGGACTTTTTGGGTATCTATTTCTAACCCCATCTAGAGTACGCATCCCAAATATTATTACTTTATAAATTATTTCTTCTAAAGTATCTAATTTACGTGGACTATTATTTATCTAAATGACTTTAAGTGCAAAACCTATTATGTAAATTCTAGTTTCTTAGCACCAATAAACCTTTCTTTCTTTAAATCAGTTAACAAGAATGGTATAACCGCATTCGAGCACCGATAGAACAAATGCATTAGCCTTAAAGGAGATTACATTGAAAAATAAAAATTAATCCACCAGGAAGACATTGAAACATGGTTTAATACACACTTTGAGGAAAACAATCAAATTATACATTACCCAAACGAGTATATAATAGAGGAAGAAGAATATTATAACATATTAAACCAGGGAAAAAATTCTGCACCTGGACACGACTACATAAAAAGAGCTTTATTAAAACAACTGGATGACAAAATACACAAACACATAATCAAAATTTATGAATTCTGCTTAAAGTACAGCTTCTTTCCAAAAGAATGGAAGACAGGTATTATTATTACCATCCCTAAACCAAACCTGGATCATTCATTAGCCAGCAATCATAGACCCATAACGTTACTACCAGTCCTTGGAAAAAACCTAGAGAAAATCATCAAGAATAGACTAAAAAATACAATAGGAAATAAAATACCTGGATACCAATTTGGTTTTAGAGATCACCGATCAACAACACACCCACTAGCTGTATTATCAAATAATGTAGAAACATCCAGATTAAATGGAAACAACACCGCAGCAATATTCCTGGACATAAACAAAGCTTTTGACAGCGTATGGTTGTTAGGGCTCATATATAAACTGGATAGACTCGACTGCCTTAAATATTTAATTCATATAATTATAAACCTGCTTACAGAAAGAACGCTCAAAGTGAAAGTACAACACAAAATGTCAAATGAATTTTCACCACAGCAAGGAATCCCACAGGGGTCACCTCTTTCGCCAATCCTCCACAATATCTACTGCTCGGATATATACCACGAAGACCCACAACACTTTGCCCTGGATAAATATATTTTGCAATACGCAGACGACACCACACTAATTGCACATGGAAAGAATATCAGAGCAACAATAGAAAAGTTACAGGAGCTGACGAATTTAGTGGTGTTGTGGTTTAAAAAATGGAGACTAAAGCCTAATCCTAGAAAATCCCATTTAATAATTTTCTTCCATTACCCTATACCAACTACCCCCACTATTAACATAGATAATCACACCCTTCACGCCAAGAACAATGTTAAATACCTAGGAATAACAATCGACAATAAAATTAATTATAACCTGCACACTAAAAACGTTAAAAAACTAACAATTGCAAGAGCACGACATTTCACAAGCCTCTCTAAAAGTGAAACTGGTATTAATACCAGAACAAAAATACAAATTTACAAGCTGATCTGCAGACCCATAATAGAATATGGAAGTATCCTTTCTTTAAATATGAAGAACTCTGCGAAGAAAAACCTCAAAGTTGCAGAAACCACAGCTATCAGAAAAATCACAAAAATCTGACACCCTAATAACCAACTTCACAATCCGCCAAATGCATTGTTATATCAGCTGACCCAAGTACAACCCATAGAAGAACGACTGTCCAAACAAGCGGCCAACTTTAGTCAATCCCAGACAAACAAAGATCTACTTTCCCCTTTCTGCATAAGAAGAAACAGACCAATTAGAAACCGCTACACACACCCGGTACAAACGCTGTGGGAAAGGATTGATCAATGAAACTCCCAAATTAAATAATAATTTTTTTTTTTTTTTTACGTTTATATGTTAATTGAAACATAACTGTTAATAATTATTATATTAATTTTAAGAAACAGGCTGAAGGACCTCGGTCGATGGCCTATTGAGTGTTGGTATGTATTGTATGTGCTTAATACTTAATAAAGAACATTTATTATTATTATTTAAAAATTAATTTGGAGTTTTTTTTTTGTCCGTCAGGCCAAGACCCTTTCAAACTGCAAGTTATCAAAATTTCAAACTGTAGAGATCATTTGACGGAACCTGTATGGCGTGATGTTGTCAGATGTGTCAGATAGTAAAGAGGCCAACTTTGATAACAGCCAAACCACAAAAGATCAGCCAAGACGTTGTGAATAAGAAGGATAGAACTTCAGGAAAAACAAATAAATTTTGACTCACCTATCTCCCTGGTAAGTGGAATCCTGAGACAGTAACCCATCCATCTGAGACTGGTACTCGGCCATATACGGGTCTTGGCTCAGCTCGGCTTGAGACAAACCTGGCTGGCTCAGGCTGAAGCCAGGCTGGGATAAGCCCGGCTGCGACATCCCCTGCGTTAATTGCAAGCTCTGACTGAAGGGCTGCGTCTGTTCCTGGCTTAAACCCTTGACCTTCTGGCGCACAGACGGCTTGCGGTTCCTCGGGTTCTGTTGCTGACGCGCCTGCAATGCCTGTTGGTGTTGGTTGTAGAATCTTGGGGGTATGTGGGCCATGTTCATGAACATTCCGACTGGTACCGGCAGGTTCATCCCGGCCTGGGCACGTTCGGGGGAAATGTAGCTGATTGGGTCGTGGGTTCGGCTAAACATGTCTAGGGGCATGCCACGGTTGGGATAGTTGAATTGGCCATTGATGGCGGTGTTGGTCCTGTCGTACACCGAACCCGGAACCATTGCTTCTCGCGCATCAAACATGGATGTCGTCATGAAGTGGGAACCGGGGTTTTCAGCATTGATCAACTTCTTGGGCTTGGCAAATTGAATGAGTGATTCTTTGAGGTTAGTCAAGGGTCCTTCGCATAAAACTTTCTGTTCCTTATAAAAGGATAGCAGGTGGTTCCAGAGAGGTTGTTTCGAAAGCACTTTGGGATTACCTACGATTATGATGCCGTACTTGGCTCTAGTCAGGGCTACGTTCAACCGCCGGGGGTCATTTAAAAAGCCTATACCTTGGTGCTCGTTGGAACGCACACAAGACATAATAATGATGTCTTTCTCGCGGCCTTGGAAAGCATCAACACTAGCTATTTCTATTTCTTGGTAGAGCTTACTATGCAGAGAGCCTTGGTACTGCATATATTGCACCAAATAAGCCCTTTGACCCTCATAAGGAGTGATCACGCCAATTTGTTCAGGCTTTACACCAGATCGAAGAAACCTACGGGAAAAAAAAATTTAACATGGAAGAATACAACATATTATGCAAAAATATTATTTTACCTTGTGGCTATTTTTTCCACGTTAGATGCCTCCGTCCTGTTCAAATAACTTGTACCAGATCCAGCAATTTCCTCTTGGCCTTGGGTCACCAAAAAGAACATTGGCCGGTCAGCAATGGGCCAAGGGAAATCGATTTTAGCCAGTTTTCTCTCCTCGGCACTCACACCGTTTTGCAGACTACCTTCGTAAAAAAAGTTGGACGGAAACCGGGACAATTCAGGGTGCATCCTGTACTGGACCTCTAGTCGGAAAGGCCTTATTCCGAGGACTACAAGACGTTCAAACAAACTCTGGGACAGGCCCGCACGAGCGGCTTTCTTGCACATCACTACAGGCCCTAACTGGCAGTGGTCGCCTACTAGGATGAGTTGTTTCACTCCTAGAACCACTGGCACCATGCATTCGGGTTCTGTTGCCTGGAGTGTTGAAGAAAATAAAAATAAACATGTTTTATGTGATATCGTCAAGTATTTTTACACTATAGTCAATTTATGCCAATGACTTTTGTGACATTAAAATAGTTTTCGCAAGTATCAAAACAGTGGTTATCTTAAAACTAAAGTTTTAACAACCTGGTTGGCTAAATGCACTTTGAATGTAGTATTCAGTTGTTAATGTTTGAAAAAACTATTAGAATAATTAACAATACTGCTAAGCAAGATACATGGAAAATCAAATTATTACATTACTTTAAAATATGTCAAGTTATTTGGTTGTGAAAAACTCCGAAAATAACGTAAAATACATGAAATCATTATTAAAAAGTGGACAGCACTGACCGATTACTTTTTGTTTTGCCTTCTATACCTTGTAACATTTTTATGAAAAACGATAATAATTTATGCATCATTAAAAGATAATAAATTATGTGTCAATGCAGGCTTGATGGCAGAAGTTTTACAGTACCCACATTTTTTACTACTTTATTTAAAAAGGATTTTCTCCAATTCCAATTGATTTTTCAATGCATATGATAGTCAGTCATTCGAGTCACATTTAGAGTCCTTCAAAGAGTTTAACTAACCGCTTCACAAATTCATATACTTTATGGCGGGCAATAGATTCAGCATGTTTACATGCAGCACAGTCACAATATGTACGTTTGATGGCCAGTTTCCAAAACAAAGATTAACCACCAACATAGGAATAAGTTCGTTAACACTGTCAAGGGTTTACAAAATTAGTGTGGAAATACTGTAATGTAATCTTTCATGTGGTTTTTGTTCAGTAGTCTATCAAAGTGTGTTGAATGATTTTCATAGTAAAAACACCAATGGTGCATCTTTCTTGTTGTTTCAGTACGGCGATCAGTATCTAAGAATTCCAAAGAACTATCTAATGTATGCACAAAACTATATCAAAATTAGTGCATTCGTTTTAAAGATGAGAGAATATACAAATGGGCAGACAGTCAAACAATATCACACATACATCTGTCTCATTCCATCAGAAGAAATTTTTTTAAATATCAAGCATCATGCTGTCAGTAAATATTAGGTAAAGATAGACTCCAACTGAGATTAAAATTGACTTGGATGATACTTCAGAGATGTTTAAAAAGTGGGCAGCTACAAACATGGCAGAGTCAGAATGGAACACAACTCACATGGTATGAATATCAAAAGCAAGTAATGAAAACATCTGAAAAATCCAGGATATGGTGTTTGAAAATGGATGCGCTTTAGATGAACAGTACTAAGCTAGCCACTTTGCAACAATTATACATAACAATTTATAAGGACAGATATGCCCAAGAAAAAGATGTATTGTTATAGAAATGAACAAAATCTAATTTAATAAAATTTTTCAAGTCTTGTTAATCTCAAAGAACTATTTTTGTCCTTCGGGGTAAATCAAATCTATTCAATGAAAATTTTTCAAAGGGTAATAAAATCTGACAATTGAATTATGTCTGGGTTGTTTTAATCATTGTAAAAGTGGTTTTCATCTGGCAACAAAAGTTTTGGGGAAAGGCGCCGAATTACAGGAAGCTTTTTTTTATCGCTAAAATTTCGCCATTTTTTTCCATAATTAATCGGTAATTAAATGAAATTGAACTCAAATACTTAACCCATTAATGGCCAAAGGTGTGTAAACGCAACTTTTCAACCAAATTTTTTTTTCAAGGTTGAGACTAATATTTTAAACTTCTAAGTTTTACAGAATGTATATATCAACAGTTCAGAGAGTGTACGAATATTTTTATTTTATTAAAAATATCTTTCTTTTATCTTTTAAAACTTTTTTGAATATGCCAAAATTTTACCGGTTATGTACATCACCATTAAATATTTTTTTTGCGTTAGCAATTATCAAATAACACCAATTCTTTTATACTATACATAAAATACAGGTGAACGTAATAAAAGCATGTTAATAAAATACATACATTGTGATATTTTTGTATTCACTCATATTTTAAAAATGACGTCCATATTGCCATTTATATATAATGAATGCGTATACCTTTGACCAATAACAGTTAACATTTTTATGTACTTTATTTCTCCCAGGCTTGTTTTGGGGGCTGATCTTCGTTTATCAAAAAATTTCTTGGATTAAAAAATTTTCTTTCGGATTTCTCCCCTCCCCCTGCACATCAATTTTAAAAAAATTTCTCTTCACGGCCCTGCCACTATTTATTTTTTGTCTCAAATTATTTTGTTGAATAATATTGCCTTCACCTCACGCAACATCAATATGTGAGGCGGAAAGCAAAAAGGGACCTCTTGTCGGCAATTTCCGATTTTTAGTTATTGATATTAAATGAATTAAGCTCTAATTCTGAACGATTTGGTGCAAAAATCATGTCTCTATGATTTTTTTTGTTTAAGTTACTAGTGCGTTTATGAAGAGGGACCTCTTGTCGGTCCCATGTTATTTCTCCATAAGCGACAGGAGGTACCTTTTCCAGGGCTGAACAATACTGAACATTGACTGCTTTATCGATTATTTTAAGTGTTTCATTCAATTATATCGGTTTTGTAATCGATTACAACTTGTAAAGGACAAAATCCGAAAATCGATCATATTGACCCAAACCACTAATTTCAACTGTACTGAAAAATTAACATCGCCGACAAGAGGTCCCTTTTTGCTTTCCGCCTCACATATAATAAAATCTACTTTGATATGGCTAGATTACCCAATCGATATCGATATCATAGAAACTGTAATTTCGTTATTAACATTTTCATCTTCAGGTGACTTTCTACCAATTTTTTTTTTCAATTCCGGAAATCGATATAGAATCCTCCCGATAATGGAAACGTTAAGAACGACGTAACCACACTTCATCTTATTCTCGGCTTTAACTTTGTTACAATGAACATTTCCCTTTCACATATTTATTTATTTATTTATATATATAATCACTTGGGCTGTACAATACAGATGTGAACGTCAATAAGATAAAAAAAAAAAACATAATTTAGTTTACAAGGTGAGACAATAAGTAGTAAATATAAAACACAATAAACAAAAAAATATGACAAATACAGATTAAAATTCTTTGTATGAATATTGTGACGTGTTTCCACCCTTAGGAAACTACCCCTTGCAAATTCCGTGGGTTCCAAAAATTATAACAAGAGATGTCCACTAACACACTTTATTAAATATTTACTGGATACTTCACAATACTATTATTAATTTAAATACACTTTACTGACTAAAATCACAATGTTTATTACTTTGTTTATCTTTGAACTCTTAACCTCACTTTCTATACTTTCTGAACTACTCGCCGAGAATGCGATCGGTCTTTTATACCTAAAAATGACAGATCTCGATTGTTCTGTGATGACGCCACCATTCTCTCGATAATTCCAGATGTCACTTTGGAATCTTCTGGTAGGTTCTTTTTCGAGTAGGTGCAAATACACTACATTCATTCTGACATTCGATCTGTTGAAGTCTGCCCACTTTTTAGTAACCAACATAACCTTAAATTTTTAAGGGGTTGCAACATATTACACTGCCCCCTCCTTAAGCCTGAACGTCCCGGTCAGGCAATTCAGCCTCTTTCACATACTTCGCCAGTCTATCCAAGTGTACGATCTTCATCTTGGACTTTTTGTTTCGTTGAATACGATAGACGACATCATTAATTCGGGTAATAACAGTATAAGGTCCTTCCCAAGGAGGTTGAAGTTTCGGTGACTTCCCTTTCTTCCGCTCTGGGTTGTACAGCCAAACCAGATCTCCTGCCTTGAACCCTTCTGAACTACCCTTACGGTCGTATCGAGCCTTCATTCGGTCACTGGCTATGGTGATTTGGTCTCTAACCAGCTCATGAACATTTCTTAGCCGTTCACTCATTTCATCCACATAGCTGTTCACAGGAAGCTGTTCTCCGCCTGGTGTTCCGAAAATCAAATCACACGGCAGTCTGATCTCATGTCCAAATACTACACGGGCTGGTGTTTGTTTCGTAGACTCGTGGATAGCAGCTCTGTATGCCATGAGGAAGAACGGTATGTGGAGATCCCAATCGCGTTGATTCTTATGAACCACTTTAGAGAGATGTTCTTTCATGGTCTTGTTATGTCGTTCCACCATTCCATCTGATTGCGGGTGAAGGGCTGTGGTCCGTGTTTTGTGTATCCCCAATAACTTGCAGATTTGCTGAAACACCCCTACACTCAAAGTTCCTCCCTTGATCTGAGTGCAGCTCCAGGGGTACACCAAACCGACATATCAAATTATCTACCAAGACTTTGGCTACAGTGACTGCTTCTTGGTTTGGAATTGCATAGGCCTCTGGCCACTTACTAAAATAGTCCATGGCAACCAGTATGTACTTGTTCCCATCCTTGGTTACTGGGAATGGGCCGGCTATATCGATCGCGATCCTCTCGAAAGGAGCTCCGACGTTATACTGCTTCATTGCACCCCTACTTCTAGTCTGTGGTCCCTTACTGGCTGCACAAATTTTGCAATTGCGACACCAAGCTTCCACATCTTGACGACTATTTACCCAATAAAATCGTTCTCGTACTTTATTCAGGGTCTTATTAACGCCGAAGTGCCCACCGGATGCTCCATTATGCACTTCCTGAAGTACTTTCGGTACTCGACACCTGGGAATCACTAGACGCATAACAACTTCCCTGCCATCCGGGCTTTCCCAAGCTCTCTTTAGCAGCCCGTTCATGACTTTAAGTGAATCCCATTGGGCCCACAAAGCCTTCAATCCAACTGCCTTATCCGAAACATCCTTCCACGCTGGTCGAATTCCTTTCTCCTTTGCTCTCAATATAGCCCCAATTTCTGTGTCATTCAGTTGTTCTTGTCTCAGGGCTTCGGTTGTCCAATCGTCCGGAACCTCTATTTTAATAGTGTTGACGGCCACCGTACCCTGCAATTTCTCAACGTGGCGGCAGTGCTTGCAATCTTCCTTGCATGGTCTTCTAGATAAGCGTCTGCGTTCTTATGAGATCTTCCAGGTCGATGTTCTATTTTGAAATCATACTGTTGCAACCGTTCTATCCAACGAGCCAGTTGACCTTCAGGGGTTTTCAACTGCAACAGCCATTTTAATGCAGCATGGTCGGTCCGAATCTTGAAATGTCTTCCATAAAGATATTTATGAAAATGGTCCACTGATTTTACGATGGCCAGTAACTCTTTCCGGGTTACACAATAATTTCTTTCTGGTTTGGACAGCACCTTGCTGAAGTACTCGATCACTCTTTCCTGCCCATTCTGGATTTGAGACAGCACAGATCCGACCGAAGAATTGCTGGCATCAGTGTCTAAAATAAAAAGTCCTTCCCATTGTGGGTACGCTAGCACAGGACCAGTGCATAGAGCTGCCTTCAATTTTCTCCATGCCGTTTCACATTCCGGTGTCCATTGGTACTGCACTTTCTCTTCTGTCAGCCGGTGTAATGGTTTCGCAATTTCTGCAAACCCTTCCACAAAGCGCCTGTAATAAGTGCAGAGGCCAAGGAAGCTCCGTACTTCATGAACGTTAGATGGTCTTGGCCAATCTCGTACAGCAGAAATTTTGTCGGGGTCTGTTTGTATTCCATCCGAAGACACCACGTGACCAAGAAATTTGACTTCTTTCTGGAATAGCAGGCACTTCTTCGGGTTCAACTTCAGATGGGCATTCCTGACTCGCCCAAATACTTCTTGAAGATTTTTCAAATGTTCTGTAAAGTCCTGTCCCATAACAAGCACGTCGTCAAGGTAAACCAGGCACGTCCTCCAGGTTAGCCCTCGCAGCACGAACTCCATCAGTCTTTCAAAGGTAGCTGGCGCATTGCAAAGTCCAAAAGGCATCACGGTAAATTGATAAAGACCACTGCCTGCTGAAAACGCTGTCTTTTCTTTATCATCAGGATGAAGCCCCACTTGCCAGTATCCACTCCTAAGGTCTAACGTAGAAAACCATCGTGAGCCTGCCAACGTGCTTAACGTGTCGTCAATTCGTGGTAATGGGTAACTGTCTTTCTTCGTGACATCGTTTAATTTTCGATAATCGACACAAAATCTTAATGTTCCATCCTTCTTGGCAACCAAAACTACTGGCGATGACCAGGGACTCGTCGACTCCTCAATGACTCCATCTTGTAGCATCTTGTCTATCATTGCCGAGGCATCTTCTTGTTTTGCTAATGGCAGCCTCCTAGGTGGTTGTCGAATAGCGGGTGAGTTGCCAGTATTTATCCGATGCTGGACTATGTCTGTTTTTGTAAGGGCCTCTGTATTCTTGGCAAATACTGAACTTTCCTTTTCTAGGAACTTGATTGCCTCCCTTCGTTCATCCTCAGATAAATGCTCCAACTGGGTACTCAGCAAGGTCAAAACTTCCTGGTCTATTTTTGTAGACGAACTCCCCTCTGTTTGTTCCTCGCACCTCGCTACCCATGTGACCGGTTCATAGGAGCCAATCGGTTTGCCTTCCTTAATTGTCACCGAGTGGGAATTTAAATTAACAACTCTAATTGGGATTTTGTCTTTTTCAGTGTCTCTATCACTTCTCAGTTCAAAGGATTTAATTATCACACTAATGTCCTAATAAAATGTTCTACAATGTCTCCAAAATGCACTCAAACACTATTTTCCTGTTCGAAAATAACAACACAAATGTCCAGTAAATTAGTCCTGTGTTAGCACTAACTCCCGAGAATACTTCTCGAACACTCCAACACAACTACAGAGCTCCTCTTGTCATAAAATTCCGCTTTCTGACACCAATTTGTGACGTGTTTCCACCCTTAGGAAACTACCCCTTGCAAATTCCGTGGGTTCCAAAAATTATAACAAGAGATGTCCACTAACACACTTTATTAAATATTTACTGGATACTTCACAATACTATTATTAATTTAAATACACTTTACTGACTAAAATCACAATGTTTATTACTTTGTTTATCTTTGAACTCTTAACCTCACTTTCTATACTTTCTGAACTTTCTGAACTACTCGCCGAGAATGCGATCGGTCTTTTATACCTAAAAATGACAGATCTCGATTGTTCTGTGATGACGCCACCATTCTCTCGATAATTCCAGATGTCACTTTGGAATCTTCTGGTAGGTTCTTTTTCGAGTAGGTGCAAATACACTACATTCATTCTGACATTCGATCTGTTGAAGTCTGCCTACTTTTTAGTAACCAACATAACCTTAAATTTTTAAGGGGTTGCAACATATTACAATATAAACATTTCTCAAGTAAAAATTGCTTGAGACTAGATTTGTATTTATTAAAATTGTTGACATCTTTAATCTCACTAGGTAATTTGAAAAACTAATACCAGAGTAATAAGGTGATTTTTCAAAATGACATTATGAAAGAGGAAGAGCTAACAGGTCGTCATGACGAATATTATAATTACGGTAGCTAGCACTAGTTTTAAATTGGTTAATGTTACTTTTAATGTACTTCTGCAAAAAAAAAAGATATATGGATGGTACCGTTAATATTCTGTGATTTTTAAAAGAGTTTTTACACGATGTGGTGAAATCAAAATTAAAAATTAATCTAATTACGCGCTTTTGGCAGACAAAAACTCGCTGCAAATTATTCGCACGTCCCCACATTATAATATTGTAGGATATATGGCAATAAGCCATTGAATAGTACAGTTGCAATAAAGCCTCAGTATCTAGAGAGTTCTTGAGCTTGCGTATGCAGTAATACGCTTTGTTAAGTTTTTTACATACTTCTTCGATTTGGATATCCCAGCTTAGTTCTGTGTCTATTGAAATACCTAAAAATCTTGTATTCGAGGTAAATGGCAGGGTCATGTTGTTAAAATTTAATTGAGTGTTGAACAGTAGATTTTCTTTGTGAGAAATACATGCACACAGTTTTCTCAAGGTTTAATATGAGATTATTTCTGCAGCAATAGTCACCAAATTCTGTCATAACAGCCACAGCATTATCAAGGAGCTCCACAAGGCTCGGTGCAGATATGCTAAAGGAGTTATCATCGGCAAACATGGTGATGTTACCTTTTGATATGAATGATGGTAAGTCGTTTACAAAAATCAAAGGGCCCAGCACCAAGCCCTGTGGCACTCCAACACTAACGTCATGTTCATTTGAAATTGTTTGGTTGATTTTTACCTGAAGAGATCTGTCCGTTAAATATGACATGATCCACTGTAGAAAAACTCCTCGAATGCCTACCTTAAATAATTTTTCTTTAAGAAAAGTCAGATTGAAGTAGTCAAACGCTCGTAATAGGTCAAAGAACAATCCCATGACGAGGTTACCTTTGTCCATTTCGTTATAAACAAATTGCAAAAGCTGAATTGTAGCAGTGTCAGTAGAATGATTTTTGCGAAAACCATGTTGGCGATTTGTCAGTATTTTAAAAGAATTAAAAAATGCCATTATTCAATTAAACACAATTCATTCCATTATTTTAGAAATAACACGTAAGATGGATATTGGTCTGTAATTTTCAGGTTCCATATGCATCACACACATAGCGTCTACTTTATTACAACGTGAACTGCAAGTAGATATCAACGTTCCTTTTAGGGAAAATTGAAAAAAAAAAAAAACCACCCGATGATGGAAACAATAAGAACGAAACGGCCATTTTCAACTTATTTTGTCTCTAGCAGAAAATAGTACGACTGTATCGCTTTCATAGTCACACGTCGATATCTCCTTCCGTTTTCGAAAAATCGACGAAAACCGTCGCGACGATAGAAACTTGAACAGCAGACCAGAATAGCATACCCTAAGATTGGCCAGCAAAAAGTCCACCTGAAGATAGAATCATTAAGG
Source organism: Rutpela maculata (assembly GCA_936432065.2). Lineage (NCBI taxonomy): Eukaryota > Metazoa > Arthropoda > Insecta > Coleoptera > Cerambycidae > Rutpela > Rutpela maculata. The sequence continues at coordinate 99,190,904 of OW386293.2, forward strand.
ACGAAATAGAAGAACCACGACAAAAAAGAAAAAACGAGCGGCATAGGAGGAAATGTGTGACAATGAAAAAATGAAATGAGGAAATGACGAATTATTGAGCAACGGCTAAACACGAAACTTCAAGTAATATTATTTATCTATGTAAGAAGTGCAAAATGCATCTGCACCCAGATTGCTTCAAGATTTTTCAGAAAATTATTCTGGTTCATTTCATTTTTCTTTGTTTAATAATTTAAATATCTGTTTACGCACCTACGTGTTTTTTTTCAAATGTTTATATATATTTTTTTTAATGCTAAATTAGTCTTAATTTATGTATTTTTAATGTACTTTATATCATGTATTACCTAGATGCTCCATTAATCGCGGCCCTTTGAAACAAACGTTTCTGGAAAAGAACATACATTTTCTAGGAAAACGTGAAATTCCTTCCATTTTTTCGAATATCTCGTAAATTATCAGTTTTCTCGAAAAATTTTTAAAGAGAATTGATGGAGCTTTCCGACACATTTATTTTTTCTCTAGCATAAAAAACAACAAAGTTATGACCGAAAATATGCGTGCCTCGCAAGAGGGACAAAATCCGAAGGAATCTGAAAAATAGACCAACGTCCACATGACGCCACAAAAACAAAAAATTCTTACTACGGACAAACAGAATGAAATATCGGTTCATATTTGGCACGTAGGTGGAACTATTGAGGAGGGACGGATTCCGAATGAATGGAAAATAGACCTCTGTCCTGATGACGACACAAAAACGAAAAATTCTCACAACAGACTCTCACAACGGGTAGAGATATTAAAAAAACAATTGTACAAAGCGGGTCACAAAATAGTATATTATATTACTAGGAGTAGAACGCACTCTTTTTTTGTGTTGAGCCCAGGATTTGCGGCTGAGGCGAAGCCGAAGCCGCAAACTGGGCGAAACACAAAAAAAGGCGTTCTACTCCGTGTAATATATACTATTTTTTCTTCAAGCGTATTAAAATGCAAAAATTCATTTATTTTCATAAATGTACAAATATTCAAACTACAGTCTTACATGTTGACACAATATGACAAGTGGCTAATGGATAGCGCGCCACCGGTGGCTTTCGGTATTAACATTATGTTACTAGTAAAACAATACCCACTACGGCGGCGCTTTCGGAACTAACATTATGTTACTAGTAAAACAATGTCCACTACGGTGGCGTTCGGTACTAACATTTTGTTACTAGTAAAACAATGTCCTACTTCTACTTCTGTTTTTGGTGACATAATTTAAACATTTTAATACGCTTGAAGAAAAACATTTTTTTTTTCAAAAATTTTCGGAAAAATCAAATTTTCAAAGGAAACGCAAGGCCCCAAGTGAGTGCAATTGACATCGTCTGCATTTAACACGTAAATTTTTACTACAGTTATCATCTATATAACTAACCTGCATGCTTTCATCGATGAGTATCGAGTGAAACTTAAGCCTCACCAATCGGGGGTCTCCCGCACCTACGCAAGTACAGCAAATAACATCCGCAGCCTCCAACAGCTCCTTCTCAGCTAACTTCTTCAGCATCCTATACCTCTTCTCATCCACGGAGCTCAACTCGCCAGTCTCATCTTTGAGCTGTTGCAATTTCTGCAATTCGGTGTTCCCTTCCATTTTCCTTATTTGGTTATGCAAAGCCAGAAAGCTGACGGGCGAATCGATGGCCTCTCGTGACTTGGCACACAGCCTTACCACTTTCAAGTTCGTTTTATGAATCTTCTCCGTTAGTTGATCGACGGCCGTGTTGCTTGGAGCACACACCAAAACGGGGCCGCCATTCTGTTTGACCAGCTGATACACAATGGTGGCTGAGGTTACCGTTTTTCCAGTACCGGGTGGTCCTTGGATTAAAGAGAGAGGTCTTTGCAAAGCGTGTTTCACAGCGTACACTTGGGATCGATTGAGATCCGGTAAATTGGGAGCAGAAAAGTGCTTGGGAAGGTGGCAGCGGAAGAGCACTTCTTCCACTTCATGCCCTAAGAGACGGTGGTAGATGTAAGCAGATACTGATGTGTCGTCGACGGCGAATTTACGCAAAGCTAGTTGCATCCTATTGGAAAAAATTCATTACGTGAATAAAAAAAATATGTTAAATGTACAATATTAGAAAAACATTATTACAGACATTAAGGAAATGGAAACCTTAGAGAAATTAAGAATTTTTATACAGTATGCCGTACTTGCACAATCCTTCCTCTCTATCTCAATTACTTACGACATTTAAATTTAATGTGATTATTTTGACTTCAGAAGTCACTGAAGCCAAAACTCGCCAGTTCCTCGTAAAGATTCAAATAATTTGAATTTCAATTACATAGGTTTACAAAAAAAAAAAAAGTTGTCTGGATCTGGGGTCAGACCATACGTTTTTTATGTATTTTTCGACGCTGCATTCGAATCTACTTTTAGTTTTACTCTATCACGTCAGGATTTTGAGATATCCTAACCTAAAAGTGCAAAAACACGGTTTTTTGACATATTTGAAATTATGTAGCTTTGCGAATTTTTTTTCTCTCGAAAAACCATGTATGAGATCTTAAAGTAACAAATCTTCCTCTTTAAAATGCCGTCGAGTTTGCTCAAATATCTTTTTTTTTTCGCTGAGTTATCAAATTTTTAAAATTGTCTGTTCATATCATATCTTTCCCAATACATTTAATCAGTACGGAAACCCTATGGCCATTATTTAAATTGCAATATCTCGGCGAAAAAAAAAAAGTTATTTGAGCAAACTCAACGGCATTTTAAAGGTGAAGACTTGTACTTTAAGATCCTACACGGTTCCTTGAAAAAAAAAAAAAAAAAATTCTCGAAGCTAAATAACCTCAAATATGTAAAAAAAAATGTTTTTTGCACTTTTAGGTTACGATATCTCAAAATTCTGACGTGATAGAGCAATTCTGAGACCGGATTCAGATTCAGCGCACCGAAAACCTTCAGAAAATTATAGTAGCGTTTTTGATACAAAAAATTTGCCTAATTTTGTAGGCTTGTGAATCTTACATGATACTTAACTAAGGTCGATGTATAGAATAACCCTTCAAGCAATGAACTTTAAGCATATAACCCCACCCACCCTCCCCTTTCTCCCCCACCACATTCTTAAACCAACAAACTCCAAATGTGAAAACTCAAACTCATCAACCAACAAACCTGCAATTTACTAACATTAAATTTAAAAAACCCAAAAATCCTACTCCTATGACCTTAAATCAAAATAACTCTGAGACCCTCAAACTGCACAGCAACAAATCGAGAACCTCCGAATGCCGTTGACTTTGCTCAAATATTTTTTTTTCGCCGAGATTTTGCAATTTAAATAATGACCATAAGGTTTCCGTACTAATTAAATGTATTGGGAAAGATATGATATGAACAGACAATTTTAAAAATTCGATCTCAGCGAAAAAAAAAAAAAGTATTTGAGCAAACTCAATGGCATTTTAAAGAGGAAGATTTGTACTTTGAGATCCCATACATGGTTTTTCGAGAAAAAAAAATTCGCAAAGCTACATAATTTCAAATACGTCAAAAGACCGTGTTTTTTGCACTTTTAGGTTAGGATATCTCAAAATCCTGACGTGATAGAGCAAAACTAAAAATAGATTCGAATTCAGCGTCAAAAAATACATAAGATCCAGACAACTTTTTTTATTTTGTAAACCTGTTATTATTTATTAATTATGGATGTGTAAACAATTTATATCATGCTATATTTATACATTTTCAAACATAAACTATCTGATAAAAACACTTTTGGGTGTAAACCTGACATTCGCGTGTCTCCTATTGGTATGTACAACATTTCTTATTGAAATTTTCTGGTAATTAATGAAAATCCCTGACTCTTTCAACTATTCTTGAAATTCCCTGACTTTTAATAGAAATTTTAAAATCCTCGACTTTCCCCGGTTTTCCCAGACGCTACGAACCTTGCTATGTAAAAATTAACACATCTATGGAAAGTTCCACTGCTCCCCAAATCATTTTTTATATTACTTTGAGGCTATTACCGGGTGTTTACCTTAGAATTGCGCTGTTTGGTTTTTATGGCGTTATACATCCAAGATGGCCGCCATGCAAGACATTTATTCTTTACATCAAGAATAACTCCTTCCAGAGTGCTCATATGCAAAATCTGCATAAAACATTTTCTGTTCTACATGAGCCAAAGAACAAATTTAGTTCTTCTAATTTTTTTGTATCTTTTACCAATTAAGAGATATGATTCATTATACATGTCACTATCGGTTTAAAACCTAATTTAGCCATCGGTTATTTATTAAGGGAAGAAAAATAATGATTCTGCTGCTATTTAATCACAAAAATTTTAATAATAACTAGTATTAATACATACAATTTGTAGTAGGACGTAGTAGTTGTATTATAAAATTGGTTCTTAAAATAAATTATGTATTGACAGAAAACAATATTTAATGATATTATTATTCTCTTCAAAACAATGTATCACCATCTAAGTCATCCGATGAATCTTCATGCCTTGTATGCTCATCACAGTTGTCACACATATCTTCGTCTCCTCCACACACACAGTTCTGAGCACTTCAGATCGTGGGAAAGACATTTATATGATGGAGTACAGGGCCGGATTGGCAGGAAATATCATACCGGGAAATGGTATCCGGCCACCGGCCCCCCTACAAGTACTACAAAAAATTAATGATACAGAAAATTAAATACTGGAATATTTTATTTGAGAAACTATATTATACTACTTAGATGTGTAGTTTACACAACAAGAAATAAAATTAATCAAAACTAAGATTTAAGTAAAGTAGCTTTGCAAGAAGACTGCTTTTGCAAGACAGTTTGTCTATGTCATTAGAAATGTCCGCCAGGAAAGCTTTTTCGGTGGCCATAACCATTAATTGATCCAAATGATCTTGTGAAAGACTTGATCTTAATCGATTTTTTATGATTTTTAACTTCTAAAAATTTCTTTCACACTCTACTTGAGTTACAGATAGAGTTAATATGTAGTTGCAGGCTATGTGTAAGGCTTTATACGCTGACAACGGCGCAATTTAGATGCAGAACATTTTTCATTCTGTCCTTCATTATCTTCTTCTCCTTCGACTTCCTCTTCTGTGTCTTGTTCTTGGTGTTGTCCATATTCAATGCGAGGTTCTTCAATATTAAGTTTCAAAACAGGCCATTTTGTTCTGAAATCATTCAGTTCTGATATTAAAGCATCCGAGGTAATATCACTGCGAATTTTTTTTAAAACTTGACATATTTTTTGTGAAATCAGAAGATATTTCCAGATTATAATTTTTTGGGTCGCGTGCGGCGAACTAAATCTTCTTGTTCTTTGAACTGTTCCTGAAAAAGCATTTATTATAGTGTCAAATATCGTGTTGTAAACATTAATCCTGTACGAATTTTCTGCATTAGTCGCAGGATCATCAAACGCCAGTTCGTCGAACATTTTCTTTGTTTTCCTGATTCGAACTTCGGGGACAATGGAGGTCGAGGTTGAAGGTTTTTCAGTCTGCAAAGACGACAGTGGGCCAACTGCAACTTCTGTTTCAGATTTTTGTAAATAACTCACTTTCTCTGCTCCACCTTTATATTTCCACTTTAAAAACGCAAAGTACTCAACTGAACTTACCGAACTGAATCATTCCACATTCCACTCTCTACTACCCCATCTCTACGTTACTTTTCAATGACTTAAAGGTAAAGATGGGTTGTTAAAACGCAAACGTCGCAAACCGCTACTACTGTGACAACAAACGATAAGGCCATAGCTAACAGTCAAAGCTCACAGCTTGTTTTGTCGCGGTGAATGTGAATGAAAATTAAAAAGTAGCAGATTGGCCCATCACCCATCTCAACTGAGAAGTTCCTGTACTGTCTCGTGTCCACTCAATACTCAATACTCATATTTTCTAAGTTTTGTATTTCTTAAAATATCGTAATTAATCAGCTCAGAATTGTTTTATTATTAATGTGCAAGTTTATTTGTTCAAAAGTACCGCAGCGCAGCCATTCATAAACTCACATCAGTTATCAGTTGTCGGCATGTTCCGCATGTTATAATATAGAAAATTCAGGGACAAAATAAATTTTAATTGCAACAACAGTAATCTGATACTCGGTATGCAAAAGTGTTCTAGGAAACCGAAATGATACAATTTTATAAAGGAATAGCAGGTCTGTATTCATTCTGATTCTAATTTTAAATTTTAACAAAAAACGAGAAATTGAAAATTTTGACTACTTGGCCGCTGGCCACCGGCCCCGTTAGACCTGCGGCCTACCGGGAACTTCCCGGTTTCCCGGTGGGCCAATCCGGCTCTGGTGGAGTACATTTTCTCTTAACACAAGAGCACCGAATAAGTTGAAGAACTGTCTCTGGAGCACATGGCAGCATACACATAACAGGAGCATAATGGTCATTTTTTAGTTCCCAGCCGAAGTTTAATGGCGAAGGCAGATTAGGGTAGGGTTGGTCAGCACGGCACCATTCTATGGTTTGATAACGAACTCTATGAACATATGGTATCAGTGATGCTCTTGTTGGTGGCAAGTTTTCTCCTTGAGTTTCTTCCTTTGTGAACATCCACCAACTCAGTTCTTCAATGTCTGCTATATTTGTGCCAGGAACATAGACTTGACATATGAACTTTTCTATTAATAGTCTATCTGTATCAAGAAAATTTTCCAAGCTTCCAAGTTTGCCTACAGCTTCGAGAATGTCATCATCTGCTTTACTGAAGACTTTCTAAAAGGAGGTTTTCGCTTTCTTTGCCAAAGTCCCTGTGGTGTGTCTTCAGGATAATGCATGCAAACCTAATAATGCTGAAGTTTTCTTTGAGCCCAGGGAATCGGTTACTTTGCTGAGATTGATCATTCTTTGATTTTGGCCAACTCCAATTATAAACATAGTGTTCAGTGGAAGGAACTTATACCACCATAAAGTAAGTATGAAGACATCTGTATCAGGTGAGTAAATATGAAGCTGTGTAGCACCGCGACGACAGGCGAACATGGAATGCAAAATTATTTTTGTATCTGCCTCCTCATGATTGCTTTTCAGTTCATCTGTTTCAATCCCCATTGAACACTGTTTCCCTCCAAGATACAAATAAACACTTGTTTCTTCCAGCTGCACATTGTATTGCTTTCTTGGACAAGTAAGCTGTTAACTCATCTTTATACAGACCGAGGTCAAAGGTTACAACAGTTTTTGAATCTGAACCTGCAATGGAGGTTGTCAATGTTTCCAACCTTTCCATGCACGTGAACTGTGTAGAAGCAGCTGTTGGACTACTATCTATGAAAGGAAGCACAGAAAATCTAATTTTCTTCATTGACTTGTTCACTAATGATTGATATGCAGACCACGTAGGTACGATAACATTTCTTGAGTAACTTTGATTATCATCTTCATCAGCATTTTCATTTTTGTCATTAATATCGTCAGCTAGACTGGTAATCTCAGTACATTTGTTAATAACACTAACATTAACTATCATCCATACTAAATCTTCCAGCTGGCTGCAATCCGTCACTTCTTGATTTCTCTTTTTGTACTCAATCCCATTCTGAATATTAGGCACACTTACTTTCTTGGAACTTGAAATGCTGCAGTGTGAAAGTTCAGTGATAAACTTTGGAATGGTGTTGAGTGAACGTCGGGACGGTGGCTGTGAGAGTATAATAGATTCATGAGTATCATCCTCAGCTTGTACTTAATACACAGCTATTACTGTGCCATGGAGAGTGTCCTTATCATAAGGAGTGTATTCTTGGAAGTCAATATTATGAGCTGCACAGAAAATAAATCTCCCTACAACTAGTTCTTGTGGTATATATATGCCCCTAATTGCTTCCATACATTTAATAACTTCGCTAGCAATTTGACTTTCCATTCTGAGGACTTTACCATACTCAATAGAAGTTCCTAAACCATGAAGAAACTGAATTAAGAATTTGCTTCTGAAATATAGAAATTGCAAACTATATATTCGATATATGGGCAATAAATGTAGTAGATTATTTATTACATTTATTGCAGAGAAACAGGGCATTAAATAGGCTAGGCAATAAATGTATACTAATAAATTTGTGTTATGTGGTAAAACTGGCGTGTAACTCTTAAATGGTAAAAGATATGAAAAAATTAATAAGAACTAAATTTGTTCTTTGGCTCATGTAGAACAGAAAATGTTTTATGCAGATTTTGCGTATGAGCACTCTGGAAGGAGTGATTCTTGATGTAAGGAATAAATGTCTCGCATGGCGGCCATCTTGGATGTATAACGCCATAAAAACCAAATAGCGCAATTCTAAGGTAAACACTCGGTACTACACCATGATCTAGCATATAATAAAGAGATTCCACATAGTCGCACCTTCCCTTCACAAAAAATCCCACGGAATACATTATGCCCCAGGACTATTAATGTAATATCAAGTTTTGTGTACATACTATAAAACATTTATTGTTTTATTTTGTACCAAACCTCATTCACGCCTAAGACCAAAAAGGGTATTACCTTTTGATGTGCAACCCCATATTTAATAAGTTGTACTTACCTATCAAAGCTGGTGCTCTTCCAAATAAAATCTACTACAAAATTGCTATTACATTCAATTGGTGCTCCCGCCCCGTTCTTCAGCTCTATTCCGATATCCTCACCATAGTTGTCTGGAACTTTTATAACATGACCAACGCCAGCCCACGACTTATGCATTTCTCCAACATATCTAAGCCTTAACTCGTCTCCGTGCATAAGCTTCATATCGCCATCGGTTTTAGCAAGGGTGAAATAAGCAATTGTTTTCTTATTTAGACCTACATCCCAACGCACCTCGATGTTTTCTTGCGTCTGGGATTCCTTCAGACGTTTGTCGTAATCTGCTTCTAGTTTCACGAGTGGGCCAAAGATGTTTTGGTATTGGTAACCATCTTCGTATCGTAGGAGGACCTAAAGGAAGTAAGAAATAAAAAACCAAGAACTATTTTCGAAAGTTGGATGGCTCCGACAACTTTCCCCCAATAAAATAATGTTATTTTTAAAAGTCTAGGGCAAATTGGGTGAACGTGTTTCTCACTAACCTGTTGAGGTTCTTCATCAACGCCGGGCTTCTCAAGGTCTTGAAACGTCGCATCAACATTTTCCTTCCAAAGTTCTTCCAGTTTGTTGATCTGCTGGGCAGAGATTTGCCTCGCCCTCAATTGCTCTTGCTCCGATGGAATTTTTACTAACCACGTAAGAAAGCAGCGGTCTGCTATAAGCGGCTTCCACTGGTCTTGGTCCCAGTTCATATCCTACAGAAATTTGGTAAACTATGTTAAGCATTCTTAAAGAAAAGAAAAAAAAAAAAGAAAAATTCCATGAATGACCAACTAGTTTCCCAGATTTAGGCCTTATAGATTTTTTTCCTAAAGTTATTGTAGAATTTTTTTTTAAATACCTTTAAGGAATTCTGTGCGGCACAAGGCTGTCGACAGAGAAGCACAACAACAGAATCAGCTTTTGCAGGAATAAAACCCAACACAAACACATTACGAACACCACAACTGTAACACTCTAAGATGGTTTCACCCAAAGGTCCGTCCTTATGTAAAGTTACCTCCTTGTGTTTAGCTCTGACCTAAAAATATAATATAAATTAGTGATGAAAATAATTTAAATAATCGACTGTGGTAGCTCTTAATAAAGAACCTTGAAGTTATCTGCCAGAATCTGGACAAAAATTGAGATTGCTCGCATATGAAGTTATATTTTCGGTAATTTAACATCTCTGTATATCAAAATCTGATTTTTATTAAAAAAAGAAAAATCATTGACTTAAATAATTTTTTTTTTGATTTTTTATAAATAAAATTCAAGTAGGTATTTCTTTTTTACATTTTTACCGATTTTTACACATCTATTTTGCTGATTTTTCTACCTATTGGTGTGTATTTATTGTTTCGAAGTCATCAATTTCTATTTTATTCATTATAAGCATCATAGCAAATTATTTATGCTATATTTTTTATCATAATTTATACAAATATTACAATGAAAATTTTTTGCTCAAATAGAAATCCTATTAAATTCGCCCATTTTTAATCACGTGTGCGGAAACAAGCAATCAGACAACATTACACTGATAATTTTTGACTAAATGTAAGTATTAACCAATCAAGATTTTGCATTTCATGTCATGTGTCAAAATTCATCCAATCCGTAAAAGATTACATCGGTAACACGCATACATGTGGTGTTATCAGCCAAGGCACAAATGATATGTTCAAATGTCAGATTGAAATTCAACAAATGTGAAATTGAAAATCAATTTAGAAAAATGTTACAAAGATTTGGTAATGTTTCAAACAATTCGATTAATCAATTTGTATTAGAAAATACACCCAAAAACACCATTAAAAGTAAAAAGTAAACGTGGAAAATATTTTTAGAATTTTGTTCGATCAGGAAATACGAATTGAATGGAGAGTAAAAAATTATCTTACCAAATACACCTCGAACATTGATAAATACTTAAAATTTTGTCATACAGAATGCTTCAAGCGCGTTGCTTAAAGGTAATAGCCCTCGGCGTACGGCCTCGGGCTATTACCAAGCAACACGCAGTCTCTATGACAAAATTATCTCGGTATTATCAATGCTCTAGGTGCATTAAAGGTGATAATGTCCCTAGGGCAATTTTCACTTATGTCATCCAGTTTGACAGCTCAATAATTTATTTTTTGACAATGTCATAATTACGATTTGGCACTGCAAATAACGACGAATATAATAATAGAAAAAAACACGCCATATAATACAATTAAAAGCAAAAAATACATTTGGAATACATTTATGGACTTTTGCGGTACCAGAAATTATGAATTGTATAAAAATAAATAAAATAAATTGCAAAAAATTTTCTATGCGAATTCCCCTCGAATGTTGATAAATAGCTCAAAATTTTATCACAACTTCCTCAAGCACATTGCTTTTAGGTAACATCGTGCTTTTAGGTAAAACGTGCTTTCAGATACTGTGATAAAATTATTTGTATTATCTACGTCCTTGGCACATTATAGCTGAAAATCTCCCTAGGATAATTATCACTTATGTCATCCAGTTTGACAGTTCAATGATTTATTTTTTGACAATGTCAATTACGATTGGCACTGCAAATAACGATTTGATAAATATAATATTAGAAGAAAATACGCGATATGATAAAATTAAAAGTAAAAAGCACATCTGGAATACATTTATGGACTTTTGCCTCATCAGAAATTATGAATTAGATAAAAATAAATAAAACAAACTGCAAAAAACTTTCTATGTGAATGCCTCTCGAACGTTAATAAATAGCTCATAATTTTATCACAACAATTTTATCACCAAGCAACGTGCTTTTGGAAACAGTGATAAAATTATTTCGCATTATCAACGTTCTTGGAATATTATAGCTGAAAATGTGAACATAAACTAGTTATAGGTTATATTTTTCTATCATATGGTTTGTAGTAAGTTTTCTGTAAGAATGTTTCCACTGTTTGTTTTTTGGAATGTTCATTTATTTTACTTTTTTTATAAGAAATGTTTAAAAAAAAGTTTGATATAAATTGTGACTTTATTTAATTTAAAAAAATCTAGTGCTGTACTTTACTTGAACAATATCTTGTAAAATACATATAACTTGTATAAAATATGTATGAGAAAATGTTGCTTAAATTACTCAGTTTGTTTATTAATAAAATTAACTGCAAAATTTAATTTTTGTACACACTTTTATATTTGTTCTGCGATTTTTTGGGTATTATGTATTGTATCATTAGCTACTTGTTTTCATTCTGGTGGTTTACATATTAGTCATCTTCACTAATCGAATTCATTATTTATGGCGGCAGAAATATTTTCTTTCCTCTTTCTTGTAATATAACAATTTCATTTTTTCATGTGATTTGTTCAGGTTAGATATTGGTTTTTATTTTGCCATTTAATTATTAACAATTGTCAGCGCCGCAGGTAGTATTAGCATCGCCGACAAAGAAGGAGTTGGGTGCGGGGGTGTCCACCGCCTTTTTTCCACAAAATAACTATTATAACTGACATTTTTGACGTAGCCGTAGGCAGCTTTTAACCTCTCGTAATGTGACAAGGGTCCCATATCGAATTGCAGCCTTTCCAGGTATAAAATACTAGCAGTGGGTGTTTCTCCAGGCTAAAGAGAATTTTTCAATAATTTTACGAAAATAATAAATGGCAAAATAAAAATCAATAACTAACCTGAACAAAACACATGAAAAAATGAAATTATTATATTACAAGAAAGAGGAAGGAAAATATTATTTCTGCTGTCAAATCAAACCTGAATTAGTAAAAAAATACATTCATCGGTAAAAAAAATTCAGTGGGTCCAGGAGTTGAACCCGGGACCCTCTCGCATCCCAAGTGAGAACCTTACACACCGAGCTATTCCACTTCACTCCATCTTGCACTCACTTTCCACCCACCCACCGGTCTGGCGTTTTTTTTATTCACTTGAAATATTTTCAACTTTGATATCCCAAAGTGCCAGACTGATTATAATAATGTAATTTTATTAATTTTTATTCACCCTTTAACAATCTAGGGGCGCAAAAGCCACCCCCGGACGGTTTCCAGACTTCCGATTATCTTTTTGTTACGCTACAAGGGACAGATTTTGAAAGTTCTAGCCTGATTAAAAATGACGTAACCAAACCGTTGCTAGCTCTTGGACTATCAATAATAATGGACACTTCTATTTCACCATAACGGAGAAGAATTTCTCTCGGACAGAGCCAACTTTGTGTTGAGCGTTACGTCGATTGGACAGGCTAGGCATGAAGATAAAGGTGAATGGCTCTATACCTTTATTTATAATAACTCACTCGTTATAACTCAAGCTATTTGTTCATGGGTACTATTAATTGTTCAAAAGCAGTTCATTAATTAGTATATAACCTAATAAGAGTAGATGAAGTAAATTATTTCTTTGTTTGCTACGTGTAAAATAAACATAATTATATTATGTAAAATATGGTCTGTCAAATGTCAATTTCTAATAAATGCTGTGACTTGTCAAAGTTCTTTTCCTGGGTACCTAGTGATTTAAAGATTTTTATTTATATTTTGTTATTTTTTACTTCAAAAATTTCAGATCACCTCATTAATTTTTGGAGAGAAGGTCCTCTTAAACAACAATGCAAGATGGATTGTTGTTTATGAGGATGTTGTGATATGCAAATTTTGAGATCTTTACGACCCTGGTCATTCACACTTTCAACAATTAGAAATAAGGTTTCTCCTGACAATTCAAAAAAATTGGTGCATATTTTTTAAAAGTTGAAGATTTTAATAATTCAGAAGAATATTACTCATTATATTTTCACTTTTTTGGACAATTAATAAACAATAATGTAAAATTTGTCTTAAATTTAAAATGAATAATTTATCGTCCGAACGAACTACCACTCCAAATCATTGAAGCTGTATTAATAATAAAATTCAAATACTAGTTGTAATTAAGAACTTTAATTAAAATTCAGCTAAATGACATACCAACTTCATTTTTTTAGAAAATCAACAAAAAATTCGAGTTAAAAACTAACCAGGTGTTGACAACACAGTTGTTCTGTATTTCTGCTTTTAGTACTTTTACCTGTAAAACTTGTTTAAATTCAACCAATCTGAGGCTAAGTGCAAAAATCACGATTTGCAAGTTTCATATAGACGTGAAAAAATAAATTATTTTATAATCAAGGTGTTAACATAACTTCTACTTTTTTCAAATGCAACACTTAGTAACCCGATTTATATGGTAATGATGTGCAAAAATAGAATTATGTATTCAAATCAAATTCAAATCAAAATATAGACATTCATTTAAAATGCAATATTGTGTAAAAATACGAAATACATGAAGGTAAAACTGTGGGCACTTGACATCAAAGGTCTCACTCTCATTGTATGTGTTTATAACCTCTATTTTCATTTATACATTAGAGTTTTTCTTAAATACATTAAAATAAAAAAGTACAAAAAGGTTAGAAAATGTAATTTCTTGTTTAAATCTTAATCCCTTCTAATAAAACTTCTGTGAAATGTCTCATAGAATTCTGATGTGCACATTTTATAACTAAAAAAGTAACCAAAAACATACTGACACAATTTGTTTTCCGCACATTTACGTAAGTACGTATGCTTTTGAGAAAAGGATAAAGGAAGTTCTATAAGTTATCTGTTATAAATTATATATTTGTTAAGTACAAAACTAGCAACAAGCCAATCTCTTTGAAGTCAAAACATTGTCACAAAAATGACAATTGTCTTGAGTTTTCTTCAATACATTTCGGAGTATATGAATAAAATGCTGCATTTAACACATTAAACACAGTAAAATTATGTCTGGTCACAACAACCTAATGCCAACGTCTTTTAAATATACCTACTTGAGCTGTTTCAGATACATAATGTATTTAACCCATTGTTGCGTGGTGAATATCCAGTGAAACCATTACATGTACGCAAAAATGAACTTTGGCAAATAAATAATATTGAATTGAGCGTTGTTTGATTTCATGTATGTAAACTATCAGTACAAAAACGAAATTTAGATAGCAATATCAGTTATCCATAGAACTGGTAGACGAAGCCGTTACCACTAAAACTAGGTAAGATTGTGACGGACAAGAGGTCTGAAATCTCCAAGGTGCACATAATTATCTACATGGCAGCATGCATTTTTTTCGGACAGTCTTGGCTTTTGATTTGGGAGCTATCTATTATATGTGGTGTGTCTACTGTCTACTGTTATGTTTATATAAAAGGATATCGATAAAGACTTAGACTTTGAAAGAAAATTTGCACAATCTATGTACCTAGTAATGCATGAACACATTTTTTTGTTTTACAATAATAAAAAAAGGTTCGCAAACAGAAAAACTTGTGGAGATAATTATACAAACAAATAAAAATTCAAATTAACTTACCAAATGATTAATAATATGACTCCCTGAGGTATTGCCCCGTCCATTACAAAACCACTTCTTGCATAAATTACACATGACCACACAGTTTGGCTCATGTATGCCGCAGTATTTGCAGGCATAATCAGGCAACTCTTTGCCGTTAAAATAGCCTTCATCATCCTCCTCTTCAAACTGTAGTTCTCCCAGCACACTAGTAGCAGCTGCTATTTTGTTAACAATGTTGTTGTTCATCTGAAAATCATATGACATGACACGAACGTGAAAACTTGACCTTGGCATATACTAACCTGTACCCCCGAAACTTTGGGGCCTGCATGATCGTGTTGGGAGGCTTGAGTTTGCGATGGTATCGTAAAGTCGGTGAAATCGCATTCGGAACCCTGAGTGTCAGCCCCTATTAAGTCGGCATCTTCTGTGTCTAAAAACGTGAGTGTCTGGGAACTGGGGCCATACGCGTCCACACTCATTTTTTTTGCTATAGTTTTTGCTTGCTTCTTGTTAGTTTTTCAAATGAACGACGTGTAGGATGCTTGAAATTATTCGAATGGATTAAATTAATGACAGGCGCTAAGATTTATTTTAAAATAACTTCACTTACGACAGCAAGCGCCATTTCTGATTACTCATTTGTTTTTTGATTGTCACTGGTTGCCCATTTCCGGGTTGCAAATGGCGGGAAATTTAATCGTTAAATGCGATAAGTAATTCGATATTTAATTCTTTGATTCTAATGAAACATTAAAATATTATGTACATACGATAAATATTGTTTAGCAATATCACAGAGAGAAGAGAGCTTAGGTTTGGTGATAATTTACATTGAATAACTAAATTAAAAATTAAGTATTGAATTGAAACAAATTTTACCAGGGACAGCGGGACAGGACCGGACTAGTAAAATTCTGTCAACGGGAAAGCAGGTTAATAAAAATAAAAATGTTTTGAAGAGTCTTAATTTATAAATATATTTAAAAACGTTTAGATATTCTATGGTTTTTAAATGTTTAAATTTTAAATATTGAACTACATTCAAAGATTAAAGAATTAACTGTTGACGTCAAAATTATAGTACAGGAAACGAAGACCGAAAAATCCCCCAATTCGGAAATAAATACTGCTCAACTGATTATTATTTTAAGTTGTAGGGTTGTCCTTAAAGAGTAACATACCAAAAGTCCCCAGCCGTGGGCCTCATGCGTTAGGCGGGAGGGGGGTGGAAAGGGTCGGTTTGTAGGTTTTTCGTTATTATCTCGAAAACTAAGCATCCTAGCGAAAAGGTCATTCTATACAAAATGAAAGTAAATTAAATTGTCTACAAAAAAGATCGTATTTATTTTTTCGCTAGGAGAAGTAGTTAAGGGCGTATGTGAGTTTGAAAATGCGAATAGCTGGAACAACTGTGTATTGTGGGAGGTAATGCTTAAAACAAGTAGAAAATTTTATAACATTACAAGTATTTACAAGGCCATATTAAGTAATTTGTCGAGTTCATCGACAAGATCATCGTCGTCGTCGTCGCCGTTGATGCTGACGATTGGAGATATCTGCACGCGACGACTGCCTAAAATTTGCGTTTCTGGCATCGCATATTTATGGTAATTTCATTCATATATATGATTGGTATGCATCCCACTAAACACGAAACATTTATGAAACGTTTCGAAAAAGTTGTAATATGGAAGAAATGAAACATATTTCCTAGAAACATATCTGTTTATATTTTTGACACATTTCAGAAATTCATAATATTTGTTATTTTGCAGAAACATTTCATATATATCCCACTAAACACGAAACATTTGTAAAACGTTTGGAAAAAATTGTAATCTGGAAGAAATGAAACATTTCCTAGAAACATATCTGTTATATTTCTGACACATTTCAGAAATTCATAATATTTGTTATTTTGCAGAAATATTTCATATATATTGTTCCGTCGGTAAAATATATATGAAATCATGAATTCAAATAATATGTCCATTCCCCGCGATTTTTAAAATGCTTTGTTTGTAAAATTACAACTATTTTCGACTTAGATTCCGTCTGGAAAACTGAATGTAATTATTCGAAAACTAGACGTCAACGAATAACGTGGAGAATATAATAATACATAGGTATATAAAGATCTGAAATATTGATATTTGTAAACTCTGCAAAGCATAAAAACTATATGATCATCTCCATGCGGCAAGTTGTGGAATTACATTTATCGAAAAATACGAAGAGATAGTATACAATCGTTTACGATCGATATGATTCTGCCTATTTGTTTTATAGCAACTAATTAGTAATTATAATTACTGGAAATTTCAACTCCAAATCGGGAAGTCAACATACCAGTATTGGTAGATTATTGCACAGAATACGCATCAATTAAAACGTCAAATTGTAGAAATTCATTTATTAAAATGAGAAACGAAAACATACAACCGATGACGATTCTAACATGGACAAATGTACAGAGCAGAGAAGCTAGCCGCCACCAACATCAACGCCATTTGCATTTTGCTATTGTTGCAGTTAACTAAGTTTTATCTTTATGCCTGGAAGGACACTGTGTGCATCAAAAATAAAAAAAAATAGTGCGGGTGTCGGGTCAGTTAATTATTATTAATACTTAAAGTGCTGTGGTTTTTGAAAGATACATTGTTTCTCCAATAATGGACGAGAAGAAGGTTAAAAAATATTCATTTGTGTTCTGTACATTCAATTTGTGATTGTTTTTATGACTTTTTCAGCCCCTGGCGAAGGCTTAGTACCAGCATTAATAAAACATTCGAAACTTAGTATCGGCGTGGTTCATATCAGGCCCAATAGCGGTTCATCAAATAGAAGACAAGATAATATACCTAATGGTTAACCACTTTTGAGGGCAACTGGCAACTTGATTTTATGAAGCTGATATTTTATTTTATGGAGGAATAAGATATAAGTACTTTTGTTATATATTTATATACTATGTTTTTTTTTAGATATTTGCAGTTTACAAATATTTAAAAGTGTTTCTAATACATGTTTTTTTTTTATATTTACTGGGTAATTTTATTTATTTGTGGACATCTAAATGCCAAGGAAAAATTGATGGGATCGACAGCCCAGTGAAGATAAGTAAAGATGAAGACACTAGAAAGTTAAAAAGAAAATTGAACCCCCTTCCAAAAAAGTCGCTAAAAATTATGAAATAAAATTTTACGATCACCCAGTTAACTGAACCTTAATATTGTTATTGAAGTCGCCTAAAAATATATTTCAATTCATTATTTGTTTATAGCAGAGATATGCCGAGGATACTCCATATTTGATAATAAAAGTCTGTAAAAGGCAATATGTAAATAATATAACTGTATGCACTTATTTGGTATCAAAATGAAGCTTTGCATCATCATGAATCAGATTTCACCATAAAATAGCTTGTCAATATACCCAATGGAAAGTTAGAAGGAAAACTTCCTGGAAACCTTCCATTTTGAAAACTCCGAAAGTTTCAGGAAGTTTTCCTTCTAACTTTCCATAGAGTATATTGATAGCCTATTTTATGATGAAATCTGATTCATGATGATGCAAGCTTCATTTGGTACTAAATAAGTGCATACAATTATATTATTTACGTGACTTTTACAGACTTTTATTAAATATGGAAAGTTTCCTCGGCACATTTCTGGTTTATAGCGACCTTTTCTGAAGGAAATGTTTCTTTGCAACGTTTCTTGGGTAGGACATCTCTAGTATCTACAATATATCTGAAACGTTTCTGTAACAGTTCCAGGAACGTTTCATATTGTATATGCATTTTTTGAGACGTCGGAAACATTTTTGTAAATATTCATAAATGTGTCGGGCACGTGTCTTTTGAAATGTTTCATTGAAACGTTTCTTAGGTAGGACATCTTGAGTTTCTGCAATGAGTCTAGAACGTTTCTGTCGTACTTCTAGAGTAGAGGTCCTAAGCCGACATTGGGCCTCCCCCCACCACTTTATGTGACGTCATGACCTTGACCTTGAGTGACGTAAGCGTCCTTGAGTTACACACGCTCTTGTACCATATCACTTGACCTTGAAAAGGTACGTTTGTTAAGCACAAGTGGTTTGTGCCTTCGTGGCCTTGACCTTGGTTGGTGTAAGCGACCCTGAGATGTAGACACTGCCCGATCTTGTGTTAGACTTGTACCACATCGCTTGACCTCGAAAAGCACGTTTGTCAAGGATAAAATGTGTTGTGACGTAGCAGCACGTTGCCATAAAAGAGAATACGTTGTAAGAGCAAACTCATATTTAGTCTGATTCGGCTACAGTTAATAAGTTGGTAGTGTTGTGATCTTAAGTATTTCAAGTAAGAAAAATTTTGTAATATAATTAGTTGGCATTCTTTCACTGTATACAATTGTTTAAATATGAATACCAATATCAATTTATCAGTTCTTAATGAACGTATCATTGAAGACACGGAGGTTTTAGAATTAAAACCTATTTCATCATTAACCTTAAATAAAGTTTACATCATAAAGAAAATGATGATGCTTAATACACGGTTTGGTAAATCGATTTTAGTAAATTTGTTTGACGAAGATACAAATACTACTTTTAAATCATTTTTACCTAAACGTATTGCAGAACTTGTAAGTGCATTTATGGATGAAATAAATTCATCTAACGGTAAATACGCGTTGATGTATTTAGGACAGAGTTCTCCCATATATGCCGGTGCCAAATCGAGGTCACTATTAAAATTCAAACTTATTGATTAAATATATCAGAAAATATGTAAATGTTTTAAAATATTATCTAGTTAGTAAATAGGGTATAGTGAAAGAATGGTTGCGGTAGAAGTATTACAAAATATAATCTCATTTTAGATCACTCATTAGCTCATATCGAATCAGGCATAGTTGTAGTAGGTTCTTGTCACCATAGACTTGTACCACAAGTATTTAGTTTCTATTTATTTACTTTTCATCAGTAGCACCCATGTAAGTAATTTTATAATTTCTCTTTTATATTTTTTCTAAATTTATTTATTTAATTTCCAGCTTTACCACAACCAACAAATATGTGGATGCAATATTCGGCACAAAAGTGGACAAGGGCGGAAGACATTGATTCGGCCATTGAAAAACTGTCTTGTCAACTGAGTGATCTAAGTATGGATTCTCTGCATGCTATAAACTATGATCTAAATTTCTGCTTCGATGCTGAACAAGTTGAACGTCTTAAGGAGGATTCTGAAATGTATAATACTGGTGCTAACCTGTGTGGCAAATATTCCTGCGGTATTTTAAATTTAGAACAATTTTGTGAGCAAATGGTACAAATAGATTTAAAACGTTTTCTATATGATATAGAAACATATCTACCTAAAAAAATTATTGAAAAATATCAACTCGACCAATCTGATGAAGAAGCTGTAGACAACTCAATTAGTAGTTAATCAATTATTGTTTTTTTTTCATTTTGAGGTGAATATGTATAGTAATTAGAATTACACAACTATTGTAAAATTGTAATTGATGATGTACATTAAAATGCAATATTGAACTATATTTTATTGTGAGGATAAATATGAAATAAATGAAACACATTACTAGATTATATTTTTTATTTCCCTATTTCTTGGCTACATATCTAAAAAAATGTGTTATTAATACTAAATATGAATAAACTTAAAGATATTTATTCAAATTTTATATCTAAATCTACAATACATTTATTAAGATAGTGAACATTTGCAAGAGCACAATGACTATTGTTGGGCTGAATATGCTCCATACATCTTGGTACACTCAAAGATTTGAGACTAGGTATGCAGGGGGAGCAGTCATCTAGGTCTATGATTTTATTCCATCTTAGATGATGCAGTAGAATGTTTTTCTTTAGTCTGCCTTTGCATAAAATTATAACATCCTGTGGTGATACATTACATCCATAATTATTAGCTGTATTTTGACAAAGCCGTAGAAGTATCATCGGAAATTCTGACAGTTGAATATATCCATCACTCCATTTTACACCGCCATGATAGTAGTTCTGTAGCCATCGATATTGATTCTGTTCACCTCGGGTTAGTGATGAAAAAGGATATGGTGGCTTGAAAAAGTAATGTGCTTGCTGGTTAGTGTTACAGCACACCACAGCCAATTCTTTTACTGTAAACACATTCTCTTTATATTGAAATCCTTGTAAGTCAATAATCAAAGTAGGAAATTCGTTGCTTAATGATGACATCATAAAAGAAAGTTTTATTTAGCGCCGGCAATTCCAGACTGAACTGAACCATCCAGTGCACTATATCTTAAATATGTATCGTGAAGTATAAGCGCATATACACGAGTTTGTGCAGGAAACTTCGTCTTTCGTGTTTCAAATTCTATTTTTATGTCTACAGTGGATGATTTAATTGCATCCGGTTGGCAGGAGCAATCTATGACAAATAATGGGGATTTTCTGAATTCTCCCAGATCCATCAATGGTTCAGCCATATCTCTATCATAGTAACTACGTTGAAAGTTCTCGTATGCATAGTATGCTGCGGAGTCGAGTTTCTTATCGAAATCCAAATTCCAACGCTCATATGGAAATACTTCAGAGTTCAGATATAGTCGAATATTATTAATATCTGCAGATATAAACTGTGTGACGTCCTTGGTTCTATCATTGGAATTGCCATTGTTTTGAAATCCGATAATGATATATCGAGGTCTCTCAAGGCTGCTAGTGGTTTTAACAGCCCATATGTCAGACGATGTATCACGCAAAGTAGGTAGCTCATATAGATCCCACATGCGGTAAGCCACCTTCACTATGGCATAATTACCACCCTTATTAATTCTATTTAATAGTTTAAGCTTTTGTTTATCTTCAGGCACAATATGTTTTATCTTCCACTCAATTTTGCTAATTTCTAGATCTGCATCAACTTCACCAATGTAACTATCTTTAAAAGATCGAGCTATGATTAAAATTAATTCCTGCTTTGCATTTATAACACCTTTTGTGTAATCTTCTGCAAAACCCATGATGTATTTAAGAGGCAGCCTACCACTGAATACGTGACTGGTAGTATCTAAAATGTCTTGCTTCTCTGCGGTCAGACCCCAACCTGCAGTTAAAAGTGATCGGAGATGTGTTTGTCCATATGATACCATAGTCTTCATTGTGGTAGTGATACCAGGCTTCCTAACGACAGCCACTTGTTCACCACCCATTTCATATCTGATTTCATCGAAGAGAAAAGCTAGTGTGTTATTGGATAAATAACACCGCTTGGTAAGATCACTTGGAGTAAATTTTCCTTCTATATAAATATTAAAATTGTTTCAATTCTAGCTTCACAATAATCTTTTCACCTCGAAAGTTAATTAAATCTCCATTGTCATCCAATATGTGCAGAGTAATGTTGTCGATAAACTGACGTCCTTCAGGTCTAACAGGTAAATATATGATGTTAGCTGGCTCCTTGGTAAGTTTATATCCAGGTTCAACATCAATATCAAACTCGAAGAGTGTGTGGGATTTTAGGGCATTCAGATACGCTCCGGAAATAATGTTGCAATTCACACGTACCATTCTTACTTTCATAATATCAACAGGGAGTGTTGATTCATGGCTCTGGTTTGGATGTAAGTATGTTGGTTCAAATCCCAACAAACTGCCAATCGAGTTTGCTTGTGAAAAGTCAATTCCATATTTTGACCAAATTTCACACTTCAGCGTATTGTTGTTTGCTCGTAGCCGGAATAATTTCTCTTTTTCTTCCTCTGTATCAGCTGGTATAGCTTTCAGTATTGCTCGATATATTTCATCAATTTCATAGGCTCCATATGGTATATGCTTGTATACAAGGGGTAGTTTTGGACGCTCTCTATAACAAAAACGATTGTTTGTCTCGTCTACATTAAATATAGAGTTGTATGAATAAAATCCAATTAATCCCAGTCCATATCGACTACCCATATCTAGTTCAATGGGTGGATAAAATTCTGCACTGAGCACGCTTGAGCGGCTTGATAAAGTGAAGGTGTGTGACATGACTGATGTTTTTGGAGATTGCTGCATGAATTTATTGTGATTTACAGCAATTGTTGTGGATTAATCTTCTTTTTTTGAGGGGTGATGGAGATACATTTATGTCATTATTTGACACCACGTTCACCTCGTGCACTTTACAGTAGCAGCAAAATATTTTTCGAGGTGGTGAGCCATCATTAACATCGATATTATTTTCATCATTAGAATAATGTTCTTGACAGTACTGATATTTTAAAATGTCAATATCATCCTGAAGATGTCTGGGTAACTTATCCCACACTAACGCAATTTCATTAGGGGCACATGCAATCATTACCTCTTTAGGCATATCTGAAAGTTGCTGTTTACTCATCTTCAATAAGCTGCGTAGTCTAGAGAAAGCAATCAATGAGTGGCCCATCCGTTTAATTGCTTCTCGATCCATTGATGGTGTTACAGATTCCATTTGAAAAGTTTTTATTTAATTTTTTGAGGAAAGAAACTTTAAGCACAAATGACCACACCACACTGTGTTAAAATTTTGTTGGCGCTCATAATTATAGTAGATTTTATTTGTAGACATTGAACCGTTGCGCAAGTACTGGACTAGTTCTCTTGGCGGGGGTAAATCGCCAAAACTATCGAAATATGTGACTAAACTGCCACGTTTTTTATATGCCACCCAGTGTGTTCCAGGGCCATCTATACTATCCAAATTTATGATGGAGGATTCATTATGATGTGGTCCAGAATTTGGTAGATTGTCACGCATAAATATACCTCGAAAATATGGTACCTTCATCTTCTCAGCATAATATTTAAGATCGATGTCGGTGAGAGGTTTTCGAGGTAGGGTGTCTAGTAGTTTTTTGAACTTTGTGGTTTTAAATAAAGACCCAGACCTTTACGATATGGTTTCAAATATAATCCTTTGCCACTTTTTCCTAGAGCAATCGCTTCCATGTGTCTATTATGACGATTTTTTTCGGCCAATTCCTCTCTACTTGTTTTAACATCATTTACAGCTTTAGCTATACCAGCTGCACTTCCAGCCAAACTACCTAACGCTGATAATCCTGCAAAAATAGGTATTAAAGGTAGAATTCCACCAACTTTCGGAATCGGTATTATGCGAGGTGTACGAATATTGCGTTTTCCACCAGCCGCCCTCATGTGACGCCGTGCTGCTTGAAGCGCCATTTGAGCAATTTTTTTTGTATCATTAGCAATAGATCGCTTGCCACCGACCTTACGTAGATCATCACGTACCTTGCGCACTATTCCAGCACCGAACGCTACATTTTTAACGTTCTTCCTGTTTTTATTCTTCTTTTTAATTATATTTTTTCTTTTTGTAGTACGAGATGTTGACCTACATCCCATACCGAGACGTTGTTTCCCCTTCATTATGGTAGTAACTAACCACGCTGCAGCCTTTTCTTTTATACCTGCGTCTTTGGATTTAACTCGTTTCCAAGCAGCTTGTTCAAGCTGATAGTCTGCTTTGTGTCGGGCAGCTAAATCGTTCGTGTTTTGATCGTATGCAATATCGTGTTGCTTGCACGCAGAATCCAACTTATTTATACCTGGATCACCTCGCGCTAATCTTTTTTGTAATTTAGTACCGGGGCCGCAGTACTGATAACCTCCCGGTAAATGCAGTTCAAATGGAAGCTTATTTATTAAGGAATTTACTACCCCTCTACCAGCCTTTAAACAATGGCGGTTTTTACTTGTGTGCTGTTTGACTGACAACATTTAAATAACAATTGTAATGCATACATCTATTTATATAGTCTTCAACCGTGCTACAATGCGTATTGTAAAGCAGAGACAGAAGTTTGCTGTAGACAATTTAGACGAAAAAGTTGGAGGTGGGTTACAAGTCGAATCGCGCCATGGACCATTACTTCCCACAACTATTCGTGGACGATTAATCGGCCCAAGTGCCTGTGGAAAGACAAATTTACTTATATCTCTGCTTACTCACCCCCTTGGACTTCGTTTTGCAAACATTTACCTATATTCAAAGTCTCTATATCAACCCAAGTACGAGTATTTGCGCAAGATATTAGAACCTATTAAGGGACTGGGATTTTACACCTTCAGTAATAATGCAGATATAGTGGAGCCATCCGATGCTAAACCTAATTCTATATTTATATTTGATGATGTTATATGTGAAAAACAAGATGTAATTCGTGCGTTTTTCTCAATGGGTCGCCATAGAAATGTAGATTGTTTTTATCTGGCACAAACATATTCTCGCGTGCCAAAGCAGTTAGTGAGGGATAACGCAAATTTTATAGCATTGTTCAAGCAGGATGACATGAATTTACATCACATTTTCTCTGATCATGTCTCACCAGACGTATCTTTTAAGTTATTTCAAGAAATGTGTGCAGAATGTTGGAAAGAAAGATATGGGTTTCTTGTAATTGACAAAGATAGAGAAGTAAATGAGGGAAGATACAGGAAAGGACTTGATAGTTTCATATATCCATAAGGAATTGTAATTAGGACTTCAATCGATCTGCAGACAGCGTCGGTATTACATCGACGAAATTAAGCAGAAAGCTAATATGGATAGAGATGTGGGAGCTGAAATAAGTCTGAAACGTCAATTAGTTGAGGCTACCGACTCCGTACGTAAGAAATTCAATTCTCTCAAGAATAGAGATGCTGAGAATAAATTAACGCTGGAGAAGATATATGAACCTATAACCACACCTTTAAAAGTCTTATCATCCGCTTCAAAGGTAAAATCACAAAACAATGTGCCAACGCACACGCAAAAGCCAACACAAACACCATGGGGTGCAAGAGCTAGTACCAGTGTATTTAAAGCTACATCTGAAACTAGTGATGATGATGAGAATAATGCAAGTCAAGCATATTTTATGGAAACGCCACCAAGATCATCGTTAATGAGTACCCCAGGTTCAGAAAGTATCCTTAGCTGTGCAGAAAAGGGTGATGTGATCAAACAACATGTAGAAAATTTAAAGTCTGGTAATCATAAATATGATACTATATACGGTGTGCGTCTAGATCCCAACACAGATAAACTACTAATGGGTAATAGCGAAATACGCTTTTCTGATGGAAATATCACCTTGTGGTATGGTAATAAGCGAGTGGGAAAGTATCCTGGCAGTTCTAAGTTGTATGATGTAATATTTATGAAACATCCATCAGTTCTACGTAGTGATGAGACTTTTACTGGAGATGAAGAGCGTGAAATATATCGGCAAATATTAAATAAAACAAAAGCACCGTATAACCGTTATGATATAAGTCAGGGTTTGAATGAAAAGAAATGGAAGAAATTCAGTCAAATTATAAAACCACTGTTATCTCCTACAGTAATGACAAGATCTAGAAAAGGTTCGGGTATGCCTATTAAGAAATTATACAATAGTAGAGGTGTGGATTATGTTTATTGGAATAAACCGAAAGAGTTGGTAGATCGTCTACGTCTGCTGTATAGTTCAAAAATGGCAGGTAACAGTGGTGTTAACAATGAAATAGTTAGTTTGTTGGAGGAAATGAGAGAAGAAAAAATAATCTTTTAGCGAAATTAAATTTAATTCCAGTAAGGAGTGTCCAACGTAGGAAGAAATAATTTAAATAAAAAAAGAAAAATTGATTTTATTAAATTTCCCTGTGAATATATCTAATTGGGAAGTATAATATATTGTGAAATACTTAAATCAGATCAGATGTAATCAGAAATGCTACCTGTTCACAACACAATTGACAAGTTTGGACGTAGAAGAGGCGGCGCTAATAAATCATTAGTCGTACGCGGTCCACCAGGTCTTGGCTTTAACCTCACCACAGATAATCACTTTGATATCCAGAATAAACGTTTAAAGAACATTGGAGAACCAGTAGATAGTAAGGATGGTGTAACACGTAACTATGTTGAAAATCGCTTTGCTACATTCTTTGCAGAAATCCACAAGGCTATGGATGAGATCAGTGACTTAATTATTGCAGCAATGAAAAAGTATGTCGATAGTCAAGCTGACTTAAGTAGTGGAGCTATGAAAAAGTATGTTAATGAGCAAATGCATAAAGTTAATGATCAAGCTGGCTTAGTTAGTGGTGCTGTGAGAAAGTATGTTGATGATCAAATGCAAAGAAAAAAAGGAGAAGTTATTGCAGCAATGAAAAAGTATGTTAATGAACAAATACAAAAAGATACTGACAAAAAACATAAAGAAGTTGAAAATGCTGTTATTCTAAACACTAAACAGATTAATAATTTAATTGAGAAACTTGTTAAATTAGAAGAATTAACTTAGAGATTAGTCTATTGGCAAACATCTATCAGTTAGGTGTATCCTCCCCATTGGAATCAAGAAGTTATCATGGAAATTAGTAGTACAAAAAGGGGCATTGTGGAGGAGCTGCACAGATTACCCCGTAAAAATTTCCGTAGAAGAAGAACAATCATCAAGGGTTACGGTGATTTATGGCAAATTGATTTGGCTGAAATGCAGCCATATGCTAATGAGAATAAAGGTTATCGATATATTCTCGTAGTGATTGACTGCTACTCAAAATATGTGTGGACAAGACCTTTAAGAAATAAAACGGCAATTGAAATTACGAAGGGCATGAGGAGCATTTTGCAAAAATCAAACTACTCACCTAAGAATATTCAAAGCGACCAGGGTACCGAATTCTACAACAAACACTTTTCCACTTTAATGAAACAACATTCCATTAATCATTACTCGACGTATAGTACAAAGAAAGCAGCAGTTGTGGAGAGAGTGATACGGACATTAAAAAATTGGTTATATAAAGAATTCTCAGCTAGAGGTAAATACAAATGGTTCGACATTCTAGCCAACGTTACAAATATGTACAATAACAAAGTACATCGCACGATTGGTATGAAGCCTGCTGATGTAAAACCATCCACAAAATTGAGTGCTTATGATAATATTAGGATTGCTTTAAAACCTAAGTTTCATGTTGGTGACGTAGTTCGAATAAGTGCATACAAAGGTGTATTTGAAAAAGGTTTTACAGTCAATTTTTCAACTGAACTTTTTAAAATTGTAAAAATAAACATAACTAACCCAACAACTTATCAGCTTCAAGATATGTATGGCCAACCAATTAAAGGATGTTTTTATGAAATGGAGTTACAAAAAACTAAATATCCCGATGTATATCTAGTGGAGAAGGTGTTAAGGAAAAAAGGAAACAGAATATTTGTTAAATGGATGGGGCTTTCCAAAGAACACAACTCTTGGATTGACAAAATGGACGTTGTGTAGTTTATTAAATATTAAACATTGTAAAATATGCATAATCAATTATATATTTACTTGTGTATCAGTAGTATAGTAATAAAATATGTATACGACATTAATGTGTTTTATTTAAATGTCTAAAATTCATTATTTTCTTTATTTCACTGTAACATTATTTACATTTTATATATCAGTAAGTTAATAGAAGAAAAAAAAAACAAATTTATTTAAATATATTTTATTCCCAAAATATAAATTATTCTAATTCCAAATACAATAAAGAAAGAAATTTTACATCTTCATAAAATTCCATGCCTTAATTCCATGAATTAATCTCATGCCTTAACAACTGGATTTCTTGATTAAAACACCAACATTTTCTTTCGTGATGCACAAAACTCCCATAAAAATGACCAACATTCTCGCACAATATTTTATCGTCTCTACACATCCTACACACATTGTTCCAACAATCGTCTTTATACCTATCACAAGAGAGACACCGCTGCCTTAATGGATGGTCCACCTTGCACACATCACAAACATCTCTGCTTACTCCGAAATTTGTGCGAGTTAACAGCTGCAGACACTTGCGGCATTCATTTTCTTGGCGTTCGCCTGCATCTCTTCCTTGAACCCCTTGGCTTTTCTTAATTGGCACAGGATTCGCCTCTCTACATTTTCTACACAATCCCGTACATGAATTCATGTACTCCTTCGGCCAGGACACATAACAATTATGACACACAATTTGGTTATACGTACTATATGGGTATGCGGCAATGGTTGGTTTGGATTCCCACTCTTTTGGAAAAGGCATTTTAACACTTGTTAATACTTTATAGTATATGCAGTACGAAAGCAGAAAAATAACTGTGCTCCTCTTCGTATTCATTCGCATTTAATAGATGTTGAGGGTGCTGACGTCATTCAAGGCCAAGGTCGCCGGCTACATATAAGCGAGGAGGAGACGTGATATGATTCAGTTGATTTTCAGCACTTCAACAGATTTATTCGTTTACGTTTACCCTTACACTTTTTAATTAACAATGGCTGCTGTACCAAATTTTATGGTTGATACACCCAGGGGATGTGCCAACCTGCAGTTTTTGGATTGGTTGGCAGAGCTGGACCTCATCAACAATATGTGGAGCGACGATGAGGGTGATGCAGATGCGCCTGGTGTCGAAGGCGATGTCGATGTCGACGCTGTTGATGCCGAAGGGGAAGTTGCTGGAGCCAACGAGGGTGTTCTCGCAGGAGACGAGGAAGACGATGATGTTATCGTACTTGAAGGGGGACCTGCTGATTCTGACGACGATGGCATCGTTGCAGATGCCTCAGATGAAGAGGATGAAGTGGAGTTCAAGGACAAGTATCTCCTAAGAGGACACCCCGGGGGTGAGATATTCTGCACCACTATGACGTATGTGGCTGTGGATACAAGAGGTGGTGCAGAATATAATATGTGCTACGAGTGTTACATGGGCTACCAGCGACGTGTCGACATAGCATGGCATCGGCATGTCGATTACCACGCTACAACACGTCTGACGGACGCGGAGAGAGATTATTGCAAATGTTGCAGAGATCCGCTGCACCAAATGAGACCAGTGGAAATCTGCAACATTTGCAATAATAACATGAAACAGAAATTGTAAATAGTTTAGTATTGTAATTGTAAATATGTAAATAGTTTAGTTTAAGTTTTATATATTAGTCCTTAGGTAAATTTAAGTTCAGTTTGTAAATAATTTTATATATATTATTCTTTTTGTAAATAAATGTCTATTTTATGAAAATGTTTGTTTTTTACTTTATATTTTAAGAGCAAAATAAAGTGGGGGTAAATCGACTTAATAGTAGGAAATAGTATAGTCTTCTTCATTTGAGTTTCTGCGTTTAATATGGACACAAACCAAGATCCAACCATATCCTCTACCAGTGATTTGATGTTATCGAATGTTGTACCATTGATATGGTGCGAAGTAGTAAGATATCAAGATCCTGAAACCGGTGAGTGGTGTTCATATTTATCGTGGGTTACAGAGGAGCCACCGGGTCCGGCCGACAGCACTACAAATGGATACCGCGAAACGTCCTCAGAAGCAGTATCCTCTGAAAGTTCACCGTCTGTATCCGATGCAGAAACGGATTAAACTGTCTATCTACAAGGCTTGTTTATGTTGGTTGTGGTGGAGTGGGGGTGTGCTTATATGAGAAACTCCTCACCGTTTGGTCCTCAGTTAAACTGCATAGCTGGAAGAGAAATGGCTTCCCAAGAAAATGTTGTGAGTTCCAGCGAATCCACTGAAACAGCATTGTCTTTCTGGGAGTACGACGTTAGAGTTGCGCACTCCTACGATGGGAATGGTCCTGATAGCAGCAGCTGGGTGGTGTTAGTGTCCCACCACGAAGATCTGGGGCATCAAGAAGATCCAGATAGTGGTAGCTGGTCCATGGAAGCCGAGCCGCCTAGCAGATCTGCTTCTCCATCGGCTTGGTCTGTCGATACATTGCCAATGGGTGGCAGCGACTCCGAGGAAGAACCGCCCAGCAGACCCTCTTCGCCATCGGCTTGGTCTGTAGATACAGTGCCAATGGATGACATCGACTCAGATTAACATATTTTTAGTTTATTTTTATATTGTTTATTTATATTTTTATATTTTATTTATATTAGTTATGTAAGAAATAAAATATCAGTATTTTGAATTTTTTTTTTTTTTTTATTTACAAATAATAATACATACAGTTCAGTAAATTGTTGAAGTTCAGTATACTGTAAATAATATATCTTACACATATATACCTATATTTATACAGGTCATTAAAAAGACAAAATTTCCTCAAGGTTACGCAGGAGAATGCGTTATTTGACTAAAAATTACAAAATTTTCGCCGCTACGCGACCTCGTGGCGCGAAAGTCAGCTATGCTGTCTTTCTGACTTACGCGCCTCTCGCCCGCTTGCGGCTAACATCAATAATTTTAAATATGCATTTTTAAATTTTTATAATAATACTTAGGGATGTTACAGTTTAAAGCTTTGTAATATTAAAACGGGTATATTTCTTATTGAATAAATATGAATAAAGTCGAATAATGAAATAGTTGATTTTGAGTCTTATAATACCACAATCAACATGATGTTAGCCGCAAGCGGGCGAGAGGCGCGTAAGTCAGAAAGACAGCATAGCTGACTTTCGCGCCACGAGGCCGCGTAGCGGCGAAAATTTTGTAATTTTTAGTCAAATAACGCATTCTCCTGCGTAACCTTGAGGAAATTTTGTCTTTTTAATGACCTGTATAAATATAGGTATATATGTGTATATATGCCTAGGTTTCTTAACCTAACTTTATACATTTAATTTAAATAAAACAAAAAAAAACAGATATTGCAGAATTATTTATTACATAAAATTTTTATAAAGAAAATGAAAAAAAAGAATTATAATATACATACAAATAACTACTCTAATAATACCAAAGACTTAAAACTATTTCTTTTTTTTTTTTTTTAATTCACTTAGAAACTATCCTAAAATTACAATACTAAAAATATGCTTAAAATTATCCTACCCGATTTCATACACAAACTCACACGCGGGGAAAAAATTGAATATTTGATGAACAAAAGTCTCATCAGATATTCAAGATTTTCTCAATCTCCCTCAATCTCTTTTTAATTCGCTCGTCGGTGATCCTGCGATTTTCTACCTCTCTCAGTATGGTATTACCCCGCTCTATCATATCTCGAGCAGAGGTAATCAATCGCGCATCGCCTTGTCGAGCCGCCATTGTTTCCGCTGCCTCTCTTTTAAGTTTCGCGTACAGATTAGCGAAACTGTTAACGATACTCCTATCGTCGGCTTGAGAAAAAATCTCCGGTTCTGAATCGGAATCATTCCGATTCACAACCGGAATACTCTTACGAATTTCCGGTCTCAACGGTTTAGAACAAGTGGCTTGTTCTAAACCGTTGCTATCGGTAAGTTTACGAGGCACAGTCATCTCTTTCACACCCGACTTTTTTGGAGCAGTTTTATTTACCAGCCCTTTGCCTTTGTTTGATATGTCAAATTTTACATTTTTAGGATTATCTTTAATAGGACTTAGAAGGGCTGGTACAGACTTATTCTCATTTAAAATGTTGCGTAGAATTGAATTATCATCGACCTTCTTAGATTTCCCTACCAGCGTCCTTTTGTTGCTGGATTTTTTAGAGGCCAAGGATTTCGCCTTGACCACTAAACTAGCCTTCGTAGGTAGAGAAGTCTTTGAAAGGCTTGACTGTGCATCGTCAACTTTATTCTTCGATGACGAAGATGCTGATTTAATTTTCTTGGGTTTCGAGCAAGGTTCAAAATCAGAATCATCATCATCATCATCGATGAATACCTTCTTCGTAACAGTAGGCGAAGATCGAGTGAGATTTTTTTTCGGCACACTCAACTCACCCTGACACGCTGCAGTCGTACCGACGCCGACATTGCTGCTCCCTGGTTGACCTTTCTTGACAGACTGAGGCATATTTTCAACTTCATCCAGGAGACGCAAAAAAGCTGGGTCGATGTTGTTAAGGTCTTCCTCGGTAAGATACATATCCGTCTGAAAAGAAAATATTATTTAGATATTAAGCATTTCACAACTTACACACTTTCTGTTTTAATTAAAATAAGAAATTACCTGGATGTCACCAAAGTCATTGCTAGCCATCGGTAGCCGTTGTGAGCCGCCGCCATTATTGCGCGTGGGTAACACAATATCATCCTGCGATGGTCGGTAGTTGGCTACGAATGCCATCGCCGTCAGGGTATTCACAATTGGTGATGGAGACCTTCTTGCACCTTCCATTTCTAATTTTTAGAGATAAATTTCCACAGAGGAATACAAAACTTAAAGAATTAGAGCTTTAAAAGCACGAACACGTCTGATCGACTTAAAAGTTGAAGATGAAAAGAACTTCCTCCTCGGCATCAGTGACGCTAACGTGAGGAATTCACCCCACCAACTCCCCTACTCCACACCTCACCCTTATTCTCATTGGTTGTAAATTAATCCCACTCTTCACCCCACTCTTATTTTTTATTGGTTGAAATTAACCACTGCTGGAGCAAATGGCTAGATGCAGTAGCAGTACAACTAAATAGTGAATAGCTTTACATTATCTGACTACCATTTATTTTGAGATAACTCATATATTAAGAAAAACACAATAATTTATATACAAATTTTATTAACGAATAATAAGAGAATACATACATTTGTTACAATTATTGACTACTTTCTGATTAAGTAAAATATTGGGATGAATTTTCCAGTTTTGTATTATGTTTGCCGATCTTTGCCTTAAGTATTAAAAGCATGATTAGACTGACTTAACTCTGCTATTGCTGCAAGTAAAGCATCTAAATTATCATTGTTTTTTTCAACACCTCGTTCGAGACTATTTACGGCTGATATTAACCACTCAAAGTTTTGCTTTGGCTCACTTTGAAAGAATCTTATATCAGAATGTCCCCAAGGCAGAGTCTTTGTTGTATTAGGAATGATGAAACGCTTGTCGTCATGATGAGAAAGAGCTACTTTATTCTGAATCTCTGTAAAAATATCATGTAAATGGCTTCTAAATGTGTTCATTTTTCGAAATATTAAACCGCCTTGTTCAACGACTTTCTTGTAGTCGTCTACCGTTAATTCTTTTTTAATAATAGATTTTTTTACACCTTTGGCTTTCTTTAGCTCATTACGGACTGACTGTACATAATAAGCTTTTGCCCCCGTGCCATAAAAGCTGATAATGGGATCCTCAGGGAACTCATCTTTCATATTTCCGAGCACTGATGGATTTTTTGGAATATTAAATTTATTTCCTTCATTATAATTAGACGTATCAAATTTTTCGGGATTTTGTACAATAAAGTCGTAAAAATTGTCGGTAAAAATTTTAATAATTAGCGAATCTGTGTCCATATACAACAACGAAGAATCATGACCGAATTTACTTTTAATAACATCATAAAAAAAGTCATACATAACCGTCTTCGACAATTCAAGTATACAAAAGCCCACGTAAATTGGTTTGTTATACAGTACTTTCAATTTACCCATTTCAATTGCTACAAAATCTTCGGAGAAAATTGTACATGACTTAAAATTTGGACGAGCTATTAGTGCATTTGCACCTATAGTTTTTCTTTGATTACCCCAGTGAGTAACTAACTTAATATCTTTTCTATTATCGACATTTTCCATTGTCTTACCAAAAACCGCGTTATTCATTAACTTATACTGATCTTTTTCAAATTTATTGGTTGCTTTATTTCGCATTTCTGTATTCAAATCAATATATTTTTTTAACCATGGCGACTGATTGAATTTAAGCACTCTGTATGTTTTTAACACCATTAAACCATTTCTAATGGCTTGTTTTAAGTTTCTGTAGTGTACAACATATCTCTTTTTATCATTCAAATTTGGAATTAATTTCGATGATTTTGATTTTGATTCAGGCGGTATAACGTTTTCCACTAAGAATGGCAAGTCTGAGTGTAAATCGTGCAACTCTTCAGGGTAATGTATATCCACTTCAAAAATATACCCCCGTGCACTTTGATCTGAAATATTGGTAACATCTAAATCGATAATGTCTCTTTCAGATAACCACTCAAATGCACCTGTAGGTATTACCTGAGACATACTGTGTCCATATAAATTCGTGGCGTCTAGATAAGTAATGAATGATGATGGCTCATTGGGATTGTAATTAGGTAGAAACTTATTATTCGCAATATGCTTCCTTTCTGAACACTGGCTTATCCCACCACGTATACCCCTTTTAAAAAAGTGAATCATGTCAATGTCTGTTAATAGTTCTAGTTCCACTCCTGTCAATTTTAACATAGCGTCCCAAGATAAACCTGGAGCTGTATAATATTGAGCTGGATCCAATTTATATTTATTTAGACAAATTTCGCGAAAATTTTCAAATACGTCACATAAAAGAAGCACATCTGATTTTAAATAGACATCTGAATAATCGCCCAAACTCTGACACTCAAACAACCTCCATACATTTTTAGCTCTTTCATAATCTTCATCTGATATATGTGTTTCATTTAAGTTATCATAGAATTCCTGCTTGGAAGGCAACTTTCTATTATCTAACTTCTCTAAACTATCCACAAAACTGTATGGAAATACACCTTTCCGTCGCATTAAATTAAATTTTACATTATCAGCAAAAAAGCTTCTAGTCATAACCATTTGGTTGTCGGTTAAATTTTCTCCTAAATTTTGTAGTGATGCCGACATAAATTTGAAACTATCAATGAATCGTAATTTTAAAAATTTATTTTTCTTTTCTCCTTTGCTGTTAACATAATCATGCATATAAAGGTGTTTTGTAAAAGATATATATTTTTCCTTGTTTTGTGGTATTACATCAATTTTGTCTTTATGAGAACATAACTCTTTCACAAATAGGTGTATATCATATCCGCTCATATTGTGAAATATAACCGGAATAAAATTTGGTATTTTATAATTTAAATTACAGATAGAATGAGCAGCACCGAATCTTATTTTACCAGTGACGTGGCAATGATCTTTCACTTTTACATGACCTTCTTCGAAGGGTTTCTCACATATACCGCAAACAGTTGCATTATTAAAATTTTCTCTCTCCGATGATGTCAGAGGAGTCATTGGAACTATATCTTTTAAATATATATTATAAATTTCTCTTAAATCAGACTCTATACGCGATACAAAAACTTTAGCTGCATCAGATCCTCTGTATAGTTCAAACTTGGAAATAGAATTATCAAAAGAGCATTTTATGAAATATGCGAAGGAATACGGCTCATGTATGAAAGTTTTGTTAGTGTAAGAGAATTCAGGGTTTGGCTCACATGTGTTTATTGGTTTCAGGATAGATTCAAAATCAGCATACACTACGAATGGTACTTGCATTTGCCTTTCAAAATTTTCAAATTTTAATATATTTTCCGGTACCTGTTTCCCATATTTATCAATCCGAAATTGTGTCGATGGTGTTGTTGTATAAATATGATTACAATCATTTTTCTGATGAAGCATTAACTGACGCTCATTACTAAAATACAGCAAGCATCCATCACAAAAATATTTTTTATGCTCGTGAGCAGAAATTTGATGTGAAACTAACCTAGATAAATTCTTTATCCAACAATAGTGAGTTTTGGCACAGTCTACCGTACAATGATGATCCTCATCACATTCCGCGGAAATTAATAACAAATTAACATGCATACGCAATTTTTTCTCAGAGTAACGCAAAGGTCCGACAACATCATACTTTACTCTATTATTCTCAAATTTCTTTTCTAAACCATATACATTAACCGATATATTATTCAATTCTTCAAATTTTGAAATATCCCGCAATTTAACTGGAAAATCCATACCTGTCAAATTTAAAACTCTTGAATAATGTGGATAAGATGACATGTCAGATGTTCGACCATTTGCGGGGTACAGCGCTGAAGTTACAGCCCAAGCAAAACAATACTGATCCTGGTTTTCTATATTCACTATGGCCCTTTTATTTACTATGAACTTTGGTAGTTTGATGTATGATGAACCACCCAGTGGACTGTACTTATTTACATTTATTTCAACAAATTTTATTTGCACGAGGGCCCATCCTAAAAAATAATATGCAGTTATTAATCATTATTCTACACATCAACAGATATTTACATACCGGAATCACGTTCTTGGAACTCTGTAGTTTGTGTCACCATCATGTCCACAAAGGTATCGAGAAAGTTGCCTAAATCCATACTCTGGTCCAAAATCTTATTAGGGGTATTAAATGATTTCATTTCTGATATTTCTTGAGTTTGCAGTATGTATTTGGCAAACATCTCCATATTTATTTTTACTGTTTTGTGAAGTAACAGCACTTCTTCTAATAAATTTAATATTTTAGGTCTAATTTCGTTGAAAAATATTATATAGTCTAATTTCTCATTTTCACTGTGCACTCGGTAAGTTATAATTCTATATTTGAAGGCACTTCGAACAATTTCTACACCATCCATCAAAGGTACACATGAGTTTGTTCTATGTTGCAATGTTCTTTTATGAGATTGCATCTGATTAGCTGTTAGAGTCACATTACAGCTGTTACACGTTTGCAAGCTTGCAGATGTTGAAGGGTTTGAATCCACTTTTGGCCGTTTTGCTGAAGGACCATCTTGATTTAAGTTTTTACATGCTTGCCTCTGATGGCGTCGCATATTATCACCTCGCGTAAAACTAGCACCACAAATACACGTATACATCTTTGCTACGTTACTACAGGAGTCTAACGTTAAGAATGATTACATGTTAACTCCTCTCACTCTTTTATAGCAAAGTGCTGCTACGTCACAACAGATGTTATTCTTGACAAACGTACTTTTCGAGGTCAAACGATGTGGTACAAGTCTAACACAAGATCGGGTAGTGTACATCTCAGGGTCGCTTACGCCATCCAAGGTCAAGGCCACGAAGGCACAAAACGTGTGCTTGGCAAACGTACCTTTTCAAGGTCAAGTGATATGGTACAAGAGCGTGCACAGCCCAAGGACGCTTACGTCACCCAAGGTCAAGGTCGTGACGTCACATAAAGTGGTGGGGGGAGGCCCAATGTCGGCTTAGGACCTCTACTTTCTAGAAACGTTTCATGTTTCAGTACATGCATTTCAGAAACATTTCCGGAACAGAAAAATGTTTAGTGGGATTTTAAAAACGTTGCACCTGACTGGTCATGTACCGCCAGTAGACTTAGAATGTCATGAAACGTCGAGATTTTAAGTTTGAGCGGAAAAAAATTATGTCTGTCTGTCGGTTTGTCTAACTTTTTTGTGCGCACGATTACTCTGGAACCGATTAAGATATTGACTTGAAACTTGGTACACGTATGTACCTTAACAGGATCTGGAACTAGATTATATTTTCATCTTATTCAAGATATGTAAGAGAAGCTAAGGTCTCAGAAAATTTTTTGGCATTAGCCACCCCCATTACCAACCCATTATTAAAGGGGATGAAAAAAAATTGTGATTTAGTGTGTGTACAAGAACCAAAAACCTCAATAGTAGATTGAAATACAAGTGTGGCAAGGGCTTCATTGCAAAACGAAGAATGAAAGTAGGAACACGAGCGCAGCGAGTGTTCCTATCATACGAGGTTTGCAGTATGTGTTACATACTATTTTTTCTACGGTTGTGAAGTTATTTCCCTTTTTTAAAGTCTTTCCAAAATTTTAAATTTGCTGCCGCAGTCATTCTGAAGTTAGAAAATTTGATTTTGTAATTGCAATTCATGTGTAATTAATGTACATTTATAGAATTTAATTGTTATTACCAGTAAGTAATATAAAATTCTTTAAGGTAAACACACAATTTTATTCCGGTGTGTGAAGATATAATCTAGGCGTGTGGCAAAATCTTTGCCGCACGGCGTGCGGCAAAGTGATATTTTCTGCAGTCATTTTGAAGGTAGAAAATTTGACTTTCAGCACAATCGTAGGAAAAATATTTTTTTACTTCCACTACCACCCCCCTATCACCACCCCCAACCCCACTACCGATGTGGGATATCGTTTTATGGGTTTTTGGGGTAGACGATTTCAAATATTATATTATTAAAGTTCCATAAACAATTATTTCTACATACAAAATTTTTTCGTTGTGAGAGACTTGAATAGAAAATCTGGATGTGGAAGTATAGTGATTCCTTGGGCAGCGGTTTTATGTTTGCTAGGATACAAATATACCTCAAAGTCGCATTTACATTCTGTCAACAAATCCTAGTGATTCAATTGTATTTAGTCATAGTTAAATATCAATTACCCAAATAAATTATATGATTAATAATCAAGTACATACCCCGACGGACTACGCGGAGAACAGCTTCTAATCCGTCATTTTTTTAGTACGAAAAGTGCATTAAATAGTTATTTTATATTATACATTGCATATTTTACATATTAATGAAGATATAAAACAACAGCCACTTAATTTGACTAATTAATATTTAATTTTGCCGCATGACTGAGGGTCAACACGACATTGTTTTTTAACTGCGGCATTTGCTTTAATACGCTCATGCATTGAAGGAAGCAACGAAAATTAAAAAAAGTTAATTCAAAGAAATGGCCATTTGGAGGCAGTATATTGAAAATGCATATATTTCATGCTTTCATTATTTAGTGAATAAAAAGTTACATTGGTCTGAGAGGATTTTTTGGTTGTGTACTATACTAACTAGCATGGTAAATATTTCCTTTGCTTTT
Organism: Rutpela maculata; assembly: GCA_936432065.2. Classification (NCBI taxonomy): domain Eukaryota; kingdom Metazoa; phylum Arthropoda; class Insecta; order Coleoptera; family Cerambycidae; genus Rutpela; species Rutpela maculata. Next base: position 99,230,532 of record OW386293.2, read on the forward strand.
AATATAAGTACTGACCTAATATTTGATATATTTATTTATTAATTTGTTTATTTTAAAAACGTAATTAATAAGTATAGTATAGTAACGAGTAGAAGTTGCAGACGGGAGTGGCCGACTTCGAATACCTACTTGATTGACATTTTGCCCGAATACGGCTCAACTCACTTATACGTTCTGTCATTGAGATTAGTACACAGCCACTATTTTTTATTTGAAGAGCTAAGTGGATAAAGGTGTTATGTCACAAAAACACGTTATTGAGTAAAACTCGAAAGTTTTTAGGCGAGAACTTTTTTGTTATAACGACTATACAGGGTGTTTGGTACATCGATAGATAGTTTTCATTGGGTGATAGTAGGGGTCGTTTGGAACCTATATGACCATATTTACCCTTATGCAAAATCTCACCGTTTTTGAGATATCGGCATTTCTAGATATTTTTGCGAAATAGTTGAGTTGTCACTAATATATTTTATTTTTTATGATAATAAATACTTTTAGCTTTCTTAAATATTTTTTTTAGATATTCTTAATATGCACTTTGTAGAAACAACACAAAAAGAAATGCCGAAGTATCAGTATAAAAATTATGTAAGACATTTTATATGTTGAAATGCATTGGTTCGATTTTTTTTTCTATTTTAAGCAAAATTTTCTCAAAAGCGGCCTCTACTTCATGAGCAGGACATCCGTCGTTTTGAAATATTCAGCTGTCTCTTACATTTAGACGTATGTTGTCTAAGATATTATGGTAAATTATTCTGCAAAAACTCTAAATAACTGTTTTTTCATGTGCGAGTTTTCGTCAGCGTCAGCCCAGTAATGAAAATTTGTTTTTCCTTCTCGAGAATACTTCGACTCGTCTGTCCACAAAATAAAATAATAATAATTTTCCAGACCAGCGTTCAACACAAAACGGAAAAAGGCAGTTCTCCGTATTGGGTCACCTTCTTCGAGTCCCTAAACAGGCGTATAGTGGAATGGATATTTTCCTTCAATCCTAAGAATTGTCCAAACTTTCCATATGGTTAAATTCAGTTGACGAGATACTTTTCCAATACTGCTGGTAGGATCTGCTTCGACAGCCTCCAAAATTTGCTCATCTACTTCAGGACCATGTTGCACAATATGCATCCGTTCCCTATGATGAAGGTTACCTGTTTCACGTATACGTTGATATGTGTTACAAAACACCCGGACATTGGGAATTCTTCTTGTTGGAAATCGTTCCCGATAAAAATCTTTAGCTGCTGCTTCATTTCCGTCGGCCATTCCGTACATAAAGAGAATATCGGCATATTCCGCATTAGAAAAAGATGCCATTGCAGAAAAATATGACAATACTATGAACAATTAAATAAAATAGTGTTTGACACAAGCGTTCAAATGTGTCACTGGTATTCAAGCAATTTAACAATTTTTTGCGTCTGGTCGCCTGATATCTGCCCTTTGTTTATTTCATTTTTTTTTACTGTACCTGTAAATACGTTTGTTTTTATTTCAATATGTCACATGTCTTTAAACATTAGTAAATAAAATCACTGTTTTTGGGCTGAAAGAATTTATTATGATTTTGTTTAATATTCTTTCCTTATTAAAAACGTACTTGTCTACAAATATGTTTCTTTTTTAGTTTAATGAACTATAATTCTGTCATAACGTGGTATACCGTTGGAAAGAGTATGCAATAGAGAAGTTTTTAAAACTATTTGAATCTCTCGAAGTAGTGCCGCATTTGAGAAAATTTTGCTTAAAATTGAAAAAAAAATCGAATTCATATATTTCAGCTCATAAATTGCCCTATATAATTTTCATACCAATACTTTGGCATTTCTTTTTGTACTGTTTCGACAAAGTGCATACTAAGAATATCTAAAAAAAATATTTAAGAAAGCTGAAGTATTTAGTATCATAAAAAATAACGTGTATTAGTAACAACTCAACTATTTCGTAAAAATATTTAAAAATGTCCATATCTCAAAAACGGTGAGACTTTGCATACGAGTAAATATGGTCATATAGGTTCCAAACGACCCCAACTATCACCCAGTGAAAACTTTCTATCGATGTACCAAACACCCTGTATAGCTTGCATTTTGCGATGATATTGACATTTGATGTACTTTTCAGAGACAAATAACTAAAGTTGTGAGTTGTCATTATTTTCGAAAATTTAAAAAAATTAATGTACATAACACCTTTATCCGTTCATAAGTTTCTCTGAAATGAATAAGAAATTAGTGAACAAAAGTGTTAAGAAATTAAACATATTTTATTATCATTAAAACATTGTACAATTTTTAGGTAGTCGGACAGTTCTACGGTTTTGAGCCACAGTTTGGTCATTTCCAAGTATGTTGTGATAATACGGCCTTACCATTCATTTATGAATGGTAATTATTCTATAAGATTGGCCAGTTTTCCTACACTTACGCTGCCCTTGTTTTCATTAAACGCCGTTAGAGCAATACCGTCGGAATTTATCTTATGCATATTCCTTTTTTTAAAATATCGACTTTGTAAAATGGAGTCATTTCATCTAGTGATGTAATAGTAGCACCCATAGGTGCCATTTTATACCGTCGCGAAAATAAACTTTTCATTGTTCAAGTTTTTCTTCCTGTTGTACAAATTGAGTTTTGAGGCAATTCCATCAATATCCTTGAAATGATTCTTCATATCTATGACAACGGCGCCTTTGGGAGTTCTTAAAATTTTTCTCGATACTGGTCCGGAACGTAAATGTTTTGATGTTTCCTTAAAATTTTCTCGTCGACTCTGCCAAAGTCTCTGTCTGAATCTAAATATGAATGTCCCACCTCCGAAAATTTATGGTCGATAACTTTAAATTCTCTCTTTAAAATCAACAACTGGTAAAGTGTAATGATATTGAAGTTTTTATTTTGTCCACCACAGGAGTCGGGCCATATTATAATGTGATCGAGCTTTTCTTGGAAATATTCATTGTAAATTTGTGAAAGGTGTGTAAGCAACTAGCAATTTCTAGGCTTTCACGGCTGGCCATATCTTCAGTCCATGTGAAAAAGAACGTTTTTTTTTCAGTATTCCTCAATGTATGTATGCCAAGGTTGTAAAACCACATTTGACGAAGGTAAAATGCTTTCGATGTACTTAATTTTGGCAGAGGCATGGTTTGCTGAAGATCTAAAGTAAGAAAGCAAATCGTTCTATCTTCTGTAAACTTTTGCTCCGTCACTTTTGTTGTTCGAAAGCTAGTTTGCAATTTTCTCCGTATTCTTTAGTATTATTTCCAGCATCACATTTGGGAAAAAATATGAGTCATTTCATGATCTCAATTAAACAATTTTGAATACCATCGACGTAATTTCAGCATTTTTATTGGGTAGGCAGGGATTTTTCACAGATAACCCAATAGATGTAAGCATAGCGAACCCTGTAATTCTTAAACGATAACCTTACAAACTCAAATGACCTTTGACTTGATTGGCGTAATTATCATACTTATTATTTTTTCCGCAAGAATTTCGGAATTCGCCAGATTCGCCTTAAACAATTTAATGCTCTTTCAAAATATTGGGTGGCAGAAGCCATACCAGATATCAGTTTTGCTCTTGTCATAAAAATTTCTACGGTCCAGCCCTCTTCTACTTGTCAGCATAAAAATGTTTGTACAAAAATCAACACCGCAAAGCGTCACTTTCCAGTATTTCTGATTTACAGACTAATTTGCTAGAATACTTTGGTAAATTCGTATTTTATTATTGCATTTTATATTGATAATGTTTTGTTTTTAAAACATTATTAAAACTTGCCTGGGAAGAAATTGCCACTATGTTACTGATTTCTGCTGAATTGCCAAAAGGTATAAATGTGTTTACAGCAATTAGATACTCAAGTACCATCTCGACTCTTGTACCATCTCATATCATTTCGAAATTGAACGAAATGAAGATATGGATTAAAACACTATAAGCACTATTTCCAAATATCAGTCAATTTATAAACATCTTACATGATTCACGAAATCGTTTATTCATTGCCATTTGTAATATCAGTTTACTACATCTGGCCATTTTCACTATAATAGTAAGAAACACTTAACACAACTTGTCACATTAATGTCAATATAACATAACTTTAAAAGCAAAGTGTTTTGAATTAAAACAATTTAATATCGCATAGAGATGGATAAAGGTGGTATGTGATCATGACAACCTTTTTCCATTAAATTATATAAAAACCATATGTACATAACACCTTTATCAAACATTAAAACGCATTTAGGAAAGGTTTATTATCCCAAAAATTTATTGAAATGATAGATTATAAGTTAAAATAGTTGTCTGTGTAGAAATCTCAAAATTTTCAAAAATGTCACAACACCTTTATCCACTTAGCTCTTCATTTATTTTTATTGGTCAAATAATAGGTATTCGCAGTCGGCAACCCTCGATTGAAACGTTCATTCATTCTGTAACAGTTTTATTAAAAATAACATTGATATGTCTCCTAATAGGCGAGCGGTGCACCCCTAAAAAGATGAATAAGAAAGTGACATAACCTCCCGAACAAAGTTGCCAGATTGAAACCAATTGGAATCGATTAATTACATTTTAGGGAACAAAAAATCTAAATAACATTTTTTTGTCCGAGTGGCAGGTAATTTGTTACTACCAATGAAATTGCAGAGTAAAAAAAATGAAAAAAAATCCATTTGGAAACACATTTTGTAAGTTAACTGGGCAAAAATAAACACTTTTTGTCTCTTGTAATGTTTTCGAAAAATGCACTGTTTTTGAGTTATAGGCGATTTAAGGTCCGAAAATGGCCAAAAGTCGACAACTTCAAAAATTCTTATCTCGGCTTCTACTGGACTTTTTTTTAATATTTTGGGGCGTAAAATGATCGTTAATACTTATACTTAAACGTACTATTTTTTGTAATAAAGCAACTTTTCATTCCACTCGGATGCAGACCATAAAAAAAGTGAATTTTTTTTTATCAATTTTTTCAAAATTTTTAAATTAAGTCAGGCTAGAAAAAAAAGCAAAAATAAAAGTGGGTAGACCACATGTTTTTGACCAAAAAATGTTCTAATAAAATGTATCGCTAAAGCCACGGTTTTCCCGGAGAAAAATAGTAAAATAACGTTGTCACTCTGCTCGGACAAGCGCACGGTTAAATGCATACTACGGAACCTCTAAAAATTCTTAGCAGTTCTAACAAGTAAAATAAAGCTATTTTCTCTTTCTGATTACACATTTTTAAATTTTTTCTTAGTGACTAAGAGGATAAATAGCGAGTCTGGAGGGAAAATATTGGAAATGTAAATGTAATGTATTGGAAAAGTTCCAGAATTTATATTCAAAACAATCAAAGATATTTTCATAGTTATACGGATAAGATCTTGACAATCGCAATTTCTTATCATGGTTACAGCCTCCAATATATTTATCAAGAAAATCATCAAGCAATTGAATTAAAATGATTTGAGATGTACTTTTTTTGAATCCACGTTACTACAACTTAATAAACCATAATAATCATAAAGTGTACATTCTTTTTAACAGTTTTCAATGAAGAAATAATTTTTTTGAAGTGGCTTTTATTTTTTTCTATATTGTTTATTGTGACGATTGAGTTCAGGCATGATAATTTATATAAGTATATTTTTCCATTCATCCTTTGCCCTTTTTTTTCCGGGAAAACCGTGGCTTTAGCGATACATTTTATTAAAACATTTTTTGTTCAGAAACACGCGGTCTACCCACTTTTATTTTTTGTTTTTTTCTAGCCTGACTTAATTGAAAAATTTTGAAAAAATTGATAAAATAAAAATTTTTTTTCACTTTTTTTATGTTCTGCATCCAAGTGGAATGAAAATGAAAAGTTGCTTTATTACAGAAAATAGTATGTTTAAGTATAAGTATTAACGATCATTTTACAACCCAAAACATTAAAAAAAAGTTCAGTAGAAGCCGAGATAAGAATTTTTGACGTTGTCGACTTTTGGCCATTTTCGGACCTTAAATCGCCTATAACTCAAAAACAGTGCATTTTTCGAAAACATTACAAGAAACAAAAAGTGTTTATTTTTGCCCAGTTAACTTACAAAATGTATTTTCAAATGGATTTTTTACATTTTTTTTTTACTCTGCAATTTCATCGGTTGTAACAAATTACCTGCCACTCGGACAAAAAAATGTTATTTAGGTTTTTTGTTCCCTAAAACGTAACTAATCGATTACAATTAGTTTCAATCTGGCAACTTTGTTCGGGAGGTTATGTCACTTTTTTATTCATCTTTTTAGGGGTGCACCGCTCGCCTATAATCTGCATTTTGTTCTAACCTGGGAGACACACTATACAGGATGTCCCACTTAAAACTCTCTGAGTCATTTTCTTGGTAACTAAAAGATATATTTGAATTATGTACAAGGTTTCCACTACAATATACAGTGTAAACTTTCTTATATTTGATTTAGCGAGAAAAAGTAATTCTTTATAAAAAGTTTTGCTTGTCTTAGGAAGTCATAAACAGTTGTCAAACTTAAGATAAATTATATAGGGTATTTTAAAAATTAGAAAATATGAAATGGTATTTTCAGTTATGAAGAAAAGCTTAAATACGGAGTTTAGTTGCAAAATAAGGAAATAACAATTTCCCAAAAAAAAAATTTCATTCAACTAAGCTGAGAACCATTCCACATGTAGACCTTCTATTAATCATTTTTGTAATCTTTTTCTAAATTCTTCATAGACAGATGTAGTCCAGTGCAATTAGGTTTATACCTCGGAACCCAGCTATAATGAATGGATTTGAAAGATTTTATTTATTTATTTTTTTTTTATTTCTAATGCCATATCCTAAGACCTAAGAACCCAAATTCAAAAAAAAGATAAAAAAGTTAACTTTAAAAAAAATAATCATAAAATTAAATCTCCCCCTAAAAATAATATTACACATCCATTGAAAATTACCACAAAAAATTAAAACTTTGAGATTATGATTGTTATAGTTTTCGAGGTTGTTTATAAAGAATGATTGCAAGTTTTTGCAATTTTTTCGGCGCCGAAATACAAGCTGTTTTTTGCTACTTTTCGCAGATATCTTCAAAACGCTCGGAGTTAGCTCGAAATAAAAAATAAGGTCAAACGAGTATTTTTCACTACGAATCTTTTTGCTACCATCAGAATTTTGGTTTTTTTCTCGTTTCGGAGATAACTACTGAAATATCGGCCATGTACGGCAAAATATCGCAGATTTTGAGCCTCTACAGTTGGCAACTTTTTAATCTTGGCTCTTGGCTCAAAAGACTACTCTAGCTAATTTAAACAGAATTAAATTTGCTAAAACCGTTTTTTTTTAATTCCGACAAAAATTAAGGAATTAGAGGGGGCGGAATTTGGGATTTTTTTTTCGGTAAAATTTCTCCATTTTATCACCGTAATTAATCGGTAATTTACTGAAATCGATCTCATATACGATGTTCACTTAATATCATGTACTACTTTGACGCTCCGTTAATCTTGGCCCTTCGAAACAAAGGTTCCTGAGAAAAATTATTTTTTTAAGATTTACGTACACACTATAGGAAAACGTGTAATTTCCTACATTTCCTCCAATATCTCGGTAATTATTGTTTTTTTTTTCGAAAAGTTTGAAGACAGCTTATGTAAAGAGAATTGATTGAGCTTTCCCACACTTTTTTATTTTTTCTCTAACATAAAAAACAAAAGACTTATGACCGAATATGCGCTCCGGACTATTGCAGTTCGCGGATAAGTTTTGCATTTTCCGCCGTGGAATATTAATCTACAAAGCTGATTTTTTTGTCTACAAGCAGTTTGTGCACTATTTCGATTAAAAATCACATTCTGCCTCCTCTAAAAGGTGGTTAAATCTTTGGTAGACGATCCCAAAATGGCAATACATAGTCAAATCATGACAATTATATTCTTCATTAATATTAACGAACAGTTTTCTTATAGATGTGTTAATAATCTCTTATTTACTCCATTAGAAACCCTTTGATAATACGTCAGATAAGGATTTACTTTTTAATATTGCTAGTGGTCGAGCTACAGACGAAAATATTCACTGAAAATAAGCTTACTTTATCTCTCACATTTCTATACACAACGTATCTATACCTCTGAACATGCTTTTTACTATTGAAAATTGAATAAAAAGAAGGAATTGAAATGATGGGAACTGTAAAATTTTTATGCACTCGGGAAAAAAATTCAGAAAGTTACAGATTGTTTAAGTTTTTTTATGCCCTATAATTTCAGCAACGTCTACCAAAGATTTAGCCACCTTTCAGTGGAGGTAGAATGTGAATTTTAATCTAAATAGTGCATAAACTGCTTGTAGACAAAAAATCAGCTTTGTAGATTAATATTCCGCGGCGGAAAATGCAAAACTTATCTGCGAACTGCAATAGCCCGGAGCACACATTCCGTCATAAGTCTTTTGTTTTCTATGTTAGAGAAAAAACAAAAAAAGTGTGGGAAAGCTCAATTAATTCTCTTTACATAAGCTGTCTGCAAATTTTTCGAAAAAAAAAAACGATAATTATCGAGATATTCGAGGAAATATAGGAAATTACACGTTTTCCTATAGAGTGTATGTAAATCTTAAAAAAATCAGTTTTCTCAGGAACCTTTGTTTCGAAGGGTCAAGATTAACGGAGCGTCAAAGTAGTACATGATATTAAGTGAACATCGTAAATGAGATCGATTTCAGTAAATTACCGATTAATTACGGTGACAAAATGGAGAAATTTTACCGAAAAGAAAGTCCCAAATCCCGCCCCTCTCATTCCTTCATTCGGAATTCAAAAAATAAAAAAAAAGTTTTAGCAAATATAATTCTATTTAAATTAGCTAGAGCAGTCTTTTGGCGTAGGAGCCAAGATTAAAAAGTTGCCAACTGTAGAAGCTCAACATTTGCGATTTGGCCGACATTTCAGTAGTTATCTCCGAAACGAAAAAAAAAAAAAAAAATCAAAATTCTGATGGCAGCAAAAGATTCGTAGTGAAAAATACTCATTTGACCGTATTTTTTATTTCGAGCTAACTCCCACCGTTTCCGAGATATTTGCGAAAAATAGCAAAAAACAGCTTACATATCGGAGCCGAAAAAATTGCAGAAACATGCAATCTTGACACGTTCATATTTTTCGAAAAACACCATTGAGACGGCCATACGATATCGCGACATAAAGAGGAAGTCTTCCAGATAAACCTGATCGTAAATTGCATGGCGAAATTCGAAAATTCGGCTCGGCATGAACGAATCAAAAGTAGCATTTTGTGACATTTCAGAATGTTGAAGATGTTTTTCCAACGAATACGTTTAAGTTTTAGGTTAGTTTGTGTTCACTGATAGTTGTTTCTGACCTTCTCCATCTGACGTCATGTTTCAGGAGTGGGTAAAATCGGGCAGATCCTAATCGCTTATATTTCTGGAAGAGATTTTTTTTAAATTTTTTTGTTGTCTATGGGGTTTTTAATGATGTTAGTTTACGACTTTGAGTATTTTAAATTAATTTTATTTTTTTGGCAAGTTCCCTATTGTTATTTAGCATAAGTTGTTAATAACTTATTTTCTATAAAAAATTGTTTGTATTTGTATTATTTAACGTTTTTTCATTTATTTCGCTTTTTGGAACTTCTGCCATCTTCAAATTCATTTTAAAAAGTTTCATTTTTTTACAAATTCTTTATAAACAACCTCGAAAACTATAACAATCATTATTTTCTTTAAAGAAACGTTTAAAAACTCCGATAATTGTATTTTTCTTTAAGATTTCTAATTTAATTATATTTTTAAATTTAGGGATTTTTGAAATTGGGGTAATTTTCAATAGTAGTCCAGTCAATGAATGGTTTCTAGAGGGAAATGCCGAGATCACAATTTTTGACTTGAGGGGACTATTTAGGAGGTAAACATACAAAAAGTCCCCGAACGTAAGAGGTGGGGGCTGGGGGGGGGGGGTGCAGGGGGTGCAGGGGGGCACGAAGAAGGTCCCGGTTTTTGGTTTTTCGCTCATATCTCGAAAACGGTTAGCCCTAATCAAAAAGTGGCTATATGCAAAATTAAAGCTGACTAAATTTTCTACAATAATGTTTCTATTAATTTCTTTTCGTATCTGTTATGGTTCAGTAATGAATTGTAAATCTTTTGACTGTATTCTAATTTTATTATAAATTTATTATAAATTGAATATAAATTTTAATAATCATCGTAGAAAAAAATTTCTTGTAGAGATATCCGCCTCACAGCAGACTAAACTCAATATCGAATAAAAAATGTCTTTGCGTCTGTAAGTGTGTGAGTGCGTGTATATGTATGTGTCCGTGTATACAGTTTCTTGTAAATACGATAACTTCTGTAAAATTTAAAATATTTAATTGCAATTTGGAGCATATATAAAATAGCATATTACAATAGTCCCTATTGAAATTGAGCCATATCTGTAATACATGGTGATAACCAGAGGCCTACAAACTTTCACATCATAATAATCTTATTAAAAATACCATGTTCCATATTTTAGGATAACATTACCATACTTACTTGCGGTACTAATTTAAATAAAGTTGGTTTGCCTAACATACACCCGGTATATTGCGGTTTATAAATCTTATACTTACATCTTCTTATTTTTGTATACTTGGTAATATTTTGCTCTGAAATTAAAATAAAACCTATTTTACGTATGAGAATTAATTTTGCATATAACCACTTTTTGATTAGGGCTAACCGTTTTCGAGATATGAGCAAAAAACAAAAACCGGGACCTTCTTTGTGCCCCCTGCACCCCCCCACCACTTACGTTCGGGGCCTTTTGGTATGTTTACCTCCTAAATAGTCCAAACACAGCCCCCAAGTAAAAAATTGGCATTTCCCTCTAGACCCACTTATTGAATGTTCATTGACAAGGCTATAGGTAAACTTTTTAATTTATGGCATTAGAAAAAAAATCATTCAAATCCGTTCATTATATGTCATTTTTCATTTATAATGACTAATTACACATGCGTAATCATTGAATTTTCGAATTACATCCCTGGTCCTTGCGTACTTACCGTACTTTACCATACTTACTTGCGGTACTTTAATATTAGCCTGCATATTACCATAAAAGTACCATAAATGTATAGAATAAGGAAGCATTCTTTATGGTTGTCCCATAATAATTGACCATTTCTGGTTATTATGTGGTAACTCATGACAACATGAAGTTATGGTACCGTTGATCGCTCCAGTTGCCCATTTTAAGATGTGGCTGAAGACAGAAACGAAATCAGAAATGAGAAACGATTATTTAGAGTGGACCAACGAAATAATGCACATGAAGTTAAAATCTTCGGAATTACAGAATTGAAAAGTATTTTCCTATAAAACCAAACATGTATGTTGAAAAGGGTTGAGCAGCTAAAGTTATCTAAAGCAAAACACGGATTTTAAGAGGGCGAAACACCCCAAAAACTGTAAACTGTAAAAATAAGATAACTATAAGATAACTATTGTAAAAAAGTTTTTAAGACTTTCATATTTTAGGGTGTGATAGAAAAGAGCATTTCCGATATTGCATAATTTTGATTTAATAAAAAACAGAGTTTAAGAGAGTAAAACACCCCAAAAACTATCTAAAAATAATGTAACTATTGCAAAAAAGTTTCTAACACTTTCCTATTTTAAGGTATGTTAGAAAAGAGCATTTCCAATATTGCATAATTCTTATTTAACGAAAAACAGGCGATAAGGGGGTGATACACCGCAAAAACTATATAAAAATTGTAAAAATTTTTAGCACTTTCAGATTTTGGAGGGTGATAGAAAAGACTATTTCCAAGATAGCATAATTGGGATTTAATAAAAAACAGAGTTTAATGGGGTAAAACACCCCAAAAACTATCTATAAATAATGTAACTATTGCAAAAAAGTTTCTAACACTTTCCTACTTTAGGGTATGTTAGAAAAGAGCATTTCCAATATTGGATAATTTTTATTTAACAAAAAACAGGTGATAAGGGGGTGGTACACCCCAAAACTCTTTAAAAATAATGTAAAAATTGTAAAAAAATTTTCACGCTTCTAGACATTGGAGGATGATAGAAAAGACTATTTCCAAGATAGCGTAATTGGGATTTAATAAAAAACAAGAGTTTAAGAGGGTAAAATACCCCAAAAGCTATCTAAAAATAATGTAACTATTGCAAAAAAGTTTTTAACACTCTCCCATTTTAGGGTATGTTAGAAAAAAGCATTTCCAATATTGCATTATTTTTATTTAACGAAAAACAGGGGATAAGGGGGTGATACACCCCAAAAACTATTTAAAAATAATATAAAAATTGTAAAAATTTTTCACGCTTTTAGATGTTGGAGGGTGATAGAAAATGCTATTTCCAAGATAGCGTAATTTGGATTTAATAAGAAACAGAGTTTAAGAGGGTAAAGCACCCCAAAAACTATCTATAAATAATGTAACTATTGCAAAAAAATTTCTAACACTTTCCTATTTTGGGGTATGTTAGAAAAGAGAATTTCCAACATTGCATAATTTTTAATTAACAAAAAAACAGGGGATAAGGGGGTGGTGCACCCCAAAACTATTTAAAAATATTATAAAAATTGTAAAATTTTTTCACGCTTTTAGATGTTGAAGGGTGATAGAAAGACTATTTCCCAGATAGCAAAATTGGGATTTAATAAATAACAAAGTTTAAGAGGGTAAAACACCCCAAAAGCTATCTAAAAATAATGTAACTATTGCAAAAAAGTTTTCAACACTCTCCCATTTTAGGGTATGTTAGAAAAAAGCATTTCCAATATTGCATTATTTTTATTTAACGAAAAACAGGGGATAAGGGGGTGATACACCCCAAAAACTATTTAAAAATAATATAAAAATTGTAAAAATTTTTCACGCTTTTAGATGTTGGAGGGTGATAGAAAATACTATTTCCAAGATAGCGTAATTTGGATTTAATAAGAAACAGAGTTTAAGAGGGTAAAGCACCCCAAAAACTATCTATAAATAATGTAACTATTGCAAAAAAATTTCTAACACTTTCCTATTTTGGGGTATGTTAGAAAAGAGAATTTCCAACATTGCATAATTTTTAATTAACAAAAAAACAGGGGATAAGGGGGTGGTGCACCCCAAAACTATTTAAAAATATTATAAAAATTGTAAAATTTTTTCACGCTTTTAGATGTTGAAGGGTGATAGAAAGACTATTTCCCAGATAGCAAAATTGGGATTTAATAAATAACAAAGTTTAAGAGGGTAAAACACCCCAAAGGCTATCTAAAAATAATGTAACTATTGCAAAAGAGTTTTTAACACTCTCCTATTTTAGGGTATGTTAGAAAAAAGCATTTCCAATATTGCATACTTTTTATTTAACGAAAGACGGGGATAAAAGGGTGATAAACCCCAAAAAATCGTTAAATAAAAATTATGCAAAATTGGAAATGGATCACTCTTTTATCCTGTCCCCCTGTCTTTCGTTAAATAAAAATTATGCAATATTGGAAATTCTTTTTTCAAACATACCCTAAAATAGGAGAGTGTTGAAAACTCTTTTGCAATAGTTACATTGTTTATAGATAGTTTTTAAACTTTGTTTCTTATCAAATCCAAATTACGCTGTCTTGGAAATAGTATTTTCTATCACCCTCCAACATCTAAAAGCGTGAAAAAAATTTACAATATTTATATTATTTTTAAATAGTTTTTCGTTAAATAAAAATTATGCAACATTGGAAATGCTCTTTTCTAACATACCCTAAAATAGGAAAGTGTTAGAAACTTATTTTGCAATAGTTACATTATTTATAGATAGTTTTTGGGGTGTTTTACTCCCTTAAACACTGTTTTTTATTAAATCCCAGTTATGCTATCTTGGAAATAGTCTTTTCTATCACCCTCCAAAATCTGAAAGCGCTAAAAATTTTTACAATTTTTATATAGTTTTTGGGGTGTATCACCCCCTTATCCCCTGTTTTTCGTTAAATAAAAATTATGCAATATTGAAAATGCTCTTTTCTAACATACCTTAAAATAGGAAAGTGTTAGAAACTTTTTTGAAATAGTTACATTATTTTTAGATAGTTTTTGGGGTGTTTTACCCTCTTAAACTCTTCTTTTTATTAAATCAAAATTATGCAATATTGGAAATGCTCTTTTCTATCACACCTTAAAATATGAAAGTCTCAAAAACTTTTTTACAATAGTAATCTTATAGTTATCTTATTTTTACAGTTTACAGTTTTTGGGGTGTTTCGCCCTCTTAAAATCCGTGTTTTGCTTTAGATAACTTTAGCTGTTCAACCCTTTTCAACATACATGTTTGGTTTTATAGGAAAATACTTTTCAATTCTGTAATTACGAAGATTTTAACTTCATGTGCATTATTTCGTTGGTCCACTCTAAATAATCGTTTCTCATTTCTGATTTTGTTTCTGTCTTCAGCCACATCATTTTAGGATCGCAATTTTTGTGTCAACATTCTGTCAACAAATTCTAGCGATTCAATTGTATTTAGTCATCTTAAATATCAATTACCCAAACAAATAATTTTATTAATAATCCAGTATATACCCCGACGGACTATGGAAAATAGCTTTTAACCCCCTCATTTTTTTAGTATGTAAAGTTCATTACATATTTATTTTATATTATACATTGCATATTTTACGTATTAATGAAGATATAAAACAACAGACACTTAATTTGACTAATTAATATTTAATTTTACCGCATGATTGAGAGCAGCACGACATTGTTTTTTAACTGCGGCATTTGCTTCAATACGCTCATTGAAGGAAGCAACGAAAATTAAAAAAAATAATTCAAAGAAATGGCCATTTGGAGGCAGTATATTGAAAATGCATATATTTCATGCTTTCATTATTTAGTGAATAAAAAGTTACATTGGTCTGAGAGGATTTTTTGGTTGTGTACTATACTAACAAGCATGGTAAATATTTTCTTTGCTTTTAATATAAGTACTGACCTAATATTTGAGATATTTATTTACTTATTTTAAAAACGTAATTAATAAGTATAGTAGTAACGAGTAGAAGTTGCAGTCGGGAGTGGCCGACTGCGAATACCTATTTGATTGACGTTTTCCCCGAATACGGCTCAATTCACTTATACGAACTGTCACTGGGATTAGTATACAGCCACAGACAGGAACTATAGTTCTTGTCTTCTGTGATACAGCCACTATTCCTTAATCATTTTTATTCTTCAAATAGTAGGTATTCGCAGTCGGCAACCCTCGACTGAAACGTTCATTCATTCTGTGGCAGTTTTATTAAAAATACCTCAGTAACATTGATATATCTGCATAAAATTTGTTCTAACCTGGGAGACACACTATACAGGATGTCCCACTTAAAACTACCTGGGCCATTTTCTTGGTAACTAGAAGAGATATTTGAATTCTGTACAAAATAACCTTGTGATTATATATTCTCTATTTAAAATGTTAAATTAAAATTCATCTGCAGGTATTAGAACATAAATAAAATGTATTCAAACATAAAATGTAACTATATACCTAAATATAGTATTTATTCAGCCAGCTTCTTGACATCTCTTGCGTATCGTTGTTTTCCTTGCCTGAACTATTCAGCACAGGTTTCTTCAAAGTCTTTGTCAAATATGGAGGCAGCCACACCTAAATACATATCTAGTATACATATTGAGCCTTCAATATTATGATTGTATATATTAATTAATATTACTATTATAATTACTGAGTGCACAGTACTTTTTGTAACATTCTTTTGTAGACTTAAACACTTCCCAGATAGTCACCACAATACACCAAAAGTAGTTTTGCGGTCAGCAAGAAATTACAAACTAGTCAGAGCCAATAAGCACCGTCTAACGTGGTCAGCTGACCAGATCTATTGTATATTTCCCCATATTGGAACAGCACTATTAGAAAAGACAAATCAAGTAACCTACTCACTCTACTTACTACTTACCGAGGGGTCGAGGGGCAAATCACGTGAAAACTGCGGGACGAAATATCGCCCCTCGGATCGTCTCAAATCACCTATAGGTGAGGTGCACGTGACGTCACCCTGGAGGTAAAATACTAGCACATTGTTGATAAGAACACAAAAAGAAGGCCTATTATTATTATTTATTGATTATATTTGACCCACAATATAAACTGTTCACTAGTTTTAAAATAGAAATGTTTTATACAGTTTGAACTTTAACAGTTAACCTTAAGATACCGCTTGTTTCCATGGAAACAATGTCAAAAGTGTCAAAAATAAGTTTTACCTCCAGGGTAGTGCACGTCACCTATACTGCCTTCCTAAGCCAAAAAGACGTATCTCAAGGTTTCACTGTTTTGAGATATAAGGCATGTTTTGAATCTTCGAAATCGCGTCAATATTTTCAAATATTTACTAATATTTTTTTTTTGTAGTTGTACTAATGTAGAGGTTAATAGTGGTGTAGTTATGAATTTATATTAATTAGGTTACTAGTTTTTTTTTACAATGGGATACGTCTAATTGGCTAAATCGCTTAGGTTTTCTCATATTTTTTTAGATACGTCAAACTTTGTTAGCACTTTAAAAATACTTAACGATTGAAATACGTTTATTTCGCTATGGAAATATATAGAAAATAGCTCCAACTATCGTAAGGTATAAAAATATGCATTTCGGCCAAAACTTGAGATACGTCTTTTTGGCTTAGGACGGCAGTATATATTACCTCGGACACAGAAAAGAGAACTAGTAGTTCCTTATTCTGTGCCTCGGATTGCCCCAGATCGCGCGTGGATCACATCGGTAAGGGACGAAAAATCGAACGTGACTTATCCCCCTCTACTTACTCACTATACTGGCTTTATGGAAAAAGCTTTTAAGGATAGACTTTTGCAGAGTGAGAGGGAAATATGCGATTATTTTCGGTTTATTAAGTATAAATATTTAAAAAATTATAAATGGTATAATCTTTAAAATAGTTTCAGATACTTCCCATTGCTCTAAGGAATACAACCATATACCGATACCTACAGACGACCAAACCGTTATTATCTCGTGTACAATCTGTTGTAAAAGTGGCAGATAGGGTTGTTCATGAAAAAATCAAAATAGTTATTGACTAATAGTTGCTACTATGCATCCAATAGTCAGCCAGCTACTTTGGGTGTACTGTACTCTGTAGTTATTTTATCACTACCACAGGTGAATACGGTTAATATGTCGCTTCCCTTTGGCACACAACTGAGTGCGAGTCAGGTGCCAAGGCATGTGATGTCTCACTCGGCCTCTTAATTGATATTACCGGGGTGAGTCGGAACGCGCCAGGAACGGTTAATGCGATGTCAGCGCTTTCCAGTTTGCGCATGGTGTGTGCTTGTGCATACTGAGTGCAAACTGTTTGTGCCTAGTATGTGCGGGTGCACGCTGGGTACGGGCTGGGTTACGTAGTTTTGCCCCTAGCCTCTCACCGCTCAAGATCGTCCGCCCGTGATGATGAATCACAACCTGCACGAGGTGGCACTGCTTAAACAAAAGGCGGCGGATCTAGACCGGGAGGTCAATAAACGTTCCCCAAGCCAAGGTGTAAGCTATCGTGCCGAGGGCTGAATGGTACCAGGGATTTGGTACCGCTAATGATGCCTATGGGAAACCGGGCGAAATCCCATAGTATTTAGCCTTGCCCCCGTAACAGGCTCTGCGGGGGTTGACCACTCTTCCCGATTACTCGTGGGAACTATATGGATCCTAATAAAATACACCCCCCCCCCCCCCCCCCCTGAGGAGTGCTCTGATCACAGGGCCTCCTCCTCCTCTTTTTCCGGGGAGTGTTCCTTAACAGGGACCTCCCCACTCCTACGAATGAAGTGCCCCATAAATGGGGCACCCATCTCCCATTCAACCGGGGAAGGCTTCTCCATCCCTACTCCCACTTTAGGGGGGCGCTCCGCTCTTGGGGCCCCTTCTTTTTCAGCAGGCGCAGAAGGGCGCACATCTTCGGATGTGCCCCTTAAGCGACGGAATCGTTGTGGCGCGGCCCGAAAAAGGGCCAGAAAGGCGCGCGAACTGGAGATCGCTATGGGCTCCCTGAAGAGGGGCCCCTTCCAGAGTTCGACGGCTTCCGCTTAACGGAACAGGGAGTGGTGCAGCTGTTCTGTGGAGATATGTCCCTGGAGTGGCTTAGAACAGCCATGGGGGACGTCTCCTCCGTGAACAGCGTGCCACTCCAACTCCTGGGAGGGGAAACCCTTCCTAGATATAAGAAGATGGTGGCAATAGTCCCAGGTAAACCTGCGGACCAGGCCACCATTTTAAAGAGACTTAAACGACACAACCCGGAGCTCGAGCTCGAACGGAGCTGTGCAAGGTCCGCGATGCTCAGATGGTTGAAGCCAAGGGGCTTAGACTTATCCTGGGCGGTGAAACCTAGGAGCTTAGGGAACCGCGCACAGACCGGGATCATAAAGGTGGCCTTCCGGGACCCCAAACGATCCCGGGACACTGCGGTCGACCCGACAGCGGACGACGAAACAGAGTCGGACACGGCGGTACCAGCCACGGAGGGGCTGCCTGGTCCGAAGTAAGAGTAAGTTAAAAAAAAAAAAGAAATGGAAATACTCCAAATTAATCTGCAACATAGTGAGCCGCATTCTGCGATCGTCAGTAGGAAGGCCGCTGTGAAACAGACACAAATAGCACTGATTCAGGAGCCTTGGGTCCGTCGAGGCTCCATCCAGGGCCTGGACAAAAGGAACGGGGTTATCTACTCCTCCACACATAACATCCCAAGAGCATGTATTTATGTCTCTAAGAAAATAAAGGCAACACCAATTCCGGAACTTTGTTCCAGGGATCTTGTTGCAATCAAAGTGAGCCTCAAGACAGGAAATGACAGAGTAGAGATTGTCTTTGGCTCTGTCTATCTTCCCTATGACTCACCAACTCCACCACCCTCGGCGGAGCTTGAGTAACTGGTTCAATTTTGTACAAGTGAGCGACTGCCTCTCATTATAGGATGTGACGCTAATGCGCATCACATTTGCTGGGGCAGCACGGGGGTCAATCCTAGAGGCAGTAGTCTACTACAGTACCTGTACACCACCGATTTAGAAATAGTAAATCGGGGAAATACACCCACCTTCGTTACCCAACGGAGGTAAGAGGTCATTGATATCACGCTGGGATCCAAACTTGCGATCCCACTGATTCACAACTGGAATGTATCGACGGAACCTTCTCTGTCGGACCATCGTCATATCAGATTTAAACTGGACGTAGCTCCCTGCCCAGAGGTGAGCTGGTACAGGAATCCCAAAGACACCGACTGGGACGCCTATAGGCGTGCCCTCTCGAGGAAATTAACAAGGGTTATTATACCCAGGAATACAGAGGAAATAGAATCCTCCGCTAAGCTTCTCAATGGAGCGATAACTGCCTCATACGAGAGCAGTTGTCCTCTTAAAAGAAGAAAGGAAGATAACAAAGTTCCCTGGTGGAACAGGGAGCTCCAAAATTTACGCAGAGACACGCAGGCTCTTCAATAGGGCAATGCGAACTCAGCTACCAGAGGACTGGGACAGCCACAAACGGTCCTAACGCCTCTACAAAAGCCATATTCGTAGCAACAAGAGCGCGGCCTGGAGGGACTTCTGCGAAAGTATAGAAGATCTTCCAGAAGGCGCAAGGCTTTGCAAAGCCCTCAAAAAAGACAGTCCGTCACGACTAGAGAACTTCAGGCTTCCCTCTGGTGGACTAACAACTACCACTGAGGAGTGCCTGAAGGATCTACTAGCAACTCATTTCCCCGAATCCGTAGTAGAGACGGAGGAAATGCCAACCCATCGGTCTCCCCGGGCTGCTGTTACGGCGGCAGATTGGAGGACGGCCTCAAAGGTGGTGACAGTGGAAAGAGTCAAGTGGGCTATTTCCACCTTTGATCCATACAAAAGTCCAGGACCGGATGGGGTGTTCCCAGCACTTCTTCAAGAAGGATCGGAGACCCTCATACGTCCTGTTTATCACCTGCTGAGAACTTGTCTGGCCACGGGGTATATTCCTGTACCCTGGAGAGCCGCCAAAGTGGTTTTCATACCAAAAGCACGACGCACATCTTACGATACTGCCAAATCGTGCAGAGCAATTAGCCTTACATCCTTCCTGCTCAAAACATTAGAGAGGTTGGTTGAAAGGTTTGTTAAAGACGGGGCACTGACCTTAGCGTCTCTGCATCCGTCGCAACACGCCTACCAGGCCGGGAAGTCAGTGGAGACGGCCCTTCAACCGATCGTTTCCAGGATCGAGAAGGTGCTACACCACAAAGAACTTGCGGCCGGTGCTTTTCTTGACATCGAAGGAGCATTTGATAACACCTCCTTCGACTCGATCTGCGCCGCGGCTGCCTATCAGGGAAGGCAAATTATAGCTGCCAATGAGGAAACGGCAGTAAAAGTCTCAGTGAGGAGAGGATGCCCACAAGGAGGCGTCCTCTCCCCTCTGCTATGGAACCTCGTTCTCGATGGTCTACTCCAGGAACTCGAGAATGAGGATCTTTTTGCTCAAGGTTACGCAGATGACCTGGCAATAATCATCTCGGGAAAATTCCCAAATACGGTTAGCGGGCTCCTGCAAAGGGCCCTGCAGATCGTACAGAGATGGTGTAACAACCAGGGCCTTAAAGTCAACCTCTCTAAGGCAGAACTGGTAATTTTCACTAGGAGGCGCAGGCTAGACGGTTTTGTCGAACCTGTACTTTATGATACGACTCTGAGGATCTCCAGGACAGTGAAGTATCTGGGTGTCATCCTGGACTCTAAGCTGACCTGGAAAGATCACATAGACAGACAAATACAAAGAGCCACTACAACCCTCTGGGTATGTAGAGGGACCTTTGGTAAAACATGGGGGTTAAACCCCAGGGTAACAATCTGGTACTATACTGTGATAGTTAGACCAATGATCACGTAAGCTTCTGTTGTGTGGTGGCCTACCGTAACCAGGCTATACATTCAACAGAAACTAACACAAGTCCAAAGACTTGCCTGTTTGGGAGTCACAGGAGCAATACGCACGACCCCCACAGCAGCTCTGGAGGTCCTTCTGGATCTCGTGCCCCTTCACTTGGTGATTGAGGCCGATGCTCGGAAAGCGGCTTACAGGCTGAGGTGCGGTCGTCAGTGGAAAACCGGAGGAGAACAATTAGGGCACACGAGGGTCCTTTCCGACGTGATAGGGACTCACTCGCTTCTGGAGGCCAGGAGTGATGATATGGTGCCTTCCTTCTCCTTCTCGGAACCCTTTGAGGTTGTCATCCCCAAAAGGAACCCACTCGAGGACATACTCAGGCCTGCCGATATCGTCTGGTTTACAGACGGATCGAGGTTTGAGGAAAGTGCTGGAGCGGAGATATACGGTGAAAAGCCCAGGGCTGAACTTTCTTATGCTCTGGGCAAATTTGCCACGGTATTCCAGACCGAGATCTTTGCTATCTTGGTCTGCGCACAGGAGAATATCCGAAGAAAATGTTCCAACAAGCACATATATATATGTAGCGATAGTCAAGCGGCCCTCAAGGCCCTTACATCAGTCCGGACCAAGTCAATACTGGTTCAAAACTGCAAACAGGCGCTCTGTGAACTTGGCTCATCTAACTGGGTCAAGCTTCTCTGGGTGCCTGGACACAGTAACATCGAGGGTAACGAGCGGGCAGACGCTCTGGCCAGAGGGGGCTCTCAGAGACCTCTACTGGGTCCAGAGCCTGCTCTCGGCTACCCTAGATCAAGTGCCAAGAAGTCAGTAGAGAACTGGACACGGTCCCAGTTCTTTGACTTCTGGGCTTCCTACCCAGGACTCCGGCAAGCGAAGCTCCTGATCTCAGGGCCCTTGCCGAAGCGAGCAGAACAAATCCTGCGACTAAGCAGGAAACAGGTCAGAATCGTGGTAAGTCTTTTGACTGGATACGGCTCTTTCAAGACACACCTGCACACTATAGAGGTGGTTGACAACCCCGACTGCAGGTTCTGTGGGGATGAGGAGGAGACTTCCATCCACGTCCTTACTTCCTGCCCAAGTCTTATGAACTTGAGGAATAAACACTTCGGCATTGGTTTTCCGGTGCTGGAAGAAATAAGGAATGTCCCTATAGGAAGGATTCTGGCCTTTGGGTTAGAATCCGGCCTGAATGGGGGAATTCAATAAATTCATAGCGGCTGCACAATGGGCCACAAGGCCTGAGTGCGGCGACCCTTCGTCGCCCCGCTAAAAGAAGAAGAAAAAGAAGAGTGCGAGTCAAATGTGCAGTAAGTATACTCATCTCAGTTGAATACATCACTACTCAGTTGTAAAAAAAACATCTCAGTAAGTAAAATGTCTCTGCGCAAAATCCTAACCTATTAATCTTATTAGTGTGTACTGTACTCCACAGTATCTAAACATAATAATTTGTGGCCTTAATTGTTATTTTTTCTTTCTATTACACTGAAGTTGCTGTAAATTTATTATTATTTTTCCAATCTGGCGAATAAACAATTAAACATTAACCTCAATTTGTAACTGAGTACAAAGGGATCTTACTCTCAAGCTAGTGCAGTTGATTAGAAGTGAAAGTAAAGAAAACTTTAGACTCACTTGCAGATATTTAAAGAAACATACAACAACTGAGTAATGATACAAAATGTGAAAATAAACAGAATTTCGTGAAAAATGGAAGCGGCTATAGAGTAGTGATAATTACTGAATATTCAAAAATGCGTGCCTAGGCGATAAATGTTGTAAAACATCAACTTAGTAACAAAACCACAATTGAAATACTAAATAACCGAATATTGCAATATAGAATCAAATCACGTGTAAAGGTAGTTTTAAAACTTAACGAGTTGACAGGGAACGCTTTAGAGCCTATTGTAATAAAAAGAAAAACGGCGTGAAGAAAATTAACATCTTCCGTTCGCGCATCGTATTTAAAGTTTATGACAAATTACAAAAATCACGATATTTTTTGTAATTTTTTTTTGTTAGCTAAAACTTTTAAAATAAACACGCTTTAGTTTTTTATGCTTGTTTTATGGTTTAAATAACCTAAATAAATTAAATTCTGATCAACAATCTATTTTTTTCCGTTGGTGCAACATCTTAGAAAAAAGAGAAATTTACCAGTTTTTCGCAATTTTCACTTGGTATCTCTTCGCTCGTGTTGCTAGAACAAAATGACCCAGAACTCACCACGTGGAGGTGGTTGCACGTCGAGTTCCACCCACACCCTACCCAACCAACCATCCCAATTGTTGGGTCTGGTATTTACAACTATTTACAAACATTTTCCATAGGTAACACAGTAAGCCAAAGATATGAGTACTATGAGTAGGATTTTCTGGCTTGCTATGATTTTACTTTTTTTTTATATCTACTACACATTTAAAGTCTGATTTTTTTGGAGAAATGAGGCATAACCGATCTAGACTTCAGTGTTGCTCGAATATAGCCATCTCTAGCTTCATGTCCACTTACTTTATTGGAGGTCTCTGTCACAAGTTTGATGCGCCTCTCCACAGCCTGGGTGTCAGGGAAACTTTTGTATTTCTCTGATGGGCTTGGTGTCAGAATTGATGAGTAATTTAATATCATCTTCACTTAAGTCCCGCAGCATTGGGGGAGGATACAACACACAATAAGTTCAATTAATAATTTCAGTGTAATCGGAATCTTGAAAGTTTCTTTGAGCACCCAGAGAATGTTCTGCTGGCAATGCTTGTGATGAAAGAGAACATATTCGGGAGCTTGGTTACAGAAGGATCTTAAAAGCAAGACAAGCCGTCCCAAACCCACTAAACACGAAACATTTATGAAACGTTTCGAAAAAATTGTAATCTGGAAGAAATGAAACATTTCCTAGAAACATATGTTTATATTTTTGACACATTTCAGAAATTCATAATATTTGTTATTTTGCAGAAACATTTCATATATATCCCACTAAACACGAAACATTTGTGAATCGTTTGGAAAAAATTGTAATCTGAAAGAAATGAAACATTTCCTAGAAACATATCTGTTATATTTCTGACACATTTCAGAAATTCATAATATTTGTTATTTTTGCAGAAATATTTCATATATATTGTTCCGTTGGTAAAATATATATGAAATCATGAATTCAAATGACATCGGTAACAATATGTCCATTCCCCGCGATTTTTAAAATGCCTTGTTTTTAAAATTACAACTATTCTCGACTTAGATTCCGTCTGGAATTCTGAATGCTTGGTTATTAATAAGTAATTACTCGAAAACTAGACGTCAACGAATAATGTGGAGAATATAATAATATATATAAAGATCTGAAATATTGATATTTGTAAACTCTGCAAAGCATAAAAACTTTATGATCATCTCCATGCGGCAAGTTGTGGAATTACATTTATCGAAACACACGAAGGGATAGTATACAATCGTTTACGATCGATACGATTCTGCCTATTTGTTTTACAGCAACTAATTAGTGATTATAATTACTGGAAATTTCAACTCCAAATCGAGAAGTCAACACACCAGTATTGGTAGATTATTGCACAGAATACGCATCAATTAAAACGTCAAATTGTAGAAATTCATTTATTAAAATGAGAAATGAAAACATACGACCGATGACGATTCTAACATGGATAAATGTACAGAGCAGATAAGCTAGCCGCCACCATCAACGCCATTTGCATTTTGCTATTGTTGCAATTAAGTAAGTTTTATCTTTATGCCTGGAAGGACACTGTGTGCATCAAAAATAAAAAAAAAATAGTGAGGGTGTCGGGTCAGTTAATTATTATTAATACTTAAAGTGCTGTGGCTTTTGAAAGATACATTGTTTTTTCAGTAATGGACGAGAAGAAGGTTAAAAAATATTCATTTGTGTTCTGTACATTCAATTTGTGATTGTTTTTATGACTTTTTCAGCCCCTGGCGAAGGCTTAGTACCAGCATGAATAAAACATTCGAAACTTAGTATCGGCGTGGTTCATATCAGGCCCAATAGCGGTTCATCAAATAGAAAACAAGATAATATACCTAATGGTTAACTACTTTTGAGGGCAACTGCCAACTTGATGTTATGAAGCTGATATTTTATTTTATGGAGGAATAAGATATACTTTTGTTATATATTTTTATATTTATATACTATGTTTTTTTTTAGATATTTACAGTTTACAAATATTTAAAAGTGTTTCTAATACATGTTTTTTGTTATATTTACTGGGTAATTTTATTTATTTGTAGACATCTAAATGCCAAGGAAAGATTGATGGGATCGACGGCCCAGTGAAGATAAGTAAAGATGAAGACACTAGAAAGTTAAAAAGAAAATTGAACCCTCTTCCAAAAAGGTCGCTAAAAATTATGAAATAAAATTTTACGGTCGCCCAGTTAACTGAACCTTAATATTGTTATTGAAGTCGCCTAAAAATATATTTCAATTCATTATTTGTTTATTTTTACACCGGCTTTAATTTCGACATTAGGTAATAAAGTTCAGTTAACTAGGTGATATTGAAATTTTATGTCTCATAATGTTTATAGCAGAGATGTGCCGAGGATATTCCATATTTGATAAAAGTCTGTAATAGGCATTTAAATAATATAACTGTATGCACTTATTTGGTATCAAAATGAAGCTTGCATCATCACGTATCAGATTTCACCATCAAATAGCTTATCAATATACCTAATGGAAAGTTCCTGGAAATTTTCCATTTTGAAAACTCCGAAAGTTTCAGGAAGTTTTCCTTCTAACTTTTCATGGGGTATATTGATAACCTATTTTATGGTGAAATCTGATTCATGATGATGCAAGCTTTATTTTGATACTAAATGAGTGCATACAATTATATTATTTACATGACTTTTACAGACTTTTATTAAATATGGAAAGTTTTCTCAGCACATCTCTGGTTTACAGCGACCTTTCCTGAAGGAAATGTTTCTTTGAAACGTTTTTTGGGTAGGACATCTCTAGTATCTACAATATATCTGAAACGTTTCTGTAACAGTTCCAGGAACGTTTCATATTTTATATGCATTTTTTGAGACGTCGGAAACATTTTTGTAAATATTCATAAATGTGTCGGGCACGTGTCTTTTGAAATGTTTCATTGAAACGTTTCTTAGGTAGGACATCTTGAGTTTCTGCAATGAGTCTAGAACGTTTCTGTCGTACTTCTAGAAACGTTTCATGTTTCAGTACATTCATTTGAGAAACATTTCCGGAACAGAAAAATGTTTAGTGGGAAGAAGAAGATTGTTAGAAATTTCGTACCATCGAAGATAAACTTTCAAGATTCCTATTACACTGAAATTATTAATTGGAATTCTTGTGTGTTGTATCCTAGTACTGCGGACCTAAGTGAAGATGATATCAAATTATTCATCAATTCTGACACTAAGCCCATCAGAGAAATACAAAAGTTTCCCTGTCACACCCAGACTGTGGAGAGATGCGTCAAACTTGTGACATAGACCTCGAATAAAGTATATGGACATGAAGCAAGAGATGGCTATATCCGAGCAACACTGAAATCTAGATCGATTATGCTTCATTTCTCCAAAAATCAGACCTTAAATGTGTAATAGATATAAAAAAAAATAAAAAACACAGCAAGCCAAAAAATCCTACTCATAGTACTCATATCTTTGGCTTACTGTGTTACCTATGGAAAGACTGTAAAAATCATACAAGATGACACGACATGTTTTTCCGAAAATGTAAATGTGTTGACAGGAGTACCTCAAGGGAGTGTGTTAGGTCCATTATTATTTATAATTTTTATTAATGACATAATTGAAAATGTAAACAGTAACAATTTTTTAACTCTTTTTGCGGATGATACTTCGGCTATTATTACTGCTCAAAATATTGATACACTTAGTAAAACTGCTACGAAATGTGTAGAAGAAATATCAATTTGGTGCAATAAAAATGGACTAGTGCTAAACGCACAGAAAACTGATCTGCTGTTATACACACCAGTTGGAACTAAAAATGATTCAAGTGTACTGGTTAGAGCTAATGACAAGTCCATCTGTCAAAACGATTGTGTAAAATTTTTAGGAATTCAGTTGGACAAACATTTATCTTGGCAGAGCCATATTGAAGGTGTAATAAAAAACTTGGCTAGTAAAAACTTTGCAATTTTACAAATAAGAGACTCGGTGAATAGTGATGCACTAAAAACTTTTTATTATGGCTGTGTAAACTCTACACTTTCATATGGTTTACTATGCTGGGGAAATTCTTCAGGAATACAAAAAGTATTTATCATGCAGAAGAGAATTATAAGAACCATGTTTAACCTAGGTTACACTACATCATGTAGACCTTACTTTAGGCAGCATGGAATTCTTACTGTTTATTGTATGTATACCTTACAGTCAGTGTGTTATGTGAGAAAAAATATTAATGAACTATCAAAATGTAACGACATAAATACGTATAACACTCGCAGTGGCAGTAGTAATGTGTATATACCAGCATATAGAATAAGCCAAGTAAATAAGGTCCTTTCATCACATCGATCAAGATGTACAACATTTTACCAAAAAAATTAAAAGGTGCTAACAGCTTCAACTGTTTTAAAAGTGCCGTTCGGAAATTCCTGATTGACCAATGTTTTTACACTTATTAAAAATTTTTCAACTTCTGTACTACTACTACTTGACATTTGAGCGATAGAAATTCGTTTATTTTTATGTTGTTAATGTATTTATTGTTTGTTTAATTTTTGTTTGTTTGTTATTTATTAAACTTAAATTTGATTAAGTATGTGTAATAATGTTTTTAATTGTATTTTAGTTATATTTGACTATGTATGTACTATGTGTTTTTTCTTAGCTGTCATTTATAATTGACTCGTCCAAAACTTGTATCCGCAGCAGGTCAAAAGGAAACAAAGTTATTATTATTATTATTATTATTATTATTATTATTATTATTATTACATAAAATGTTTGTAAATAGTTGTAAACATAATGTAAATACTACACCCAACAATTGGATGGTTGGTTGGGTAGGGTGTGGGTGGACTTTGACATGCAACCCCACTTCCACGTGGTGAGTTCTGGGTCGTTTTGTTCTAGCAACACGAGCGAAGAGTTGCACAGTGAAAATTGTGAAAAATTAGTAAATTTCTCTTTTTTTTAAGACGTTGCGCGAACGGAAAAGTTAGATTATTGATTAGAATTTAATTTATTTAGGTTATTTAAACCATAAAACAAGCATAAAAAACTAAAGCGTGTTTATTTTAAAAAAATTACAAAAAATATCGTGATTTTTGTAATTTTTCATAAACTTTAAATACGATGCGCGAACGGAAGATGTTAACCGATTTTAATTTTCTTTATGCCGTTTTTCTTTTTATTACAATAGGCAACTTTTCCGCTCTAAAGCGTTCCGAAAAAAAATATTTATTTTTTTCGACCCACCCTATTGTGAAGTTAAGTATAGCTAAATAATAAAACTTAACTTTTTTTTAGGGATGTGCATATTACGTTGTGGAAATGTCCCTCGCAAGTAATAGTCGTCAAAAGGTGGGATATAAAGTAGATACAGACTATCTTCATTGGAAGACGCCCTTTCCGTCTGTTGTTATTTGTGAGAAAAAACCACCAGATAATAGCACAGTATATAAAAAATTTTTTACAAAGTATGTAAAGCATTTTCTTGCAGCTTGGGTATTATAACGAGTAGTAGTTGCAGTCTTACGTGGCCGACTGCGAATACCTATTTGATTCATATTTTGCACAAACACAGCACCATTCACCTTTCAAGGGTGCCACTAAGCTTAAGACCACAGTTTATATACATTTTATTTTCATTTTTGAAATAGATATTCGTCGGTAACGCCTCACTGCAACTATCGTTCGTTTCGTAATATAGTACAGTAAGTGAAGCTTTTAAATTCCAGCCCGAAAACGGTGTAATGAATTTTCTTCTTCAACATGCTTCGTAAAGTATGTACATAAGAACCTATATTGTCATTTTTCCACCCCTTCTTAGGGGTTGTCGCAAAAAAGAAACAAGAAATACATAATCTTATAGAGAATCAAATTATAACAAAGACTCTTTTGCTAAAATGCATATTTTTCAAGATATTGCTAACTAAAAATTGCAATTTTCACCCCCCCAAAATCAGTATTCCTAGACGTTCTTTTATAAATAACTTGAAAAATGTGAACTTTAATAAAAAAATGCAAGGGTACAAAATTAAAGCTTTTACGAAAACAAATCGAATGGTTTTTCTTTCTTTTTTCTCCGATGTTTAGTTTTCGAAATATGGCATTTTTAAAATGGCGTCGAAATGTACATAAGAACCTATATTATCATTTTTCCACCCCTTCTTGGGGGTTGTCGCAAAAAAAAACAAAAAATACATAATCTTATAGAGAATCAAATTATAACAAAGACTCTTTTGCTAAAATGCATATTTTTCAAGATATTGCTAACTAAAAATTGCAATTTTCACCCCCCAAAATCAGTATTCCTAGACGTTCTTTTATAAATAACTTGAAAAATGTGAACTTTAATAAAAAAATGCAAGGGTACAAAATTAAAGCTTTTACGAAAACAAATCGAATGGTTTTTCTTTCTTTTTTCTCCGATGTTTAGTTTTGGAAATATGGCATTTTTAAAATGGCGTCGAAATGTTCAGAAAAAATATACGATGTTAAAATCTAAAATTACTCAAAATCTACAACTATGAGAAAAATTTTTATTGTAAAAAATCAAAGGTATTAAAATTTTTTTTCGATTGAGACGTATTACGACCTTTTATAATGAAAACTAAAAAAGTTACAAATAAAGAAGTAGCGCATTTAAAAATTTAGGCTCTATTTTCTTTTAGGCTTATTGCTCTAATTTCTTATTAATTCAAATTTTTAAAAAATCCTTCTAGATATTATTAATGCATATTATTACTAACATGCTCAATTTTTTTAGAATTTTAAAAATAATTATTTTTCATTCTGTACCCATTTTCAATAATGAAAATTTTCAAAATTTTTTGAAAAAATCGGGTTTTTGGAAATTGCCCAGAAAATATTTTTATTATAAAAAATGATAAGAGTAAAAAAATGAAGCTTATAGAAAAACGAATAGTTTGCTTTTATTTTATTTTCCTATGACAAACTGTTCCAGAGATGTAAAGGTTCAAAGATGGCGCTTGAGCGCATACGCAAGAAAATTATGTATATACAATTGAAATATCTCAAAAACTATAAGAATGATAAAAACATGATATAATGATGAAATGAAGCTTATAAAAAAACGAAAAGTTTGGGTTTTTATTTTTTTCCCACAACAAGCTGTACCAGAGATATCACAGTTTGAAATAATGTTGAAACTTTTCAGTTTGTACGCGCAATATAAATGTCTATAGTAATAGGCTATTGTCTATGTACAAAAAAAGAGGGCTGAAAGGAACTAAAACGTTAAAGGGTTTTTATTGTTTATTACAATTGACCTCAAGATATGAAAAAACCGCGGAGTGCTACCATTTAAAGTGGTGCGTTTTTGAGATCGAAGTAAAAAGGTCCCCTTTTCATATTTTTTTTTGTTCGAAAACTATGGATTTTTTCTATAAACACGTCAATAGAAAAGTGTGTAGAGAATTAAATTTTCAATCGAAATGGCACCTTCAGAAGTCAAAATTTTTTTTTTACAAAAATGCGTCCAAAAAGCAAAACAAAAAAAAACGAAAAAATGCAATTTTTAATTTTTTTTTTATTTTAGCCTGTAACTATTTTTCGGCTACATTTAGGCATAGACATTGCTGCATAACAAAAAAAGCTGGCGTTTTACCCGTTAAAATGAGATTTTGTAGACAGTTTTACGATTAATAGTGACCGAGATATAGCGTTTCAAAGTTTGCAACTTTTAACTTTTTTTGCTAATTTTTACTATTTTTTTCAAATTTCGTCCTGTAACTTTTT
Source organism: Rutpela maculata (assembly GCA_936432065.2). Taxonomy (NCBI): domain Eukaryota; kingdom Metazoa; phylum Arthropoda; class Insecta; order Coleoptera; family Cerambycidae; genus Rutpela; species Rutpela maculata. The sequence continues at coordinate 99,261,524 of OW386293.2, forward strand.
TCTGAGTGAATTTAGGTGTAGAAATTATTATATTAAAGTGAAAGCTGGAAATGGTGGCTGGTAAAAGTCTCTACGACAAGTAGAAACCTAGATATAGCGTTTCGAAGAGTGTTACTTTTATTAACTTTCTTCCAAGAGGATGCAAACGTACTAATTATAAATACTGCAAAAGATAAGGCATCCCAATCAGAAAATGTTGTTATAGTTGGTCAAGATGTCGATCTTCTTATTATCCTATCATTATTACCAGAAGAAAATGAAAATATATATATTTTTAAACCTAGTATAGGAAATGTAACTGCCAAATTATATAACCATAATAGTTTCAAATTTAATCATCTACAAAAATACCTTGGCTTCGTCCATGCATTCAGTGGCTGTGATACAACCTCTTCCTTTTTTGGTATTGGTAAAAAGAAATTCTTGAATTTCATTAATAAGAATATTTTGCTTTTGGAAAAGTATTTAAATGAATTTTTGTGTGAAAATGCCAGTCCAGCAGCCATCGGTTCTGCTTCGGAATGTATTGTAACATTACTATACGGTATGAAAATTGATGGCTAAAGCACCTGTCGCTATAAGTTATTTCAGAAGTACTCAACAGGTGCGAAATTCTCATTGTCCCGATTGCCTCCAACAACTGATGTTGCTAAACATCATGGTTTAAGAACTTACTTGCAAATGCAACATTGGAAAGGAAATATTGTAAATCCTCTCATCTGGGGTTGAAAAAATCAGAAAATGGACTAGTACCAATTTTGATAAATAAACCTCCCTCACCACAAGTTTTGCTGGAAAAAATAGCCTGTAAATGCACCAAAGGATGCAGAGGAAACTGTGGTTGTAGGAAATTGGGAATGAATTGCTCCATTTTTGCAAAGAATGTATGGGAATGAACTGTGAGAACGCTGATGTACCTCAAATAACGGAAGAAGATGTTTACATAGATGCCGATGAAGAAATCGACTTTGATTTTCACAATATGTTAAATCCAAATCCAAATAATTTCATAATGTAAGTTATTAATGTAAGTTATTTGAACAAAAAAAACAGAAGTGTAAAAATGTAAAAAGTTATTTTTTAAGTACAATAATCTACTATATCTAGACTGTATCTTGGTTACTATTGATCACATAAACTTCTATTGCAGACCATTTAAACAAGAATACTGCGAGTACATTCCATGTAGCAATATCTGTATTTGACAAAGAAGTTATAGGCCGAAATTTAAAAAAGAACGTAAAAATTGGAAGAAAGTTAATAAAAGTAACACTCTTCGAAACGCTGTATCTAGGTTTCTATTTGTCGTAGAGACTTTTACCAGCAACCATTTCAATGGGCGTAAAGTCAGCTTTCACTTTGATATAATAATGTCTACACCTAAATTCACTCGGAAAAAAGTTACAGGACGAAATTTGAAAAAAAATAGTAAAAATTAGCAAAAAAAGTTAAATGTTGCAAACTTTGAAACGCTATATCTCGGTCACTATTAATCGTAAAACTGTTTACAAAATCTCATTTTAACGGGTAAAACGCCAGATTTTTTTGTTATGCAGCAATGTCTATGCCTAAATGTACCCGAAAATAGTTACAGGCTAAAATAAAAAAGAAATAAAAAATTTCATTTTTTTTGTTTTGTTTTTTTGGACGTATTTTTGTAAAAAAAAAAATTTTTTTTGACTTCTGAAGGTGCCATTTCGATTGGAAATTTAAATCTTTACACACTTTTCTATTGACGTGTTTATAGAAAAAATTCATAGTTTTCGAGCAAAAAAAATATGAAAAGTGGACCTTTTTACTTCGATCTTAAAAATGCACCACTTTATATGGTAGCACTCCGCGATTTTTTCATATCGAGGGGTCAATTGAACATAAGAAACAATAAAAACCCTTTAACGTTTTAGTTCCTTTCTACAATACATGGACAATAGACTATAAGTAGAGAAACGAGCAATAACCATCTCTTTTTCAAAGAATACGCAGAAAAAGCTGGTTGCATTGCACTTTAGCATATTTAGAGTGCAGATTAGAAATGTTATTTAATTAGTTTACTTAATTGTATTAATTTGATTTATTTATAACAATCTGTATTTTTAATAAAATTAGATATATTACTACACTCTTTTGTGATCATTTTTAATGCACCATTTTTTTAAAATTTAGACCTTATGATCATATTCAGCGACTTAAAAAAGTATATGGATTTTCGTGAATTTATTTGTAAAATTAGAAAAATTATTAATTTTTCAGTATTTAACGGTGGTTTCAACCCTTAATATTTTCATCTTTCCTATGTTTTAACCTCATAGTCATATTCAGCGACCTCAAAAACATAAGTATATGGATTTTCGTGATTTTATTCGTAAAATTAGAAGACATTAATTTTTCAGCATTTAAGGATGATTTCAACCCTTAATATTTTCGTCTCATAAGTTTTGACCTCACAGTCATAATCAACGACCTCAAAAACATAAGTATATGGATATTCCTTAATTTATTCGTAAAATTAGAAGAGTTATTAATTTTTCAGGTTTCCACCCTTAAAAATAAAAGCAGTAATGCGACAATATAGATTTTGATATATGTATTTTATAAAGCATATTGCAAAAAAAAATTAATAGTCCCTTATCAAATGTACATCCGTGGGATCTTTGATGATGCAAGTATGGTAGTAGTCCCAATCTCTTTGTTTGACCTTGGAGAAACATATTTTCGATGTTGGCGTTTGAGTGTTGCGCGCGAAAAACAAAATGGCCGCTGTCGCAAACACTTTTTTCCCATTTATCTAAGTAACCATTGGGATTACGAAAAAAGTTTTATATAGAAGTATTGCTAAATCAATTATACAGAGGAAAGCTTATTACAATTTTTTATGTAGAACTAACCGTTCTCTCAAAAAGTTTCATTTTATAGTTTCCAATAATAGAAATTAATATGTCTAATGATGAGAGATTTGCCAGTGCATATTAACATATTTGACACTATTTCTCGGGTCACTGGAAACAATAATTATAACTAAAACATTACAAACATAAATAAATTAACAAATACCTCCATCTCCCCTATATTTTACAGTATAGGTAGGCATTGGAAATTGAAAGAAAAAGTACCTATATAATTTTAACGTTTTCCTTTTTATTTCCTTCTCTTTCCCCTATCTGTGTACTGGCTGATGGAACCCATTCAAGGCCAGAAAAGGAAAAAGAAGTTAACATTTAATGAAGAAACTTATAGAAATACAGTAGTTACAGATTTATATAGACAAAGCACAGACAAGCGATACTTTTCACTTCTACAATGACATCTTTAATTAAAATCATCGTCACTTTCATTGCAAATCTCACTTAGATCCAAATCTTCATCATCGCCTTGCTCGCACTCTTCCATATCATCAATCACATCGGTCGAGATTACCTTCGCACTTACACATTTTGGTACACCGGAGTCCATTCGACTGACACGTACATGGAGGACAGCAACGCCTTTGGAAGCATGAGCAGCGACAAAGTTCCAAGATAAGCTCCGGAGCACAAGGTTTGGTGCAAGCAACTGGCTCATATGTGCTCCCTACTTTCTTCGATCCAAAATCTGAGGGTGGTGGGTTATTGGGATGCTGAATAAGGTCCTGATTCCACTCAAAACACTGAAGGTGGGCCATTAGCAAAGCCGGATTCAGTGCAGATCTTGTTGGAGGAAGGTTCTCATCTTGACATTGTTTCTGGGTGAATAACAACCATTTCACAGCTTCTATGTCGGTCAGTGTTGTTTTGGGGATATAAAGCTGACAAATGGACGCTTCTAAGTTAGCCCCGACATCTTCGGTGAGAGACAGTGCAGTCCCCAATGTAGCCAAAGCTTCTAGCAGCTTATCACTTGCAGAATTAAAAGTTTTCCACCATTTTATTTTACCTTTGCCAGCAAATGATCCTGTTACATATGCTCTTGAAAGTGCGTGTAATCCAGGAAGTGCAGGGGCTTTCAGAGGTCCAAGTGCTCTGTAAATTGAACCTAGCTGAACAAACTTTTTCATGCCATGGCCAAGGAAAAATGCAAACTCTTTCGAAAGTTGGGGATATCGTCTTAGTGCCAAAATTAGGACATCAGTATCGGGGGAGAATACATGAGTAGTTTTAAGTCCTTTCTGTGGTAAATATACTGCATGTAATATGATCTTTGTGTCCGCCTCCTCCTGCGTACTTGAAAGACTGGATACATTATCGCCATGTGATGAAGCTGCTTTGTCCCTCCAACTGATTACAAACCTTTTGTTATTGGTCACGCCAAATTTAAGAATCTGACCGGAAAGGAACTCTGTCAGTTCATCCTTCGTCTTATCGTGGGACAAGAATTTATTCATTGCTATACTTCCAATTTTCGTTTCTGGTCCGATTTTATGCTGGATTCGATCTGAGCCTTTTTGCCGAATCACTCTCATGGCTTTCTTCAACGAGTTTTCTTTGTAACAGTCGAAAACAACATGGACCTCACTGTAATTGCTGAATTTTTGCCCGATCTATTTGCTGAAGCTTAAATCGAGGTCACGGCATGTCTTCACTGTGCTAGGTTTGTGGTAGATGTGAAGAAGCGCCATGCCATCTATTATCGCAGCTTTTTCCTGTAGCTCCTCATTTTCTTCTAAAACTGCAGGTATGGTGGAAGCATGATCATTATCGTTTTCTTCGGCAGGTATAATTTGCATTGATTCAAGAGCAAGTTTGTACTTAGCTAGACAATGGTGCATACTCCCGTTAAGTTTCTGGGAAATGGTTAGTCCTGCATAAAAACTTATAACCTTTTTTGTGTAAAATTAATTTAGCAACATTTTTTGTATAAAACTTTTTTCGTAATCCCAATGGTTACCTACTTAGATAAATTGGAAAAAGCGTTTGCGATGTGTTTTTCACGCGCAGTACTCATGCGCATGATTTTTGAAGTGCCAACATCGAAATTATGTTTCTTCATGGCCTAACAAAGAGATTCAGACTGCTACCACACTTGCATCATCAAGGAGCCCACGGGAGCCTATTTTTGTACACTTGGCAGGAGACTATAAGGAAACTCCTTTCATCGTTTTCGGGTCGGGAATTTTACCATTTTTACTGCTTCGCTTACTATACTAATAGTCGGCCATACTAATCTATATATGAAATTTTTCTGTCAGAAGTCATAATATTTATTAGGTGTTCTCCCAACTGCAAATTTTTTGTGTTGATAAAAATTTTATTTAAAATACCGTGATAACATTTTGAAGTAAAATTGTTATATCATCTAACCTACATAAAGTTTGCACGAACCTCAAAGACTCACTATATATTACAGTTTAGATATCTTGTACATACTTGTATTTTTATGTTCTTATGATCTGTATATATTTTGTATTTTGCATACGTATCAAAGATTTTAAGTTCAACAGAAATTATCGTGTTTAATAGACATTCGCTGTCGGTAACGCACTACTACAACTTTTATTCTTTTCATAATAGTCTTATTAAAATACCTCAATAACATTTTAAGACAAAACTGATATTTAGTCTAACTTGCATACAGTTCGCTTGAACCTGAAAGACGTACTGTGTTGCAGTTTAGTTATCTTGCGTACTTTTGTTTTTTTTATATTCTTAATCAAAAACCTTTGACCTTTAAAGTTAAAATAAAATATAGTTTATATATAAATATGTAAATAGATGTATATATCATATACCATATTTTAGGGTAAAATTGATATATCATCTAATCTACATAAAGTTGGTTCGAACCCGAGAGACACCCTGCATATTGCGGTTTAAATTTTTTTTGCATTTTCATATTTTTGTGTTTAATAAAAAACCTTAGTAACATTTTGCTCTAAAATTAAAATAAAAGCTGTTTCACATAAAAATGAGAGTTTGCAGTCCTCTGGTGATCACCCTGTATGAGGGATGTGGCCCAATTTCAATAGAGAATATTTTACTATGCTGTTATATATAAGTACCAAATTTGAACGAAAAATTTTAAGTCTAACAGAAGTTATCGTGTTTACAAGAAACGGTCTACACACACACATACACATACACACACAGACAGAAATTTTTATTCTATATTTAAATTCAGTCTGTTAAGAAACGGATTTCTGTACAAAATTATTTTTTCTACGGTGACATTTGTTTCCGGTTATAATATACCTGTTTGATTAAATCAAACAAACAACAAAACCCAACAAAATAATAATAATAATGAAAATACAATCACAGCAATAAACACTATTGCTGTTTCGTAGTTACCTACAGCTTTTGAATTGTCGATTGGCTTAAAAGCGGTATCGCTAAAATGGACAGAAAGACGAAAAAAATCCTAACAATTGGCGGAATTCATCATCCGGAAGCACATGTGCTCGGGTTATAAGGCAGAGGTCGTGGAGGTCGTGGATTAATAGAGCTAGAATCTGCTTATGACTCATCTATAATGGAACTGAGCGCGTATATCCTACAGGGGAAGAACAAATTCACACGGCTAGTTAAAAAGCATGTATTCCATCCAGAAAGAAGCGCGTAAAATCCAGGAAGAATATCTGGGGACCGAAACCAGAAGACCAGTATCGAAGAGAGAAAAATAGAAGTACTCAGCGCGTAAAACTGATGCAGTTCGTGGCATTCTTTGTTGAATAGGTTATAAACCTTTTTGCTTGTCTTTGGCCTGGAGTATTCCTCCAGTAGAACTTCTTTTGTTCCCTTTCCCATTTGTGGACCTCCTCCGTTATGTGTCCCTTAGATAAGCCACAGAACGGTTCGGGTCCGAAAAATGGAGCTTCAGCCCCCTTTCTTGCGAGGCTGTCAGTTAGTTCGTTACCTTCTCTTCCCTCGTGATCTGGCACCCACTTCAAAGCCAAAACTATTCAGTTATTAGAGTAACGATACACAAACTATGCCAAATATTACTGACATTTACTGAGGTCTTTATGAGCAAAATATTACAAATATTACTTGAAATTTGGTGAGGTAGTTATGTGCAAAATATGACTAAAAATATTACCAAAAAAGGGCTTTTTTGGCCCATCCGTGGTAAAGTGTGGAAGCCATATTTTTTTTACTAATTTTGGGGTGTTGAAAACGAAGTCGTTTTGGCGAAAAATCTCCGGAACACATTAAAAAACCACCCTTATTTGGGAGCGACATTGGAATTTTACAGAAAATTCTCTTAAAATATTAAGTTTCGATAACTAAGTAGGAGAAGAAGTAAAAAAATCAAATTCATCCCTTCAACCTTCTTCGTCGTTCTTTCACCACCCCCCAAGAAGGTTGTAAGCTACTCTAACTACTATATAGTTATTTACATATTTTTAAAAAAACCAGAACACCTCATTGAGTGGTTACTATCAGAATATAATGATCTGATTACTTCTGAGTACACTCATGCGCCTCCTCACCCCCAAGAGGGGTGGGTTTCACCTTCTCAGGGATATTGATCAGTTTTAATTACAAAAAAAATCCTAATACACAGTTGGATGATTTTTTATCATATTAAGGTGACTTGACCAATTCAGATCACTCCTGAGTATTTCTTACCCCTCTAAGGAGGGGGTGTAGGACTTTTTTGGCCCGTCCATGGTAAAGTGTGGAAACCATATTTATTTTTTATTAATTTTGTAGTGCTGAATACGAATCTGTCATCCGAATTGGCTAAAGACATCGGGAAGACAGTAAAAAACAACTTTTATTTGGGGATGGCATTGAAATTGATATAAGAACTTGCAACAAAACATTATTCTTTAGTGCAGGAAATTCTTTCAAATTACTCAGTTTCGTTAGGTAAGTAGCAAAAATTCTAAATTGGGTAGATTTGAAATTTGAGGGGGCCACAAAATGAAAAAAGATTCCCATTCTAGCAAACAAAAACTATTTAAATACTAAATAATTTTTTACTATAAAAATCAAGCAATATTTTTTAAAGGGGATATTGACACTCCCTTCTTAGTGGGGTAAGAAGTATTCAGGAGTGATCCGAGTTGGCAAAGTCACCTTAATATGATAAAAAAACATCCAACTGTATTAGGATTTTTTTTGTAATTAAAACCAATCAATATCCCTGAGAAGGTGAGACCCACCCCTTTTGGGGGTGAGGAGGCATATGAGTGTACTCAGAAGTAATCAGATTATTATATTCTGATAGCAACCACTCAATGAGGTGTTCTGGTTTTTTAAAAATATGTAAATAACTATATAGTAGTTATAGTAGCTTACAACCTTCTTAGGGGTGGTGAAAGAATGGCGAGGAGGGTTGAAGGGGTGAATTTGATTTTTTCTACTTCTCCTTCTACTTAGTTATCGAAACTTAGTATTTTAAGAGAATTTCCTGCAAAATTCCAATGTCACCCCCAAATAAAGGTGGTTTTTTTAATACGTTCCGGAGATTTTTCGCCAAAACGGGTGGCGGATTCGTTTTCAGCACCCCAAAATTAGTAAAAAAAGATGGCTTTCACACTTTACCACGGATGGGCCTTTTTTTAACAATACTCTTTATTGAAACTCATATAGTGGAGTAAAAAACAGGGGAAAAGTCGCTTCCTTCTCGAGTTTTTTTTTAATCTTAGAACAAACTGAGACATATACCATTTCGTTAAGTATGTCGATGTTCATTAGAAATCATAAAATACGACATTTTTTAGTGGTCACGGACATTGTTATTTTTAAAAAGGTGTGAAATTTTGTTTCTTTTTTAATCATGTTTTTTTGAACATCTAATGCCATGTCTCAAAACGAATGGATATATCCACGTGAACTTTTTTTTGTTGTAAAACACACACTTAAGCGCTTCTATCTGTGTGTCGGATCGTTAATTAAAACATTTTTAAGCATGTTTAAAACTTAGATAACCTTGAAAGTTCAGAAAATACGCAGTCAAATTTTCACTAAGCTACAAACTTTTTTGTTTTTGGAAATTTTGTATAACATGCTGCGAAGAAAATAAAGCCAAAAGACCAAAAAAGTTTTTGATAGCATAATTCTTAATGTGTCTTTGATAGTTTAGGTACAGTGATTTTTTTGGAACGCGCGAATTGTAGAAATTGGGTATTAATACGCCCGCGTCCACAAAAACTAACTAGTCTCAGGGCGGTGTACGATCAACGTTATTCGTTTTCGTCGAAGGTCAAATTATAAAACCGCTGCCCAAGGAATCACTACTTTTTTTTTTTTTAACTGTTTAACGTCGGCCTATTTCCGCTACCAGGGCCTATCACCGACGCCAGGAGACGAGCTACCCCCAACCTGGAAATTTTGCCGAACCTCTTCCCTTAAGAAGAGTAGGGATCTTTTTCTTGCCTAACATTTAATAGACAAGGGACCGCCTGCTTTACATCCCCTCCGAAGGATGGTATATCCACTACGTAATCCTCGTCTGAAATTACGTAACTTCCGAGTATACACGAATCACTACTTCCACATCCAGATCTTCTATATAAGTATCTCACAACGAAAAAAATTTGAATGTGGAAATAATTGTTTATGGAACTTTAATAATAAAATATTTGAAATCGTCTACCCCAAAAACCTATAAAACGATATGCCACATCGGTAGTGGGGCTGAGGGTGGAGGTAGTAGTGGTGAATAAAGTAAAAACTTGAGGCCATTGGTTCTTGTACACACACTAAATGACAATTTTATTTTTTTCGCCCCCTTGAATAATGCTATTTGCAGCGGCGGCTGGTGAAATTTCAATATTTTTTTTCTCGTCTGTGGCGCATGGGACCCATACGAAATTTGGGAAATAACATCTAGAGAAGTACTTCTCTAATGACCCCTAAAAAATTTTGAAAAAGCAGTTTGCAAAAAAATTTTTGAAAATTTGCTAGCCTCCCCTGGGTCTGTTTACTTTTATTTTTTTTTGTCATATGCATTTGACTTTTCATAAAAATGCATCGACAGATTTTAGAGTTTGTGAAAATATTTTCATTACTAACTGAAATACAATGAACTGAAATTTTGTAATTTACAATTTAACAAATTACAATATTTCAATTCGCTGTATCTCAGTTAGTAATGAAAATATTTTCACAAACTCCAAAATCTGTCGATGCATTTTTATGAAAAGTCAAATGCATATGACAAAAAAAAAAAAAAGTAAACAGGGGTCCCTAGACCCAGGGGAGGCTAGCGAATTTTCAAAAATTTTTTCGCAAACTGCTTTTTCAAAATTTTTTAGGGGTCATTAGAGAAGTGCTTCTCTAGATGTTATTTTCCAAATTTCGTATGGGTCCCAAACGCCATAGACGAGAAAAAAAATATTGAAATTTCACCAGCCGCCGCTGGCTATTTGCCTATTTACCCCCATTTATCCCCCAACCCTTTAACAGAATGATCTAGTTCCAGATCTCGTTAAAATACATAGGTACGTGTACCAAATGTCAAGTCAATATCTTAAACGGTTTTGTGTTTGAGTAATCGTGCGCACAGACAGACCGACAGACAGATTTTTTTTTTTGCTCGAACTTAAAATCTCGACGTTTCATGACATTCTAAGCCTATTTGGACAATACAAATTTTCAAAAATATTTTTGTCGATACTATACTTACACTGGATGTGGAAGTAAAATGTGTAACGATATTCTTTCCCTTATTACCACTTGTATTATATTGTAGAACATATGGCCATTGTGCGAATTGTGCGTGGATTATCTGCTAAAAAAATATTTAAGATAAAAAGCAATCTAAGTTTCATTGTAAAATCGAGTGGATTTTATGTGGCGTAGTAATAGAGGAGAACGATAAACTTGTGCACAAGCCATGGAAACGGGGTTTCTATAATTACATCTGCGGAAATTAAAAGAGATTTAATTTAGGATATTTTTTTCTTTTGTTACCTAATTTAGGCGAAAATAACACGTTTACACAATTATTGTGTGGATCTAGGGTAAAAATGCAATGAATGTGAGTTTCGGATAGGGACTCTGACACAGGAAATGTCCGATACAAATATTAAGATTGCCACGTTCAAAAAAAAGTGCTTTAAGAAACTGTCTTTTCTATTTAGCTCCAATAATAACGCAAAAAAAGGAAAACTCGATAGTTTACTTTTTATCAAAACACTCCAAAATTATTACTTTTCCTAAACTTCTGTTTATGGAATTTTATTAGCCCCCTAGTTGCGCAACTTTTTTTCCATTTACTATAATATTATTTTTTACTGTTTCCGAGATCCCAATGCAATGCATTTTTATCCCAGATACTCTATTTAAGATTTTTAATTCCTTTTTGCCTTCAACCTTAGTCCTTAATGCGCCACTGGAAAAAATAAGTTATCCTTTCAGATCCTGAAACGTGATAAAACAGTCCTAAACATAAAAAAATAATAATGAAAAGTTCCGTTACACACAATACATAATCATTATTATTCTTAAGTGCCGCGCGCGTACGCTTCGACAATTCCTCCATACTAAAAAATTCGTAACTAGCTAACTATTGCTAATAATGACAATATTTTTTTTCTAAAAACTTTTTTAGTCTATTGACTTCATTTTCTTCATAATATGTTACATAAAATTTTCAAGAACAAAAAAGTTCCTCGCTTACTGAAAATTTGATGGCGTATTCTCTAAACTTTCAGGGTCATCTACGTTTTTGGCATGTTCACATTTTTTTTAATTAGCAATCCTATATATAGAAAGAAGCGCTTAAGTGTGTGTTTTATAACAAAAAAAAGTTCACATCGATAGCTCAATTCATTTTTGAAATATGGCAATAGATGTACAAAAAACATGATTTAAAAAAAAATTAAATTTTACACTTTTTTTTAAATAAGAATATCTGTGACCACTAAAAAATGTCGTATTTCGTGTTTTTATGTGTAAAATTATGTTGTCGGTAATACCCACTGTGTCTGATCTTGTTCTAAGCTGATAAAAAAAACGACACAATTTTACCTCTGTTTCTCTGCTCTAATATGTAAGTTATGACGAACGGTCCTGTTAGTTCTCTTGTCTCGGGTAAACAACCCCCAATTATTTTACTGTCCGGTGGACGTTGTGTTGATGAACCGGATCCCTTGTTAAGAGAATATGATTCCGCTTACCTTTGGTAGTGTTTGAATATCTTTTACCGTCCTACCAGGGTAGCGTAATTCGATGTGATAGCAGCCACAGGTTGTAGACAATCTACGTGGAGTTTAAGGTAACGTGACGAGATCCCCAGTACCATACAAGCACAATATGACAGACTTATAAAAGTTCCAAGTAAAACGTAGAGTAACAGATCCAAATAAACCACGAACTACAGATCCAAATAACTCGTAAATTAACACATCCAAAAAAATCATAAACTAACAAACAGATCGAAACTCGATACTCGTAACTTAACAAACAGGTCTCGATACTCGCAACTTAACAGACAGCCCTGCAATAAAATAAGTAACCTAAATTACCAATCTATTTCAACCTCAAGTGGGTTTCAGGACGTACCTGAGATGTGATGTGGGTTGAAAGAGGTCCTTTGTTGTTGCCCACTAAACATTTTACTATTCCGGAAATGTTTCTGAAATGAATGTACTGAAACATGAAACGTTTTTAGAAGTACGACAGAAACGTTCTAGACTCATTGCAGAAACTCAAGATGTCCTACCTAAGAAACGTTTTAATGAAACATTTCAAAAGACACGTGCCTGACACATTTATGAATATTTACAAAAATGTTTCCGACGTCTCAAAAAATGCATATACAATATGAAACGTTCCTGGAACTGTTACAGAAACGTTTCAGATATATTGTAGATACTAGAGATGTCCTACCCAAGAAACGTTTCAAAGAAACATTTCCTTCGGGAAAGGTCGCTATAAACCAGAGATGTGCTGAGAAAACTTTCCATATTTAATAAAAGTCCGTAAAAGTCATGTAAATAATATAATTGTATGCACTCATTTAGTATCGCATCATCACGAATCAGATTTCACCATAAAATAGGCTATCAATATACCCCATGGAAAGTTAGAAGGAAAACTTCCTGAAACTTTCGGAGTTTTCAAAATGGAAAGTTTCCAGGAAGTTTTCCTTCTAACTTTCCATTGGGTATATTGATAAGCTATTTTATGATGAGATTCGTGATGATGCAAGCTTCATTTTGATACCAAATAAGTGCATACAGTTATATTATTTACATGCCTTTTACAGACTTTTATCAAATATGGAGTATCCTCGGCACATCTCTGATATAAACATTATGAGACATAAAATTTCAATATCACCTAGTTAACTGAACTTTATTACCTAATGTCGAAATTGAAGCCGGTGTAAAAATAAACAAATAATGAATTGAAATATATTTTTAGGCGACTTCAATAAAAATATTAAGGTTCAGTTAACTGGGCGACCGTAAAATTTTATTTCATAATTTTTAGCGACCTTTTTGGAAGGGGGTTCAATTTTCTTTTTAACTTTCTAGTGTCTTCATCTTTACTTATCTTCACTGGGATGTCGATCCCATCAATCTTTCCTTGGCATTTAGATGTCTACAAATAAATAAAATTACCCAGTAAATATAAAAAAAAACATGTATTAGAAACACTTTTAAATATTTGTAAATTGTAAATATCTAAAAAAAAAAACAGTATATAAATATAAAAATATATAACAAAAGTATATCTTATTCCTCCATAAAATAAAATATCAGCTTCATAAATTCAAGTTGGCAGTTGCCCTCAAAAGTGGTTAACCATTAGGTATATTATCTTGTCTTCTATTTGATGAACCGCTATTGGGCCTGATATGAACCACCCCGATACTAAGTTTCGAATGTTTTATTCATGTACTAAGCCTTCGCCAGGGGCTGAAAAAGTCATAAAAACAATCACAAATTGAATGTACAGAACACAAATGAATATTTTTTAACCTTCTTCTCGTCCATTACTGGAAAAACAATGTATCTTTAAAAAACCACAGCACTTTAAGTATTAATAATAATTAACTGACCCGACACCCGCACTATTTTTTTTTATTTTTGATGCACACAGTGTCCTTCCAGGCATAAAGATAAAACTTACTTAACTGAAACAATAGCAAAACGCAAATAATGGCGTTGATGGTGCTTCTCTGCTCTGTACATTTGTCCATGTTAGAATCGTCATCGGTCGTATGTTTTCGTTTCTCATTTTCATAAATGAATTTCTACAATTTGACGTTTTAATTGATGCGTATTATGTGCAATAATCTACCAATACTGGTATGTTGACTTCTCGATTTGGAGTTGAAATTTCCAGTAATTATCATTACTAATTAGTTGCTGTAAAACAAATAGGCAGAATCGCATCGATCGTAAACGATTGTATACCATCCCTTCGTGTTTTTCGATAAATGTAATTCCACAACTTGCCGCATGGAGATGATCATAAAGTTTTTATGCTTTGCAGAGTTTACAAATATCAATATTTCAGATCTTTATATATATTATTATATTCTCCACATTATTCGTTGACGTCTAGTTTTCGAGTAATTACTTATTAATAACCAAGCATTCAGTATTCCAGACGGAATCTAAGTCGAGAATAGTTGTAATTTTACAAACAAGGCATTTTAAAAATGTGTCAGAAATATAACATATGTTTCTAGGAAATGTTTCATTTCTTCCAAATTACAATTTTTTCCAAACGTTTCATAAATGTTTCGTGTTTAGTGGGATATATATGAAATGTTTCTGCAAAATAACAAATATGAATTTCTGAAATGTGTCAGAAATATAAACAGATATGTTTCTAGGAAATGTTTCATTTCTTCCAGATTACAATTTTTTCGAAATGTTTCATAAATGTTTCGTGTTTAGTAGGTGAATGGCACTCCGAAGTTTTGTATTCGAAAGACGCCGCCACGTGCTTCAGAAAATTGATTTAATCCGGAAATCCGTAGTTGTATCTCCCCAAAAACGATACTCAAATACCAAAATGGAAATACTACTAATTTTGTCGTGCTGAATACTAAATCCCATAAATGGAGCAAAACTTACAATATTGCTAAAACGTGTACTCGCACGACTCAATTTTCAAGCCAGTCAAAAAGGAAATGATCAAAAAGTTGTCCCCCTCTCAAATTGTAAAATTCTTGTAACTTCCGTCGGTACGTTCAAAATTTCCACTTCACGGCGTACCCCAGAACCCAGAATATATTTTCTTAACTTCGTTTACATCCACAAATATTATCGTAATATACTCCGAAGGCCGTCCTTTCTTAAGTCTACACACCATTGTGGAAGCTTTACCAAGGCGGTTTGCAACGCGCTGTCTCAAAGAATACCCAACGCACTCATCAAGCTACTTCCTGTACCAACAGCCCATTTAATGGCCGAAGTAAAACATCAGGTAGCGCTATTAGGCAACCAATTATACTCGTTTTGGGAGCCGAAGGAAATCTAGTTGCATATGATATCTTAGGAAAATCTATCAATAAAATTTGAGAAAATACGAAATTAGCGCCTAAAATTCCGACGATAAATGTGAAAATGGACTGTAACAACACATATATTTTAGTAGGGTCTGAACATTATAAGGGTACAAGCAGTATTTCTACATATCATAGATGGCGCTGTCCGCATATTTTATTGACATATTTTTTGTCATAACTTTTTATTATTATTTTGAGTCCGTATGTCTAAACATTATGATACAATAACTAAATTGGCAAAAATAAGGTTTACTTGTTTCATATCAATAAAACGAATCGTTTTCAATAAAATCGCATTTAAATATTTCAGCGCAACGGTGGATTGGGTATTATACATCTGATCATATTTGGCCACAACAAAGCCCAGACGTTAATCCATTGGATTTTTTTCTGGGGCCACATGAAATTCAACATATACCGGCTATACTAGATAAGAATTTTCAAGAAAGATTATAGTGGAAGGAAATAAAATTAAAAATAATATTGATTATTTCACTCATCATTGATGCTATAGCCAATAGCCCGTCGGGCAGAGCGCGAAAAGCCTTCTCTTTCTTGACCTACCCAATACTGAAGTATAACCAGATGGGACCTTCACTACTTATTAAAGCATGTTTTTTTACATAGGAACTCAAAATTGACGACACTCTCCAATGGTCGAGACGGAAGATACAAGAAAAAAACTAAAAAAAAAGAAATTTAGAAATTTCATTTTCAATCAAATATAACTTTAAAACTAAAGCAGATAAAAATAAAATTTTTGTTTGATTTTGACAAGTAAACCTTGCCTTTTAAGTTGAAGTATAATTTATTGCAATAATAAAAAAATTAACATAGAAAAACTGGCAAAATTCAAAAGGATACACAAATCAGCAGCATTTTTCTATTTCTTAACTCGTCATAACTCGCTTATATAATGAGCGATTCAATTTTTTCTTTCACCAAAAACTGCCAAATTTAATAGGCTTCATTTTGTCTCGATTAATGCTAGATCTAATTTTTTAACTAAAAGCGCTACAGCCCTTTAAACACAACGAAGCACACTACGGCGAGGCTTCCTCTCTCGCCCCCGCTACTCTCTCGGCCCATCAAGAAACGTATCGGCTGCTCTCCTCATTATTGTCTGGATAAGTATTAATAAGTGTATATACTATTTTATTTACATTTAGGCTATTACAGTTTATGTATAGGGTAGATTCATTTTTATTAGTGAAGAAAAACTACATGTTTGTTTTGCGAAACTGCTGAAAACAGCGAAAAAAAATCTAATGATAAAAAACCAACTGTTACTGGCATCAAGTCTATTATAAATTGTGCAAATGAAAGAAAATATGCTGTTTCATTAAAATTTTTATAAAAGTGGTGGCACTTATTTGCACACCCATCGATACCGATTTCATTATTCTTGTAGGACATCTTTTTGTAATAATAATAATATTAGCAGAGGCAATATGTATTGTCTGTGATATTTGTAACGAGATAAAAAATGCAAGTGAGCCTTCATGTAGTTATAATAAAGAAGAAAAAAATTAGTTTAAAATAAAATGTCATTGTCTGATTTGTGGAAAATCCAGAAAAATTAAGAATAAATTAAGAACATTTTTAAGTAGCAATTTGTACAGGAACGGGTGCGGAAACTAGAAAGCTGCAGTGTCGCATTGTGATACAGAAGTACAAGGCAGGTTACACATTTATTCAGATTTATTTGGGCTGATGAAAATTATTATAAAATTTGTTATGCAAAATATATTAGCAAAAAAAAATTAAATGTATACAAACTAAACAACTGAAAGAAAAAAATGAATTTAAAGTAGTGTTAAACATCTTATTCAGGGAGGTTTACCTTGCTGTTTTGCAAAAAAATAATTCTTAACTTTAACATTTCTAAAAACACGCCTTAATGATATATTTGAAGAAATGACGGAAGAAAAATTAGATTATTATAGCAGCGGAAATATAAGAAAGATATTAGAAAAACATCTAAGCAAACAAAGTGTTTTGCGAACACAAAGAAAATACAACAGTTCATTCAAGTGATAATAAAGCTAAAAGGATTTTTGTTGTCAGTCACAACTGAATCAGGCGAAGAAAACTTGGTTCATGAGAATGAATTGACAATTCTTGATAAAGCTGCCGGTATCTTAAGTGAAGCTGCAGCTGGATATTTTAAAACCCTTTCGGGACGGCAGCGGACTGCGCTTGCGGATTTGTCCGTCTGCAGCCGCGACTGTAGCTTTTTCAAATACGTACGGCTTAACAAACTCAACATTTTTATGAATTTAGAGGAAATATCAATAAAAAATGCTCATAATAGAAATATAAGACTTTTATTTACCACACATAAAATATAAATATGTACACTAGCAATTAAAAAAAAAAAATGAACTAACGGTGGGAGGAGTAAGAAAAGGGTTAAACCAACAATGTGTAATGGGCGGATACGTATGTTTTCAGTAATTAAGTGCTCCTCTTGTCGTTCGTAGATATCCGGTTTCCGCCGCGAAAGGGTTAAAGCTATAACAAGTAAAATTGAAAATATTTAAAAACCCCCGATCAATATATCTAATCGTACCAGTTTCATATGACCGAATCAAAATGATACCATAATTGTCTGCACATTTTCAATTTTACTTCAATCGGACAATTTCTAGAGAAGTTCAACATGACGAATTCAAGATGGCGACCAAACATCGAAATCTAATATGGCCTATAACCATCTCGACAAAATACTCTTTCAAATAAAAAAAAACTACATCAAAATCGGATCACCCGTTGAAGGATATGAAGCCACAGACAGACAGACAGACAAACAAACAAACAAACATACAAACATACGCGTTAAACTTATAACACTCCTCTTTTGAGGTCGGGGATAAAAAAAAACGCGACTACTAATCTAAATGAACATAAATGTAAACAAGAAGTTTCAGATTTGTTATAAACATTTATGTCGTGGATACTAAATATGCCAGGACAGACAAATTTGATTTAAACGTTATTCCTATAGTAATGCAATTTATATTAATAATTGGTACGAAAAAAAAAATCACCTTAGGCCATTTTTTTTAATCCTTTACATATTACTACATGTGTATTGTGTCATCAGAAGAAAAAAAACTTAATGACATTCTTTATTCTTTTGGCTATGGTTATTCCTACGATGAAATACGGACATTTTTAACGTCTTTAGCTAGTCACGTATTAGTAAAAACTAGTGACGACATTTTTATACCACCTGGAGTTCCTCCAGTAAGTTCTGAAGAAAATCGATAGAATCGATAATTTTGATTAAAACGAAGACATGCTAGATGGAAAAAATCCCACTTGGAATAGCATTATTTAAAAAAGAGAACAGCCTATTTACACAAGCATATTTAGATGGTCTATCCAATTTTAACCGATTTTAACCCTTCCAGTTTACATGAAAACAAAAATATAGTTATGTACAAAAATCCAACTAATCGTTCAGAGCCTCTACGAGTTAGTGAAAGCATGGCAAATAATTGTTTTGATTATGTGGTTACCTCTGACCCTTTATGGAAAATATTAAAATATACGAGACAAAGTAAAAACTTTACTAGCTGGCATAAGTTTAACAATGACATATCTGAAAATCAGTTAATCTCTGTCTGATATCTATTATTTTCCATTTATTAACGCACCACCCGCGTTGTACGACACCATATATAATGGATTATTACAACTAGTATCATATTATTCAATTTGATTTGTTAATTTCATCATCTTACAATAAAGGAAAATTATTCTAAAGCTTTTGTTACGGCCACTGATGGAAGCATTGCGCGATTTCTGGCGAACGCGGGATGGGCCGGGAACGAGAGGGGAAGCCTCACGACTCCGCCGCCGTAGTGCGCTTCGGTGCGTTTAAAAGGCTGTACCGCTTTTATTTACAGAGCTAGATCCAGCATTAATAAAATGAAGTCTATGAAATTTGGCAGTTTTTGGTGAAAAAAACATTCGAATGGCTCAATACATAAGCGAGTTACAACGAGTTAGAGCTTTCAAAAAATTTGTGTACCATCTAAATTAACGTCAATTCTCTAATGTTAAAGTTATTATTTTTGTAATAAATTATACATCAAATTAAAGAGAATCGTTTGTACTATAAAACTAAAAAAAATATATAATTCTATCTTTTTTCGTTTGAAAGTTATTGGTGGTTGAATTTGAATTTTGTTATTTTCATTTTTTTTAGTTTTTTTCTTGTAACTCCAGTCTCGACCAATGGAGAGTGTCGTCAAAAGTGATTTCCTATGTAAAAATACCTGCGGAATAAAATGAAATAGGTTTTATTTGGTTATACCTCGGTATTGGGTTAGTGAACGCTAGAGCCAGCCATCCGACGTACTACAATGAGAGCCCGTTTTTTCACAACATTGCACCAATCAAACGTCATTATTAATGGTAATCCAACACCTAGATCGGCTTTTGACAGTACCAACATGCAAAATTTATCGCTCTAATTTTTTGTGTCGCTGTAGCGGCAAATATTGCGATAATTTTTTGACGTTTTGTTTCGTGAAATGTTTTCGGCAAATAGGGCAACTCGAGCTTTTTAATTTCTTCTTCTCTAGCGTGTTACTGATTATTAACGTAAATTGTAGTATTGTATTATATACTTAGTAATATAATACAATACTAAAAACACCACATAAGTTGACAACTTCCAATTTAAAAGCGAAGGCTGAACCTTTATAGGTTCGGGACACAAGTTATACACAGTTTTCAATGGCTTATAATACCTAACGTTATTACAAAACAATTTTCACAACTAAAATTAAATACAAATGCCTACGAAGCAAACAAATCAATTATTTGAAAAATTCACTCTTTACACCATTAAGTTACAATATCTATGGTTTAACCTATCTTAATGGGGAACAATCCAAGCCAGTATATCCGACAGATTACACCATGCGTACTCGGTTTAGTCATTCTGAACTTGTCATATAATAAAACCTGTAATAGTTTAAATTTCCTGTGTTGGAACACTTTGGTACACAGCAACATGCTTTCCTTTTATATGTTTTTCTAATTAATTTTGTTTATTCAAAGAGATACTGTTCGTATTGACATTGGATATAACATAACCCCAACAGCGCGAACAACCCACATACCTAGAAAGTTATATGAAACAACCGAGTACGGCCGCTGCACTCTGGCGGAAATGATAAAAAGAAATATTCCCCATTGTCACTGCCATTACATCATTTATACCTTCTTTGTTTTTTATTAGATGAGTTGTTTTGGAAATGCATTTTTATGTGACGTAAATGATGAAATTGAAAATAAAGGTCAGTAAACTCTAAAAACTTACAAGAAAACGTCTGAAGGCAATTAATTACAAAACATAATATTGAAGATATACTTAATGAATTATTTATTCGTGAAATATTCTCCCCAAATACTACTCGTGCTTTTAAATTTTATCTAAAAATTTTTGTTCAAGCTCAGTTGCCAAAAAGGTAATACAACTCGCTTTCGAAATTTTCGATAAAATTTTAAGCACTAGTGATATTACACACGATTATTTTTTTGTATTAGAGAACACAGAGAACTTTCTTTAAATGCCTGCAAGTGTAATAAGAATAATTAGAAAAATTAGTTTTGATTTAAATGACTAGGGGAATTTGTTGTTGTTTAATCGAATTTCACAAAGAAATCGGACCGATATATACTCTACCAGAATCAGAAATGGAGGAATCAGAAGACTCAGAAGAAGAAGATTTGTAGAAGCAGAAATACAAAAATCGGAGTACAAACAGCAGCGACACAACGCGACAACATATCTCACAAGAAGACCCAGAAGAGGCAGAAGTCCAGAACGAAAAATATAAAAATAAGGGAGCTTCAACGCCCCCTCACGACACAATGCGGTAAAGCATCTCACTAATACCTACACCTCCCATCCCACATTCCTTTACCATGCGCCATGTGGCTCTCGCTGCTGGCAACAAGCATGACCTTGGTTCAACCCAGCGTGGACGTAGCAGGCCCAGCTGTATAATTTGGGAGTGGCAGCAATGCCTACCGCGCACTGGTAAATCAATCAATTAATCAAAGATTAGGGGGATTTGTTAAGTTTCTGAAATATACCTAAAACGAAAATTTATTTTCTTTAAAAACGCACTTTTGAACTAAGGTACGTTGGATTTAGTCACTAAACTGGTTCAATAATATCAATTTGACAAACGATACTTGATCGAATATCATCTTGTATGATGGCTCTTGGCATGCGCTGAAATATTTAAGTGCAATTCTATTGAAAATGGTTCATTTTATCGACATGAAACAAGTAGACCTTATTTTTCTAAAATTAGTTTTTGTATGATAATATTTAGTCATACGGACTCAAAATAACAGTAATAAAAAGTAATGAGAAAAAAAATATGCCGACATCATCTACGATATGTAGAAATACTTATATCTTCATAATGTTCGGACTTCCTCAAAATAAATGTGTACCAATTTTCAGCTTGATTAGTCGTTTGTTTTCTGAAATATGCACATTACAAAATTTAAAAGGTCTTATAATAACTTCTTAAGGAAGCAGCTTTGGACTAAGGTTATGTTTGGTTTAATCGGCCCTATTTGACCTCGGAAAGCTATGGTTAAGCTGGGTTCCTTTACTTTTCGGACACCCTGTATATAGAGGGAGTTGGGTAGCTTTGAGGGCTCTTGCATCATACAAGGTGACCTCTAAGCTGGTGCTGAACTGTCGAAACATTTTGACTGAGCTATGCGAACACCAAGATTCGTAGAGTATAAGGTTTCCTAATATTCTGCTTTTAGGCAAGACTTGAGTGCGGCGATGAAAAGTCAGACTGTCCTTGTTCTTCAAACGCGCAGTAGCTGCGCAGTTATTTCACTCTAGAAGAAATATGGTCTGAAGTATACATTCTACAACTTATCCCGATTACCACTATGCAAAACGTAAACAAAATAAGGAGGATAATTACCCCCTACCTCAAGCGGGTCACTGCGAGCTCGTTCCAGTTACGAGTTCTTTCCATAATTATTAACATTACACAAATTCTTACAATATTTTGAATCAGGCCCTGCATCTGGTGTGATTTCACACCAGCTGCTCATTGGCTAATGACAATGACATTTTTTGGTGGGGATCTTGAGTTACGAGGCAACCTTACTCTAAAAATCTTGTGCGAACACAACTCAGTTAAACTTATTCGGGTGCCCGAACACAGTGGCGTCAAGGGCAACGAAGAAGTAGGCCGTTTGCCGGCTGAAGGGACAAAATCTCTTTTTCCAGGCCCGGAGCCAGCCCTCGATCTGCTAAGAAGCCTGATTCAATCAGAGCTGCAAGACTGGGCTATGGCACAGTTTAACAAGTATTGGGCTCAGGCCCCCGAAATGACGAGTCGAGAATCCGTATAAAGTGGCCTTCGACTGATTCTGCGTAAAGTGGCTGCTTGGGCTAGATAGAGAACGATTGAGATGGATGGTAGGC
Source organism: Rutpela maculata (assembly GCA_936432065.2). Taxonomy (NCBI): domain Eukaryota; kingdom Metazoa; phylum Arthropoda; class Insecta; order Coleoptera; family Cerambycidae; genus Rutpela; species Rutpela maculata. The sequence goes on from OW386293.2 coordinate 99,284,406, forward strand.
CTGATAACAGGACACTGCCCTCTGAACAAGCACCTGTACAATGCGGTTGAAAGATGATCCTACTTGTCGGATGTGTGGAGTTGAGGATGAAACCATTACTCATATTCTATGCCATTGTGCACCAATAGGAGCGTCAAGGTATTTCGGAAGGCAGTTTCCATAGCCGGAGGAACTACGGGATCTATCCTGGAAAGGTCCAGAGGCGGATTTATACTTCTGCCGCCTAGGGGCTAACGGCAACTTGCCGCCCCCACCCCCTTCCCACTCTCTGCTCCTTGCCCTCAGCACTAAAAAAACCGCTGCCCAAGGAATCACTACTTCCACATCCAGATTTTCTATCCAAGTCTCTCACAACGAAAAAATTTTGTATGTGGAAATAATTGTTTATGGAAGTTTAATAATATAATATTTGAAATCCTCTACCACAAAAACCATAAAATGATACCCCATATCGGTAGTGGGGTAGGGGTGGTGATAGGGGGGTGGTAGTGGGGGTGGATAAAGTAAAAAAATATTTTGAGATTTCTGGTTCTTGTACACACACTAAATCACAATTTTTTTCATCCCCTTTAATAATGGGGTGGGGGTGGTAATGGGGGTGACTAATGCCAATTTTTTTTTGAGACCTTAGCTTCTCTTGTATATACTAAATACCAATTTTCTGGACTCTTACCTGCTTGATTTAGCTATTTACCCCAAATTTACCCCAATTTACCCCCCAACCCTTTGACGGAACAAGATGAAAATATAATCTAGTTCCAGATCTCGTTAAAGTACATAGGTGTACCAAATTTCAACTCAATATCTCAAACGGTTCCAGAGTAAACATGCGCACAAGAAAAAGTTACAGACCGACAGGCAGACAGACAGACAGACAGAATTTTTTTTCTTAAAATCTCAACGTTTCATGACATTCTAAGCCTACTTGAACAATAAAAATGTTTTTGTCGTTACTATACTTCCACTGGATGTGGAAGTAATTATAGTCCCTCTACACCTCACCTCCCCTTTCAAAGGGAAAACTTCCTCTTCGCTCACTAGGCGTCTATTGGGTACTGAGTTTAGGGGCCCGCCAGATATCTTGATAAAATTTCTCCCCCTCCCGCTTATCAATTATTAAGCGCGGGGGGGCGCCAGTGAATTTGGTACCGGGGCCCATGATTTGATGCGTGGGGGCCTGACGCTCACTTCTTTTTATTCTTTCTCCCCATTGACTTGTCATTAGCACAAAGCATAAAATCATTAGTACCAGCACCAGCCTAATTTTGTTCAACAGATCGACATATATGTTTATTTTATCATATTATGAGAACTAGAACAAGATAAAATTTGAAATAAACTTTGGTATGCATTTAAAATGTTATTTATTTAGACGTAGACATAGTTATAAAGTGATTTCTCGTAATTTCATACAACGTCCTCAAAACATGTTATTTTTATTTTTAGATTGGTTAACGTTTTTATTTGTTTTTATGCCCTTGGTATTTTTCAAAAAATTTGCCGCCCCGGGCTACAGCCCTTATAGCCCCCCCCCCTAAATCCGCCATTGGAAAGGTCTGCTCTCCTACCTGGAGAACACTGGTCTTTTCTAACAACCGGCTCTACACTCGCGGCGCGAATACTCGCGAAGTTCACGGAGAGAATTCACGCCGTGAACTTTGCGCGGCGAATATGTTTCTCTACACTCTCCAGTTACGCAGTTTTCAAGAGGGGATAGATGTTGAAGTGGCTGCTGCAACTGCTATGACTGTGTGTATTGGAGTACTTCAGTTTTGTGCATATAAAGCATAAAAAAAATTAAGAAACCATGAAGAAAGAGAAGATTCGGCTTGATAACATTCTAAAAATTTAAGCTCTAGTTCGTTGTTCCCACTCATGTTTACTTGCACTTCCTAAACACAAGGACAGTTTATCAATATATATTACACTAATAATAAAAAATTAATCAACATCACCTCACTGGACTGAGCAACGAACGATGTCGTGAATGTAGAGATGCTTTCGCGTTCCCGGTATGCGAACATTGCGAACCGACTCTGAACGGGAACTACCGCGAAGATCCGCGAACAGGCGCAAAACCCATCTACACTCGCGTCCTTCGCGTTTCGCGGGCATTCGCGCCGCGAATGTAGAGCCGGCTTAAGGAATCCTAAATGCCGCAAATGTACAATGGACCGATAGGCGTGAGTACTGTGAATCTTAGGACCTGCTCGCGTTTCTAATAATAAAAAAATATTGAAGAGAGAGTTTACAAACGAACGTTCGTTTGAGGGGGTTTTACAAATGTTACAATGTGTTAAAAGCGAGTGAAAAAGGGTTAAAATGGGATATTTTCGCAACCGTATTTCTTGAATATGAATAAAATATGCACGACTGACATGAAAATGTCCGAAAATGTCCGATCACTCCGATTTTAGTTGGAAGATGAGTTAGAAGGTTGCCAGTGTTGCCACTTGTGCAAATTTTGGGTGCCGCAGTCTGATATTGTTAAGAATTTATTTAAAAATATTAAAACCATGACAAATTAAGATTTTTTTTTTAATAAATTGCTATAACATTAAGTAATTCAACAAATTGAAAATAAATTACGCACTTACTCTGTGTAAAAAAAAAAAAATAAAAAAGTCCGAAAAAATCCGAATTTATTCAAGGTCCGAAAAATGTACAACGTTAAGAAAAGTCCAAAAATCGGACAAAAGTCCGCCAATTGGCAACTCTGATGCATGGTATTCATTTTTTTAGGTATTTTAAAAAATTGAAGATTGACAAAGCATATGATGTAAGCAATTTGAAAAGCCATATTCTTTATTCGGCTTTTATTATTTCTCCCTATGTCGATATCACAGTTCCTAAAATATGCGAAGAGGATCCGTCTATATGTTCAAAGTTAAATTATTCTGAGATCGCAGAAACGGTAAGTAGATTAGTATGTAATAATAATAACGATTAATGATAAAGCAATAATGAAAATATTGAAGATAACATTATTTTTGGAAAATAAATAATAAAAGTACCTAGTTCACTTTTGTCGATTTATATGATACATAATATACAGTATTATACAGTCTGTTAAAACAAACTGAAATAAATTTTCCAGATCAGAGGCAACTGCTCCAGTTTGCTCAATTATTGTAGCTATAATGATGTGAACTTCACATGTTGTGATGAATTTTTGCCAGTCATGACAATTTATGGGCAATGCTTTGGCCTTAATAATTATGGAGCAAGGTAACATATTACTAAGTTCTTAGTATATTCTTAGACGATTACTTGAATCTCTGGAGCCAGGTGACTTTTGACACGCTATTGTTATATGCACTAAGAGATATTTTTATCATTTTATGGATGATAACAATTCACAAAATCGATTTCTGGCGGGTCATGATCACCGTTTAAAAATCAGTAGAATTATGTCATCGTTACAAGACTCAATTTTTGTGTACGACATCTTTCATGATTAAAATGAATGAAATAAGATCGCCAGAAATTGTGCGACGTCATGAAGCGCAGCCAGAAAAGTCACAATTATTGAGTCGAACTAATAGTAATTGCTTTTCTTGGTGCTAAGGATTTCGCGCAGTTGGTGATCTTGGTGCTGGTTTCTGCGTCTTCTGAAGCGAAGAGAAGAAGAAGACTACGATAAGATGGTCGAAACGGCAAGCTCTCAACAAAGCCAACGCAGAAGAAGACCCGGAAACCAGTACACAGTAAATGCTCCTTAAGATTTTTGTTACTTTTGTTCTTTCTAATATTGTTATTTATTTCCCTATAAAAAATTTTGGTTCCTTAAATATCCACAAGGATGCTATAAAACTATTTATTTATTTATTTATTTATTTATTTATTTATTTATTTATTTATAAAGTGTGTTTTATTGTGAGAGTCGCATATAGTGACGAGTGGCATTTCACGAAACTATATTAGGCTCTTTTAAATAAAAAAAATATCCATATTGACTGCCTTAAAATCTTGATGATCACGTATGAATACTTTCAGATATCCAAATGGGAGTAGGGTAACAGATCTCAAATGGAAGATAGTACGAAAACCAGGTATAAGTCAAGGTAACTTGACAATAATAAGTCAGCACAAATATATGCTTGTTAGTGTCTTGGGTTCAAATGCTGTACCCACCTTGAAAAATGAAATGAACGTACTTCTGAATACCCACGCATCATTTTTGGATGAAAAGAAAGTGTATAGTTTTCATGCCAAAGTTGAGGTGGGTAAAATAGAAGAACTAGAATTTTATCAGTGTGTATTGTTCTATGTATGAAATAGTATACAGTGTGTTAACTGTATATTATTCTTTTGTATTTTTTAATTTCAATGAGTATATTATTTCTACTATAGCTCCTTTATTTTAATAAAAGCAGTGTTATATGGCATGTAGCAAAGTACAGTGTAAAACTGTTGCGAGGATGATACAGGATGATCCAAAGAATGTGGGCAATAGTTGAAAATGATCTTACCACCGTCCATATGAGGGACACCAGTGGAGCGTTTAGATAAATTGGGCCCCTAGGCGCTGTGAGATCATAAATTATAAATTAAAAAATATAACACATCTAAAGATTTAAAGGCAAGTATATTTTTAAAATGTTTTAAAATGTTGGCAACAGTTAGAAATACATATTTTCATTATTTTTTCCGGCTTTCTATGTTGGCAAACTGGTCAATTTGAACATTCAATCACAGTTTTGTGTTGCCTCGAAGTATCTCGTAGGTCAGATTTTTCCCATTTGTTCATCATCGCCAGATTCATCAGAATCAAATCCAGTTCTTTCTTCGGGTTTTCTAGGTTGTTCTTTCTCAGGTTCTTGAATTTTCGCATCAGCACTATCAGTAGATTTATTTTCATTGATATAAAATATACCGAAAAGCTTATTCGGTTCTTAATAAGCTTACATTCTACTATCAAGTTCAGCAGTTAATCGATCGCGGTCCTTATTCAGAGCATATAATAACGAAATTTTGTCAGCCTTATAGCTCCACACTGTCGTAATTTTCATCGAAGAAGATGAAAGTGTTACGCCTTCTAGTTCGTTTTTTTTTTCACTCTCATATTGATAATCGTCAACAACATCTTAGCTTCGGTTTCAATATTGTCAAATCTATCTCTAACTTCGGTTTTGATAAATTCTTTCAGGGAATCAATTAGTCTAACCATACTTAACAAGAAAATTCAATAGTTTGTAGGGATTTACTCGTTATATTTATTAGCTGCAAAACTTTATTCCTCATCACCGTCATAGTGCTCTTTCATATGAATTCATTCTAGTTTATCTTCAATTTTAGTGAGTGGCTTCTGTTGTGGGTCCTCACCTATTTCAGTTAAGTCGGAATTAATATCTTTGCATCCTTTATTTAAAGCCAATACTGCGCCAGCCCGAGGAGATCATCTTGTGCCTGATATATTCTACACAGTGCGAGTAGGTTTTTTCCCTTTCCCAGAACCAGATGATTTCGAAGGATGTGCCTTCCATGTATCGAGGCAGAAAGAAATACATATATATTCTGAACAAAGTCAAAATAGGACGCAGCAATAGGCGTGGATTCTGCCGCAGCATTGCCTACTAAATTCAAACTGTGACCTGAGCAGGGAATGTATATACAGCGTTAGAACTATGTTCCTTTATTCTAGCCTAGCCTATCGTAGCTTTACCTTTTCTTTTCTTCTTCTTTCAGCGGGGCGACGAAAGGTCGCCGCACTCAGACCTTGTGACCCACTGTGCTACCGCTACGAAATTCCCCCATTCAGGCCAGATTCTAACCCAAAGCCGTGGCCAAAATTCCTCGTATGGCGGCATTCCTTATTTCCTCCAACACCGGAAAACTAATGCCGAAGTGTTTGTGCCTCAAGTTCATAAGGCTAGGGCAGGAAGTTAGGATGTGGACGGAGATTTCCTCCTCGTCCCCGCAGAACCTGCAGTCGGGGCTGTCCATCACCCTTATGGTGTGCAGGTGTTTTCTGAAAGAGCCAGTCAAAAGATCTGCCACGACTCTGACCTGTTTCCTGCTTAAGGCAGGTTTTCCTACACCTTCGCCAGTCGCTGACGACTGCGACCGAGTAGCCGCGACCCATTCGTCAAGACATCTCCAATGCATTTTAACCTGAATGTTTTCTTACCTGCTACTGAGTAGTTACTACCAGCGAATGGTCGCCGTTCGTCCATTCGCGAGTCGCCACTCATCTCCGAGAGCGGTGCTGCGACTAATTCGTCGACGAATATAAATTAAAAATAATATCTTTAGCAGGTATGTTTGTAGTTTTTACTTGTCATAGCTATATAAAGTAAAAGGATAGTACATGTATATTACTATATTATATTATACATTGCATATTTCATTGGTGGGTACACTGGTGAGTAGTTGAAAGTAAATATTTATGGTTATTTTGTAATTGTGGCTTATTGACAGTTAGTGGCATGACATAATTTAGGACTACACAGTACTTGAAAGCCATACTAACAATAACTAAAGAAAAAAAATCGTTTACTGTAGTGTACATAGAAAACTTGATTTTATCCTTCCAACCGTCTCCATGTTAAAAGGAGTAGCAGATTTTCCTCATGCTTCTGATAACTTAATAACTTTAAAATTGATGACTTTTTAGAAATATTCATTTTGTCGCGAGCACAGATCACAAGAACGAGAAACACTAATTGGCACAGGCTAGGAAAATGGGTTTGAGGAACTAGGTCGTGGCTACTACCGATCGCGGCTACTCGGTCGTAGTCGTCAGCGACTGGAGAAGGTGTAGGAAAACCTGCTTTTTAGTCACAGGATTTGTTCTGCTCGCTTCGGCAAGGGCCCTGTGGCTTTCCGGAGTCCTGGGTAGAAGGACCAGAAGTCAACGAACTGGGAACGAGTCCAGTTTCCCATTGACTTGGCATTTGATTTAGGGTAGCCGAGAGCCAGCTGCGGACCCAGTAGGGGCCTCTGAGAGCCTCCTCTGGCCAGAGCATCTGCCCGCTCGTTACCCTTGATGTTGCTGTGTCCAGGCACTCAGAGAAGCTTGACCCAGTTGGATGAGCCAAGCTCACAGAGAGCCTGTTTACAGTTTTTAACCAGTATTGACTTGGTTCGCACTGATGCAAGGGCCTTGAGGGCCGCTTGGCTATCGCTACATATATTTATGTGTTTGTTAGAATATTTCCTTCGAATATTCTCCTGTGCGCAGACCAAAATAGCAAAGATCTTAGTCTGGGATACCGTTGCAAATTTACCCAGGATCTAAGAAAGTTCAGCTCTGGGCCTTTCACCGTATATCCCCGCTTGAGCATTTTCTTCAACCTTCGAAACGTCTGTGAGCCAGATGATATCGGCAGGCCTGAGTATGTCCTCGAGTGGGTCCCAGTCTTCCCTTTTGAGGATAATAACATCAAAAGGTTCTCAGAAGGAGAAGGAAGGCACCATATCATCACTCCTAGCCTCTAGAAGTGAGTGGATAGGACCCTTGTGTGACCTAATTGTTCTCCTCCGAAAACTGACTACCGCACCTCATTCTGTAGGCTGCTTTCCGAGCCTCGGCCTCAATCACCAAGTGAAAGGGCACAAGGTCCAGAAGGACCTCCAGGGTCGCTGTGGGAACCATGCGTACTGTGACTCCCAAATAAGCAAGTCTTTGGAGTTGTGTTAGCTTCTATTGAATGTATAGTCTGGTTACAGCAGGCCACTAAACAACAGAAGCATAAGTGATCAGTAGTCTTACTATAACCGTATAGTACCACATTGTTACACTGGGTTTAACCCACAAGTTTTACGAAAAGCCTTTTACATACCCAAAGGGTTGTAGTGGCCCTTTGTATTTGTCTCTCTATGTGATCTTTCCATGTCACTTTAGAGTCCAGGATGACCTTCAGATACTTCACCGTCATGGAAATCGTTAGAGTGGTGTTATAAAGTACGAAACGTCTTCAAATGAAAATTATCGGTTGTGCTGTAGAGCGGTTAACTCTAAGACCCTGTTCATTGCACCATCTCTGTACGATCTGGCCTTTTGCAAGAGCCCGCTAACCTTACTTGGGAATTTTTCCGAGATGATAATTGCCTGGTTATCTGCAAATTAAACCGCGTGACCGACTTAGTTTTTATTAAAATGGAACTTAATAAAATTGGCAATAATTAAACTGAATAAAAGCGAGAGTTAGACACGAAGTGGTGAGATTATCTCTGGTGAGAGCGGGCGGGTTGAGATGACTGACATAGCGTTTTTGTTGTCTCATCTCGGCAGCTGTCCAGCTTAACTTCTTCACCATTAAAGACAACTTTGGGGTTGTTCTGAAGTTCGAGGCGATTCTTCGTTAGGGTTGGCCCTGGATTCTTGAAATCGTTTTCGTATTCTTCTAAAATACTAAAATTATTAGGGTAACATATAGCAGAATTATCAAAATACTAGGTTGATACCAGTGAGAAGTAGAACCTATCAAATTTAAATTTTGGTTGTTTTGCTCCAATTTATATTTTATAATATGTAAGTTGTAAGTCATCCAGATTTGTTTGTGATAGACTGATATTTTTGATTTCGTATTTTTATGAAACATTTACTTTGTAACCTAGTTCAGGAAAATAAATATTTCTTTGGTTTGATATGTCCGTCTGTATGTGTGCAAATTTTTGATTAGATATTTAAATTATACAATTTTTTTGGTTAACTATAATATAGGTTCCTGACGTTAATATTCTTGTTTCTGATAAATCATTGCAGTTGAAGTTAATTTGTTGATCTGATGGATTTATTACTAGTAATTGATTGAATTCTAGTGTTTGAACTTTTGACTTGTTAATCGTATTAGAATATGGTCTTTTCGCTAGTAACAGTTGTACTTCACATGGTTGATTAGTTTCTAGATTTGTTAAATCTAAGTTATTACAATAAAAGTGGTTATCTATAAATATACAAAGTTCGTTCGATGAGCTGTAATATTGATCGGATAAGATAAGGTATTTTTGGTTAGGGATGGTTAGTTGGAAGGTATTATTTTGATGTAATACTGGGAATGAGTATAGACGATATAGATTATATTGGATAGTATCGATTATTGGTATTTCTAGGATAAAAAACCGCTGCCCAAGGAATCACTACTTCCACATCCAGATTTTCTATCCAAGTCACTCACAACGAAAAAATTTCGTATGTGGAAATAATTGTTCATAGAACTTTAATAATATAATATTTGAAATCCTCTTCCTCAAAAACCCATAAAACGATACCCCACATCGGTAGTGGGGTGGGGGTGGTGATGGGGGTGGTAGTGGGGGTGGATGAAGTAAAAAAATATTTTGAGGTTTCTGGTTCTTGTACACACACTAAGTCACATTTTTTTTTCATCCCCTTTAATAATGGGGTGGGGGTGGTAATGGAGGTGGCTAATGCCAAAATTTTTTTGAGACCTTAGCTTCTCTTGTATGTAATAAATACCAATTTTATAGGCTCTTACCTGCTTGATCTACCTATTTACCCCAATTTACCCCCCAACTCTTCGACGGAACAAGATGAAAATATAATCTAGTTCTAGATCTCGTTAAAGTACATATGTGTACCAAATTTCAAGTCAATATCTCAAACGGTTCCAGAGTAAACGTGCGCACAAAAAAAGTTACAGACAGACAGACCGACAGACAGACAGAAATTTTTTTTTTTTCGCTCAAACTTAAAATCTCGACGTTTCATGACATTCTAAGCCTATTTGAACAATAAAAATTTTTTAAAATTTTTTTGTCGTTACTATACTTCCACTGGATGTGGAAGTAATTGAGTTTAGTTTTCTTCCAATAGACTTTGATAGTGATTAAGGCTTCGAAATTTAAGATTTGTTCTTTGACGACAGGTACAGGTAAATTGACATATTTGCTTATTTGTAATAGGCTGTCTAATAAATGTTCTGGTTCAATAATTGATGGGTGCATAACATTAATTTTTGCGAATGTGACGGCTTCCTCGAGAGTCTCTAGTATTCGTAGAATGCTCTGGGCCATTATATTTACTTGAGTATAGACATTGTTAAATTGAATTCTGTGATATAATTCGACATTTTGATCGTTCAGTGCTTGTTCGATTTGTAAAATTCTTGAACGTAGCACAAATTGATTTGTGGTTAAGTTGTTTATAGATGATTCAAATCGCCTTGGTGGTAAGTGTTATTTGGGATTCCAATATTTGTTTTAAAGTTAGTTGATTTTTGTCTTAGTTTTCTAGATGTTCTTCTATTCTTTTCCCCCTGTCTTCGTTGCCTAGGTTACCAGTAATTGATTTCCAGGTTGATCCTAGTCCATTGATTAGTCCTCTTTTAAATCGGGATTGTGGGGTTAATTGATTTATTTTTAGATTAATTTCGTCAAATAAGAATTCTGTAATTATGGCAAATTTCTTAACTTCGATTTTTTCTCTTTTATCTAGTACTAAAGCATTTTCTAGATCATTAATATTTGATTTTAGTCTATTAAATTCATCCATAATTGGTTGTAAATCGATTATTCATACTAATGTCCATTTGTCTATAATATTTTCACATTTCCCTAGTAGTAGTCCTGGATTATTGTCTAGTCTTCTGACTCGCTCTCCTTCGTGGTTGACTGGGATGCATCTGCAACAATAGGCCTTCTTAAGTTTCTTAAACGAACTCTTTTTACTTTATTTCGTGTGTTAGTAATTTCACAGGTATATTCAGTATTTAGTTTGATGAAAGGATCCTACGTATAGATTTTTAGTTTTATATCTGGTTGCTGATCCACTTTTGACATATACAGTTTGTCCTTTCTTAAAAGTGGTTTGTGGGTCTTCAATATTTTCATTTCTCCTTTGGTGGACGATCTGTTTATCTTATGTTGCACTTTGATTGACGGTTTCGTAAATTCTTTTTATTTTTGTTTTGTGTTTATTTAAGTAATTACTGAAAATATCTTGGTTATAATATATCGAAAGGGTTTCTACTATCGGTGTGTCCTATAATTAATTCAAATGGTGTGAAACCTGTAGCGGATTGTATCGGAATGTATGCTAATGATAATAGGGCATATTTCATTTGATTTCGTTTAATCTGATATATGGTCCTTATTGATATTTTTCAAAATTCGTACATGCTCGAGTATGGTTGAATGAACTCTTCATAAGTCTATTACTTTGTGGATTCCTGACGGTTACAAAGTGAACATCGATTTTATGTAATTTTAGAAGATCTTTCACTATGTTATCATTGAATTCCTTACCGTTGTCGCTCATTATTTTTTCAGGTGTTCCGGTTCCGTAAAAGTGAAATAGGTGATAAGTTTTTCTGGAATGTGTACTGCTGTTTTTGCAGGGATCTCAAATGCTTGGGCGAGTTTACTGAAAGCGTCGATAGTAGAAATATTTTTTGTTCCATAATCAACGCATCCATGTGTAAGATTTGGAAGGGTTTAGTTAGAGTTTCGGTTAACATCATGGGCATAATTTCAGGTACTCTTTCATATTTACATCTCTTACAAATTTAGGAGTTTTTGATAAATTCTTCAATATCACGCTGAAGGTTTGGCCATTAGTATTTTCGTTTAAGGCGAGCAATAGCTTCCTTTGTTCCGCGGTGGTTGGTTTTTCCTTCATGGTAGTTGCGTATTATTCCTAGTTGTTCTTCTTGCTCTAGTAGATCGATGAATTTTTGAGTACATCTAATTAATATAGGTCCGTTATCTGTGAATATGGTGGTATGCGTTTCACACAGTTTCTTATATGTATCTTCTTTGTCGGTGAACGCATAATATTGTCGGTCTATTGTCATAAAATCTCTGAGTAAATTAAATAGGTCTTCCATTACGGTTTCGGCTTGTACTTCGGCCTCGAGAATTGTTCTGTGAAAACGCCGTTTTCTCGATATCATCTGGGTTCATTTGTACCTGGTGAAAACCAGAGGCGAGGTTAAGTAATGTAAAATATTTTGCTCTACGCAATTTGTCCAGAATATCTGTAATAATCGGCAAAAGTTATTAATCATCTATTGTATGTTCGTTCAATTTCCGATAGTCGATCACGGCTCTCCCCATTTTCTCTTTCCTGAATTGTCCAATTTTTTTTGGCACGACCCAGACGGGGCTTGACCATGGTGAACTGGATGGTCTATTATGTTTTGTTGTAGCATAGAAGAAATTTGCTTCTGAATCTCTTCCTTGTGTATTTGAGGATACCTGTAGAATTTGGTAAATATAGGTGTTTCTTCCTTTAATCGAATATGATGATTAATCTGACCTTTTTCGTTATAAAAATATATCTATATTCAATGCACAAATTCCTAATAGCGAGATATTCTTCTTTATTTAAATGATTTAATCTGAGATTTTTCAGATTTTATTTTTGAATTTTATCTATTTCGTTACAGTTCATTTCCATTTCGGTTTGATGTAATTCTTCAAGAGGTAAAATTTCCGCAATAGGTAATGGTTTTGTAATTTTTGAAACCTGGGTATCCTCCGTATTATTAATAATAATAAAAATAATAATAATAATAATAATAATAATAATAATAATAATAATAACGTCCACCTCAAGAGAGGGCGATGCGGGGAATTTTCTGAGGACGCGCAGCTCGCAGACGGAAGCATCCTAAGACATCTGGATGCCGGAGAGACCTACACATACCTGGGTGTGCAACAACATCACATCCAGGATGTGCAACAAATCAAGGAATCTCTCCGCGGCAAGTACAGACGCCTACTCCGAAAGATTTGGTCGTCCGAACTTTCGGGGAAGAATAAGGCGTCTGCTACTAACATGCTTGCCGTTCCTGTTCTGCTCTACTCCTTTGGAGTAGTAAAATGGACGGTAGATGAGCTGCGCCAACTAGACAGAGACACCCGCAAGATGATGAACATCCATAGGAGTATTCATCCTAGATCGTCCGTTCCTCGTGTTTACCTCCCACGTCATCGGGGGGGGCGAGGACTCTTGGGTCTGGAGTGTATGCATGGCAGAGTAGTACTGAGTATGGCATGTAACATCCTCAGGAGCTCGGATCCGCTCCTGCTATTAGTGAGAGATCACGAAATCGCAGGGGTGGGCGCAGGATTGTTTAAGGCAGCAAAAAGAGCCGCAGATGAACTCGGTCTCGTATTCGACGCCAGACGAGGCGGCCGGCGCGGTGCTGACCCAGAGTCAGTCACTGAGCTTCAGCCGACTCGTCTGAAAGCCCAAATAAAAGCTGCCGAACAGGAGAGCCTGTTTAGGCAGCATGTCGATAAACCCATGCACGGTGTATACTACAAAAACATGGAAACACTGGGTTTATCGACTAGGCTGACATTCGCCTTTTTAAGGTCAGCTGGGCTTAAGTCGGAGACCGAGGGATTCATTGTGGCCTGTCAGGATGGTGTAATAAACACCTTGGTCTACCGGAGCCGCGTAATGGGTGTAGAGGTCCCTGATACCAACTGCAGGACCTGCCGTCAGGCGCCGGAATCGCTGATGCATTTGCTTTCAGCATGCCCGGTATACGCGATTTCGGCCTACATCCACCGCCATAACGCGGCTTTACGAGTGCTATACTACCACCTACGGCACTCGTATGGGGTAGACCAAACACCAGTGCTGCCTTACATCCCCGGAGATATTGAGTCCGTTGTCGAGAACGAGAGGTGCCGAATTTATTGGAACTACTCGTTCCCGACCGTCAGGCTAATTCAAGCCAACAAGCCTGACATAGTCCTCCTCGACCATCAGAACAAAGTGATGTTTGTCATCGAATTCTCAGCACCTGCTGAGACAAATATCGCTTTGAAGGAGGGGGAAAAACGGACCAAATATCGTGATCTCCGGTATGAGCTCCAAGTGCTGTACCCAGGCTACTCTGTCAAGATGGTCGTCCTAATAATCGGCGTACTCGGAGGGATGAAGCCTTCGCTGCTCTCAGAATTGAAGATCATACCGGCCTGTCAGAATTCGGCAGAATGGTTGGCAGGCCAGATGCAGAAGGCGGTTATCTTGGGGTCCCTTCGTCTACTTAGGGCACACGATTTAGGTATTTGCAGTCACTAACTCCACAGGTCGTGGAGAGTGGCTGCAAGGAATTCGCCGGCGCGGCTACCGTGAGGTGTCGGAGGCCACGGAAGTCCTGTCCGGCAGCGGGCAAACCATAATAATAATAATAATAATAGGTGTCGCTGGCTGCAAGGAGAACCTGCTGATTGACAGATGTGTCACGCAGGACTCCGTGCAGTATAAGCGGAACCTCTCTATGGCCTGGATCGACTACCGCAAGGCATTTGACATGACATCTCATGAGCTTATTTTACACTTGCTCCAATGTCTTGCGGTACCCGGTCCCGTAGTGAGATGTATTGAAGAACTGATGCCGCTCTGGAGGACTCGCTTTACTATAACATCCGGTAACGATAGAGTCCAGACGGAGCCGGTATCATTCAGAAGGGGAGTATTTCAGGGAGACTCCCTCAGCCCCCTTCTGTTTTGCATCTCACTACTGCCATTATCCGTTTCGCTCCGGAAAACCCGTGGATACAACTGCGGTACCCCCGGCGATAGGAGGCATAAGGTCACCCATTTGTTTTATATGGATGACCTTAAACTTTATGCCTCCGGAGAAAGGGACCTACACCAGTCCCTTAGGGTGGTACAGGAGTACACGCAGGCTGTCGGTATGGAGTTCGGGTTGGACAAATGTGCACTGGTCCATCTCAAGAGAGGACGATGCGGGGACTACGGAGAGCACGCGCAGCTCGTAGACGGAAGCATCTTACATCATCTAGATGCCGGAGAGTCGTACACTTACTTGGGTGTCGAGCAACGCTCCACCCAAGAAGTGAGTGTAGTGAAAAACGCTCTCCGCGGCAAGTATCAGCACCGACTCCGACAGATTTGGTCTTCAGAACTGTCGGGGAAGAACAAGGTGTCTGCTACCAACATGTTTGCCGTTCCGATCCTTCTCCACTCCTTTGGAGTGGTGAAATGGAACCGAGAGGAGTTGCGTCAACTCGACGTAGGAACCCGCAAGAAGATGCATCTCAATAGGAGTTTGCATCCTAAATCGTCCGTTCTACGGTTATACCTCCCACGACATCGGGGAGGCCGTGGACTCTTGAGTTTGGAGAGTCTCCATAACAGGATGGTCCTAGATGGAGCCTGTAAGATTATCAGGAGTTCGGATCCCCTCCTCTGCATGGTCCGAGACCATGAAAATGCAGGGGTAGGAGCGTTTTTGTTTAAGGCAGCACAGAGAGCAGCCGATGAACTTGGTCTCTCCTTCGACGTCGAGCGGGTAAATCGCGACTCTGTCACCGAGTTGGAACCTGCTCGGCGAAAAGCCCAAATTAAAGCTGCAGAACACAACATCTTTCTGCAGCTTCATACGGATAAGCCAATGCATGGAGTCTTCTATAAAAATATAGAAGATCTTGGCTTATCCGAAAGGCTGACCTTTGCCTTCTTAAGGTCAGCCGGGCTGAAGTCTGAGACCGAGGGATTCATAATGGCTTGCCAGGATGGTGTATTTAACACTCTCGTTTATCGAAGTCGTGTCATGGGTATAGAGGTCCCTGATGTCAGCTGCAGGGCCTGCCGCAGGGCGCCAGAGACTCTAATGCACTTGTTGTCGGCCTGTCCGACATATGCAGTCTCGGCCTATATCCAGAGGCACGACGGAGCATTACGAGTGCTTTATTATCACTTAAGGCACTCGTATGGGATAGACGAGACACCAGTGCTGCCTTATGCTCCGGGGGATATTGAGTCCGTTGTGGGAAATGAGAAGTGTCTAATTTATTGGAACTACTCTTTTCCCACAGTCAGGCAAATACAAGCCAACAAGCCAGACATAGTCCTCCTCGACCACCAACTCAAGACAATGTTTGTCGTGGAGTTCTCGGCTCCCGCGGAGAACAACATTGTCTTGAAGGAGGAGGAAAAACGGACAAAATATCGAGATTTGCTCTTCGAACTCCGCAGACTCTATCCAGACCATACTGTTAAGATAGTGGTACTGATTATAGGAGCCCTCGGTGGAACGAGACACACACTGCTTTCAGAACTTAAGATCATACCGGCATGCCGAAATTCGGCAGAGGTCTTAGCCGGCAGAATGCAGAAGGCCGTCATCCTCGGTTCATTACGTCTGCTCAGGGCACACGATTCGCAGACCCAGTAGTCACTCACCCCACAGGCGTGGGGAGTGGCTACCGGTACTACCAGCTCCCCTCTGTGAATGTCGGAGCCACAGAGTTTAAAGGGTGACTGGCTTTTACAAAAAAAATAATAGTAATAATAATAAATGTCTTTATTGTAAACATACAAGTTGTAAAATTTACAAATGGCGAAGTTCAGAAATAGTTACAAGTAACCTTCTGCTCTTCCACTTAACCAGACCAGATTAATTACTATAGTAAGTGCTTGGTTGTTTTTTTTATTGTGACAAATGATGCGGGTTTTTCTAGGTTATTCTATACTTTAATAATCCTTGTTGCAAAGTAATATGCGCAGGGATGGAAATAATTGACTTCGATCTAGGTGGTATAGTTTCAGTAATTTCCATAACGTGATTATTCATTGTGTTTAGTTGAGATATTGTGTCTTGAGAAACTATTAGATTTCCACAGATGTACAGAGGAATTTCTGTATTTGGGGTGATCAAAAGTCCCTGTTTGAAGTCCACTTCCGCTTCTAATTTTATTAAAAGGTACGGATCTATTAGTCTTTCATAATTTGGGTTGCAATTAAAAATGTAGTGTTTATGGGTAAAATCCGGCCTTCGGAATATAGTTGAAATGGAAATTTCAGCACTGTAATGGTGAGTCTTTGTATCATGTGGTGTTTTAATACAAAATGGATCCTCCTGTATATAATTTTGAAAGTGCCTTGCCTTTAACAAACCTTTCAAACGACCTCTCTAATGCTCTGAGTAGGAAGAATGTAAGGCTGATTGCTCTGTAGGATTTGGCAGTACCGTACGATGTACATCCTGCTTTAGGTATGAAAACCACTTGACGGCTCTCCAGGGTATGGGAATATACCACATGGCCAGACAGGTTCTCAGCAAGTGATAAACCAGACGTATGAGTGTCTCCGACCCTTTCTGAAGAAGTGTCGGGAACACTCCATCGGGTCCTGGACTTTTGATTGGTTCCAAGTTGGAAATGACCCTCTTGACTCTTTTCACTGTTGAAGCCGTCCTCCAATCCGCTTCCATTACAGTAGCGCGGGGAGACCAAAGGACTGTCATTTCCTCCATCTCCTCTACGGATTCGGAAAAATGAGTTTCTAGTCGATACTTGATGCACTCCTCAGTGGTAGTCGTTAGTCTACCAGAGGGAAACCTCAAATTCTCTAGTCGTGATAGGCTGTCTTTTTTGAGGGCTTTGCAGAGCCTTGCGGCTTCTGGAAGACCTTCTATGTTTTCGCAGAAGTCCTTCCAGGCTGCCTTCTTGCTGCTACGGTTGTAACTTTTGTAGAGGCGTTGAGAGTGTTTCTGGCTGTCCCAATCTTGAGAAAGCTGAGTGCGCATTGCCCTGTTGAAGAACCTGCGTGGCTCTTTGCCTAGATTTTAGAGCTACCGGTTCCACCAGGAAACGTTTTTCATTTTCTTTCTTCTTTTAAAAGAACAACTGCTCTCATATGAGGCAGTGATTTTTCCATTAAGAAGCTTAGTGGAGGACTCTATATCCTCTGCCTTTTTGGGTATAATGACTCTCGTCAATTTGCTTGAGAGAGCTCGCCTATAGGCGTCCCAGTCGGTATCTCTAGGATTCTTGTACCAGCTCTCCTCTGAGGGGGAGCTACGACCAGTTTGAATCTGATGTGACAGTGGTCCGATAAAGAAGGTTCCGTCGATACATTCCAATTTTGAATCAGTGGGATCGCATGTCTGGATCCCAGCATGATATCAATAACCTCCTGCCTTGGTTGAGTGACGAAGATGGGCGCAGCTTTACCTCTATAAATAGGGAAATGGGACCTCTGAAAAACTGAGGCCCTAGGCGCGCACCTAGTACGCTTAGTGCGCCTAGTCCTAAATGCGCCGCTGAGAGACACAACAAGAATTTATATGCTGCAGGTGATAGTCGTGCCTTCTGCAACGTTGGATGGTTTCTTTAAACTCAGTGTGATTCATTACAACTCTTAATAGACGACTTAGGACCTAAGTCCTGAAATAAACGAGAAAAATAACCTCTATTTACCTTAGATTGATGCCATTCTATGGCATGGGGGGGGGAGAGAATCTTCTTTAAAGGAATGTATTGGGGGCAGTTAGAAGGTAAACATACTAAAAGTCACCGCCCCTAGCCTTACCGCTCAGGGGGAGACGGGGGTGAAATGGTCTCTTTTTCGATTCTTTGCTTATAGAGCATGTTATTTGTTATTGGTGAATTAATATAATTAAAATAGCATGTATATGATTGATGCTAAGTGAAATGAAAGTTCACAATCGAGCGTTGAGAGCATCGAGATTGAGCGTCTTTTGGAATTGATTGAATATATAGAAGAAATGAGGTAGATAGGTAGGTGATAAAATAAAATAGCATGTATTTGACGATACTAAGTGGAAATGAAAGTTCACAATCAAGCGTTGAGAGCATCGGGATTGAGCGTCTTTCAATAAATTAAAATTGATTGTTTAATAAGGAATTGAATAATGTAAATTGATTGATTGAATTGATTAAAATAGCAAATAATTAATAAATTGATACGTTGATAAGATGATCTAGTAATGCAGGGAGTAATGCAAATAGGGTACCTACAAGTAGTGCAGCCAGAAAATTCATCTGGGGGTGGGGGGTTAATAGAACCGGCCTCTCCAGAGGATGAGGAAAACTTTTCAGAAAATTGATGTAAACGGATGTGTGTAGATTCCTCTACTAGATAATATTGGCATTAATTACAAAATATTTGTTTCAAGGGATAGTTTGAATACTGCTTTGTACTGATAGAGATTATGCGTCTTTATTTTTGGTTCATGGAGGACGGCTTGGGGGGGGGGCATGGCTCCCCCCTTAGCTGCGCCCCTGGTACCCACCAACACATTTACATAATGTTATATGTAAATAAAAATCTTCTGGAAAGAAATAAACTTGGGATTGTCTTCGGTTGTGTGGATGATGTGGGGGACTTCAGGACATATAACTATATATAATCCCTTATACCAATAAACATAAATCCTCATTGTAGAGCTGTCAGGTTGCATATTTAAAATAAATGTTCATTAGAAGATGATGCCCAATTAAGTAAACAGACTTCTGTCAAACATTTTCCAAAAATATATTTCGCAAATTTAATGCTTAAATTTTCATCCATAATACAATTATAGCTTTTTTTATCCAGAAAATGTAATATTAAACAATATTTGTTTAAATCGCTTTCTTCTTTCTTGATTTTCCGCTCCAATTTTGTTTTTAACTTCCGTATATGATCAGGCGGTATGTAACGCGTGTAGTCGGAGTCACCAATATAGCGTAATATTAAGCTATAATAGTAACATTAGAATGATATTTCAAGGATTTATTTGAATGTTAACATTTTGTAAAATATATAAATAATAATTCATTTTGTTATTTTTATATCCATAGAGATGCTGTGCATGTATACACATATATGTGAGTGAGTACGCTACATGGTTCAATAAGAAAGACTTGCATTCAAATAACATGTGTATATTTTTGTTAAAAATTCAATTTGCATAAAGTAAAATAATTCACTGCCTAAACTAAATATGTATAAAACCAATCAAATATGCATACCACGCATAGTCAGTTACGGACACATTCCTGAGAATCCTAAATCTCAACTGCATACAATGGCTAAAGTGATGATAACAATCTACTGGCAAAAACAGATTTAAATTCTTCTTTAAAAGATATGTTTAACAATTTTGGTTTTGGGGTTTGAAAGGATAGGATTAACGGTAATAATATTTATTGAAAATTTAGGTCGCTCGTGGCTACTTTGAAGGTCCCTATGGGCGGTTATTATTTGCCAGAACTAAACGTTTGAAAATGCTTTTGAAGGCAATATGTAAGTTATAGGAGACTTTTTAGTTTTCCTAAACGCACTAGCGGCTTATATCCTGATAGGATAGTCAATAGCCTTCCTGCAGGTTGGCGACAATGTAGACCTAATTTGAATTTGTGGTTATATTTTTTACTTTTTCACATAATCTCGGTAAGTAAAACTGTCATTCAAAGTCAATCATATCAACAAAATTAGAAGTGTTCATAGCCAATCACATTTTTTTGCATCACTCTGTATATTCCCTAATAATGTTTGGTACGTGCCATATAACCTATATATTTAAATAAAGGAGTACAGAAGAATCAGACCTTAATTGAACACTGCGTAATGAAATAAGTGGTTATTGCAATACAATCATTAGAAACCGCTACCTAAGGAATCACTACTTATACATCCAGATTTTCTATCCAAGTCTCTTACAACGAGAAAAAAAAATTGATACTATATTTGCACTGTGCTCTGAGAAATCATTGTTCGTAGAACTTTAATAATATGGTATTTGAATGAAATGATTTCTTCCGGGTGTTGCCGAGGTTGTCAAATTTGACTTGACGGTTCGCTGATCATGTTGTCAGCTTCTTCAGAAGGATTTTAAAGACTGAAGTTGTTTTGTTCTGCTCCTCGTTATGTACCTTGGTACTACTTCACCACTGTCCATCTGCTGCTGAGTCGATACCCATCTTTTCTATTGAAGTTGTCCTATTTTTCATAATTTCTAGTGATTCTCTAATTATTCTTGGGTGAAAGCGTATATTTCTATTCAGTATTTTGATGTTCCCATAGTCGATTTTATTCTCATTCTGATGAACATGTTCTTCCACTGCCGACTTATCTATGTTCCCGAGTCTTGCGTTTGTCTGATGTTCCTTGGTTCTGCACTGGATACTACGTCCTGTCTGTCCGATATAACCCTTACCACAGGAGCACTCCAATTGGTAAACACCCTCAGAGTAGTTCAGAGATGGGTTCCTTGTTTGAGGAAAGCACCTGTTGAACTTTCTTTACCGTTCGGAAACGTATGCCTATTTTATCCTCCAATAAAGTTTTTTTCAACCTATCTGTGACTCCAGCTACATGGGGAAGGCGCGCATAAGTAGTAGGTCATTCGTGTTCTTCTGCCGATTTTCTCCGATTATTGATAAATCGTTGTATATCCCTTTGTTCGCGCCCATTTTTTTCTAGAGCTTGTTGGTCGTTCCTGAGTCCTACTTCTGGTTTGCTTTCGGCGTCACATACTATATTGGCTCTACGGAACAATGTTTTGATTAACGACCTCTTCTGTTGTGGATGGTGATGAGTGTAGCATGCAGGTAGCGAATCGTTTACCAATTGGAGTGCTCATGTAGTAAGAGTTATATTGGACAGGGAAGGCGTATCATCCAGTGCAGAATCAAGAAACAACGGAGAAACACAAGACTCGGGTACACAGACAGGTAGGCAGTGGCAGAACGTGTTCATCAGAATGAGAACCATAAAATTGACTACGGGAACATCAAAACATTGACTAGAAATATGCGCTGTTACCCAAGAATAATTAGGCAATCACTAAAAATTATGAAAAACAGGGTCAACTGTAACGACTGAGTAACACATGAAGACTGGCTTTGCCAATCACCAATGGTTTAAACAATCACGGCCAACGAAGCACAACAAATATATATAGGTATATAACGAAGAGCAAAACACAACTTCAGTCTTTAGAATCCTTCTGAAGAAGCTGACAGCATGATCAGCGAAACGTCAAATCAAATTCGACAACCCCGGCGGCACCAGGAAGAAACCACTTCATTGGACAATGGCCGTGAAAGCTTGCATTCTACTATGGTATTTGAAATCGTCTATCTTAAAATTCCATAAAACGATTTACCACATCTGCAGTGAGGATGCCAAAAAGCTTAGTGTTTTATTTCATTACGTAGTGAAAATAAATATGATTTTTTGAATTGAAATGTAACTACGATTACTCGTTAAGGAAAATGAAAGAAGGCTTTTATAAATATTTACCTAACGGGCTCGTCTCATTTTGAATTGATGATCCATTAAAAGCAGGTTTAAATTTTAGGAAACAATATCAATGAAAGAAGTTAAACTTGTGGAGGTAGAAGATAAGAGCTGTAGACTGCCGAATGAAAATAATCTGAAGTATTTCGATTTATATTCAGAATCAAACTGTGAAATTGAATGTTATATAATGGCACAGAAGCAATACTGTAATTGTGTTGCACACTTTTGTCAGAGTTTTGTTTTGAGTGAGTTTTATATTAAGTTATTATAACTAAGTCAACAGTTCTTTCATATGAAGCCTTGAGTAACGAAAGAAATTTAATTTCTTTGTTGCGTATAATATTCGTTATTTGACTTTCAAAATTTTGTAATAACACTGGGTGCCTCAAGAATACTCTGATATTGTATTTTATATGGCTTAACGGTCTAAAGTCATACAGTCAGCTATGAATGTCATAGAAGATATATCTAAACTAAACAATAAAGCACATGACGTACACTTCAGCTACAAAACGAGGGTCATAAATTTCTAATCCAGGAATTCTTCAGGGCATTTTTCTGACACACAATCTGACCACGTTTAGGAGGGTCTACACAGGATACCTCAATGATGTCACGAAGTGTGGTTTCTCCTTTAAAAAAAGCAAAAAACAGGAATAACAGTTTTTCCTAAAATACTTCCTAAGCGCTGCTTTGAAATTATACAACATTAAACAGGCCTTTTAAAAAATTACTCAGTAATGATTAAAACCTGCTACTTAAAACTTAGCAGGGAAAACTGCTTCCATAGTAGCACACATGAAAAGTTTCGTCACAAACTAATCCGTAGCATCGGAGCTAGGGTTTTCTATTATTATTGTTATTTTTTAGGATTACCACTTTGTATATTTTTTTTACTAAAACGATGTCAGATTTCCCGCATTTGCAATATTGTCAACTATATGCCAAATATTATTTTCGTCCGCCGTTTTCTTATCAATTTTAATTGATATTATAAATAATATTAGAATTACCACTATGTATATTTTTAGTAGTTTCTTCCCTGGTAATGCCGTTAACTACATGCTGTATTATTATTCCCTGCCACATTTTTTTTAATAATTATTTTTTGAATAGTATATTTTCCACGAATATTTTATCAAGTTTCTTCCTTGGTAATAATGTCAATTACCTGCCAAATATTATTTTTCTGGCCAATTTCTTTTTACATTTAGCGCAACAGACAGATAGACTGGCGAAATTGAAATACCTTAATTTTCTTAATCTACATAATCTGAACGTAAAAATTCTAAGAATTTTAAGAGAGTGATTACAGTACTTTCATTCGGAAAACAAGGCAAATAATAAAAGAAATCTGTTAGGTTTTTATTTTTGATACGGGGCGAGCATAGAGGCGACTTCAATGTGAATATCAGTCGATATTCCGTTGAAGCAACGTCGAGCGCGGTTAGCACTTGGATGGGCTCCCATCTTGGGAAATACAGCGTTCTCGTCCCACCTTCTAGAGGCTTGTATATCAGTGTATACTCGGAAGTTACGTAATTTCAGACAAGGATTACGTAGTGGATATACCATCCTTCGGAGGGGATGTAAAGCAGGCGGTCCCTTGTCTATTAAATGTTAGGCAAGTAAAAGATCCCTACTCTTCTTAAGGGAAGAGGTTCGGCAAAATTTCCAGGTTGGGGGTAGCTCGTCTCCTGGCGTTGGTGATAGGCCCTGGTAGCGGAAATAGGCCGACGTTAAACAGTTAAAAAAAAAATTTTTTTTTGATACCCCTTTTCAAATTAGTTTTTTTGCCATTTCAATAGGTATTTGTTATGACAATTTCTTGATATGTAACAAATTATAACTAAGAACTAGCCGAATTGAACAAGTATAATAATACATTTGCTAGTCATAACCCAATGGGCACACATACGTTTAAACAACGTTAAATGAGGTTTGAACACGACACGTTGTTATAAGGTTCTTAGAAATGTAAAAATGTCGCGCGAAGAAAGTTTTTATTAACCAAATATAAACGTCTTTTAAACATTATAGATAACGATTAAATAACATTGTACAGAACTATTATAAAAACGATAAATAATCGTTAAATTTTAACGTTTACGAGACGAAAGTAAATGTAGAATATAAACGTTTTATTAAAGGTTTAAATAACTTTAATACGACGTACTTTCCGGTGAAGCCGAAAGTGTTACTTTTGTCACTTTAGCAACGGCGGTATTTACGGGTTGGTTGCTCGGGCGCCAGTTTCCTTTGTTACGTGGGGAAACGCCACGTCCATCAAACAGCCTGTAAGGTTGGCCTGGAGTAACTACAGTGGAGAAATGGTAATTTCCAGTGGGTCAAATAAGGAAAATTAGACTTTCACATAAACAGCAGTAAAACACACAGTTCGGAATATAACAACTTTTATTTACAAATGTCTCGTACTCCCAGCTACTATATACATAGTTAACTATCTTACTCTTATTTTCTGCTGCTCCCGGCACGTCTGGCTGGTCGGGTTGCGGTAGGTAGACTGACTTCCTATCTGGCATAGAGATGTGTAACACTGTGTTGAATGGCACTTTTGTGCTGAAACTTTTCGGTGTGTCACATGTATTGAAACAGCTTACATGACACGGTGACACTTTAATAACACTCAAGATGGCGGAAGCTGAGGATCCGTATGCGGTATCACGGATCACGAATATTCATTTCTACCAAAATTTTTAAATTTTTATTTTGAGTACACTTATTACTTGTAGGAAAACAAGCTCGAAACAACAAACTGTTATGAAGCATTTTTTGTGTGGCTGTTAGTAGCTCTCTGGGAATCCTCGAATGCATCGTATCATGAAACAGTGCTGTGTTGTCATTTCAATCCTGATACTGACAGATACCTTAGCATCAATGACTTACGGTACTTGAAACCATATGTGTTGACACTTCAAGCAGTGCCAGTGTTGTTGTTTCAACACAAGAAAATTTAGAGTGTTAATCATGACTAATCTGGCAGTTTGGACGGGCTCCAGAACAAAATTACCAGAGCTAGAGTAGGGGAACTCTATACCTTCAGCGCGCAGGTGATGACGTAGACTCGACTTGTGATATTTTCAGAAACGGATACTCGTACGGCTTAGGAACTTCTCTAACCAAACTTACTCTCTGGGCCTGCTGGAGCACGTCTTCCTCGGTGGCTCGGTCAGGTGGAACTGGTACACTGTATTGGCTTCAACCGCTAGTCTTCCTAGTCCAAAGATGGAGGCAGAGTGGGGAAATGACCAAATCCAATGCGCCCCAGTGTGAAGTGACGTCGGCGGAATTTTTTACCGCAACGAGTTTGTGGACTAAATACACGTTCTCTTCTCAACTGCTAGGTAGCCGTGACGGTAAAAGTGGGGGGCAGATGAAGTGACGTAGGCGGTACTTAGGAAAATTTCAGCAGAACGATTTATTTATAAAAACATTTGCAAGTCCAAATTTAGTGACTTAACATATTTTTCAACTTACGTTCATAACACAGCCACACAAAAAAAAATAAAGTGTCTTGACCCCAGAGACTGACTAGGTAGACTTTATGTTTTTCGTGTCGCTGAATCCGAATCCGGGGTTCATTTGATCCCATGTCATCAGGTTTAAGGTCATTTGAAGGTCAAATTGAGATATGACCGTGAAAAATTCCGTAAAAAATTTATTTTTATGTTTTTGAGGTTGCTGAATCCGAATCTGGAGTTTATTTGATCCCATGTCATCAGGTTTAAGGTCATTTGAAGGTCAAATTGAGATATGACCGCGAAAAATTCCGTAAAAAATTTATGTTTATGTTTTTGAGGTTGCTGAATCCGAATCCGGGGTTTATTTGATACCATCATATCAAAATCAAGGTCAAATGAAGGTCAAACACATGAAATTCAATAATACAATCTTTTTTGACCCCGGATTCTGAAAAAGAAGAAAATTTTACGTCCAAATACATCCTGAATGGTTCATGGAACCGACTTCTTAGGTCATTTGTTGGTTATCAAGCGGTCAAATGCTTATTTTCCATTTCTTAGCTGATATATCGATTGTAAATCGAAAATTTGCGTCTATGACTAGTGACCTTCAAGTTCTTGTGGTCGCTTATCACGATCCCGGTATCCATTTGATACCATGGAGGTTTTTTTTTTTTTTTTAAACTAGTGAAATATTTTGTCGAATTCCTCTATACGTTTCCTTAAATATATAAGGAATAAGAAACCAGACTGCAACCAACAGCTATTCTCCGGACTAATGCACCGCCGAGCGCTGAATTACGAGTTACAAGCCATTCATATGGAGGTATTAAACATTTTTAAGTCCAAAGACCTAAATCCAAATTTGCTGAATTCAATAGCCTCAAAATTCAATAACCCAATAACCTAATAGCTCTAAAAACCTGATCCCGTAGTTATAAAATGGGGATTACAGACGATGAAAGCTGATGAATCCGTTTACTCGAATGACCACATTGCTCAATAATCCCATAACCGAGTAACCCCATAATTTTATTACTTAGTCTCTCATAGCAAAAATTCTGTTCTTTATAATTAAAGTTGTTGAGCTTCACAACTCCAAACCATGCCACTGTAATTATGGAATTAATTTTCTCGCTCTGCAACTTATCATGAAATTTCTTTGCATGGAACAACCTTTACACCCAAATCAGCATAGCACTTGTGTCTGCATCCAGGGCACCTCCTCGCGGTGACGGCGGGCAACGGAGTAAGCCCGTTATGATGTACAAAAACCGTGATGATCTTTCAGGGTCCAAAAAATTATATCATTCGAATTATAGCGTTTGACCTCAGTTTATACATCATGGTATCAAATGGATACCGGGATCGTGATAAGCGACCACAAAAACTTAAGGTCACTAGTCATAGACGCAAGTTTTCGATTCACAATCGATATATCAGCTAAGAAATGGAAAATTAGCATTTGACCGCTTGATAACCAACAAATGACCTAAGAAATCTGTTCCATAAACCGTTCAGGATGTATTTGGACATACAATTTTCTGCTTTTTCAGAATCCGGGGTCAAAAAAGATTGCATTATTGAATTTCATGTGTTTGACCTTCATTTGACCTTGATTCTGACATGATGGTATCAAATAAACCCTGGATTCGGATTCAGCAACCTCAAAAACATAAAAATAAATTTTTTACGGAATTTTTCACGGGCATATCTCAATTTGACTTTCAAATGACCTTAAACCTGATGACATGGGATCAAATGGACCCCGAATTCGAATTCAGCGACCCGAAAAACATAAAGTCTACCTAGTCAGGGGGGTCAAGACACTTTATTTTTTTTGTGTGGCTGTGTAATTGGTCACGGCTGAGTCTACTTCGCTTGGCGACTAGGGTCCCGTTCGACTGGCGGGCGGACCACGGTCGAACTGCTAAAAAGCGTTCTAATCAGCGGTCTGAAGTTGGTCGACATGGTCACGTTTTATGATACGATTGTGAAAGCGTTCGACCTCGTCCACTATGGGCGTGCCCACGGTGGTCCCAGTCGAATATAGCCTAGGATGGAACTAAAATGGACAGTGTTGCCAACAGAGCTTTCTAAAATTCTCAGCCTACTGCCTTAAAATTCTACGCAAATCGAAGAAATTCTCCGCCAAAAATAAAATATCAAAATCTTCTATACAACAAAAAATATATTGATCTTTATTTGTTCAAGTCATGTTATGTTATGTTTAGGGTGGTAGATACCTTTAACGTTCCAAAATTTTTGTCGGACAGTTTGTAGAAATATATAGAATATATATGTAGAATCCAATTCTCAAATTGTCCGACGAAATATATTTGCCGATTTTCCAGTCCGATGCGTGGAAATTGTCTTTTTTATGCCGAGGAGGAACGCCGCGTTTACGAAAATTTTCGCAAAGGAAAAAAGTGATAGTCTAGGCGCAATTATGTCGTACAAGAAGTTATACGAGGATATGTAAAAATTGCATTTATGTACGCGGGCACCTAAACTATAATCCATTAGTCCATTACTAATTTGCATAAATTGATATTTTAATTCATCAGTCATGAATTAATAAAACCTGGTTGTGATGAATCACCACAACCAGGTTTGGAGCACGCTTGAGATTGGTGAACTCTATATACATACTGGAATGAGTATGAACAATTAGGAACCTATTGTTCCCTTTCAAAGAAACTAGAGATAAGCTAAATTTGGAGGCACTCTGGCTCCCTCTCACTTGTAAACTAATTATTCAGGAAACTGAGACAGGTAACCTTCAAATATGGCTTTCTCTCTCTAAAGCTTCTTCCTGCTCCAGCCTATCGGTCCTCACTCCAATATAGTATCGAGCTCACTACTTGAGATCATTGGTCGACAAGCGATCTCTGTTGACCCTTAATGAAACTGAATATGCACATATCGCCATCTGTTATCAGTTACATAAACTACTAAAATGAAGGAAAACAGAGAGCTACATTATTTTGTTATTTGTTTTAATAAAGAAATAATTATAAATTCTGTCACCCTATATTCTCCGCCAATTCTCCGTCAAAAAGGCATTCTCCGCCAGATTCTCCGCAGGCAGTCAAATTCTCCGAAAAGCGGAGAATTCTCCGGCAATTGGCAACACTGAAAATGGACTTGATTGAGCACTTGACTAGGATTATATTTGGATAGATGCTTTGGTGGGGGTTTAGACGGTCTTGCAGTCAGTTGAATATAGCGCGGAATTATATGAATTATACGAAATATTTTAACTTGTAATGAAGCATTCTTTAAGTTCCTGCTCCATTACTAAGATTCCGGATTTACACACGACACCAATGTGCACACGGCCCGCAAACCTACCCATCTCCCGTCTAGAGGCATGGATTTGCACACGACACTAAACTAACCGCAGTTCTACGTCACCAGTAAGCGAGGATTCTCGGATGTAAAAGCCCGGCCGCAAATCAACATAATTCAGAGTGGATAATTCTGCCAATCTGTCTACAGCGTGCTGAGCTGGACATATTGCAGTTTTGTGCATCTCCCGACGCAAACACGACGAAACGAATGCAATCTGACCCTGGGAATCCTACAGCGTGTTGAGCTGGGACCCCTCGAGTCGTTAGTCATTCCCCGGCGCCGCTTCGCCGCTAAAACCAGAGCGAATGAGCCCAACCTGGAGACCTCCTACAGCGTGTTGAACTGGGAAACTTCTTGAGCCGACGATATTCACCCGACGCCCGATGCCACTCCCGTAGCAGCAACAAACGTCGCATCGCAATCGTTACACTCTCTCTCTCTCTCTCTCTCTCTCTCAGATAATAGAAAATGTTGTCCTAAGAACCGTAAAAGATACGGACATATAACCTGTACCTGTATGTTATGTAACACTGCCTGTTTGAAGAAGTAAATAAATTGTTTATATCTTTATTGGGCTGTCTTATTAACTGATCTGGACCCTGATTAATCTGATTAATCTCCGAACCAGCTACCCGACAACAAACCGTTACATAATTTTATATATATTTTAACTAAAGCCTGTGGTTTTAAATAATACAGTTCAAATTGATTTGGTGCAACTGGGCCTGCCAAAATGCGCTTTGTTACATTAAATATTCACTAATTATGTACGTTAATAAAACGATATTGAACAGAAAAATAAATGTTTTATGTCAGGTTTAGATCGCGCATAGCATAGCATAAAACTTTTATGTTTTCTCGGCCCAACCAGGCGCGGATCCAGATCTCTATTTTGGAGGGGGTCATCCCATGAATTAATGAATTTATAACATCAAAAGGGGATAATATTTTAAAATGCGCCGCAGGCGAAAATTCGGTATATTTCAAGGTCAAACGTTCTAAAACCTAAAACAAACATGAGTTGCAAAAACAGTTTCTTCGGAAAACAGGTTTCATCAATCGAATTTTCCTTTTCCTTTTTTCATGTAATTGGTTTGCTTTTATATTTTATTGGTTTCGCTGGTTAATCAGCAATAAAATACTAGAATATTTTATACACTCTTGACCCCTCCCCCCTGGATCCGCGCTCTAAATCGGACATAAATAAAATTTTTATGGGGGTGGTTCCAAGCAAAATGCTCCACACTGTATGTACCAAAGACACATTTATAAATAATATACATAAATACCGTGAGTCGTAAATGCGTCATATTCGAAATTGGTATGTTAAGTGCTGATCCATTAGCTAAAAGAATTTATTTATAAGTAATAAGAAATATAAAACATCATTTGACAATGGCCGTGAAAACCTGCATTCTAATGATAAGAAACATGTACATTAAATTTAAATAATTACTTCTCGGACAGCATTGACAGAAATCAGTGAAGCCTTGTTTTCTTATTCTAACATAAAATATGATATTAAATTAGCTATCAGATTTCTAGCTTGCGTATTCAAACGTTTTCCAGGCATAATGAATTAAATTAATTAATTGCGTTACGAAAAGTAAATAATATATGCGCTACTGACGATTGATACACGAGACCGATGCGCTTCGGTGTAGTATATACGCACGGTCAATAAACTATACGGTTACCTCGATCAGCAGCTTTAGGACGAGAGAAACGCGGGGGTCGGGAAATCGAATGAAAGAGACAGACATATCTGATTTCCGTGCAAAAGACAGAGACAAAGATACCGGTAGGTCTACAAGCCTACATCACCTATAGACATTACAGGCATCTTTGTCTCTGTCTTTTGCACGGAATTCAGATATGTCTGTTTCTTTCATTCTATTCCCCGCCTCCTCGCGTCTCTCCAACACCACCTGGAGATTAAAGCCACACAACCAGCTGACATGACGTCACGCTTCAACGGCTGTCAAGTGTAGTGTCAAATGTATCTTATTGTTTATTCTGTGTTTTAAACGTGTAAATGTGATCTAAAACCCACTTTAATAAAACAGTCAACAAATAATACATTCCAGTGATAGTTATAAAATACTTAATTGCCGTGCAAAATAGTAAACAAATGCTGCGTTCCTCGCTGTACTGGTAATTATGCCACCGGGGAAAAGGTACACGTTTTTAAATTTCCCAAAGATGAGAAACTGAGAAACAAATGGATTAAAGCTATTCATCGAGAAAACTTTTAAATTTCTATGCACTCTGGTGAGTTATTATTTTACTTCCACATCCAGTGGAAGTATAGTAACGACAAAAAAAATTTAAAAAATTTTTATTGTTCAAATAGGCTTAAAATGTCATGAAACGTCGAGATTTTAAGTTTGAGCGAAGAAAAATTTTCTGTCTGTCGGTCTGTCGGTCTGTAACTTTTTTTGTGCGCACGTTTACTCTGGAACCGTTTAAGATATTGACTTGAAATTTGGTACACATACGTACTTTAACGAGATCTGGAACTAGATTATATTTTCATCTTGTTCCGTCGAAGGGTTGGGGGGTAAATTGGGGTAAATGGGGGTAAATGGGTAAATCAAGCCGGTAAGAGTCCATAAAATTGGTATTTAGTATATATAAAAGAACTTAAAGTCTCAAAAAATTTTTTGGTATTAGCCACCCCCATTACTACCCCCCACCTCATTATTAAAGGGGGTGAAAAAAATAAAATTGTGATTTAGCCTCAAAACTTTTTTTTTACTTAATCCACCCCACCTCCACCCCTCTGCCACCACTCCCAACCCCCACTACCGATGTGGCATATCGTTTTATAGGTTTTTGGGATAGACTATTTGAAATATTATGTTGTTAAAGTTACCTCGAGTAGTATGGATGCGCGGTGGCTTTCCTCGTCTACTATGGATGCGCAGTAGGTTTCCCCGAGTATTATGGATGCGCAGTGGCTTTTCTCGAGTATTTTGGATGCGCAGTGACTTTTTTCGAGTATTATAGACCGCAGTAGGTTACCTCAAGTAAGTATGGATGCGCAGTGGCTTTCCTCAAGTACAATAGATGCGCAGTAGGTTACCACCAGTATTATGGATGCGGAGTGGCTTTTCTCGAGTGCTATAGATGCGCAATAGTTTACCTCAAGTGATATGGATGCGCAGTGAGTTACTTCAAGAAGTATGAATGCGCAGTGGCTTTCCTCGAGTAAATTGGATGCACAGTGGGTTACCTTGAGTAGTATGGATGCGTAGTAGGTTTCCTCGAAGAAAATGCTCGAAGTAGAGTACTTTTATCGTGTAGTTTACGGCACACAACAATTTATTATATCTTTGTCATGCCATTTTTTGCGTATTACTTCCACATTCAGTTGAAGTATATTAACGCAAAAAAAAATTTATGGAAATTTTCATTGTTTAAATAAGCTTAGAATATCATGAAACGTCAATATTTTAAGTCTGAGCTAAATAAATTTGTCTGTCGCAACGGTCTGTATGTTAGTCTTGTATCTTTTTAGTGCTCACAATTACCTACTCTGGAACCGGTCTCAAAAAAAAATTGGCATTAGCCACCTCTATTACCATCCCCACCCCATTATTAAAGGTGGTGAAAAAATAGTGTGATTTAGTGTGTGTACAAGAGCCAAAGTTATCAAGAATTTTTTTCACTTCACCCCTGCCACCAACCCTTCCTCTATTACCGATATGGCATATAATTTTATGGGTTTTTGGGGTACATGATTTCAAATATTATGCTATTAAAGTTCCATAAACAATTATTTCCACATAGTCGAGTGCAAATATAGTATTTTGTTGTAAGATACTTGGATGTGGAAGTAG
This sequence comes from Rutpela maculata, assembly GCA_936432065.2. Taxonomy (NCBI): domain Eukaryota; kingdom Metazoa; phylum Arthropoda; class Insecta; order Coleoptera; family Cerambycidae; genus Rutpela; species Rutpela maculata. Next base: position 99,317,069 of record OW386293.2, read on the forward strand.
TGATTCCTTGGGCAGCGGTTTTTAAGTCTCGTAATCTAAATCGAACGAAACTAAAATTGAGGCTAGGTTTTCACTTATCTTATTTGAGTGACCAAATACGCTTTTCGTTAGTTAGTTTTGCCTCAGAATTTAATTAGGAACCTCTTGTATTAAAAAAAACCGTTTTACTTTATAAGAATTAGTAGAAGCAACCGTTTTACTTTATAAGGATTAGTAGAAGTACTTTATAAGAATTAGTAGAAGCAAATTAGAAGTGATTTTTATTGTTCTAATTACGTTAGGGTGACCATACGTCCGGAATTTCGCTGGATTGTCCAGAATTTTGGAGTACTGTCCGGCATTTACAAGTGTCCAGCGAAAGTCCAGCATTCTGACCATATGTCCGGAATTTCGCTGGAAAGTATTATAAGTATCCAGCATAAGTTTAGCATTAAGGTTATAGCGAAGTTACAGTATTACATTTTGTTTTGGATTTCTCCCCCTCGCTCATCAAAAAAATTTTTGTTACTGAAGGCCCAGATCCGCCTTTGGCAGAAGTGTCCAGCATTCACTTAACAAAAATTACGTCCAAATGTATTATGTAACTCAATATCTAAAACCAATATATGGATGTTTTTTATTATAGTATAAGTAAAACATCGCTCTAAGCTTAAAAACAGCAAACATTACCGCAGGTAATAAATATTTCTTATTTGGGAGTAGTCACATGTAGTATAATAGCATTGCTTTAATGCATTACGCCGTATATGCTCGCCTTCCTTCAGTGACGTCACCAGCTGGTTGTGTGGCTTTAATCTCTAGGTGGTGTTCGTCTCTCTCGTCCTAAAGTTGCTGATCGAGGTAACCGTATAGTTTATTGACCGTGGTATATACGTATGCATTACCATTACTCTCAAATCTAACGCGCATGATAAGCCACGGCCGACAGAGTCGGCCGTAGATAAGCACACGTAGGTCGTGCAAGACACATACCCTTACGCCTTACGTCCATTTCAGGCAATTCGATTGTAAGAAGTGAGACGCCAACATACAAACGATAGTATTTGCTTGCTTCTCGCGTTAGTGACGTGCGTTCAAACATCCATTGATTCAACTATATTAGACATATGCAACAAAACACGTTTAATTTTCTCGTTTCACAAACGTTATATTTGGTGGGTTGTTAAAACTTCAAATATTATAAACGTAAATTATACGTTGATATATCAGCAAAGAACGTTCTGATTAAAACGTTTTATTTCAGTAATCCCTTCCACTACTGGTTGGGAATGTATGTAGGAATAACCTATTTTATAGGTTTTATTTAAATATAAAATTCTACAAACCAATTTTATGCCTAGCAAAACGTTTAAAAAACGTAACCTTCTACCTTCCTATTCTATTTCAGTTGTGGATTTAAAATTTCCACGTTAAACTTTTTCGTTTTACAAACGTTATCTTTAGCGAGTCATTGAAACTTCTTACATATAGACATATATTTGTGAAAAAAACGTGCTCATAAACTAAAACGTTTCATTCCAGTATTTTCTTCTACTAGTGGTTAAAAATGAGTGCAGAAGTAACATTTTAAACGTCTTATTTAAACATTGAAATTTTCGATCAAATGCAAACGTTGCAAATTTCAACGTAAAACTTTAGTCAACGACTACGACGTTTTAAAAATGTTTATTAAACTTATGTGTGCCCATTAGGAAAGTACGAAAAATGAAACTAAGAATAATACAAAGAACAATTCGAAATATAATTAAGATATAAACAAATTAAGTAGGTATAATGATATTTCACCAGTATCTAATATTTCTTCTTCAATGTTAGCAATTCTTGCGGTTCTTAGACGGCTAGCATGTCTATTTTTCACTTGAAAACTATCTGTTTCCCTAAGTCGCCTATCTGCATTTAAAAAGTTTTGCCATCAGGAATGTGTCTATTCGTGAATTTTTTCTTATAATAACTTACAACTGCAGCTGGTTTTATAAGAATTTTTAGAAATGTGTAAAAAACAAAAAGAGATAGGTATAAAATACTGACAGCCACCCCCTAAAACCACCTTTAAATAGAAGAGAAGGTTTGACTGATACTATGTAAGCTGGTGTCCACAGGGCCGTGTGGACCTTTGGCAGCGCCTGTGCGCTTCTTCTTTTTCTGTTATTTTTGTTAGTAGAGAAAAGACGGTTCCCTTCCGCATGGTAATCAGAGACGTAACTTGGGGCGCCCTAATGATGTGGTGCTTCTGCTCTAGGGTTCATATCGAAAAATCAGTGGATTTTAGTAGTTTTTATAAAAAGTCAGGGAATGTGAAATTTTTTTTATTCTAGTCGGCGGCGACTCCCTCCCGCGCATCCAAAAATCTCCGCTCACCAAAAGTTTTTCCAGCGTCCCTGACGTCCGTGTGCGCCATAGATTAAAGAATATTATATGATATAGATAGGCAACTCTCGGGGATTTTTTAAACAGCAAAACTTACGTCGCGGGTAGCGCTGTATTCCCGCCTTTTTGATACAGGCGGGATTGGCATAGGCGGGAATTTTAAGTGATTTTCAAATAAATTGCTTAGGCCATCATGAGACTACAAAAGTTCTTTGACAAAGATTTTTTATAAAAGATATTTTATGAGAGAAAATATCTATCAAATTACTCATAAAGTATCTTTTATAAAAGATCTTTGTCAAAGAACTTTTATAGTCTAACAGTGGCCTTAAAATTAAATAAGTCATTTCAAAACTAGATATTGATCATTTATTAATTTAACGGAAAATCATTACAATAAATACAATAATATTTAAAAATACATTTAGAAATTAACTAACGTAAGTAAAATTATTACAAAAGTATTAAGACGTTGAAACTGCGTTGAAATAAGTAACATGTTAAACTAATGTACCAAAATACCTATAATACATACAATTAAATAATAGCGGGTTTATACGTGCATGGATTTAGTGGCGCCAGTAAAAAACATTGCACGTATAAACAGTTACTGGCGAGCATGCATCAATGGATGCAAGGTCAAAGCTTGCTCGCCAGTAACTGTTTATACGTGTAATATTTTTGTACTGGCGTGCTAATATCTACTGGCGCTACTAAATCCATGCACGTGTAAACCCGCTATAATATACATTTTCATGTCCTTCACTAATATTAAGTGGTGTGAATCAGTCTTTTTGGAATTTAGATTTTTCATTATCATATAGGTTACAAAAAACTGACATTGATTGTGAAACGTCATAAGTAATGTATTTGAATAATGTTAATCCAGAAGAAAAACATACGTATTTTTGTTTTTTTTTTTACTTTTTTACACCATTCGATGAGAATGAATTCGATTTATAACAAATGTAAAAATTGAGGTTGAAAAATTCACAGATACGATGCAACTGCACACCTATCTGCGATTGTAATTATTATTTTAATAATGTAACCTAATATTTTGTACATGTCCGTCATTACAAGACAGGAAAACTTTTTCATCGGTAAACAGAACATTGGTCCAAAACTCCAACGGACGATAGACACAATTTAAACAAAACATAATGCGGGCTTGCTTCTGTTCTTCTGTTAATATATGGTCTTCTTGGCATTTGTACAGTTTTTTATTTTCGATTTTCCTATCCTTCGGCTAGCTGCTGACCTCGACACTAGAAAATGTGTCATGAACACAGCGTCTCCTACTGTTTGAAACGGATTTTTCCTCAAATAGCCAAGGAGTGCTTCATCTTCAACGAGATTTGAACTTCTCGATAGGCCTGAACCGTCTTTTCTTTTTACGCTACCTTCCTCTTCCCATTTTCTTCACACTCATAACAGTACTTTTATTCAATTGATAATGGTTAGCAATTGCTCTGATAGACCATCTCTCTTCAATTTTAGAGAGAATTAAAATTTTTTCATGTTCAGTTAATTTTGGCATTGCGAAAATATGACACTGACAAATAAAGAATGATTTAATAAGGCGAAAAATAGGTGTACGGGATTTCATTGCACAGAAGTGTACAACCCATCAGTTTTTCGTTTTTAGTCAATTTCTTGGGAGTCACGTTATTTGCAAATCAATAATACCTATGCATGTTGGAATTTTTCGAAGTCGCAACACGACGTGAACACAACACTTAAAACCCATTACAGTTTTTAATATTCAACAGAACAGCGCCGTTTCTAGTCAATTTCATTGGAAACTCACATTATTTACAAATAAGCAAATGAACTCCTGCTCTATGTATTTAATAATTATTAGTTTAATGTCCAAAACACAAAGCACAGACATGTAAAAAATAATGGCGCGACAACTGACAGTAGTGACAGTCGGGCAAGATGCAGATTTGCGTCGTGTGATTCAAGTACAAGTAGCGACAGAGCGACGTAAGTTCCAACTTAACACGATGATTTTGAAATATAATAGGAGTGCGCAGGGCATGGTGTGCGCTGCACACTTTGCACACAGGGATGGCGCGGCCCTGGGTGTCCAGATAGGCTAATTTAAAGGACCCGCACAAACCTTATGGGCTTGAGTTCCCGATCGATTAGTCGATTCGTCGATTCGTCTGATATGTTGTACTTGACACCCTCCTGATCAAAAGTGTTCATAGGCCTAAAGTCCGGAAATGAATAGTTTTCGAGATATCAAGGACGTACGGTCTCAAAAAATGGGATATTTCCATGAACCGTACAACATATCGTCGATTCGTCTGATATGCTGTACTTGACACCCTCCTGATCAAAAGTGTTCATAGGCCTAAAGTCCGGAAATGAATAGTTTTCGAGATATCAAGGACGTACGTCTCAAAAAATGGGATATTTCCATGAACCTCAAGATGGAAAAAAGTGCTCTGACCTGGAGGTCAGACCATGTTCTCTTTATGTTTTTGGGGTCGCTGAATCCAAATCCGGGGTCCGTTAAGCCCCATCCCGTCAGGGTCAAGGGCATTTGAAGGTCAAATTGAGAAAATACCATCAAAAAATCTGAAATATACATGTTTTTGGGGTCGCGGTCGCTGAATCCAAGTCTGAGGTCCGTTAAACCCTATCACGTCAGGGTCGAGGGCATTTGAAGGTCAAATTCAGAAGAGACCGTAAAAAATCTGAAAAAATTCATATACATGTTTTTGGGATATCTGAGTCCGAATCTGATACTTTCTTAACTCTACAAGTGTACAATCTCACACCGCAGACAGGTAGCCGACACCACAACCACATAAACTAACACAGAAGATCGGAGAGCCAATAATCACGAAACCCGGGGCACACAAAACAACAGATAGTAGTCCTCATAATCACGGCGCATGGTAGCGAGATATGGCCTGTGCAAAAGTTGTATGGTTCAGAGCGGGTTAGGGACAATTTACCTTTTTTTTTTTTTTTTTTTTTTTAATGGAAACATCTCTTTTGACATTGGCTTCAGAATGAGCGGAAAATTCTATTCAGGTGAAGTATCATATGTTAGGTGTGTTATTTGATTTGGGTTATTCGATTACTGACCTTGAAACCGATTTTCAAGGTCAACAAACTAATAAAACTATCTAGCAACGCTTCTGTTCGTCGCGTACTTGGTGGTTCTAGGCCAACTCATAACATACACATTTGTATACATTGCGGTGTCTTATGCGAACAGGGGGCGCTTTGGGATTAAACGCATTATTATTCACTTCTTATTAGGAGCAATCGAATAAACAAATTCGTTTGCGAGAGCAGAAGCATCGTTTCTTGACTGGGGTACCCGAAAATGCCTTCGCGGTGTTAGTATTGACCGTTTTCTTAATTTCCTTCATTGCTCTTCAACAATGTTTTAGTTGGTTTTTGACAGTTCTTGTCAATAATAGCAGTAATAAACAAAAATAAATGAAATTCGAAAAAGGGGCTAAAAACACTGACGAGGAGATGATCAGACCTTCGGGTCCTGGATTTTGAATCCGATGATTTCATCTGACTTCTTTTGCTATAAAATGAAGCCAGTATGAAAGATTTTATCCAATGGGCCTCCGGTGGCCTGATCTACTATATGTAGATTTCACAAAATTAATAAATTTAATTAATTCCTCCATTCTGGAATAATACAACTTTCCATATCTACTTATTTTTTCGGACTCGGATATCCCAAAAACATGTATATGAATTTTTTCAGATTTTTGACGGTCTCTTCTGAATTTGACCTTCAAATGCCCTCGACCCTGACGTGATGAGGCTTAACGGACCCCGAATTTGGATTCAGTGACCCTAAAAACATAGAGAGAACATGGTCTGACCTCCAGGTCAGAGCACTTTTTTCCATCTTGAGGTTCATGAAAATATCTCATTTTTTGAGGCCTTGCGTCCGTGATATCTCGAAAACTGTTCATTTCCGGACTTTGGGCCTACGAACACTTTTGATCATGAGGGTGTCAAGTACAGCATATTAAAAATTTAGACGAATCGACCGGGAACTCAAGCCCATAAGGTTTGTGCGGGGTCTTTTAAAATATGAATGTTATGTTTTAAAGATGTTATGTTTTAAGATATTGCAGAAAGACTGATATTTATTATTTGCATTTAAAGTGGTGTAACTCCCAATAATTTTTTATAAAAGAGTAGTTATTTTTGGATGTACTTTAGTACGGAAATATCGGGAGACAATCTTGGACACCTAGTGTATAGATAATGTATTGATAATACGAAAAGATGCAGATAACATAGAAGATTTGATGGTCAAATAACTGCGAAATAAAATTTATAAGTTGGTGTTATTCATAGATTGAATAATATAGCATCATAAAGATCTCAACTGCTTTTGATATTTTGTTTTAAGGTCCTAAGGAGCAATGCAATATAAGTGGCCTGATGTGCATTAGTAATAAAAAAAGACAATTTCTAGAATTGCAGTGCGACTGCTTGCCCGATTGTAACAGTGCACACGTTCAGAAAGTGGGAACCCTGACTAAACATGGAGACCCTTTTTTTACGTACGTAAATAGTAAGAGTGTTAGGACATATTTCATAAAAGAAATTAGTAGTAGCCTGTGGCGTATTCCGTTAAAAATATTTTTCTACTGACGTTTGGAAATCTTCTATATTATATTGCAATACTAATTTGAGTTAGTAGACCAGTGCCAATAGTTCTTGGAAAAAAAATTTCTTAGCAGTAAATGGGTGGTGGGAAAATTTAAGATTAATGGTATATAAATGGGGAAAAATCGATTGGACCGCAACAGATAACCGGAATTGGAGTGGGGGTGAGAAAAGGTGTGTTATTAGGAGTAAAACGTGGTTTTTTACGATTTCTGGCAAAAGTAGACCTCCTATCGAAAAAAGTTTAATGTAAAAGTTGTATATATTTTATTTGAACCATTTTTTTACATAGCCTTAAAAATTTTGAGAAAAACGCCAAAAACCAATTTTTTGTTTTTATTTTTATCTTTCACAAAAATAATTTAATTTTGATGAAATTCGGTGAAAATATACATTTTTATGCTTAAAAAAATCTGTAATTTTTTTAAGGCGTAATATTCATTTTTTGATTTTTTTGCGAATTTTATTTATAGGCCTAATTTTCAATCAACAAAGTTTTGATTTTTGAAAATTTCAGGACTGTATTTTTTTCATTGAAACCTCTAATTTAAGATGGTGTAAAAAAATCACACTGTTACTGTGGAAAAACATTGTTAAAAATGGAAAAAAACAAAAAAACACTTTTTTCAAGATCGATTTTTTCGTAAATGTCACTAATTCTTCATTGTTCATTGTTCATTTAAATAAAGTGTTGTAAGTGGTGCAAAACGGTAATTTCAATGTAATATGTAATAAGGGAACTTTAATTAACCGTTTAAGGTTCGGACTGCTGAAAACCGAAATGTTTAAACAATAATTTTACCTAAGAAATAGCTAAAAATGATCATTTATAGGTAAGAAAAACACTTTTTTATGCTTTATGGGCACTCTCACATTAAAAATAAGTTTATTACTTATTTTACATTAAATCAATTTACAAAGTATAAATACATATTCAAAATTTATAATAATCTCATTTTTTTGGGAAGCTGCTCTACATCATCAGACTCAAAACATTGTTCGGTTTCTTCAGGAACTTGGATAAGGTCTTCGACTTCGTCAAGGTCCTCAAGTTCATCGAGATTTTTATTTTCAATATTATTTTGAATATTTGTTTCGTCACACAACCCCTCCGAATCGCCGATTTCTTCTAATGGTTGTATTTCAGAGTTAGAACAGTTTTCGGCCCCGTGACAATTCCAGCATAGAATAGAGCATTTTACTCCATGCTTTCGACAGCAGCATCTTTTACTACCACAACCAGTTTCACAGTTGCAGCAGATAGATTTCAGCCATAAAGCAAAAAAGTTTTTTTCTTGCCTAAAAATGATCATTTTTAGCAATTTCTTAGGTAAAATTGTTGATTAAACATTTCGGTTTTCAGCAGTCCGAACCTTAAACGGTTAATTAAAGTTCCTTTATTACATATTACATTGAAATTACCGTTTTGTACCACTTACAACACTTCATTTAAATAAACAATGAAGAATTAGTGACATTTACGGAAAAATCGATCTTGAAAAAAGTGTTTTTTTTGTTTTTTTCCATTTTTGACATTGTTTTTCCACAGTAATAGTATGATTTTTTACACCATCTTAAATGTAGAGATTTCAACGAAAAAAATACCGTCCTGAAATTTTCAAAAATCAAAACTTTGTTAATCAACTTTTTTATTGAAAATTAGGCCTATTTTTCAAATTAAATTCGCAAAAAAATCAAAAAATGGATATTACGCCTCAAAAAAAATTACAGCTTTTTTAATGCATAAAAATGTACATTTTCGCCGAATTTCATCAAAATTAAGTTATTTTTGTGGAAGTGTGACGTATACTTTCCGGTGAGGCCGGAAAGTGGTCACTTTTGACACCTTAGCAACGGTTCGGTTGCTCGGGCGCCACCTTTACAATTTTTATGTGGGGCAAAAGTCCCACACTAGCCTCTTAGCACCGCCTGTTGGAGTAGGGCTGGAGTAGCTACAGTGGAGAAAAACAGAAAATTCCAGTGGGTCAATTGGGATGTATCAGACTTTTACACACACACAGTAAAACGCATAATTCGGTAAACAATATCTATTTATTTCCTATAAGCTACAATATCAACTCTAAATTAGTCTAAATCTACTAATATATACCAGACAGTACCCAGGCTATGATATGACTATCGTGCAGTTACAGCGATGTTACTTATGGCAGGCGGGAGCGAAGCAGCGGTATGACTTGGTTTAGGTATGGCGGTGAAGGACGGTTAGCGGCGCGAAGATGACAAGGTGACGGGTTACGATGCAGGTGACGAACAGCGGTTAGGTTATGTACAGTCGTCGGATACCAGGATGGAGCAAGCAAACAATAACTAATGCAACAATAAGAAAAATGGCTACTCTAGCAGGCCTGTAGCTAGGGAGGAGGCAGGATGGGCGGCGCCCGTCCTGGAATAAATTTCGCCCGACCTACGGTGATCGTAATGGGGGCAATTTTAACTGTCTTTTTAATATTTTGAAAGAGATTGGGTAAAAATTTTCAAATTTTTTCGGATTAAAAAGTTTTTTTGGATGTCTCCCCCCGCTCATAAAAATTTTTTTTTTTTGATTTCTCCCCCCCGCTCATCAAAAAATTTTTCGGACTTTTTTACGGGCCCTTCCTGAAAAATTGTTTGCCCGCTCTGAAAGCACTTTCTAGCTACAGGCCTGTACTCTAGGTGTCAGGCTTGGTTAATACCAGGAACCCTAAAGCTGAAAAGAGATGTATGATTAGTTAAGACAAGACGGCGTTCTGCAGCTCCTAACCTGAAAACAGTTAAAAATAATAATATGGCCACGTCCCGATTTCTCCGCATTAGCAGATACTACGAAGACCTCGGAGACACTTTCTCTGCGCCTACAGGATAAGCGCACTAGCACATATTACGAATACCCTGAGTACACCGGAGTCAGCCACGCTAGCACGACTGTTGGCACCTGGATGTGAGCTCGTACCCTGGACCTGAAATTGGTGAAGGCGTGAGCGTCTTGCTTTCTCCGCATTAGCAGATACTACGAAGCCTCCAAAATGCTCTCTTTATGGACACAGTTTGCGTGCACTAGCAGATATTACACGCACCCTGGGCACACAAGAGTTACCAGACAGCAATTAGAATTAAAGGCCCTGATTTATCCGCATTAGCAGATACTACGAAGACTCCAGGAACCTCTACTTTATGACCACAGGGTACCCGCACCAGCAAATATTTCGAATACCTTGAGGACACAACCAGTAAAATAAATACAAAGACAAATGAAAGTTCACAGTATCAGCCAAACCGCTACCTATTATAATTATTACTATTATTCTTACTTATATCCTCTAGTTGCTCCTGGCGCGTCTGGTTGAATACGGGGCGGTACACCGACTGATTTCTGGACTGGCCCGTCTGCCTGCTTCGGAAGCTCGTGAGGAACTTAACTTTAGGTGCCGCTTTCAATAGCTAGTAGGCTCGTATCCCTTCTTTCGCCCGGTAGTGGGAGAAGTGAATGCATGTAGGCCATGAGCGGTGTAGACGGCACTTGTGAAATTTTTCGTTACAATGGATTTTTCGTAAAATGGTATGTTTTAAGAAAGGTTGGACTTGAAATAATTTACGGAAATATTCACTTACGCTTGACGGCTGGTCACGGGTGGGCACCTCTGCTCGCTGCTACTGCTTCGGATCGACTGCCTGATACCACCGTGAGCGCAAGCTTAGGACGGTCTCTTCTGTGCAGGTGGGGGTTTAGTGCGGGAATGTAATTTTACGCGATAATAAATGCTTAGTAGCCGGTTGGGTTTAAATAAGTAATACAAAATTAAATAACAGTATTTATAATATGTAAAAATAAGGTACTTGTTTGGGCCTTGGAATTTGCTTCATTACAGAAGATAAAAATAAAAAACAAAAAATTGATTTTTGTCGTTTTTCTCAAAATTTTTGAGGTTATGTAAAAAATGGTTCAAATAAAAGTAGTAGATCTATCAATTATCTACAACTGTTATATTAAATTTTTTTTGATAGGAGGTCTTTTGCCAGAAATCGTAAAAAACACACCTTTTCGCACCCCCACCCCACTTCCGGTTATCTGTTGCGGTCCAATCGATTTTTCCCCATTTATATACCATTAATCCTAAATTTTCCCACCACCAATATACTGCTAAGAATTTTTCAGATTTTTGGCCTCTGGACACTGGTCTATAAGTAAAGTCGAACTTTTCCTATTTAGGGCGGAGAAGTATATTATTCGGCGAGCGTATAATGATAGCTATTACTTGTGAGGGTGATTTTTACGTCACGAGCCGATGGCGAGTGTCCCAAATCATGTGAGCGTGTAATAGCCATTATATGCGAGCAGAATACTATACCTCTATACTCTATACCTCTATTTTACTGTTTTAATCGTTTAAAAGTGAGAAACGTCAAACGAAAACGTGGATTTTCCCTTGGCAAAGATGGACTCGTGCAAGTTGATTATGAAAATTGCTAGTTCCTGATTGGTCAAAGGTGCGTTAGAATGAGATTATATTCATTATACGTTAGTTTGGAATTACGATTATCATTATTCGTCAATTGCTAAATGTATAATGCAAGGATTTATACCAGAGTCGTTGATAAAACATATTTCCATACTAAAAAGTTGTAGATCAATGTTCTTAGGATAAAATAACAATTTATTGTCAAAAAAAGTAATGTCAAATATAAAATTCAAAAAATTATCTCGGTTGAATCATTATTCCAAACCTCAGTAGAATAAAATCATGTGTGCAACACGTAGGAAAAGTGTTTTTCCATATGCGGCATATTTTTAGGTCCTACGCATAATACGAAAAAAAAAAACACTTTTCCTGACTTGTTGTACAAATACCTATTATATAGCATGTGTATTACATAACTCGTTAATTCCATTACACAGCCACACAAAAAAAATAAAGTGTCTTGAACCCAGAGACTGACTAGGTAGGTTTTTCGGGTCGCTGAATCCGAATCCGGGGTTTATTTGATCCCATGTCATCAGGTTTAAGGTCATTTGAAGGTCAAATTAAGATATGACCGTGAAAAATTCCGTAAAAAATTTATGTTTATGTTTTTGAAGTTACTGAATCCGAATCCGGGGTCCATTTGATCCCATGTCATCAGGTTTAAGGTCATTTGAAGGTCAAATTGAGATAAGACCGTGAAAAATTCCGCAAGGAATTTATGTTTATGTTTTTGAGGTTACTGAATCCGAATCCGGGGTTTATTTGATACCATCATGTCAGAATCAAGGTCAAATGAAGGTCAAACACATGAAATTCAATAATACAGTCTTTTTTGACCCCGGATTCTAAAAAAGCAGAAAATTTTACGTCCAAATACATCCTGAATGGTTCATGGAACCGATTTCTTAGGTCATTGGTTGGTTATCAAGCGGTCAAATGCTTATTTTCCATTTCTTAGCTGATATATCGATTGTAAATCGAAAACTTGCGTCTATGACTAGTGACCTTCAAGTTCTTGTGGTCGCTTATCACGATCCCGGTATCCATTTGATACCGTGACGTACAAACCAAGGTCAATCGAAGGTCAAACGCCATAATTCGAATGATATAAATTTTTAACCCCGTATTCTCAAATAACAAAAAATCTTACGTCCAAATACGTCTTGATCTGAGTCGAATCGAACTTTGGGTTTCATATGGAGGTAATAAACTATTTTGAGATGTTTTAAACTACATTTTTAAGTCCAAAGACCTAAATCCAAATCTGTTGAATTCAATAGCCTCAAAATTCAATAACCCAATAACCTAATAGCTCTAAAAACCTGATCCCGTAGCTATAAAATGGGGATTACAGACGATGAAAGCTGATGAATCTGTTTATTCGAATGACCACATTGCTGAATAATCCCATAACCGAGTAACCCCATAATTTTATTACTTAGTCTCTCATAGCAAAAATTCTGTTCTTTATTATTAAAGATGTTGAGCTTCACAACTACAAACCATGCCACTGTAATTATGGAACTCATTTTATCGCTCTGCAACTTATCATGAAATTTCTTTGCATGGAACAACCTTTACACCCAAATCAGCATAGCACTTGTGTCCTCGTGGTGTACATCGGGTAACGCTAATGCTGACGGTTTCACAATTCCGTTGAAAGATTCAAAAGAAATCTGTATTTGACCTGCAGATGATCTTTCAGGGTCCAAAAAATTATATCATTCAAATTATAGCGTTTGACCTTAGTTTATATATCATGGTATCAAATGGATACCGGGATCGTGATAAGCGACCACAAAAACTTAAAGGTCACTAGTCATAGACGCAAGTTTTCGATTTACAATCGATATATCAGCTAAGAAATGGAAAATAAGCATTTGACCGCTTGATAACCAACAAATAACCTAACAAATCGGTTCCATAAACCGTTCAGGATGTATTTGGACGTAAAATTTTCTGCTTTTTCAGAATCCGGGGTCAAAAAAGATTTTATTATTGAATTTTATATGTTTGACCTTCATTTGACCTTGATTCTGACATGATGGTTTCAAATAAACCCCGGATTCGGATTGAGCAACCTCAAAAACATAACATACATTTTTTACGGAATTTTTCACGGTCATATCTCAATTTGACCTTCAAATGACCTTAAACCTGATGACATGGGATCAAATGGACAACGCATTCGGATTCAGCGACCCGAAAAACATAAAGTCTACCCAGCCAGTCTCTGGGGTCAAGACACTTTATTTTTTTTGTGTAGCTGTGTTATTATCTTCCTATATTATGATTTTAGTATTATATTAGTATAAACAAAAGCGATTGCAATTATTAAGCCCTTTTGTATTTTAAAATAGTGTGGGATGGTAAGTATCAACTCGTGCTTGCATACGTTTGCTTCATGAAGAATAGAGAAAAGGAGTAAGCACGCATATTAGTAAAATGTGTGAACTTTCAAATTTAGTGCTAAAAGCCTAGGTGTAATCGATAATAATCATATGTGCTTCAAAAATCATGGTAGGTACTCCAAGGTGGTAATATTTCTATGCAAAATTTAGAACATTTAAATATGTTCTGCCATCAAATGTTAAATGGAAACTTCAAATTCAGTAGTTTTGAGTAATTTTATTTGTAACGTTGCCCCTTCACCTTTTTATAAAAAGTACTAAAATGATAATAGATAAACCTCAAAGAGAAATGCTACCTGAGTATTAAATATAACAACAACTATAGTACACATATGACACACATAATAAAGGTTACTTTGGACCAAAAAAAAACCTAATCTACTTGGGGTGACCTGAGATGTAAAATAGGCAAAAAGGCCCACCTCAAAATAAATTAGGTTTTGGCTAGCCAGTTCTTTAGGAGGCAAGGGCGTGGATAAGGGTTATTTTGATAATATTGATAATATGGCCGGGAGTAGTAAAATTGTTTAAAAATTTAATTTTATGTATGCAAAAAATTCAAAAGCGCTTGGGCGCCAGATCCTGGAGTAGGATCGTGAAATCGGAAAATTACAACACAAACAAAGTAATAAAACAGAGATATAACAATAATATCCATTTAATATCGATTTAAAAAATATGCAAAAGCAATTCAAGAGTACACTCAATTTATAAACATCGACGTTGCCGTTCGACGTTCCCGTTCCCGTTCGACGTTCGACGTTCACAAAAATGGTCCATTTATAAACTTTGATGTTCGTCGTTCGTACGTTTGCATTTTTTTACGTAAAATGTCAAATTGAAAGATTGTATTTGTGATACATTTTTTGCATAAATTTACTTTATTTTTGTTTAATTTAAACTGAATATTCTGCTGACGTTAAGTATCCATGTTTTATGATTATGAACTTGATAATGATACTTTGTAAAGAATCCTTACAAAGATGTGATTTAAAACAAACAAAAGCATATCTAAAGAGTAGAACGACTATGGTCGCTCGATTTTGGAATCGCTGTGGCTCTTCTACGAAAAGAATAAAATTAGAACAATTGAAGGATATCTAATTGCCCCATCTTGCTCTCTTGGCTTGGAATAGTTTGCATAAAACGGCATTTTATTAAAATATTCCCACTGAGTTTCAGGGGCTTCTGTTGTTTGGATACTTCCCGATGAATTGGGAACTTTGGCATGGAGGTGGGGCGACTACATTCTTGATAAGCCGAAAATTCCAAAACTTGCAAAACTCGAAATGGCAACTTTAATATGCCGGCCAATGTTTGTATAGAAGGTAATACCCACATTAAAATGAAGACTTTGCCAAAATGGTAAAAGCTGCAAAAAAACTATAGGAACAAAGTTGTGGAGAATAAAATTTCACATAAAAAAGTGAGTAAGCTACATATATGCATATATTTTATTGTTTTGGCAATATATGCGTTTAAACGCGATAAATCAGCACGACGTCGCACTTTGCACACTTCATGTTTATACTATAAAAGTTGAAAACTGAATTTTTTGTAGAAAATTTAATTCTCTACAATAACTTTCTTCTCTACAATGTTCTTATGTCTCTTACCATATTGGTAGCGTCTTCATTTTAATGTGGGTATAGCCTTCCATGCATATAGATTGGCCGCCATTTTGAGTTTAGCAAAAAAGTTCCTATTCGAAGTTTCATAGCGAATATCTTAAACGAGAAAAATGAAATGAATTTTTATAAAATTTTTTTTATTTATTTTTTTTATTTACTTTTTTTATTTATTGAAAATATCACACATGTATGATCTCTGCAGAGATTAGATATTCGCTGTGAAACTTCGAATAGGATTGATTTTTACCTGTGCACTCCAAACTATTAGTACTATTACCCCTCTGTTCGGATGCTGTTAGCGTGAAATAGGTAAGGATAAGCTACAAGATTAATAGGACATTTTTTATGCAGAATTTAACGATATTTTTTAAATTTTCTGTACTTTTTTTCTTCCGATAAACGGTTTACAACATAATAGTGAAAAACCAGCTTTAAGTCCCCATTAGAGGTGTTTTTTTGCAAAAAAATAGACATTGGCGGGGAACTTTTCGGGTAGATATCCGATATAGAAAAGTAGATTTTTCTAGAGTACGCATCTCAAAAATATTATTACTTTATAAATTATTTCTCCTATTCAGTGTTTTTTAATCTAATTTGCGTGTACTATGTAGATATAATCGGATTTACTCTAAAGCACTTAGGACAATATAGTTGACATGGAACTGAATGAAACTTTAACACTCATTCACGTGACAAAACGCTTCAATTTCATTGGAGATCCCGCAACGGTAACGTTAAAAACATGAAATTTGTTCATCTCGGACGGACGGCAACTTTTGATCCTATGGGAAACATCAACGCCAACTTAGGATATAAATAACAATCAGTATTTTGTATGTTTCATCTTTGAACGGCGACGGAAACGCCCAACGGGAACGGAAAATGTTGGGCATCTCAAACTGACGGCAACTTTTGATATAGTGAGAAACGATGTCAACGTCAATATTTATGACTTTCACTAACATAACCTCAAATTTCAAGTTTTTGAAGTTTATTCTCATCTTTAATATTTGTATCCGCAATTTTAGCTTGGGGCCATTCTGGCTCCAAACGAATATTTAAAAATACAGGCAAAATTTTTTTCGAAGCTGTTGATTAATAAAAATAGACAGCTAATTATAGGTTAGATTTCCAACCTACAAAAAGTGTCTTATTTTATTGGAACAAACTATTTAAAATTTTATAAACATTACATTGAACTAGATTTTATTTTAAAGTACAGGAATCAGGCAGAAATTTTAACAATAGCTACGAAATATTTGTAAATTTTAAGAAATATATATTTTTCAGGTTAGGTGTGACGTCACGTGCACGTCCTCAATTGTTTTTTATGTTTCATCGTCGAACGTCGAACGGGAACGGTAACGTCAAGTTTATAAATTGAGTGTGAGTGTGACGATTATATACAAAGTATTGGGTTAGTCTGGTAAATCAAGCAACAGACAAACTCTAAAACAAGAATCTATGTACACGATAGAATAACAAATGTGCAACTTAATCAAGTTCTAGTTATAATTTATTTTACTATAAAGTAATGCAATAGGAAAGTGAAACTGTATTACCTATTATATGCAATTTATACCACTAATCTTCATTAGTGGCAGGGAAAACAATATTTCTTCAGTGTTATTTCACTCCACGATAAAATTTACTGAAATGTTATTACTATATAACCAACTTGAACTTTAGTTAGCGAGTAAAATAAGAGCATTTACTCGGTAACAACTGAATGACAAGACGGTAGTTCACACCACAAAAAGTAATAACAGAGTGAGAGGTGTAATTCCCAGTAAAATATAGTGTTGCAAACCAAAATTGTCTAAAAGGTGAATAAAATTTGTCTCTATTTAGGTAATGAATTGACTGACTGAAGTTATAAAAAAATATCGCTATAAGGAATTGAGATTAATTATTTTAATGTCACGAACGAAAAAATAATAGAGCTATAGATATATAATGTAACTAGATCTAGAGCAATACAAACACTACTGTAAAAGTAACAACTCAGTAGTTAATTTAAATTAAACAGTTTGTTACTTGATACCTTGAAATTACACACAATAGACCTTTTCATCATAAGCGCGCGCATGTGCTGCTCCTATGTTTGTTTGCGGGAACTATGAAATGTTCGGACACTTGGTTGTCAAAATGGCTGGACCGGTATCATTTTTCCACATTAATTTAGACGAAAGTGTTATTGACGGTGCAATATTAGTACACAACATTGTGGAAGAACACACTTGTGCTCAATTAAGGCGCTAGCTCAAGTATCCTGGCCGTAAAATGACAGGAAGCAAGAATAAAGAACTGGTTGCAAGGTTAGAATTCAACTATCAACTTATCAATGTATATACAATTGCATTAAAAGAAAACAAATGTGTTTAGTCTACAATATGCTTAATAACATTCTTCGTGCAGTAATTGATAATCCAGTAAAAATATTTTCTGTTTTTTTACGAAAATGTACGATCAAAAATGCAATTGAAAATGAGGTTCTTTGTCGATCCTTCTGTGGATAAAGCTGACTCCTTTTATTCTAATTTTTTCAAATAGGTAAAATATATGATATTGCACTATCTATTTTCAGAAAATTGGTAACAGATTCATCATTATTTGGTTAAAAAACGTAATGTTTATGTCAAATCCAATATTGACATGCGAAAACTGTCCGAAACATGGCGGAATTCAACGTTTTTTAAACAAATAATGATGAATCTGTTACCAATTTTTTGAAAATAGGTAGTGCCATATCGTATAGTTTACCTATTTGAAAAAATTGGAAAAAAAGGAGCCAGCTTTATCCACAGAAGGATCGATAAAAATACCTCATTTTCAATTGCGTTTTTAACCCTACATTTTCATAAACAAACAGAAAATATTGTTACTGCATTATCAATTACTGCACGAAGAATGTTATTAAGCATGTTGTAGACTAAACACATTTGTTTTCTTTTAATGCACTTGTATATAAATTGATAAGTTGATAGTTGAATTCTAACCTTGCAACCAGTTCTTTATTCTTGATTCCAGTTATTTTACGGCCAGGATACTTGAGCTAGAGCCTTAATTGAGCACAAGTGTGCTCTTCCACAATGTTGTATACTAATTTTGCACCGCCAATCACACTTTCGTCTAAATTAATGTGGAAAAATGATATCGGTCCAGCCATTTTGACAACCAAGTGTCCGAACATTTCATAGTTCCCGCAAACAAATATAGCGGCAGCACATGCGCGCGCTTATGATGAACTACAAATCTAAAATAAATTTATCAATAACAAAATACGTGACAACTAACCTAAAATGTATATGACAACCAAAAAGATACTCAAATAAGAGATGGGCGCATAAGACGAGCTTTCACCCCTTGATTTTGTAGCAGTACCTGGCAACCTCATGGTGAATTGATGTACTTATCCATTAATGGTACTATTTACCACAGCTTATGCTGAGAACACTCTATTCTGTTTAAAATACAGAAAAACTTTAAAACAATATTATTAGAATCGCATATAGCTCTCTAAAAAATTTGTTCTCTGATCTGATGATTGTTTATAGCTCAAAAGAACACTTTAAAAATAAAATCCTACATGAGCAGTTACTTCGCTATAAAAATAGTCAAAATTTCATTGGAGAGGTAGTACTCGAACGAATAAAGTAATAGAGAAACACTGAACTTAAGCAGCTGAATTAGGCATCAATAGGAAGATCCTCCCAAGCTGGGCATGATAAAAAGCAGCAAATCTGAAGGGTTTGGTTGAGAAACACAGTCGAAAACTCTAACTCTGTTGTTTACATCGTCAATCAGCTGACGTAACCAGATGGTGTGGCTTAGCAGTTCTGCGCATTTAGATGCGTAAAATGGCGGCTTGATTTCCACTTCGCTCCTACTACGTGAAATCTTCCACAATGCCCAAGTAGCGCAATTAATTCCTCAAGATATCCAGAGGATAAAAATTTAGGAATTAGTAAATATCTTCTAGAGGTCTGTAAGAGTTCCCTAAGATGGGCAAATGTAAATGGTCCCGAGGACATCTTTATAGGATTTCTGTTAGATGTACCGCATCGATCCTGCAAACAGATTTAATTCCTGTAGTAATCTTTCGGGTATTTTATCGCTTACCAATATAAACGGTACTGAAAACATCTTTATAGGATTTCTATTAGATGTACCAACACACACTTCTTATAGAATTGCCAGCGGCAGCTGGTGAAATGTTGGTTAATCAAAATCTCAGTATGAGACATCAGGCCCAAACCAAACCAAACCAAAGATTAGAGATCGTTATAAGATTCATCCAAATAAATCGATGATCCCTGAGAGAATTTGAACGTTGCAGTAATGTTATTAATGTTCTATAAATTCATGAATATAAGATAATGCATGACTGATTATCGTCAGTGGTTTGTACGTGGCGTCATCTAGGAATAATTTCTGTAACAAACTACGTGGTAAGCAAACAAATTTTATGCATTAAAATACATAGAAAATTGAGCTGTATGGTAATTCCCTTTTAGAACTTCTAGAAGATGTCTACAAGTATTCTGTTAAGGATAATAATACTATTTCCCTTTTAATACTTTATTTGATTTCTATAATACTTAGAACATTGAGCTGTATGGTAATTCCCTTTTAGAACTTCTAGTAGATGTATGTGGGTTAACAAAAGTTGAAATTCCTATATAATGCCCAGTTTACATTTCCCCAGTGCATAAAAGTTGAGCAGATTTCTCATTTTGATTTCGGAAGGACTTCTAGAGTACATAAATACAAGATATCCTCGCGGGCAGTAAATAGAACTTAAAGATATCTTAAAGAATTCTGTGCTACTTGGGTGGTAATCTACAAAATATCAGTATAAGCCGTAACCAGCCATATAAAATTGTAACAGTACGTGATAAACGGATAAATGTTACTTCAGCATTATGTCGTATTCGACCAGAAACTTAAATCCCATACATGATAATAATTTTACATTATCAAAAAACATCGTTATGGCTATAACCATGATTGTGATTATAACTATGAATATGATTTAATCGGAACTCTAAAACAAAAGAACACCGCAATTAGTTCTGAACGTTAAATTAAATAGTAGAAATTTATTTACTTACAATTCCTTTCCAATAAAGCGATTGAACATGGTTTAAAAAATTCACGGGGTGTAGTAAATACGACTGGCCACTTCGAAGCACAAGATCAGAGAGATCGAGGGAAGGTCTAGACGTGCCGAGAAAATTGACTGCAGCGCCGCATTGAATTTTTAATGAGCTAAAATCTGGCGACCTCTGGGAGACAATTGCCTCAATTCCTACAGATTAACAGGAAATGCTACGAGCCACGGCCAATCAGCTGTGCCTTAGTTGTAACAAACGACACAGGCGGTGTTACATATTACTGCAGTGATCTATTATTAGCATTACGTTTTTTCAAAGCAAAATACAAATCTTGCAAAATAAGGTATGCATTACAATAAAATACGCCATATCCATTCCCTATTACAATAACCAGAATTTATGGAAATTGATAATCATTTCACCATTTTTATGATGCTGGGCACGTTTCCGATAGTATAAAACTGAAATGTGGTTACTAATGATTACACAGGTCTACAAAAAAGGCCTTCTCTTAAAGGTTCTCATCTAACTTTTGACGTGCTGAAGCTAATTTTGGACAAAAAAAATTTTTCTATCGTGTTAGTTTTTGTGTAAATGAGTAAAAAAGGTCTTGTCCTAAGGTTCTATCATCCCTAATAGCACATGGATATCCTATGGATGTCCACTGGACGTCCTCATGGGACATTCGGGACGTCCTATGGATATCCATTTTTTGTACAGTTGGACGCCCAAATTTCACAACTTTGCATAATTTATGAAAGTCCAAAGTTGGACCTTAAACGGTGGTCCATGATGAGACATTATTTGGACCAATTAAACTAACATACATTTTCTGTACAAATGCCCTCCAGTGTTGGACCTTAAATGATGGTCCATGGTGGACATTCTTTGAATCAATAAAAATTGTCCTTATTTGGACCAATAATGGGTGCCTCTAAAGTCTCAAGCCATTTTGGAAAAAAAATATATTAGTGAACAAACACGAAATCTATAAAGCATTTTAATATAAATAATTTTATCTTGGAAACTGACATTCTAGGAATCAATATTTAGTTTGCTGTAACATCGATGCAATAGCCCTAATGTCTACGCGACAATATTGCATTGCAATGTCACATATCGCAAGGAACAAATCGCAGGAACAAATAATTTATTTTCATGTAATGTTCAATTATTTACTTATTGAAATATTCTAATGAAGCTTATCTTCGAGTTACAAATATAACTCATACAGTGTCTGCCAAAAAATCTGTATGGGAAACTCTGCTGTTATTGACTTTCTGAAGATTTTTATTTTTAATAAAAGTTAGTGCATGTTCTCAAGTGAAAAAGTGACTGCAAAAATTTGTGTTAGTCCTGGTGCTTAAGTTGGAAAATTAAATTTTTTTAAATTGGCTCAAGAGTACACCACTCTTATTTTTAAAGATATCGAAAAATTTTATTTTAACAAGTTATTTATAATGTACATTGGATTCTTCTAGTTTAAAAATAAAAATTTTCCACTCTTTTATGATTAATTCCTGAAAAAGTTAAAATTGGAAAATAGAGGACAACTTCGCAAAATACAGCGTTTTTTCCCAAAATATCTATTTGGTAAAAAATACTCCTAAAATTTAAGATGATTTTAATCCATTACTTATTCTGAAACTATTAAAGAGAGAGAATTATTGATAACAGAAAAATATCAAAATATATAGTTGAGGAATTATGCGTAAAAAAGTAGAAAATATTTATTTTTAAAATAGAACAGCCAAATTTGACATTTAGCTATAACTTCGTATTGTAAGCAACTTCTTGAAATAACATTTTTCGATATCTTCAAAAATAAAGGTAGTTTACTCTTGGGCCAATTTCCACACAAATTTTTGCATCCACTTTTTCGTTTGAGAATATTCACTAAATTTTATCAAAAATGAAATTTTTCAGAAAGTCAACAACAGCAGAGTTTCTCATATGGTGCAGACTTTTTGGCGGACACTGTATAAACCGAGGTATAAACTTTTCCTGTAAATTCTCTATAAGTTTACTATAAGATGATCTTTGAAAAAAATATGCGAAATGATCTTCACTAGTGCCATCACTGTTTTATCATATGTACAGATCGAAATAGTTATATTATTATGTATCTCACTTCATAATAAGATAGAAAAAAAGGGCAGCGGATAGAATAAAGTCTTTACTGTCTCCGACGTGTTTAACAGAAAGAACTTAGGACATTAATAGTTCTATTGGCTGTCCCCTTTTCTATTTCAAAGTATTATACTGTGTGTGTAGTCGCGGGCTAGGCATGGGGAGTAGAATTACAACATCGCAGGTGCCAGCTGGCTGAAATGAAATAACAGAGCTGGGATGTCCACCGACGGACGAATTTACGGCTGCCGGTGTTGTGAGATCTCTCGCGCTACGTGAATATACATGCGTAATGGGAAATTACACGCACGGTATAGGGATTGTTTCTTATTTGTATATATGGAAAAATGGCAATCGGCCTATAGTGGAGACCTTATCGACAATTTAAAAAAAAAAACAGTTTTACAGCAAACTCCTAGTACTGTATATTTAAATTTTTACCTCTTGATATTAAGTTTAGTATAGTAAACGTACCATATCTAATTTATAAAATAAAATACGAACGCTTTATGTATTAAAAAATATTTATTTATCAAATAATAATAAAATAAAAGGCTATTTTATTAAGTTATTAGAAATACATATTTAATAATAAGGACTATCATTTGGTAATTAGGTATCTTCTATTTTTCAATCAAAAATCAATGTTTGCCTCTCATATGCCTGATTTTGGCGTACTGGAACTAATTCATAGAAAATCCCTCGAAATGATCATCATCAGATTTTGAAGAGACGCCCGTGCTGCGGCTAAAAATTTTTACCGTTATTACACTAACTCTGTTGTGCACTAAGTATTTAAAAACTATGTGTTTGAAATTCTATTTTAATTTTTTGGAATGAGTGAAATAATATACTATACAATAATTCAAATTTTCAAAATAGGTCACACATAAAAAAACTACAGGCAATAGAACACCTTTATTTCTGAAGGCTTAAAGTGACTTTGTGATGTAGTAGTAATTACAGGTAATAAACAAGTTTTTCATTAGAGTCCTCGAAAATACTATATAACCTAACCTCAAACTTACCGTTTTGTTCACTTTCTCATTTTTCATATTTAAAAATCCACCACAAAGACATCATGCAAATAAAGACATACTTGGATAATTTGGCGATAGCTATATATAGATATTTTACACTTCACTTCGCACTTTTTTCTTCAACTCTGAGAATTATTAAATATCTCCTTCTTTACTATGCCATGAAATAAAGTCGAAAGAGAAGCGCGTGCCCAAAACATGGTTTAAGTTAAAATAGACAGTGCTTTGGATTTTGCAGAGTCAAATTTTATTTTATTTGCAAAATTAACTTTGACTGCAATATAACTTGCAATCAGGGCCGTACTCAGATCGATTTTCTCGGGTCATTTGCCCGGGGCCCGGCCCTGTAAGGGGGCCCGCCCAGGCCTACAAAAAAATTAAAAATTAATCCTTTCCATTTTTTAAAAATCCTTTCCAAAATAACGGGGCCCGGAAGATTTACTTTGCCCGGGGCCCGCCAAAGCTGGGTACGGCCCTGCTTGCAATATAACTTTTGGCAATTCGTAGCAAATTATCGTAAGTTGCAGCCACAACTTTCAAATATATTTGTAAAATTAACTTTGCCACAAAATTTCAGCTGTATTTTTATTTCCTTCAAGTTTGCTGTAACCTTCCAGCAAAGGAACAATTTAAAAGTACAAAAATAAATTAGATGCAACACTGTAGGAAACTTTTGCAAGTTTCAATGTCCATCAGTGGGTATATTTAAAAGAATATTTATATTTGCCAGCACCTTTCAAATGAAAAAAATATAAAATCTATAATGGACATTATACGGTCCACGTTCACGTAGGAGCAAATAAAATATACACAGATGATATCGTTGTATGTACATAAAATGGACAATTAGGCGCGACATCCATTTATCTTCTATGCATATTTGTACAATAAATGGACTTTAACGGGACATTCACTGGTTGTTCAAATAGGAACATAAAATGTGTTTTCTTTTATGTATATACATTATAAATGGACGTCCATAGAATATGTCCTTTATGTACATACAAGGGACAATTATGGCAAGTTAATTTATTCGCCATGAACGTTTGTACAATAAATGGGCTTTAGCGGGACATCCATTAGTTGTCCAAGCAGGAACATAAAGTATTTGTACATTCATGTACAATAAATGGACGTCCCTAGGATGTCCATTCAATACCTCATAGAGGACGTCCTTGTACGTACATAAAATGAGCATCCATAAGACATCCATCCAATGTCCATGGACATTTGTACAGTAACTGGATCTTAATCGGACAATCCATTGGATGTCCTGTGCAATTGGGGATGTCAGTTTCCTTCTACCACCCCCTTTTATCCCCTTTTATTTAAACTATTTTTCTCCATTGTAAATATCTTACTATTTACAGCTTTGAGAATGGTAAAAATTAGTACTTCACTCCAGATTCTTGCAATTATCTCTACCCCCGTTGCTCCCGCGTAGTTATAAGTCATTATCAATATTGCAGATTATAAAATTTCTCAAAACATTCGTTTAAACAATTCTCTTTCACGGCGAACTGTTTTAAAATTACAGCAGTTCGAAATTTGAAAAATAATGATAGTGGGGGAGAACTTTTCAAAATAAATTTTAGGAAATTTTATGTAGGAGCAATAGGGACAGAGACAATTGCAAAAAATCCGCAGTGAAATATTGCTGCATTTTCACATTTTTGTGTAAGTGTAAATCGTAAAATATTAAGAAATAGAGGAAAATTGTAGTGCTGAGAAGTTGTTGAAGTTTAAAGAAATAACACTGCTGTAAGTCAATCTTACGTAAAAAGACATCTTCAGCATAATTTACAAATGCTTAGAAATCATTTCATCCATCTTCGGCAGATTATGTTATGTACACAGAACAAATAACTATAGTAGTAGTCCTAATTGTAAATAATTATAACTTTTTGCGTTAATATGACTCAATATTATTAATATATGAAACCATTATTTAACGAAACCATTATTTAATGAAAATAACAAATTCAGTAAACATTCCTGTCAAAAAATCCTTATAAAAACTTATAAAAAAAACGTATAATTTTTAAAATTTTTGATGTGTGTATTTGAAATGTGTTTTAATTGTAAATTCTCATATGGTATCTACCAGTATTGATGAGTTTTTATAGTATATGTAATTAAAAGTTTTTATAGATTTTTATAGTATTTTGAATGTAAATTCCTATATGATATCTATTAGTATTGATGAGTTTTTATAGTACATGTAATTAAAAATTTATATAGCTTTTTATAGGTTTGTATAGTGTTTTGAATGTAAATTCCCCATAGAAATTCTATTACCAATAGGTTTTTTTACAGACTTTGGTTGTGTATTTGAAGCATATTTTTAATGCCTAATCCCATAAACTTACATAAGTAAGTAAATATTATTTACTTACTATTAATATTTCAAATATCAATAGCAATATTATGGTAAACAATAAATACGCAAAAGTCCTTGTTTCCTCTAGCGTTCTAGCCTAAACGCATAAGCAGCAAAAGAGAATGCTTTACTTTTAATTTAACAAGCCCACACTAGTTTCTTAGGTCACATTAGATTAGATATGAATCAGCGACATGTATAACAGCTCCCTCTACTGCAGGCTGGAGTATGTAACACTAAACTTTCATAAGTTTTAATTATGTGTGTGTGTGTGTGTGTGTGTGTTTTAAATGTACATTCCTCGTATGAAACCTATGTTCTAAATGTGGTCCGATGTGCGGCTATTTGAAATGTGTTTTTAATGTAAATTCCTTGCCTGAGGTCTATCAGCATTTGCATATATTAATAGGAAATGCGAAGTTTTTATAATATTTGCTGCGTACAATGGTTTTTTAATGTAAATTACCTAATGGAGTCTATCAGTAGTTATATGTATTAGTATAATTAAGTTTTTATAGTATTTGAAATACAAAGTTTTCATAAGTTCTGAATGTGGTTTGATGTGATTATTTGACATGTGTTTTTAATGTAAATTCCTTGCCTGAGGTCTATCACATATATTTGCATATATTGCATATATTAATAGGAAATAATACGAAGTTTTTATAAGATTTGCTGCGTACAATGGGATTTTTTATGTAAATTTCCTATATGAAGTCTATCAGTAGTTATACGTTTTCGCGGTAATTGAAATACTAAGTGATATAGATATTTTATATGTATTTGAAAAATATTTTTAACGAAAATTCTCCATACGAGGCCTATCAGTATTTGTAAGTTCTTATATGGTGTTTGAAATACGAAGGTTTTATAGGTTCAGATGTGTATAAGTTTTTGAAGTATTTGAAATGTGTTTTGAATGTAAATTCCTTGCCTGAAGTCTATCAACACTTGCACGTTTTAATAATAAACACGAAGTTTTTATAAAATTCTATGAGGATATGCGATGGGGTTTAAAGTAAATTCCCTGAATGAAGTCTATCAGTATATTTATAAGTATTTATGGTAATTAAATTGCGAAGTTTTATAGGTTTTTATATGAATTTGAAAGATATTAATGTAAATTCTCAGTACGAGGCCTATAAGTATTTATAAATTTTTATGGCGTTTGAAACACAAACATTTTATAGATTCTGTGAGTTTTTAATGTATATTCCTCATTTGAGGTCTATTGTAAGACTTTTATGCTTTTGTGGGAATAAGAGGGTTTTCAAAAATACAATGTGTATATAGTATATACTTATGCTCAAATATCTTTGATATTTTGTGGAGTATTATGTTTATTTACTTATATAATGTACATATTTCTCATTGCCTCATGTAATTCTATTTACTATATTAAATAAACATTATTATTATTATTATTATTAATGGATTTTAATGTGAATTATTTGAAATCTATTGTATTAGTATGTTTAGTTTAGTAACTATTGTAACTTTTTTAGGTTGACTACTATTGAAATCCCATGAAAACTTTTCAAATTAATAGTTGTAAATAATACTTTTCAATGGGTGCACTGAGAAATCCTTATTAAATTCTTATATAAAACTAAGCTAATAATAACCCTTCAAATCTTATAAAAACCATAATTATTTCTTATTAAATGTTATAAAATTCATCCATGGTTTCCTGATGAAACATTATTAGTTTTACCACTATTGGAACCCCATGAGTTCAAATTAATAGTTGTAAATCATTATTAATACGTTTTAATAGATGTCGATCCCTATAAATCCTTATTAAATTCTTATATAAACTAAACTGATATGGACCTATGAAGTCTTATAAAAATAAGTACAAATATATCCTTATAAAAATGTATAAAATGCCTACTAGGAACTCCTTGGTATATCTTTTCAATTTCATTACTCTTCAGATTCCAAAAAAAAACTCATAAAAGTATTCGATAATACTTTATTTATACTTTTTAACATGCATCCTTATACGTTTCCATTAAATTCTTATATAAAATAAACTGATATGTACCCATGAAGTTTTATAAAAATAAGTACAAATATATCCTTATAAAAATGTATAAAATGTCTACTAGGAACTCCTTAGTATATCTTTTCAATTTTGTTACTCTTCAGATGCCAAAGAAAGTCACAAAATTATTCGATATAATTCCATATTAGTACTTTTTAATACGTATCCTTATAAATCCTTTGTAATTATTATATAAACTAAAACTGATAACAATCTCTCAGATCTTACAAAAACCATATACTAATTGTTTCTTATAAAAGATTACAGAGCTCGTATTTGATTTTACTGATAAAACCTTTTCAGTTTCAAAACTTTTCAGATCACATGAGAACTTATTAAATTAAAAGTTGTAATGCCATATAAAAACTGTTTTTAGTATAAACACTTATGGAAACATATCAATAACAACATGGGTATTCCAACTCAATTACGATTCCTTTAGATACTTATTCATCCCAATATAATTTCTATATGGCAAAATTAATGTACTGTATAAAACCTTATAAACCAGATAGGCTCTTATGATTACCCATAAAAAATGTATAATTATCTATAAGTTTGAAATAGGATTTTTTGACAGGGATGAGTCATGAGTCTACAATTACTGTTTTAGCTGATTTCTCATTAATATTTCACTCGTTTTTAAAAAGATTTGAGTGACTTATTAGTAGAAACTATTTATGAATGGGATTAGGGACTTTTTAGAAGTAGGTAAGTATAAGCTGATTGTGAGTGGGGTTTGAGTAAGGTTTATGAACTTATATATATATATATATATATATATATATATATATATATATATATATATATATATATATATATATATATATATAACTTATATTGGTTTAAGTATATGACGTGACCTACAACATGTTATGGCATGACTTACATCTATGAGTTTAAAGAGCAGACAAAATAAATTATTACAACATAATGTTAAAATACTTATTACGACAATCGGTAATAGCTACACTTTTGCAATGACAATAAGTCAAACAAGTCATTCCAGCTGAAAGAAATAAACATGAATGAATCTTTCGTACACTTTAGACATGAGCAACTAGGCACAAGTTCGTTGCTGGCTGGAAAAAGTGAACTTAGAAAGTTTATAGTATCATGGAAATGTCTTTCCCATGTGTATAAAGAATAATTCGTAAGTCGTCTATTGGTTTGCAAAGTAATCCTTGTTTCAAAACGTTTACAAAATATTGTTCTACTAATTGTGTCGACCCTCAATTATTGCTTTACTGAAGTTTGCTATATGGACTATACAGCGTCGAACAGCCAAATGGAATAAATTCAGTACCTATCTCAGTTATTGTGCATATTTATAAAAAATCCCGAGACACGTCGATTTTGGATTCTGAAGTGACATTCTGTAACGTACAAATTTCATCCCTAATTTCAACCCCTTTCGAGTGGCAGTAGCAACCCCTATATTTTTAAACGGGAAGTAGGGGCTACTGATACTTCATTCTCTATTCAAAAATGCTATGGCTTTAATATTTATTGCAAAAATTAACGGTAAAAAAATTAATTCATGTTCTTAACGTAATTCAGTACAACAAACTAAAAAAACTTTAACTTCAATGTAATAAATGTTCAAAATAAGTTCCTTGAACGTTTTAGCAGCATCCTAATCGTAAATAAAAATGTCTTCTAACATTTCCCAACATATGAGGCACGACCACATCCGTTATTCTTCTTCTTAAGTCAGCTGGCTTAGTTTTGTATACCATATTTTTCACATATCCTCATAGAAAGAAATCGAAGGGTGTAAGATCAGGAGAACGTGCTGGCCATTCCAGCGATGCTCGCCTCCCTATCAACCGATCTGGAAATGTTAAGTAGAGGTATTGCCAGGCATCGATTCGGTAATGTGGTGGTGTCCATCCTGCTGAAACCATATTACAATCACTGAAATTGTGGGTTTGCTTGAGCAGGATATAAGTTTGCCAAAGTTGGTACGACATTAATTTGGAGTAGAGCTAAATAATTATCTCCATTCAAATTGCCATCAATGAAAAAGGGACCAATGATGGTTTTCAATTATCTCCGCCCAAACATTAACCTTTTCATGATTTTGCGTATGTAATTCTCTCATCCAGTAAGGATTTTCATTAGCCCAGTAGCGATAGTTTTGACGATTAACATGGCTATGAAGAGTAAAAGTGGACTCATCGGAAAACAAAACATTTTCTAGTTGAATAACATTGTTATCTAACCTTTGCAACATTTGTTCACAAAAATACGTTCTTCAGTCAAAATCGTCTTCACTAAGATCTTGAGTTGGGGTCAGTTTATAGGGATGCATTTTATTTTCTTTTAATACGCGAATGGGAAACATTAAATGCTGAAGCTGCTAGTCGACTTGATCTATGTGGGTTTTCTTCAAACTCAAGTAGTATATCCAATTTGGTATCGTGACTCATTGTATTTTTTTTATCTGTCGCATATGTTCATTTTCGCGAAATTGCTTTTCAATTTTCTTGGGATATAGGTGGAAAATCAGGAAATTTTTCTTGAAATAGGCGAGCAACTTGATCGCATTCTATCTCCGTAATCAACCATCTGTAAGATTATTGTTTCATGCATTTTGTTTAAATAAACCACGTTTAAAAATTGCAGTTAGCAAAACTCAAATAATACGCAAACACTGACAAATATTTATTGACAACTATTTATCAAATGATCAAACGAACTTACCAAGTGAAGTTCGATCTTGATTATATGTAGCACCTTGCGTGAAGATCAATATGTAATATGGAGGATATTACATATTCGGTGTCAGAACGTCACACAATTTAAAGCTAACTACTGACAAAATTTGGAACACCTTTACTATGTACATCTTGGTCGGTCCTAAAACGTCATTTATTTAAAGCTAATTGTCGCAACTTCCCTTGGGGTTATTGCCTGCTTGTCACAATACTATTGGGAGTGGTGGGACAGATCTTCACGCAAGATGCTACATATAATCAAGATCGAACTTCACTTGGTAAGTTCGTTTGATCATTTGATTATATATGCACCTTTCCCTCAGATCAATATGTAGATGTTTAGAAGTTGCGGTAATTAATGTATGTAATATAAAGATAAATTCAATTGTATAATATAGAAACTGGTGCTTTAATGTAGTTTACAAACATGGTTTCACATGGTCATCTAGACAACATTTATTCTATATAAAAAGAAAAAATTATAATCGAAACACATAAATTAGCTCACATAAGACATATAATAAAAAGACTAAAATTAATTCAAATACTAATTTAAAACAGCTTTAGCAAAATCAGTTTTATGACAAAGAGGTCTGCTATAAAATGTAGCAAAACAACTTGATCCCTTAGACCAACCAGCCGTGTTTCTGAACTCTGAATTAATCCCACTTTCTTTCAAGATGGTTCGAATCCATCGACTTAATGTCTGAGCTGATGCAGTATGAAATGGTCTCTTGGTAGTTAAACATAGTCGTGATTGACTTTGATCTCTGTTATCCTTTGTTCTAGTTAAGTAGCAGTCAAGAGTAGTTGCTACACAAACCTCCAGTTTATTTTCAAAACTAGGCAAAATCAAGACAGGCTGTAATCTATTGAGACCCGAAGATTTTATGCGATCCGATATTCTGATTTCAAAACCATTGGCTGTCCTAGTTATATTATTAATGTGAATAAGAGCAAGAGTCTGTACCCTGTGACCGGTCACTAATGCAATTAACATCGCGAGTTTCTTAGTTAAAAGATCTATAGAGATCTCCTCATTAGGAAACAAGGAGCCTAAATAACTAATAACAATTGAGGGATCCCATGTGGTTGAATACCTTGGACTAGGAGTCTTTAGGTTGTATAGGCCCTTGAAAAATCTTTTTAAACGAGAGTCTTCTCCTAGACCTGGTGAAATTAGTGCCAAAGAGGAACGTGCAGAGTTCAGAGACCCGTAAGCCGCCCTCTGATTAAACAGAGATGTTAAGAATGATAGAGTTTTCGAAACCGAGACCTTTAAGGCACATTTATAATCGCCATCGCAAAAGATCCACCATTTCTTAAGACTACATTCGTACTGTTTCCATGTCGAGTTTGAAATAAAGGCTAGAAGCACAGTAATTGCAGCGTCAGGTACACTCCGTTTTTTCATAGCCTTGCTGACAATCTCCCTGCTACCAGGGAAAGGTTGTGCCATAATGGATGCGGGTTCCTGTCCAGAGAAAATAACAATTTTTCATTAGGATGAAATATTAAT
This sequence comes from Rutpela maculata, assembly GCA_936432065.2. Classification (NCBI taxonomy): domain Eukaryota; kingdom Metazoa; phylum Arthropoda; class Insecta; order Coleoptera; family Cerambycidae; genus Rutpela; species Rutpela maculata. The sequence continues at coordinate 99,349,559 of OW386293.2, forward strand.
GGGTCTCCTACAACTAATGATTTAAAAATCGGAAACCAGGGTTGTGAAGGCCACTTGGGAACAACCAGGACTCCCTCAGCTTGGTCGTTTGTGACTTTCCGTAAATCTTTTAAAATCATAGAAAAAGGTGGAAAAGCATAGAATTTAAGATCACACCAATTCACTGTAAAGGCATCAACAGAGAAAGCTTCAGGATCCTGAACCCAAGATATAAATTTTTCGCATCTTTTATGATTTCGCGAGGCAAAAAGGTCAATATCGAACTCTCCGAAATGTTCTTTGATTTTTATGAAAGCAGAATAATTTAATTCGTATTCAGTATCCTGAGATAGACGTCGCGATTCTGAATCGGCCTCTTTATTTGACTTGATATATGAGGCAAAGACCCAAATGTTCCTACTCTCACACCACTGCCATATTTCCTTGGCAAGTGCATTTAACATCGGGAATTGAATACCACCCATTCTGTTAATGTATGAAATGGCTGTTGTATTATCAATTCTCATTAATATCAACAATTTAATAAATGAGATGCAAAACACTTCAAGCCAAAAAATGCCGATAATAACTCCAAATAATTTATGTGATTTCTTTTATCATTAACACTCCAAAACCCGTGAGATCGATTTTCGCCAGAAATTATACCCCAACCGCTCAAAGATGAATCAGAAAAAATTTCCATACTGAACGAATATGATCTTATTGGACAACTGGACATGATGATGTTCTCTTTCCACCAACTAAGCTCGGTATAAAGAGTGCTGTGAATTGACATTCTTCCGTCATAATTGTTCCTAGTATCCACGAGAGTAGTATCCAAAACTTTTTGTATAGACCCGACCATAACTTACGGCAGGACATACAGAAACTAACAGGCCCACAAATTGAGCCCATTTTCTGATTGAACAGCTTTTGATCGTTTCAAATCTTTTAATATATTTCATCATTTTAATTTGTTTCTCAATTGGGAGCTGTAAGGACATACAAGAGCAATTAAAAATGAAACCAAGAAATTTACAAGTGTAAGATGGTATTAATTGACTTTTCCCCTCATTAATTATGAAGCCTAAATGTCTTAGTAAAAAGCAAGTCTCTGAGACATTCCTAACGCAGTCCGCGTAGGTTATGGCTACAAGGAAAAAATCATTTAAATACACTACAGATAAGAGACCCTTACCTCTCAGTAGGGAAACCAACGGTTTCATCAACTTGGTAAATACCAATGGTGCACTACATAGCCCAAAGGGCAAGCAACAATATTCAAACAAGGAATTTTCAAATTGGAATCTTAAAAACTTCTTATCATTCGGATGGATTGATATTAAGTGATAAGCATTCTTTAAATCAATACTTGCTAAAAAACAATCTTTTGACATTAATTTTGAAGCCATGGATCGGTTTTCCAACTTGAAATGATTCGTTGACACGAATTTATTTAGAAATTTTAAATTTAAAATCAATCGATTTGAACCATCAGGTTTTTGCCTCAAGAAAACAGAGGAAAAAATTTGGCCTTTGCAAGGGGTACATCTTGTAATGGCCCCCATATCTAAAAGATCCTTAATCGCTAAGCGAAGAGACGCTTTCTCCGCATCGGACCCAATAAATTGCGGTGGTAAGAGGGCCTGAGCAACTGCCCCATTAAAAGGAATTTTGTATCCTCCAACACAATTTAAAATGTTAATATCGGAAATTATTTCCTTCCATGCTGGGAGAAAAAACTTTAATCGGTCAGCATACTTTGTTACATTTATTTCTTGTCTTTATTGATCGACTGATGCTGGGTTTTCTTTTGAGGTCCCTCCGTTGATTGTTGCGGATTGTTGAAACGATTGGGCTAGTAGTATTTCCGTTGATGCTGGTAGGGAAGGTTCTGAAAATATCTTGGTTTTTGTCCGGTCTGTCGCTGGTCTCTGTAGTAACGACGGACCGGACCCTTGAAGTTTAAAGATTTCGAAGTGTTGGTAATTGAGGTATTCTTTCTTGAGCATGAAGCAATTTTCAAGTCCTGGCCTGATTTTTCTAGAGCTTTGGCCACTTTCATGCATTCACCTAGGTCTGCCCCAAATAACCAACCATCTAAATGAGCCTCTGAAAGAGTGTCTTTGAAGCTTTTGTTGAGGTCGGTTGAAACTAAAGCACGTCTTGATTTTGATTTTTCAAAATGTAAATGAGCCAAAAGTTTCCCGCTGTCACTGATGGCTTCAATGATTGGGATTCTATTTTCTCCCCCCCTCCCCACTTCCATCTAAAAGAATTGTCAAAGCTTTTCCCACTGCTGACAAGGTACATCCAATTTGGGACTGAAGTGAGGCCAATCTCTCATCTCGACTGATTGCCCCTGGAGGAAGAGATGCTTTAATTTCAGGGTTTAATTTAGGCGCATCGGAAAGTGAATAGTTACTTATTCGTGGATATTTCTTTGTGATTAGGTTACAGGTATCCGCATCAAGTCCATATTTTAGAATTATCTACCACCTTTGCGAAATTTCACTGTGGATGGCCTCAGAATTGTCAACGCCTGGTTGTGCTAATTTCCCTAAAACGTTCAAAATTTCTGGATTTAGTGCTGTCAGAGCTGGGCAAATATGTACTTACAAATACCTCATAAGTATTTAAATACCAAGTATTTAAATACTTCTTGCAACAAGTATTTGTATTTATACTTGCAAATACTTTATCTGAAATATTTACTACTTAGTATTTGCGAAAATGATCCTAAAGTATTTATAAATACTTAAACTATTTAAATAACTGAGAAGTATTTAAATACTTCTAAAAAGTATTTAAATCCTTTTCTGACAGTATTTAAATACTTTCAGAAGTATTTGAATCTCAAAAGTATTTAAATAAATACAACAAATGTAATCAAATACACCAGGGCGACAGGCAGATACTCGTCAAGAATCAAGACATGTACTATACTATGTAGTTAATAAACACATTGCATCATTCAGTCTTCAGTCATTCACGTCTTAATTCCCAGAAAGTTGGTTGAGAGCAGACAGAGACAGTAAGTGTTAACTGTTAAGGTTAGGCTTTTGCAGAGTGAAAGGGAAATATGCGTTTGTTTGCGGTTTATTATAAATAATTAAATAACCAAATATACTATAATCTTTAAAACTGTTCTAAATAATTGCTATTGTTCTAACGAATACAACTATATATTTTTTTTTTATTGTAAATTTCTGTTGTACTTGAATATCGTAGTTTGTCAATGAAAATAGTTCCTAATTTCATTATTAAAGTATGGCATTTAACTATATACAAAGTTTATGATAAAAACTGTATATGGTTGTATTCCTTAGAGCAATGGGGAGTATTTGAAACTATTTTAAGGACTATACCATTTATGATTTTTTAAATATTTATAATAGACCGAAAATAAACGCATATTTCCCTTTCAGTCTGCATGTATATGTTTTTTGATTGTGACAGAGAACAGTTGAACTAGTGCCATAGTCTGTGTGCTTCATTTGGGTATTTGCACAAGACGCAAAGGTCTAGCTCTACGGATAAGTAAAAGTCCAACTAGAACTGATTAAGTATAGAGGTATTAAAATAGTAGTAGAAGTAGAAGTTCATGAAAGTCATGAAACCTAAAATTTTGACACCTCAAAGAGTCAAATAGTATTTAATAAAATAATAATAATGATAATGTTAAGTCTTTATTGATTTCTACAAAAATAGAAAATACAATTTTTACACTTAACTATGCTTCAAAATATTTCAGTGTTATCAAAGTATTTAAATATTCAGAAAGTATTTAAATACTAAGTTTAAACTATTTAATTACTTTTGTTATTTATTATTTAAATACTTATATCTTTTGAAAATACTTAATATTTAAATACTTTCAATTTTCTGAAAGTATTTAGTATTTAATATTTAAATACTTTTTCAAAGTATTTGCCCAGCTCTGAGTGCTGTAGATGGAGTTTCCGATACATCTTCCTGTCGAGGAACCTCCTCGGGTTGATCTGGAAAATATTTCACTATATAGTCAACCTGACTAAGTTAATTCTGAACCACCTAGAATCTAAGAAATGGAACCTCCATATCTTTAATTAAACGAATGACAAGCCCACCGGGGGAAATGGACCCCATTTCGCACGTTTTTATTATTCTTTGATTTAATTGTCAATTTATTACTTCTTAATACAATGGAACCTCCATTTGATAAGGCTTATGAGTGAGAATGGCTGTCGGCCCACCATCTGTTTTTACATCTTGGCCATTTCTAATTATTAATTTATTTAGTTATTCTAACTTACCTTCTGAATCAGATTTTTCCAAAATATTTCTCCTGTTTAATCGGGATCTGGACCGGGAGTATTCAGGAGTGGAGTATCTCGTATCACTAGTTGGAGTTCGGGACCTAGTACGAGATCTCCGAGGTGAGCCGAAATGGCTCGATCCGGCCGTGTTTAATTTTCGTGCGACATTTTCCAGAGCACGTACCTGTTTCTCCAATCTTTCATACCTCTCCTTATGATATTTACGGTGGTGTTTTCCCATTTTCTCGTAAAATGTCCTAATTTTTTTTAGTTTTTTTTATATAGCTCCTGTCGCGTTTGACACACAACGAAAGAATGACGTTTTAGGACCGACCAAGATGTACATAGTAAAGGTGATCCAATTTTTGTAGATAGCTTTAAATTGTGACGTTCTAACACCGAACGGAGGATACTACATATTGATCTGAGGGCAAGGTGCATATATAATTGCTGTCAATCACTACGGCGCGGCGCGATGTTTTCAATAAAACTGGCAATGGCAGCTATGAAGAATTTTCATGTTTTTATGTCTTCTTTTTAGCTGATAATGTTGAAAAAGAACACTGAAATTATTTTTGCTAGCCTGCAAGAAGAAAACGATGTAAGTTTTCATGTTTTTCGTTTCTTGTAGCGAATTTCGTCAAGCAGACCGTTAATTTTGGCAGTAAATATTAAGACCATAGCGTTCTTGAATAGAGAATGAAGGGACCTTTCAAATGAGGTATCACAAGCACCTATTTCCTATTCAAAAATTTAAGGGTTGCAATTGCCACTTGAAGGGGGTTGAATTTGGGGATGAAATTGGTAAGTTGCAGGATGTCATTTTAGAATCCAAAATCGACGTGTCTCGGGATTTCTTTTAAATATGCACAATAATTTAGATACTGAATTATTCCATTTGGCTGTCCAACACTGTATGTATATTGTATATGGACATGTATGTGGTTGGATTAGGAAAAGATGCTGCACCGCAAAATACCTGCATATTTGTCTATACAGGGCGTTTCGAAAAGATTGGGACAACGCTTAACCATAGATTCTTGACATCAAAACAAGTCAATTCAGCCTAAAAAGTAGCAGTTTAACTTTTTCGTTTTCAACATACAGGGTGGTATAGTAAAAAAAAATGTATTCGTATTTTGTCTCTATCTTGGAGAATATTATACGTATCTACAATAAGCACTATTGACGATTTCAAGACATCATACTAGATAAAAAACCGCTTTTAGGCACAATTGAATTTCTTTGAACTGGTGTGTGACAAAGTTGTAAATCGCGTATTTCTCTGAAAGGGTGCATTTCATCGGGTTTAAACAAGTACATCTTTTTTTTAGGAAATTATATTGCGTTTCGACTATAATAGAAGTCAATGTCCAAAACCTAACTCAACAAAGTTATGGCTTAAAATGTTTAAAAGTACTATAACTGACGCCATTTATAAAATGTGACATCGGCAATATCACCATTGTAATTAGCGACCCGAGAAACATGTCGTTACCAACTTTGAAGTAGATACGTCTAATAGTCTCCAAGATAGAGACAAAATACCAATACATTTTTTTTACTTTACCACCCTGTATCTTGAAAATGAAAAGAGGTAGACTGCTACTTTTTGGGTTAAATCGACCTGTTTATATATATTGCTGCAATTTTCTAGTAGAAACGATTTAAACCAGTCTTGAAATTTGACTTTGATGGAATTAGAAGACCACAATTTGTCTTTTTGTACCGAAAAGATACAGACAAAAAATTAATGGATTAAAACAAAATAATGCCATATTAACTAAACTATTTAACTTAATATAATTTCGTTTTTCAACATTGTTTCAAATTTTAGTTAAGATGTTCTTTAATGCCTTTAACGTGTTCAGCACCCTAAAAATATGCCAATGCAGTCGATTTTCAATAAGTATTATTTTTGGAGATAATACGACTTTTCAAAATAGTTACTCGAGTAGACCATATCTCAAGTTATTTTCAATCACCAGACAATTGCCAAGCAGCTACAAATGGAAAATTTTCTGATAAATGAATGCTATACAGAAGCATGCTCAGCAAATGAGTTATATAAAAGGCTGAAAAATGTATTTTTCTTTTGAAAGCGTATTTAGCTAATAACTGCGCTAGCATAATTTCCCGCTTTTATGATAGTCTTTGAGAACAACGCAATCTTCCTTTCTTCAAGTTTATTATTACAGTTAAATTATAGTGTGCTCACTCCTTACCCTCTATTCTTTATGGTTTGTTTGATGAGAAGAAATAGTTCTGCATCTGGACGTTACTAACTTTCATTACTATCTATCAAAGAATATCACTCAAAAATTGGTAGCAATCGATACATAGGACAAATCGGAGTACAAAGTGCCAGAAACATATTTTGGTACTACTAAAAATGACTTTATTGGTATATTTTTGTTTTTTTCACATCAGCTTAATTGCTTCTTGCCAATTTACTTATAATTGAGGCTTTTTCAAACTTTCCAGCTATTAATGATTACACAAGTTTACAAAAGAAAATGTCCGACCAATGGGATTTCATTATCGTACCCCGAAAGTTTTTGACGTGCTAAACACGCTGCCGTAGTCCATTTTGCGCCATCACGTCAGGATTTCTAGAAAACTTAACCTAAATGTGCTAAAAATACCTTTTTCGCCTTCATTAATTCACTCAAAACCCCCCGACTAATAAGGTTTGGGCCCCAATCTTCAAATTTTGATGAATCTCTGGATTTTAGCATCTGCCAAATTGGATCCGCTACACAGTGGGAAATTTTTCAATTTTTTTACACAAAAATCCGTCTACAATGCAATTATTAATGGATTTGAATTTTTTTTTTTTAAATAATTGTTAGGTATCACCCGATGTTTGAGCACTGCCCAAATTTTAAAAACGTTCAACATAACCTCAAAAAATCCTATAAATATATGAAATTCGTGTATTTTACTTAAGTAAAAATGCGAATTTCTGTTTTTTAAAAGTTTTACTCAGAAAATATAATTTACTACATGTTTTTTGGGTCGCTAATTAAGAAAAATGGGGTTCCGTTAACCAGAAATTGATATAACACCTTAAAATACCGAAGAACACCCCTAATAAGGATTTTTTCGAAATATTCTTATTGAAAATGTAAAATAGTCTAGTAAAGTGTATTTTTTATATGATAAATATAAAACCTTAGTTATTCAAATAATAATTCAGTAAACATTTACCCTAAGATGTTAATCAGATGGGTTGGAACAACCCCCATTTCGATAAAAAATATAAAAAATCAAGTTACAATGATTATTCTTTAGTTTTTGCTTCAAAATAGGGTAAGAGAGTACATTGTGACTATGAGAGTGTATCTCAACCCCCTTTAAGCTCGAAAACCACCCTTGAATGGCTGATGAATTTTTAGAAATTTTTTGAAATTTTAGAATCACGTCTTCTTCGATATTTTCACTAAAATTAGTCTCCGAACCTTGCTTGATAAATAAACATTATTTTACAGGTTAAATTAATCATTTCTTATATACTTTGACAATGTGAATAAACAACAATTCAATGTGAGTAGAAACAAATTCTAAATTCTTCAACGTTTTTAAGAAGCTCGTAAGTTAAAAATCGCATTTTTTTCCATTTGAAAGAAAAAAAAATAATTAAAATGAAATGAAAATTTTTCATCCATTCTATGCAATGTGAAACAACAATCCAATTTTTAGTAAACATATTTTAAGCATACTAAAGTTCAAAAACAATTGGGTGCTTAAAAGCAGCTTAAAATCAGCAGATATCTCTATTTTTTTCAAACAAATTAAATTTTAGACATTTCAAGAAAAATCTTTTAAAATAAAGTCTAAATTTTTCATACATTCCACTCCATGTAAAACAAGTATCAAGTTAAAAAAAAACAGATTTTAAGATAGTCTTAAGATAATTTAATAATGAAAAAAAATTGGACATTAAAATGGATGTTAAATCAATTTTTTTTAAATTTTTTTATCAATTGTATACTTAGTAGTAAAAAAATACAATCAATCATCTTATTAAATGCTAAAGCTTTGATAATAATTGTCAATTATATCATATATTACAATCATAAGATTTAATATATCGACAATCGTTATTAAGAAAAGTTGATCCTAATTGAAAACTACGGTCAGATATCCAGTATTATCCATCTACCATGAAAAAATAGATATTATACCCAAAAATTATTGAAAATCGTTTTTTCATGGTAGATGGATAATATTGGATATCTGACCGTAGTTTTCAATTAGGATCAACTTTTCTTAATAACGATTGTCGATATTGTAATAAATAAAGTTACTTTACTCTTGAGCAAAATTTACATTTTTCGACAAACCTCGTATATGACTGCAAAAAATTGATATCTGATTATTTCATTTTGGGTTTTAGGCCATGCAAAACTTTTTATCAAAAATAACTTTTTTTCATAAAACCGATAATAAAAAAGTTTCCCATATGGTGCAGACTTAGTTGGACACACTGTATATATATATAAATCATTATATTAATTAAAATATGTGCGATAAATTAAATTTTAAAAAGAATGCAGGCATTCTTGGGGTATTGGGGTAAAAATAATGAATTTATTCTTGAGGGATTGAATTCCCAGAGAAAAAATAAAATGTAAACCTATTTTCAAATTCTACAGCCATTTAAGGGTGGTTTTCACCCTTAAAGGGGGTTGAGATACATTCTCATAGTCACAATGTACTCTCTTGAAGCAAAAACTAAAGAATAACCATTGTAACTGTATTTTTTGTAGTTTTTGTCGAAATAGAGGTTGTTTCAACCCCTCTGATTAACCCTTAGGGTAAATGTTTACTGAATTATTATTTGAATAACTAAGGTTTTATATTTATCATATAAAAAACCGCTGCCCAAGGAATCACTACTTCCACATCCAGATTCTCTATTCAAGTCACTCACAACGAAAAAAAACTTTGTATGTGGAAATAATTGTTTACGGAACTTTGATAATATCATATTTCAAATCCTCTACCCCAAAAACCCATAAAACGATACCCCACATCGGTAGTGGGGTGGGGGTGGTGATAAGGGGGTGGTAGTGGGGGGGGGATGAAGTAAAAAATATTTTGAGGTTTCTGGTTCGTGTACTTATACTAAATCACAATTTTTTTTCATCCCCTTTAAAAAGGGGGTGGGGGTGGTAATGGGGGTGGCTAATGCCAAAAATTTTTTTAAGACTTTAGCTTCTCTTGTATATATTAAATACCAATTTTATGGACTCTTACCTGCTTGATTTATCCATTTATCCCAAATTTACCCCAATTTACCCCCCAACCCTTCGACGGAACAAGATGTAAATATAATCTAGTTCCAAATCTCGTTAAAGTACATACGTGTACCAAATTTCAAGTCAATATCTTAAACGGTTCCAGAGTAAACGTGCGTACAAAAAAGTTACAGACAGACCGACAGACAGACAGACAGACCGACAGACAGACAGATTTTTTTCGCTCAAACTTAAAATCTCGACGTTTCATGACATTTTAAGCCTATTTGAACAATAAAAATTTTTAAAAATTTTTTTGTCGTTACTATACTTCCACTAGATATGGAAGTAAAATTGACTCAACGATGTTTTTAAATTTCAATGACTAATAACTTTTTTATTTACTGATCGATTTTGTTCAAAAACAATATGGTTCTTCCTTTAGCTGACACTACCCAGGTAGAACACTAATATTGAGCTAATATTGATTTAATATTCTGAATATGTTGGCTCAATGTACAAAACTTAATATTGAACCAATAATAAATGTGAATATTTCACTATGCAGAATCGAGATCGGTAGAACTTTATTGAGGATATATTGAAAAACTATATCATATAACATATTATTTCACTATAAATCCGTATTTAAAATTATACTTTTAATGTACAATTCTCTCCAAAATGTAAAAAATATCAACTTATATTGATAGATATACATAGATCTCTAATATATAGAGAATTTTTTTATCTGTCTCCCTCTGGCTTGAATATCCTTATTGTAAAAATAAAAATAACGTCATCATCAAACAACCACTTCTTGTAGTTTTTAAACTTGCACACATTTAAATAATCTCAATATTAACTTTCCAGTGCTTTAAAATTAATATTTGTCATTATTAATAGATATTTATAGTACAACTTTGCCAAAAAATATAATAACACTGTGACTTTCATAGATATTTTCCTGATTTAAAGTTCCTCCCTCGATCTGAATGCAACTGCAGAGGTACACCAAATCGTCATACCAGGTTATCCACCAACACCTTAGCTGCAGTAACATCCTCCCGTATTGGAATGGCATAAGCTTCCGGCCACTTACTGAAATAATCCATAGCAACCAGGATGTATTTTCATTTGATCGCTCAGAATTTTCCTTAATTCTTCTTGACGTCTTCTTGTACTTCTTTCTCCTTTTGCTGTCGTATTTTCATATCCTCCATCATTTTTCTTAGTTTGATTTTTCTTCTTGACGTTGTCTTTCTTGTTGTTCTTTCTCCTCTTGACGTCTTCTTTCTTGCTTTTTTTTTCTTCCTGACGCCGCTTTTCCTGTTCTTCTTTTTCTTCTTGACGCCGCTTTTCTTGTTCTTTTTTTCCTCTTAGCGTCTTTTTTCCTGCTCTTCTTTGTCTTCCTGGCGTTGCATCATCCTCGTAAACTCCGCAAGTAGGTTCTGTACTTGTTTCTCTGCTGCCATGCTTCTTGTTTTTATGGGCATATAATCACTTTAAACAGTTTATTACACAATAGCGTTAAGAAAATCCAGGTAACTCGTCGATATTTGCGATGGACCTTTCTAGAAGTATCTTGAAATAACACAAAAGAGTCTAATTTAGAGTCTATGCCACTATCCAGTTGTTAGAATTTCACTATCTTCAGTAATTTCCAAATAGAATGTTCTAGAAATTTTCTTTAGAATGTTCTAGAAATTTTCTTAAACTAACACAAATAAGTATTATTTAGTGTCTATATAAATTTCCAGTTAAAAAAAATTAACTATCTTCACTAATTTCCGAATAAAATGTTCTAGAAATTTCCGCGAACTGGCACAAATAAGTCTCTTTCAGTGTCTCTATCACTTTCCAGTTGAAAGAATTTAATTATCTCCAGTAGTTTCTGAATAGAATGTTCTGGAATTTTCCAGAAAACGCACTTTTCACAGTGTTCAGTTCAAAATTAGTCCGTACACAACGTCCTGTAAGTCAATTCTCCGTGTCACTACCAATTCCCGAGAAGAACACTGTAGAAACCTTCTCGAACAATCCAGAAATCTTGTGTTATAATTCCGCTTCTGACAACAATTGTTACGTGTTTACACCCCTTTAAAAACACTCTGTATCATAGATCCGGAAATTATAACACCAGGGTAACACTAAACACTAATTTATTAACTTAGTTATTAATTGCAACAATTAATTACTTTACTAATATTACTTACACTAAGTACAATAATTCACTACTTCAGTCACTTGATCACTTTGCTTACTTGTTCTTAATGTTTCTCAATTCACTATCTCAACTAAACTGTCCTAACTCGACTTATCCATTCCTTTATATACCTCAAGATGAAAGCTCCAGAAGGTTCTCTCGTCCTTCTGGAATTTTTCTATAACTTTCCAGACTCTGACACGCACGCCATCTCTGGGCCGACTGCCAAACTAACTAACTAATTCAGTTTCTGTTACTTATACATAAACTTATAGGAAACTCACATAGATGTCTCTGGGGGGTAGAACATCTAACAATAAATTGATAATATGTAACAGAGCTACCTAGTATTCTTTTTTATTTTCAATGATATAAAACGGCTTTGTTATTATTATATCTTGGTGATATTTTACTTTATTTATTATATTTATAGTTATACTTCGTTTTGTAATATTGTTATTTATTATTTTCATATTGACTAGAATAGTTTATGTTTCTGACTTGCTACAAATATAATCTGCTGTATATAAAGCAGTTAACTAACCATATACATTATTTATTTTATTAATTGGTTAATGACACCGAAAATATGTCACAGAAGAACGTTGACAATTACAATTTTCATAAAATATTTATTACATTAATCATTAGCAAACTATATACGACCCGACGTACGCCTATGACACCCGCATTCATTACTTCCTTGGATTACTACTGAATGGACTTGTAGGCGTTTCAAATATCTTTATTGTTACGAAAAATCAAACTACCTTGAACGAGTTCATCTACATGTTAATTGCATTACACTTGACCTTATTAAAAAACCGCTGCCCAAGGAATCACTACTTCCACATCCAGATTCTCTATCCAAGTCACTCACAACGAAAAAACTTTGTATGTGAAAATAATTGTTTATGGAACTTTAATAATATTATATTTGAAATCCTTTACCCCAAAAACCCATAAAACGATACCCCACATCGGTAGTGGGGTGGGGGTGGTGATAGGGGGGTGGTAGTGGGGGTGGATGAAGTAAAAAAATATTTTGAGATTTCTGGTTCCTGTACATGCACTAAATCACATTTTTTTTCATCCCCTTTAATAAGGGAGTGGGGGTGGTAATGGGGGTGGCTAATGCCAAAAATTTTTTTTAGACCTCAGCTTCTCTTGTATATACTAAATACCAATTTTATTGACTCTTACCTGCTTGATTTACCCATTTACCCCAAATTTACCCCAATTTACCCCCCAACCCTTCGACAGAACAAGATGAAAATATAATCTAGTTCTAGATCTCGTTAAAGTACATATGTGTACCAAATTTCAAGTCAATATCTCAAACGGTTCCAGAGTAAACGTGCGCACAAAAAAAGTTACAGACAGACAGACAGACAGACAGACAGACAGACAGACAGACAGACAGACAGACAGACAGACAGACAGACAGACAGACAGACAGACAGACAGACAGACAGACAGACAGACAGACAGGCAGACAGACAGACAGACAGACAGACAGACAGACAGACAGGCAGACAGACAGACAGACAGACAGACAGACAGACAGACAGACAGACAGACAGACAGACAGACAGACAGACAGACAGACAGACAGACAGACAGACAGACAGACAGACAGACAGACAGACAGACAGACAGACAGACAGACAGACAGACAGACAGACAGACAGACAGACAGACAGACAGACAGACAGACAGACAGACAGACAGACAGACAGACAGACAGACAGACAGACAGACAGACAGACAGACAGACAGACAGACAGACAGACAGACAGACAGACAGACAGACAGACAGACAGACAGACAGACAGACAGACAGACAGACAGACAGACAGACAGACAGACAGACAGACAGACAGACAGACAGACAGACAGACAGACAGACAGACAGACAGACAGACAGACAGACAGACAGACAGACAGACAGACAGACAGACAGACAGACAGAAATTTTTTTTCGTTCAAACTTAAAATCTCTACGTTTCATGACATTTTAAGCCTATTTGGGCAATAAAAATTTTTTAAAATTTTTTTGTCGTTACTATACTTCTACTGGACGTGGAAGTAAAATACACTTTACTAGACTATTTTACATTTTTAATAAGAATATTTCGAAAAAATCTCTATTAGGGGTGTTTTTCGGTATTTTAAGGGTGTTATACCAATTTCTGGTTACGGGATCCCATTTTTTTTAATCAGCGACCCAAAAAACATTTAGTAAAGGATATTTTCTGAGTAAAACTTAAAAAAAACAGAAATTCGCATTTTTACTTAAGTAAAATCGTCAACGGTAAAATACACGAATTTCATATATTTATAGGATTTTTTGGGGTTATGTTGAACGTTTTTAAAATTTGGGCAGTGCTCAAACATCGGGTGATACCTAACAATTATATTAAAAAAAAAAAAATTCAAATCCATTAATAATTGCATTGTAGACGGATTTTTGTCTAAAAAAATTTCCCACTGTGCGCCATCTTGGATTTAAAAATTATTAAATTCTTACTTCAGATTCGTGATCAGAGACCCCAAAAACCCCCGAGTAACAAAATTCAGCCCAAAATATTGAGTGAATTCATTTGTGCATGAACGAAAAAGGTATTTTTAGCACTTTTAGGTTAAGTTTTCTCGAAATCCTGACGTGATGGCGCAAAACGGACTACGGCATCGTGTTTAGCACGCCAAAAACCTTCGGGGTACGGTAATGGGATCCCATTGGTCGGACATTTTTTTTTTGTATTTATTACATACATGCAAAAAAGGTGTTTTTTAGGATCAACAATAATCAACACAAATTTAAAATTAATATTATTGTTCCTGCTCCTACCTTAAAACACATTATATATAATGTAACATCTCAACTGGATATTATTGGTGAGTATTCATGAGGTATGGCTAAGGAGAAATATTCGTTTTCACGTGGTATTCCTCTTACCGCGGTTTTCGCTGATAACGTCGGTGATCAACATGTGCTGTTAACATATCGGTTATGCTCTTTGAATTCAATTTTAACATTTATTTATTGTGATCATTGTTGATTTTGATCACGGATAGTTTATTTTTGGAGTGATGGATTTTGGTTTTTCTTTGTCATAATATAAAAACAACAGCAAAATATCAAAAAAGCCAATTTCTCCCAGGTAAAATATAAAAATATTTTAAATTTCCTAAAGACCAAGTGGTCTGCAATGCTTGGGTGGAAGAATGTGACCAAAAAGGGGAATTTAATGCCACTACGGCCGTAATTTGTTTTGACCACTTTACATTCGAAGATGACCGACTCCAGTAGATTGCTGAACTATTCACCAAAAAAATGTATTTTGGCATTAGATTTCTTAATAGAAATATTAATGAATTCGGAAATTCAACTAGAAAAAGAAATTGCTAAAATTACCAAATGCTCAAAGAAATGTTGTTCATTGTTGAATATTAGTCATTTTTCTTGATGTGAAATATAAGCATCGGAGTTTACAATACGAAATACAAAAATACATAATAAAAAGTCACATTTTACTTTACATATTATGGTCTTTATAATAGAGATGGGCGCGTGAGTCGATTTTAACTCACGCTCACGCACGCTCACGACTTTAAACCTTTAGCTCACGCACACTCACGCACGACTGATGTATGTTAAGGCAAACTCACGCACGCTCACGCACGGGATCTTTTGACTCATGCACACTCACGAAATCTTCCGTGATTTGGTACCTTAAATGTACACGCTCACGCCGTGATACGCCGTGACACGGTGAAATTCACGTCACGTGTCCATCTCTGGACCAGAGTGACCAGACCAGGCCAGGAGGGCTAGGCGACTGGCGAATGCAGTAGAGAGAGATTGCAATTACGCAGTTTGATTTGAATGTTGCGTCATTCATCCTGTCTCCTGTCCTTTTCCCTCCCTTCTCGCGCTCGTGTTCCGTCTTCCGTCTATCGCTTTGCTTCTTATTCTTGTCACGACACGACAGGTTGAAGTTTTCAAGCAGTCGTGTCACGGCGTGAATATTATCTCACGTACGCTCACGCACGGGATCTTTTGACTCACGCACACTCACGAATTCTTCCGTGATTTGGTACCTTAAATGAACACGCTCACGCCATGACACGCCGTGACACGGTGAAATTCACGTCACGTGCCCATCTCTACTTTATAATATAATAACATTTACTCAATATATTTGTTACTTCCGATTTAGGTGAATATTGGCATTGTTTGGCACGAATTTCTTTTGATAATTTGATGTATAATTTAATACTTATGTATATTGGACTTTTTCAAACAAAGATGTTTTGTGTTTGTGTCATTGCGTGGAGAATAATAAGTACTATAAGTATATTAGTCTATGTAATGAAGGCAAAAATAGTGTAAATATTTCGTGCAAAGACCAGATTACCAGATTACATTTCCCCTCTGCTGAACATGATGGAAGTGGTGGGAGAAGTTTTCGACCGCCTGAAACGGCCAAAAACCACCCTTTTTATGTGGATTCCTTTATGTTTTCATATATAAACGGGTCTGGGGAGTGATTTATCGACGGGTTATATACAGTGTGTCCCAGGATAGATGTAACAAGAGGTGTAATGAACCAAAAATTTTGGAATTTTGGAATGGTGTTTGGGGATTGAGTCCTGCTTGTTGTAAAACTAAAGTATACCAAAAATGACTTGATTTGGTGTTCTACAGGGTGTTTTGTAAGCAAAGTTGTAAAAATCACCACTAATAAAGTACCTTTATTTTTCAAAATATGAAAAAACTCCACTAAGAAAAGTTATTTACCAAATTTCAGGAATATAAAATTATTTTTTTCAAACTTCCCATGTTTTGCGAATTAAGAGTTGAATTCATATTTAAAGTTGTGTAGGAGCAAATGTTAATCATCTCAAAAAGTAGGCTATTGGTAAATAAAAAATTGAATATACGATGTGTAAGAAGGTATAATGTTAATCGAACTAATTGTAAAACAAGAAACAATTACTAACAGAAGATTAATGAGGTTTAAAAATTATAACGAGTAATAAATGTCAAAAACATAACAGATTCACAAACAAATTAATTATTGACCAATACAAAATAATGTTTACAATTTTTTTATTATTCGACGTAGCTACCACACACATTTCGATCCTTCTCCTGAAGTCCTTAAAACTGTTTCGAATATGATCTAACGGTATGGACCAACTGCTTGAGGCGACCCCATAAAAAGAAATCCAATATTGATAGGTCTGGGGATTTCGCCGGCCACTTGATCGGTCCATTCCTAGCAATCCAATTTTCTCCAAAATTTTAATTCAACCACCGATTAACCATTTCTGTGGAGTGGCCAGGGCAACCATCATGAACTAAAGGCATATCTCTTAAAATATTTAAATGTTCTTCAGAAAATCTTTCAAGAAGCTGTAAATAAGTGTGCTGGGTTAACCTTCTCTCAATGAAATAGGGTTTAATAACTCCAACGTGATAAGAAACGGCACACCACACATTCACTTTTATATAATATTGTCTTCTACAATGAATTCTAAAATTTGGATTTTCAGAAGCCCAAAACCGACAATTCTGAGATGAAACAACATCATTGGTTGTGAATGTGGATTCATCTGAGAAAATTATGAAATGATGAAAAAATCTCTCTTCCATGATTTTTTCTCCAATGGTCAACCAAAAATCCAACCTACTGCCGTCATCTCCCCCTTCAAGCGTATGTTTATAATTTGCTTTATATGCCCTAATTTTCTTTGCCTTGTAAATTCTTTGGAGTTCAGACTTGCTAATATTAATAAGAGCTGATCTCTCTCTTAGTGGCATCCTAGGATTTTCTATAACAGAGGCATGAGCTATAATACCCCCAACATTATTTTCATCATATACTTTTATTTTTCTTTTCATGTTAAGAACACTACCAGTAGCCAGAAACTTTTTAATTATTCTCATAACCTGAGTACGTGACAAAGCAGTGTTTGGAAATTACAAATTAAATTGGCTTACCACTTCTCTTAGCGAGTTTTCACCGCCAATTCCGTAGCATTGCACAATATACATTTTTTCACACACTGTGAGTACCATTTTCACTTAATTTTTTATGCTTGGTTCGTTCATTTGAAACAAAAATTAAGGATAAGATTGACTAGGTTTGACAGATATGTCAATAATAAATGATAAATATGTATCCACTGCTTTTCTCATAGCCTACTTTTAGCTTTTACATAACTTTAAATATTAATTTACAAAAAATAATTTCTATGCAGTTTTAATTGAATGGTTCAAAATAAAATACCAATTTATTGAAAAAATGGGAAGTTTCAAAAAAATAATTTTATATTCCTGAAATTTGGTATTTGGTATGATAAAATTGCATTCTAAATAACTTTTCTTAGTGGAATTTTTTCATATTTTGAAAAATAAAGGTACTTTATTAGTGGTAATTTTTACAACTTTGCTTATAAAACACCCTGTAGAACACCAAATCAAGTCATTATTGGTATACTTTAGTTTTACAACAAGCAGGACTCAATCCCCAAATACCATTCCAAAATTCCAAAATTTTTGGTCCATTACGCCTCTTGTTACATCTATCCTGGGACACACTGTATAATTGAGACAATCAATACACTTAAAATTGAAATTTGGTGATAGTCAACAATGCAATCAAGGTCATTTAGTTTGTAAATTCGTATAGTATTACACCAGTAGGTGCCACTTTAAGAATATATGGAAATTCATTACATTTTATGGTTAAATTGAAACTAGTTGTAAACATTATACTCTACGCCGGTTTATCGAAATATTTATGTAATCGAACATTTTATGGCAAACACCACGCAGAATGGAAGGTTGCTAAATTTTTGGTATAATAAGTATGTTCTTAATTTTAGCCATCTATTGATGATGCCGGAATGCTATAAAATAAAATTACTCCGCAGTATTTTTATTTTGTAGACAAAGAACGCAACCGTCATTTATTTTATATAAAATGCTTAATAACTTTTCTATTAACTAAACAATTTATTTCAAACACAATAGAGTTCTTCTTCTAGTTAATACCAACTTACCGTAGAATTTTCAATCCGATTGGACTTTTCCTTTTTAAATTATCGTGCCTATAAAAAAAACGTTACTAATGGACGGGCGGATGGACAGATGGACGGACATTTTGAAATTTGATTAGAACTCACTGACTAACCTAATGATATGAAACTGCATGTCAGCCTGTAGGCCGCTTTCCGAGTCTCGATCTCAATCACCAAGTGAAGGTACAAGGTCCAGAAGGACCTACTACAGAGGTGCTGTGGGGGTCGTGCGTATTGCTCCTGTGACTCCCAAACAGGCAAGTCTTTGGAGTTGTGTAAGCTTCTGTTGAATGTATAGCCTGGTTACAAGCCATCAAACAACAGAAGCATAAGTGATCATTGGTCTTACTATAACAGTATAGTAAGACATTATTACCCATGTTTTACCAAAGTTCCTTCTACATACCCAAAAATGTTGCAATGTTTGTATTTGTCTCTCTGTGTGATCTTTCTAGGCCAGTTTAGAGTCCAGGATGACACCCAGATACTTCACTGTCCTGGAGATCGTTAGAGTAGTGTCATAGAGTGCTGGTCCGCCCGTCTAGCTTGCGTCCAGTTCTGCCTTGGAGGGGTTGACTCTGAGGCCCTTGTCTTTGCACCACCTTTGTACGGTCTGCAAGAGCCCTCTAGCCGTATTTGGGAATATTCCTGAGATGATAATTGTCAGATCATCTACATAACCTTGCGCCAAAAGATCCTCGCTCTCAAATTCCTAGGGCCGTCTCCACCGACTTCCCTGCCCGGTAAGCGCCTTGCGACGGCCTTTGCCAAACCTTTCAACCAACCTCTCTAATGCTTTGAGCAGGGAGGATATAAGGCTAAATGCTCTGTAGGATTTGGCAGTATCGTACGAAGTACGTCCTGCTTTTGGTATGAAAACCACTTTGACGGTTCTGCAGGGTATAGAAATCTACCCCATGGCCAGACAGGTTCGCAGCAAGTGATAGACAGGATGTATGAATGTCTCCGACCCTTCCCAAAGAAGTGCCGGGAACACTACACCTGATCCTAGACCTTTATATGCGTCAAAGGTGGAAATAGCCCACTTGACTCTTTTCACTGTTACTGTTGTAGAACTCTCCAAAATCGTCCTAAGTTGAAGACAGAATCAAAATTCGACTTAGGCAAAAATTTCATTTAAAGACATTTTTAAGAGTCTGCAGAGTCTTAAGAGTCCATAAGGACCGTTTTGGGTTCTATAAGGCGTTGGAAATGACCAGGTGAAAATTCGAAGAAACACCGAATTTTCACTTAGGAAAAATGTTTTTGGTTCAGGATATGAGAGCAGAAGTATATAATGACAAAGATTTATGAATAATATACTTTTTCAAAGGTACCACAAATTGGACTTTGAAAAATAATATTTTTGAAAGGGCGTCAAAATTTGGCTCAAGAATCGATTTATCGAAAGTACGCCAAAATTTCACTTGCAGACTAATTTTTCAAAACTGCGTTGAGATTAGGCTTGAAAATCGATTTTTCAAAAGTACGCCAAAATTTCACCCGCAGATTAATTTTTCAAAACTACCTTGAAATTTGGCTTGAAAATCGATTTTTCCAAAGTACGCCAAAATTTCACCCGCAGATTAATTTTTCAAAACTACCTTGAAATTTGGCTTGAAAATCGATTTTTCAAAAGTACGCCAAAATTTCACCCGCAGATTAGTTTTTCAAAAGTACCTTGAAATTTGGCTTGAAAATCGATTTTTCAAAAGTACGCCAAAATTTCACCCGCAGATTAGTTTTTCAAAAGTACCTTGAAATTTGGCTTGAAAATTGATTTTTCAAAAGTACGCCGAAATTGGTCTTTCAAAAGTACCACAAAGTTGTTTTAAAAAGTACCACGAAAATATACTTTGAATTATTTTTTATTTTTTATTCCTCCACCAAAGACATTGACCTTTGAGGTACGGTCATTGAAACCCCAATTCTAAAGTATGAGCATAAAATTTTAGCGATGCACTGCATCCAAAAGGCAAAATAGAAGATTTTGACAAAGCCGGCGTAGTGCCGATAAGCAAAAATTGATAAAAATCAATGAACATGTACAAGGCCGGTTTCTCGCATAGAAAGAGTTTGGATTGACTCAGCGGTTCGCAATTTGGTCGAGCGCGTTGAGTGCTCCAGACAAAGTAATAGTAGAAAAGCCAATAACAGGGCTTTTCAAGTGACAAAGTTATAGAGGAAAACGCCTTGTGCATAAAAATATTGAACGACTGCGATAAGGGTTAGTAAGTCGTGGACTGATCGAACGCCATTCAACTTACGCAGTAATAAGTCCTCTGAATGTGTTCGAGTACGTGGCTCTTCACGATACAAGAACTTTAAAGCCAAGTAGTCTCTAGCGAACCTAAATTCATTAAGTAAAACTTTTTTAAGTTATTTCAGTCAGCCCTAATTATTCATTTACCCAGAGTCTGAAACGATTCAAAAAGGCCCGCACTTTGATTCTGAGGAGGTGTGTATGAATCTTTTCTACCTATCGATCGTTAGCGTACGCGCTCTCGCTTGTATGATGCCTTGGTTGGGGAAGGCACTATTCTCTAATAAGAATACTGTACCCCCTAAAATTTGTTAAATAAACGAATTCTTTGAACGCTTGCATCTTAATTGATCTTGAGGCCTGTTGACGGTCTATAATCCCTGGAACTTTCGTATCGAAAGCCGGATGTGTCGAGTTAATTCGCATTAACCTTCGACCTTCTGGTTGCGCTACGGAGGTTTGATAGGGATTTTTTTATGCGATTTTTGAGAAATCTTTGGGCGTAGAGTTCGTTATTAGCAGCCAAAAACGTGCCCCGCACGTCCCAAAATCAATCCCATCGAAGAGGAATTCTTCGATAGGGATTTTTTTTATGTAAAAATAAAAATTTTCAAAAGGTACCTAAATCCCAGAACCAAGGAAATCACTCCAGAGTGAGCGTCGTTTTCGATCTGGGGTAGTGCCGCCTTGGTCCATTACTCAGCTACCGAAGTGCATCTTATCTCGAACCCGCCTGGGAGGCAGAAGAACGGGGAAGCACGAGACTGGCGCCCCTGAGAAAATAAATTGGTGCCGCGTCATTTTGACGCCCGGTAGTGCGTTCTTCTACATTACCACTGTTGGGTCCATCCTCCAATCCGCTACCGTGACAGCAGCGAGGGGAGACCGAGGGGACTGGCATTTCCTCTGTCTCCACTACGGATTCGGGGAAATGTGTTTCTAGTAGATACTTGAGGCACTCGTCAGTGGTAGTCATTAGTGTACCAGAAGGAAGGCTCAAATTCTCTAGTCGTGATGGGCTGTTTTTTTTAGGGCTTTGCAGAGCCTTGCGGTTTTTGAAAGATCTTCTATTCGCAGAAATCCTTCCTTGCTGTTACGGATGTAACTTTCGCAGAGGCGTTGGGACCGTTTGTAGCTGCCCCAGTCCTGTAGAAGCTGAGTAAGCATTGCCCTATTGAACAACCTGCGTGTCTCTTTGCGTAGATTTTGCAGCTCTCTGTACCACCAGGAAACGTTTTTCCTTTCCTTTCTTCTTTTAAGAGGACAGCTGCTCTCGTATGAGGCAGTGATCGCTCCATTAAGAAGCTCAGTGAAGGATTCTATTTCCTCTATGTTCCTGGGTATAATAACCCTCGTTATTTAGCTCAAGAGGGCTCGCCTATAGGCGTCTCAGTCGGTGCCTCTAGGATTTCTGTACCAGCTCTCCTCTGGAGTAGGGAGCCAAGACCAGCTTGAATCTGATGTGACGGTGATCAGATAAGGAGAGTTCCGTCGATAGATTCCAGTTTTTAATCGGTGGGATCGCGAGTTTAGATCCGAGCATGATATTAAGAGCGTGGAGTGACGAAGGTGGGCGCATTTCCCCGGTTTAGTATTTCTAAATCGTTGGTGTGCAACACACTACGAGTAATATTTACGGTTTTATAAAAATGCGATATACTATTTGTTTAAAGAGTATAATAACAGAGACACTAATGTTGGGCCATACACACTTTTCACAATCTTTGTTGAAATTATGGTATTTCATACCATCTTGACCTGTCGAATTAATTTTTTAATGCCCCTCTTTAAAATCGAATTGCGTCACAATGTATCTGTACCGTATTGGATAATGTGGCCATTATTAATAGACAAAGATTCTCTAAGTATTAATATCTTATGCTCACCATAAAAAAAAGTTTTAAACTTTTAGCCCAGTCAATGAACGTTCAATAAGGGGGTCTAGAGGGAAATTCTGAGATGACAATGTTTGAACTATTTTGGAGGTAAACATACCAAAAGTCCCCGAACGTAGGAGGTTGGGGGGATGCAGGGGGGCACGAAGAAGGTCCCGGCTTTTGTTTTTTCGCTCATATCTCGAAAACGGTTAGCCCTAATCAAAAAGTGGCTATATGCAAAATTAAAGCTGACTAAATTTTCTACAATAATATTTCTATTAATTTTTTTCGTATCTGCTATGGTTCAGTGATGAATTGTACATCTTTTGACTGTATTCTAACTTTATTATAAATTTATTATAAATTGAAAATAAATTTTAATAATCATCGTAGAAAAAAATTTCTTGTACAGATATCCGATTCACAGCAGACTGAACTGAAATATCGAATAAAAAATGTCTTTGCGTCTGTAAGTGTGTGTGTGCGTATATATCTATGTGTGCGTGTATACCGTTTCTTGTAAAAACGATAACTTCTGTTAGACTTAAAATATTTGATTTCAGTTTGGAACATATGTAAAACAGCATATTACCATAATCCCTATTGAAATTGGGCCATATCTGTAATACATGGTGATAACCAGAAGCCTACAAACTTTGATACGTAAAATACGTTTTATTTTAATTTCAGAGCAAAATATTACTAAGCATACAAAAATAAGAAGATGTATAAGATTTCTAAACCGCAATATATGGGGTGTATGTTAGGCAAACCAACTTTATTTAAATTAAATGATATATCAGTGTTATCCTAAAATATGGAACATGGTATTTTTAATAACATTAACATTATTATGAAATGAGAATTGTAGGCCTCTGGTTATCACCATGTATTACAGATGTGGCCCAATTTCAATAGGGATTATTGTAATATGCTGTTTTACATATGGTCCAAATTGTAAACAAATATTTTAAGTCTAACATAAGTTATCGTATTTACACGCACACATAGATATACACGCACACACACACTTACAGACGCAAAGACATTTTTTATTCGATATTTCAGTTCAGTTTGTTGTGAAACGGATATCTGTACAAGAAGTTTTTTTCTACGATGATTATTAAAATTTATTTTTAATTTATAATAAATTTATAATAAAGTTAGAATACAGTCAAAAGATATATAATTCATTACTGAACCATAGCAGATACGAAATAAAATAATAGAAACATTATTGTAGAAAATTTAGTCCGACATGTAAAAACAAGAATTATTTTGAATATTGTCTAAATGGTCATCGTGCTATTTCCTTAATTTTTATTTTACTTTTTGAAATTTTTTGCAACATATATTAAGATATACATCTGGTAGAAAATCTCAACAAAGTCTTTTAATTTTTTTAAATTTTATGTATTAATAGAACATTTTTGTTTTTATTGATGATCACATATTAGGTATGGGCTCTAATTTGAGCTTCCTGGCAGAATTTTATCTAGTTTTAATGTTCGGTGATGACTTATTTTTTAGTTTCCATTGGTGGAGCAGTGTCCTTCTTTTTGGGAGTTAGTTTTCTAACCATAGTGCAATTTTTGTACTATTTTCTTGTACGATCCACAACTGATTGGTGTAGATTAAAAAAGAAGATGAGAAGAATGGAAAAGGATAAGAAAATGGACGAAAATTTTGCTACTGCGTCCCGGAGATTGAAGCTCCTGAAAATAGAGGAGGACATTAAACGTAATATGAGAAGGAAAATTAAAGAATATAATACTATAGATGAATTAGAAAAACAAAAAAATAAGTAGAACTTCTTACTTAATATTTAAAGTCTGTTCGCTGATAGAGTCCCGCTGTGACGTCAAGAACGTCTGATCTAAGATGACGTAGGCTCGTTGGTGTTTTCGAATGCACAGTGGCGTCGGTTTGTTTTATATTTTACTTGATGTGTTTAATTAGATTCATTTAAAAGAAATTGAATTATAAGCATTTATAATACATCTATCGTTAATTTATAGTAATATAAGTTAAACAAATAAATATATTATTGAATTGTTTTGGTTTCAAGTAAAAAATATGATAGAGCAAATATACAAGATAAATACACTTAAATAGTTGAAGCTAAATCATTTTTATTCATTAATAGAATTTTGTCAAATAAGTATATGTAATCTTTAACTAAAAATATATACTTAATAATCATTATGCCGAATCCTATATAAAACAGATATGGCAGTAAAATACAAATACCTAGTATAAGATAAATAAATAAATTTAGTTTTCTTCGTCAATGTCTAATTCTTCCGAGTCCTCATCGTCGCTTTCATTATTAATACTTCTAATGAGTGGCATAACTTCTTCAGTATGAACCTCTCGATCATATGTCACTAAAATCAATTTATTTGTGTGATTTACACGCTTAGACCAAATTGAGCTCGATACTTGAGAGAAAACCTCATTCCACATAGCAAGAACAGCTTCGTCACTAAAACCATCTTCCCCGATATGTTTGTCTAATACTACTTACAAATTCCCCAAACAAGTTCTATTGGATTGAACTGGCAGTGATATGGTGGAGCCCGCAGTACTTCATGTCCATCCTCTCTAATTAAATTGTCGACATCATAGTGTTGCTCTGTTCTGTTAGCTCTAGCTATTTGGAGCAATTCGTCTTTTAATGCGGTATCACTGAAATCTATGTTTTTGGTCTTTAACCAGGTTTGTATTTTTTCTTTCGCCCAAGATCGAGTTGGTTGTTTTTCTTCAACCCGAGAGTGGTACTTTGCATTATCTAAAACAATAATGCTTACAGTCTTTTCATCGATTTTTAAAGCCTCACCCACTCGCCTTTGAACAGATTTTACTGACAATAGAGGTCCACCATTTTCATTTTCCTTTTGAAAGTATTCCAACAAATTCAAAACTAACTGCTGTGATTGCGGATTTAAAAATTCACCAGGATGCATGTTTACTATTTTAACAATAGAATAGGACCAAAATTTCCCTCTTAGCCACTAATTGAAATAAGTGCACTATACCTGCTATACCCGACTTCCTAGAAAATCGACCCGCCTCTGGAATCGCCAGCCGCATTGAAGGACGACACGCGTTACGCAAATCTATTTGCTGTCGAACAACAGAAATGCCGCACGTTATAATTTGACCACAAAGATTAAAACTTACGTTTCAGATTAGGTTACAAACAATATTTCAATAAAGAAAAGGAAGGATAGAGCTCCGGACGACATTCCTTACACTATACGACCGTGATTCTATCAGTGAACAGACTTTATACATGTGTTTGCTGTATTGTCATACTTTTTACAAATTATGCGATTTTTCTCTAATCACCTTGTTCTATCTGCTTAGTTTTATTACACTGTTAAAGATAAAATTCTAATGAGTGAATAAACATCTTATGAAAGTCCATTGTTTTCTTTTACATAGTTGCAACATTTTAAATTGGTTGTGTTAAATTGTGTGGCCTATTTCTCATTAACTTAAAATTTAACAGCCATTAGGAAATATTTAGGTTTAAATTTGAATAAAATTGTAACAGATGGAGTGATTAAATTAAATGTTAAATTAAATGTTAAATTAAATTATCTTTTGTTTGTAAAACTAGTTCTTTTTTTTCCTGAGAAATATATATTATTTTTAATAACCGCAAAAAATACACATGCTTAAATTTTAAATTAAATTAAACATCCTAGGTAATAAATACATGAATAAATAATAACCCGGTCAAGTTAGCCCTAAAAATAGAGGTACCCTTGCATAAATTCCCAAGAAGCTGAAAATTTACATGAACGTTAAGGATACCATTATAATGAAGTTGTGAAAAGTCCCCATTGATCCCGTGTGTGCAAAAAATTTTATGCGAGGTCAAAGTTCGCAAAAAGGGGTTTTTTGGATTTTTTAGCGAAACGGTTAGTTTTATGATAAAAATAGCTTTAGACAAAAATTGTAGATCTTTCAATTCTCTACAAAAATAGTCCTTACACTTTTTTCCCTAAAATTCACCTTTTTTGAGAAAAAGCCATTCTAAAATTATATTCTCCATAATATGCACGTTCCCACGCCACCTATGAGGTAGTGTACTTGTGTACTTTATTGAAGTTTAATATAATATTAAGTCTTCTTATTTAACTTCTTCTTCTTCTTCATCTTTATCTTCTTGAGTTGACGTAAATTGTTCAAACAGCGATACATCAGTTGTTTCGTCGTTGATGTAAGGATCATCTTCTGTTGGAGATTCATTTGAACACGACTGGTCTTGACAGCTGGTGCATGCTGGTGAACAAAGTAAGCCTACTTTTTTGCAGCCGCATTTCAAATTACATCCCTTTTTGCAGTTGCAAAAAATAGTATCAAGGAGCTTTTCTGGTGCCGGTGGAAGTAGAGTGTAGATTGGTTCCAATACATTATTAATTAGCTTCCAACCCCATTCTTCTGGGTCCAGTTGATTACCAAGCCACACGTGAACCTGGTAATATACTCGATAAAAATGTTGATGAGCAGAAGCCGAGGTTGAAGGAAGACAAACTGATTAAACCCTTTTTTTATTACGTGTATGTTTTGCAAAAGATACGTAACGTAACTTATCTATGGAAGTAATTTTTTTTTGGAGCTCCTTATACAGAAAGAAGAAAGCGAATTCCGTTGGTGATTAGAGTTTCTGGAGCAGAGTTCATATCTTCAAAAGCTTTTGCACATGTAATTAAATCTGGTTTTTCAAACAATTTGAAAACTGTTGTTTTACCCCTCCGGAACATTGCTGATGTTGTATCACAGCCAGTCATAGCATGTAAAAATAGAATATGATTTTTACATTTAGGATAAGCCGATAAACTCATATTTGAAAATATTTCCGATGGTTGTTGAACCTTGCCTGGTTTTAAAAAATAAATGGTATTTTCAATTGGAGTTCGAGCGGTAAGTAATACCAACAGATCAACATCTTCACCAACAACAACATTGATATCAGTTGGATTGAATTGATTTATTGCAGTTTCTATAATGAGTACATCAAATTTGCGACATTTTTTAAAAACTGAATACAGCATAAACTTTAGATAAGAATATTTGCAATAACCACGTGTTTTCACTACGAGGGAACGTTTAAGACTAACGGTATTTCGTTGGGACCTTAGAAAAAAGAGCAGGTAGACGGACACTGCCACGTTCACAATTGAACAGCAGACAGATGTTGCTTAAGGTCACGTGGTCACATAAAATTAAGGAATGGGTTTCTTTTCATCTCATATTCTTATAATTATCATTCAATATTAATGTATTAGTCACGCAGACTAATAGTTTTACTTATATTATACATCCATAATATACATAGGCAGCGCAGTCGTGCATATTATGGAGAATATAACTTTAGATAACCATAGTCTATAGGTCCGTTTGTGGATTTTATGAGGGGATGAATATCGGAGCAATCTCGTAATCTCTACATAACATACAAAAAAATACTGATGTAGCGTTTTCGAAGAGTGCTTATCTCTGACGTCAGGGCCCCTTGATTCCTTTTCATCCCCCAAATGATCTCGACGGGGGTCAAGGGGTGAAGACCCACCAATAAGTTTTCGTCCCGTTCTCTTACCCCATCGTAGGTGTGTCATAAAATAGTTACAAAAATTCCAGTTATCATCCCACATTCATACCTACTGCAATTAAAATGCGATATCGGTACATTCACTATTTTTTCCCTAACTCAAATTCATAATTCAAGGTGAGGGGTAGTTTTTTAGCCTATAACGGATTGTTTTCGTATACTAGATTGTAACCGGTTTATGGTTCATTCCTATTAATAAAGCTTTTTCACCAGTTATTGGAGGTTTTGTGCAGTTTGATATTGTATTCGGGTAGTTTTCACCCCCTTCAGGTCGTGTCTCAATGTCTTTGTGTGAGCCACAGTCAACACCTTCGTTCATATATTCAGCCAATAGACTTATATTATATTTCTGTTCATGGAAGTTCTATAACTCAATAGCATCTTTTTTCCTGTTTTTATCCTTGTATATAGTAGGCACAGGAAAGCTTTACTTTAACTCAAAAAAAAATTGTGCAGACCTTAAACTTGGGTTATAGGTTTACAATAAGCCAAAGTTCACGAAACAAAAAAGTTTAGGAGTTTTACGGATTTGCGAGAACATATACGGGGTGAAAAGGAAGAGGTATTTTCATTTAAATAAATCGATTTTTCTCTATTTTCTCAGGAAATATGGCATTTGAAAAAAAAAAATAGTTCAAATAGAAGTTGTTCCTCACAAAATTATCTGTAATTTGGTGTTTTTAAAGGATAAGGTGCCCCCGCACCAATCGGGTCGAAATTTTTAGCACAAGTTGATAGTAGGTTAGATGAAATTTCCCAAAATATTATTTTTGGAAAACCATTTTTATGGGAGTTATGGGGGTAAAAAGGAAAATGGAGAAAATTTTTTTTCTCGAGAACGGATAAACCGATTTTCATGAAAAAAATATATGGTATGGCTTTTGATGGTGCAAATGTGAGAAAAAATTATTGAGTCCATTTGTCGAAAAAAAGTGGTGAAAAAATTTTTTCAAAATAAAAACATTTTTTTTAGGGGATGCTCTAGAGGCACACCCACCATTTTCTTCCAAATAAATGCTTACATGCCCCTTTAAAAAATATCCAATTTTCGGAGCGATCGGAAGGGTACAACATACTCAAAATTGATAATCATTGGCAGAATGCGGGCGGCGCGTAGTCTATGTAATGAAACATTATAATACGACTTTTTTGTAAATGTTTCGTCCAAAGACGAGATTACCTTCCCCCTCCCCTCGTTTTCGAGCGTGCTGATCACGATGCAGGTGGTGGGAGAAGTTTTTGACCGCCGCAACCCCCTGAAACGGCCATCCCTCTTACAGATCCCTTTATGTTTTCATATATAAACGGGTTTTGGGGAGTGATTTATCAACGGGTTATACTTGAAATAATATGGAAGGGGGTTATAGAGTAAGTGGATTCCAGACAGCAGGCCTAGGGGGTTGATTAAACCTCCCGAGGGGTGTAGTATTTTTTTTTTCAAATGATTCGGTTCAAATGCGTATACGCCATTTTCGGGGTCGCTGATTACGGGAAAAATATTCATTTTTAGCTCCAACCCCCTCAAACGGGCAGAAATCACCTCTCACTCACCGTTTGAGAGATGAAGAGGGGAAACGCGTTTGAACCTGAATTATTTAATAAAAAATGATTTTCCACTCCTCGGAAGGGTTTAATTAACCCCCTAGACCAGCTGTCTGGACTCAACTTACTCTATAACCATCTTCCATGTTATTTTAAGTATAACCCGTTGATAAATCACTCCCCAGATCCCGTATAGAAAACATAAAGGGATCATAAGTGGGGTGGCCGTTTTAGGAGGTTGCGGCGGTCAAAAATTTCTCCCACCACTTGCATCGTGTTCAACACCCTCGAAAACGGATGGAGGAAGGTAATCTCGTCTTTGCAAGAAATATTTACACTATTTCTGCCTTTATTACATAGACTAACGGTTCATTACTACATCTTACTACCACGGTCACTGGCGGCCATTACAAACCTACCATTTAAATCAGTATCAAACTTCAAGAAGTGTGGTGCAAAAATTCTCTGACGTCAATTGTGGGGTCAAACAAAATCTAGTTTGAAAATCTGAAGATTTTGCAATGATGACATCTGTAGTCAGCCTACGAAAGAACTAGTTTTCAGAGTCCACTACGAGGAGG
Source organism: Rutpela maculata (assembly GCA_936432065.2). Lineage (NCBI taxonomy): Eukaryota > Metazoa > Arthropoda > Insecta > Coleoptera > Cerambycidae > Rutpela > Rutpela maculata. Next base: position 99,380,263 of record OW386293.2, read on the forward strand.
TTACAGTGCCTTTCACTAGTGAAGGTGCCTGTTTATTGTGAGTCCCCTTGCCTCTCACGAGTCGGGGTGTTTATATATCGTGAGTCTCCTTGCCTCTAACTAGTCGGGGCGCTTGTTTATTGTAAGTTCCCTTGCCTCTCATTAGTCGAGGTGCTTGGTTATTATGAGTCCTCTTGCCTCTCACGAATCAGGTTACTCTATATTGATGAGACTTCTCTTAGTCTTCATTCTTCGAGAACATCCCATAAAAAAATTTTTCAAAAAAGTTGCAGGGGGTTGCGGCGGTCAAAAACTTCTCCCACCACTTGCATCGTGTTCAGCACCCTCGAAAACGAGGGGGAAAGGTAATCTCGTCTTTGCACGAAATATTTACAAAAAAGTCGTCTTATAATGCTTCATTACATAGACTACGCGCCGTCCGCAGTCTGCCAATGATTATCAATTTTGAGTATCTTGTCCGATCGCTTTGAAAATTGGATGTGTTTTAAAGGGGCATATAAACATTAATTTGGAAGAAAATGGTGGGTGTGCCTCTAGAACATCCCCTAAAAAATTTTTTTTTCTAATTTTGAAAAATTTTTTTCACCACTTTTTTTCGACAAATGGACTCAATAATTTTTTCCCACATTTGCACCATCAAAAGCCATAAGATATATTTTTTTCATGAAAATCGGTTTATCCGCTCTCGAGAAAAAAATTATTTTCCATTTTTCTTTTTACCCCTATAACTCCCGTAAAAATGGTTTTCCAAAAATAATATTTTTGGAAATTTCATCTAATACTACTATCAACTTGTGCTAAAAATTTCGATCCGATTGGTGCGGGGGCACCTAACACATGCTTATCCTGCTATGCCCTTTAATTTTATACCAATAATTAACCGAAATACCAGAGGTTTTAACATCGGAATAATGTCATATAAATTAGATCTCGTTCATTTTTGGCAGCTTAATAGTAAATGCATAAAAAAAGAAGTTTCTATATTCTGCGAGGGCTTGCTAATTTATAGGGGATGGAGGCCATCCCTGTTCAGGGGGTGACACTTAAAAAAATATATATATATATTGGAGCTAGAAAATTTGTGATTTTAGCTTAAAAAAGTGGTATTTCAAATAGGTTTTCGTCAAATGACTCGAAAGGTATTACATTGAGCAAAAACATGCTAGACAGAAATAAGAAAGCTACTATATTCGATTCTTTCTAATTTTTGTAGAGTTAATGGTTTCGGAGATCTGGAAGTCTGAAGGCCAAAAACGCTAATAACCAAAATGAAAAACTATTAATTTGGCTTTAAAATGTTTTTTTTCCTATTTTTATAGCATAAAAACACAAAGAAGTTATGACAGAAACAATGTACTTTTTTACATTTCTTTTAAATAAAAACGTCGCAATTTTGTTAATGTAAATAATCAGTAATTAAAAAAATATATTCCCATATACTGTTTTTCGTTATAGTGTGACCTAAACGATCAAATTTTTTCATCGGCTTACAACACTTGCTTTAGAAAAAAAATTAATTTTAAACTGTATAGAGATTTTAGAAAAAATGTAACATTCTTATTTCTCTGCAAATATCTCAATAAATATTAGTTTAAGAGAAAATATGGTAGACATAAAAAATTAAGCTTATGAACTGAGAATAAATTTATTTTGTTTATATATTTGTCTAGGGTTGATTGTTTCGGAGGTATTTAATTTTATAGATGGCATCCGATCGTTTTTAGGATAAAGTATTTAGTTTAAAATGTTGAATATCTTAGAAACTGTGGCACTTCCAGCAAAAGTTCTAAGAAACAAAATTAAAGGTAATTAGGTTTATTTCTACATCACAAAAAATAAAGGAGTTATGGTCGATTCAATGGGCGTTTTTACATTTTTGTTAACATAATGTCGGCATTTTGTTATTGTAATTACTCAGTAATTAATTTTTCTTTAAAAAATGCTGTTTTTCGTTAATATGTAGCATCACCTAGATGCTCAATTTATTTTGTCCCTTTAAAACACTTGTTTTAGAACAAAAACCCATCCTCCACCCCCCCCCCCCCCCCCCCCCCATAAAAAAATATCCATATTTCGGTTAATTATTGCTATAAAATTAATTTAATAGCAACAAATTAAAGATAATTTTGCCAGAAACAATTAATTTTTATCTGAACTATTTTTTTGTAAATGTCATATTTCCCGAGAAAGTAGAGGAAAATCGATTTTTTCAATTAAAAACACACCTTTTTACTCCCTATACAGGTTCCACGGATTCGTAAAACTCAAAATTTTTCGTTTTGTGAACTTTGGCCCATTTTAAACTTATAACCAAAGTTTAAAGTCTGCACAAATTTTTTCGAGTTACAGTTATTTTTTTTTAATCTTTTCCTGTACTAATAGGGGATGTTTTTGGCTTTTCTGAATTAATCAATGGATATACGGATTTTGCGATTTTAGATTTCAATTCTGCGTCAAAGAATTCTTGATCGCTCTGCCATAGCTGATGAGTATTCATTTTTGGTAAGGCTGTGTATTTTTTGAAATGCTGCTATATTGCATCACGCATATCACAACTTCTTCATATCTCAAAAACCAAACATATGCTCATCTTGAAATTTTGTATTCAGGATGTTCTCATAATTAACAATAATTTAGCACTTCATTCAAAACAAAATTTGAGGGCGAAAAATGGGCGACTTTTGGTCTATTTTTGGGGTCACTCTTTTATTGTCCAGTGGACCCTAACACAAAGTACAGTAACTCTAGTGATATAGTCAGGTAGATTCGGATAATAAATTAGTAAATAACTAAACTAGGTACGTATAAATGTAGAACATATAGGACAGGTGTATTGTTATTTAATAAAATCGATAAAATTTATAGGCTAGTGAACGACGTATTTACTTTTAGTTCCTAAACCTAATGTTAAAAATACAATAAAAATACATACAAAATATATTTAGCCTAAATACATTACTGCATATTCCTACAAATATTCTGGTAAGGTATAAAAATTATTCTCCAATATAAATTAACTGAATTCATACACTGACACTGGTATATTAAGCAGTTTCTCCGAATTATTGGCAATATATATTTTTATCATTTTGTATCATCAAGTCAATTTTAGTTATTATTCCCCTGTAGGAATGCCAAGCCTAGTTAAATATGTTAATCCATGCTTAAAATGTTAATGAACAATTTTAATTACGAACACCGTACGCTGACATGTACGTTACCAGGTTTTATATTAGTTCAAAGTTGTTTTGGTATAGCGTGAAATGTTACACAGTGCACAATTCATATAAAAAGTGAAATTAGAAATTTATAAGAGTTAATTGAATTTTCTACATATTTAAAACTTGTTATGAACATTTATAAAACAGTGAGAATGCTAATGGAAATTTAACATCAAATTGGCCATGAAATGTTTTTTTATAATGACATTTAACACTCATTATTCGTTGAAATAATGTTCTATTATTGGGATTTTTATTTCCACAAATTATTTATAGAAATAATGCATACAGTACCTAATCTTAGTGTGTTATTAATAGACATTTAGAAACCAAAAGAATGTTGATTAACTTGATTTTGTAATATGTTTTGAACAATAGGAATACTTTTCTAATTACCGTAAGAATAAGTCAAAATGCTGTGATGAGCTAGGGAGAATTTGTACGAAGAATTGTAGTTTATGGAAAACTGTAGTTTTGGTGTTATGTATGAAGCACAAACGGCGCTAAAGGAGGAGGGTCGATTTGGGCGGTTTTTGCCCTAAATTATTTTTGGATGAAAAAATCAAAAAACACTTTTTTTGTCTACTAACAATAATACCATGCCATCACTTGCTAACAGCGTTCTTGGGGAGATATACCGCTTTCAAACTTATATTTGCTTGTTAGAATACCACACTACCACACTAACTCCCTTTTAACTGTATCCGCTCTCATTTATCATTTTTTCCCTTTTATTTTTACTATTTATTCGTTTGCGGGAAATAAAAAGCAAAATATCCAAGCTTGCTCACCAGACTTGATCAGAGTGTCCTGGGATATTTGGGGTCACTGATTCCGAACCCAAAGTCTGTTAACCTGTATCCCATCAAGTTTAAGGTCATTTGAAGGTCAAATTAAAAAAAGATGACAAAGACATCCAGAAAAATAGATAAATCCGTTTTTGGCGTCTCTGACTTCGACTTAAGGCATTCTTGAATCGCTCGCTGTCAATTAGAGGTCATTTCAAGGTCAAATCAATATTATGTGAGAGTGAAGCTGAAGAAAATGCCGTGTAATGAATTTGAATCACTTTATGTATAGGTTTTTGAGGTAGCTGAATCAGGGAATCCGCTAGAGGTAGTTTCAAGGTGAACTTAACACCTCAAGATTGAGCTAAAAAACGCTTTGTATTTTCATCCAGTAGATGTAGGCATCTGGAATCGTTGATTTAAATCGGGGGTCTCAAGGTCAACCTGATGTGATTTGAGGTTGTTGAATTGAAACAAAGAACCCGTTTAACCTTGTAACGTTTGATAAAGGTCGTTGTGAGATCAGTAGTAGATTAATTTCACTCTAGCATAATATTGAAATGACCTCTAACTGACAATGAGCGAAATCCAATTCAGAGACGCCAAAAACCTATTTATCTATTTTTCTGGATTTCTTTGTCATCTTTTTTCAACTTGACCTTCAAATGACCTTAAACTTGATGTAATACAGATTAACGGACTTCGGGTTCGGAATCAGCGACCCCAAAAACCCCAGGATACCCTGGTAAAGTCTGGTGAGCAAGCTTGGATATTTTGCATTTATATTTCCCGAAAACGAATAAATAGTAAAACCACCCTCCCGTAAAGGGGCGAGCGTAGAGGCGACTTCAATGTGAATATCAGTCGATATTCCGTTGAAGCAACGTCGAGCGCGGTTAGTACTTGGATTGGCTCCCATCTTGGGAAATACAGCGTTCTCGTCCCACCTTCTAGAGGCTTGTATATCAGTGTATACTCGAAAGTTACGTAATTTCAGACGAGGATTACGTAGTGGATATACCATCCTTCGGAGGGGAAGTAAAGCAGGCGGTCCCTTGTCTATTAAATGTTAAGCAAGTAAAAGATCCCTACTCTTCTTGAGGGAAGAGGTTCGGCAAAATTTCCAGGTTGGGGGTAGCTCGTCTCCTGGCGTCGGTGATAGGCCCTGGTAGCGTAAATAGGCCGACGTTAAACAGTTAAAAAAAAAAACCCTCCCGTAAAAAAGGGAAAAAAATGATAAATGAGAGCGGATACAGTTAAAAGGGAGTTACTGTGGTAGTGTGGTATTTTATCAAGCAAGTATAAATTTGAAAGCGATATATCTCCCCAAGAACACTATTAGCAAGTGATGGCATATTCAGGATTGAGGGGGTTAGATTGAGGCAGTAGTTCCACTTAGGTATATGTTTTTAGATACAATAAAAGTTAAATCGAAATTAACTACGGGTGTTGTTGAAATACCCGCATTTCTTTTGAAATATTCTGCTATAATATTCGCTTTTTCCTAGATAGTTATTTTCAATTACTTCCACATCCACGTAGTGGTAAAAGAAATGCCATGAAAAACCAAAATTTTAAGTTTCAGCAAAAAAAGTTTGTATGTCGGTCGTCGGTTTGTCGTTCCATCTGTAACGTTTTTTGTGCGCATGATTACTCTGGAACGGTTTATAATGTTAACTTGAAATTTGGTACACCTATGCAATATTAGTCAAGGTGCCAAATAAGGATTTTTACCCTAACCTGGAAGTAGGGTATAGTAAAGGTTCTTTGGCTGTTTTTGGCCCTTCAAAGGGTCAAAATTACGATTCCGATTAATGCCACTTTGGCACCCTTGGGCATTTTGAGATATTTAAGGTGGCGACTGGCTTAGAGTGAAAAAACAGGTTTTTCCAAATATTTCATTATATGGATGTGTGACACGTCATCTTATATGTTTTTAAGGTCTGTGAATTAGTGTTTAAGGTTAAAAATCGTATATGACGTAATCTTTAAGTGTTGCTAATTTACTTTATTAAGAGGGCGACTGATTCGGAGAATAAATTAATTTTTGAAGTAAAAAAACTAGTACCTAGTTTTGTTGTCAAGTTAGACTTTAAGAATACGGATAACACCATATCCTTAAATGTGGTACGGGTGAGCAAATTGAATTACCTTTTAAAAACATTGGTTAAAAGGTCCTGCTAGCTTAGAACAAGTAAGGTTTTGAGAAAAGTAAACAAGCGTAAACTTAATATTCTGTATTTTTTTAGGGTGGAAAGGCTTGATCATCCTTTTTTTATTTTAAATTTTTTTATGATTTACTTACTTTTTTGTTTTTTTTTGTAATTTTTATTTATTTTCTGTTGTTTCTTTAATTCTTATTGTAAAAACTGTAAACAACGAAATGTCAAAATCAACATTTCATCTTCTTCGGAATCTTCACTGTCAGAAGTTATATTTTCAGAAATTCTCGTATGAGGATTCTGGCAAGAATGTTCTGTGCTTAGTAGCAGACAATTGCACATTAAACTGCATGACAAGCCATTTGCTACGCAGCTGTATCGTGTTGTGTTACATGGATTCATTAATTTGCATGAGCATTTTGTTAATGCCAAAATGTAATCTGGGGCAATTTGGATCTTTTTGGCAAGGCGATCGGATGTAATTCTATTTTATCCTCGTCAGCCTGCCACCCGTATTGAGGGGCATCTATATTTGGCCAAGAGAAATCCATTGCAGACAACCACAAAAATGTTTGGAAATGTGCCTTTTTACGTTTTCTTGAAAACACTCAGTAGTTGGTGGAAGAGCAGATAATGACGGAGCTTTTAGTTGGGCTTGCCCGACTTTTTTAGCCTATGGAGAAGTTCTAACATCAGTCATTTTGCTAGCATTGTTTACTCTTTAATACGCAGCTACAAACATTGTACATTCTCGAAAAACATCTTCAATATTGCTGTTTAGAATGCGTTTGAACCCGACCATCCGTTAAACATTTAATTTTTTTTTTTCGATTTCCATGGTACTGAGCCATAGTGTCGCAACCAGATAAACAATGTGTGGCTGGTAAATATGGTATGATTTGTTTATGTTTTAAAACCGTGGCCCTAATATCTTAGTGGCTCGCAGTGACTTAAAAGAAACCATAGAAACCTCGTTTTTCAAATCTAGTAAATCATAATAATACAAGTAAGATAAAAACATCGGTGTCTTCACTTGCATAGCCAGATCAATCCTCTCAAATATCACACCGTTTTGTAGCTCAAAGTTTGTAGTCCCGTAACGATTAAACGATTTTTAAAAGCAATGTTGATATTTGTGCTGATATACTGACATAACAGATTAATCAGTTGTTTATTGTCATCAATGCTGGTTAATATTGCCTTTTGTGGGGGAAATAATGTTTGTTGTAAAACATAATTGCATCTTATTTCTGAGGTATGTTTCTTTTTGTGTTGAATTTGTTTTTAACACTCACAATCGACATCTATTTTATATTTTTATAGGGCAAAACAGAAGGAATTGACCCTAAGTCTTTTCAGACCTCAGATTTGTGTTCTAAAACCTGAGAAACATAGAAAATGATGTATCACATGCCCACATTTGGTAAATTAAAATTACACCTTAGATAAGCCGCCATTTTGAATATCTCAAAATGTCCAAAGGTGCCAGAATGGCATCAACCGGATTCTTAAACTAGACCTACTAAAGTGCCGATAACCGTAAAAAAACTTCTATTATACCTTACTTCCATTTTTATTGATACCCTGACTATATAGCACGGTGTATTAAATAGGTGATCCGGCGTACGGCACTTTACTATTATAATAATGGCTTCATAAGTGCATGGTTTCTATTTACTTTAGTAGATGGCGCGAGCAATAAGTTCCTACAATTACCTGGGCATGTGCATCGTATAACTAACAACCTCAAATTTTAAGGTTTTTTCGTTTATTCTCATTTTTAATGTTTGTATAGGCATTTTTAGCTTGGAGCCATACTGGCTCCAAGCAAATATTTAAAAATTCACGCAGATAATTTTTCAATATTGTTGATTGATAAAAATAGACTGCTGATTATAGGTTAGATTCCTAACCTGCAAACAGGGTCTTATTTTATTGTGACAAACTATTTAAAACTTCCTACACATTACGTTGAACTTGATTATGGTTGGAAGTACAGGAACCAGGCAGAAATTTTAATAATAACTACGTAATACTTGTAAATCTTAAGAAATATATATTTTTGAGGGTAGCTGTGGCGACACGTGCAATGCTGCATGTAATGTTGCATATATTCTTTCAATGTTTTAATTTAGCTACTTGGCCGGGAATGAATGCAACACTGTATGCACGTATGCACAGAACCTGTAAAATTATCTATCTAAGCGTAAGTAATGAGAGAACTTATTGGTCCTGCCATCTATTACATTATGTACAAAGTAAGCACTTATGAAGCCACTGTGAAGGTTGTCGTCGCATTTAATACACCCTGCTATATAGTAAGATCTGGAACTAGATTATATTTTGATATTTTTCCGGTAAAAGAATTGGGAGGTAAATGGGGAGTAAATAGGGAAATCCAGCAAGTAGAAGTCCCTAAAATTGGGATTTAGAGTATGTACGGAAAGCCAATTTTTTTTTGCCATCAGCCATCCCCATTATAACCCTCATTACCACCCCCATACTTTTATTAAAACAATTAAAATTATGAATTAGTGTGTATTTGAGAATCGAGGGTCTCAACATTTTTTTGGCATCAACCACACCCGCATATCGTTTTATGGATTTTTTGGGGTAGACGATATCAAATATTATTATATCATTAAAGTTCTTTGAATAATTATTTACACATAGTGGAGTTGTAAGAGACTCGGACAGGAAATCTGGATGTGGAAGTAGTGATTCCTTAGGCAGCGTTTTTTTTAGTTAGAGCGTCAAACCAAGGATTTTACAGACTTGAAGCAAGCTAAAATTTGTAGCATTTATAAAAAGGATAATCGATCCGCTGTTGAGAACTGTATTAGGATCCTAATACTAATACGATCATGATATTTTGCTTAAAAAATTGTTCAATTGTGGCCTTGTCCAAGAATTTAATGACTACTTTAAATATTTACCGATATGATAGGAAACTTAGTGTACAATACATGGTTTAAGCCCCAAAGATAACTACAACGCCAGAAGCTCCTCAAGGATTTGTTCTTGGACCTGTGGTATTCATATTACTTATAAATAATGCTAATGTTACTGGAACAAAAAAATGGTACTTTGCTGTTGTATGCTGATGACTACAAGCTGTATTCAGTTTGTACTAATGGCCATAGTTCTGGTTTGAGAGAGGGTAATTTGAGCAATTTTTAAGCACCGGAATATTGCAAACTATATAACAGAAAAAAAAAACAAGTACGGGATTGTAGGGAACAATGTTTACTGATTTTAGCAATTTAGGACCACAAAATATTTTTGCAAGATGCGCCGGACCAGGCTCAGTGTAACCTATGTTTTTGCGGTCGCTGAAATCAAATCTGAAACTTATTTTGCTCTATCACGTCAGGATTTTCTTTCAAATTAAGGGAAATCTTAAATCTGTAGATGAAAACCATAGCCAGGCCAAAGGCCAGTTTTTATGAAATGAGCCGTAAGCCGACATGAAAAAACCCAATAACTCAATATCCTCAAACCACAGACAAGTCAAATGCCTGTTTTCAACCGGACAAGCCATGAATTAATCCCTAACAAGCGTATACCTAGAAGGTACCGGAGAGGGTATTACCGGGATGGAGCGAGGAAAGCGAAAATCTCTACCAGGAATTCCTAGAGAGTGGCGACAATGATATTGCCGATGAGCTTCTCGGCAGCTTAGATAAAGCCAGAAGAGAAAAGTGGACCAATACAGTTGAATTACTTTAAAAATCTAGTCGAGAGGCGTGGTCCTTCTTAAGAAAACTAGGGGACGGCAAAACAATGTCAAGTCCGAGTCCCAATATCCACCCGAACAAAATTGCTGCACACATAGTCGTTACCTCTCGGGGAAAAAGAGATAGAGAATTCACCAAAGGTATCAAAAAATAATTCAGAAGCCTGAAAGCTAACTGCCCAGAAGAATCAGAATACTCAAAACCGTTTAGCGCGGAAGAAGTTTCTGCAGCAATAAAAGACATAAAAACTGGCAAAGCGCCTGGCCTAGATGCCATAAATCCAGAATTCCTCATCCATTGTGGAAACTTTGTGAGAACATGGCTGACCAGGTTCTATACGGATATTCTCCGAACAGGAAAACTATCGAAAGACTTTAAACAAACAAAAATTATAGCCATCCTGAAACAAGGCAAAACAGTGAACAGGCCAGAAAATTATCGCCCCATCACCTTGCTGAGTGCAACATACAAGCTACTCGAAAAGATCATCCTAAACAGGATTGGTCCAGCCCTGTTCCAGAATATCCCAGTGGAACAGGCCGGATTTAGGCCAGAAAGAAGCACAACCGATCAGGTTCTGTCCCTTACGACTCACATAGAGGCAGGTTGTCAAGGGAAACTTAAAACCTCGGTGGCATTTATAGATCTGTCGGCGGCATACGATACTGTCTGAAGAGAGGGGCTAATCTATAAATTACTCAAAGTAGTCCTATGTAGAACGACAGCCCGACTTCTAAATGGCATGCTGAGCGATAGACTCTTCCGGGTCACCATCGGAAGCGTTGAAAGTACTCAAAGGACACTTAACAACGGACTCTCCAAGGCTCAGTACTTTCTCCAGTCTTGTTTAGCCTGTATATCTCAGATATGCCCACCACTAGGTCTAGAAAATTCGGATATGCGGATGACTGGGCAATTGCAACCAGACAAACCCTTGTGGAGAGCTCAGAAGAGATCCTTACTGATGACCTCACAAAGCTGGGAGAGTATTTCAGGCAATGGAGACTCAAATTAAACTCAAATAAAACCGAAGTATGCTGTTTCCACCTAAACAACAAGATGGCCAACAGGAAACTCCAGGTGTATATAGATGACCAATTATTAAAACATAACAGTTGTCAGGGTGTCACCCTGGACAAATCACTCTCCTTTAAGAAGCACCTTGAAAATACTGCGGCGAAACTAAAAACTCGCAATAACATTATTCATAAGCTCTGTAGAACAACTTGGGGATCAACAGCAACTACCCTGCGATGCTCAGCACTCGGGCTCGTGTACTCAGCAGCTGAATAATGTGCCCCTGTTTGAATGAACAGCTCCCATACAAAAATAATTGACATACAAATAAACACCACGATGCGTCTGATTTCCGGCACAATAAAGTCTTCCCCAACGCAATGGTTACCATTGCTAAGCCATATACCTCCCCCAGAACTCCGTCGCCAAAATGCCTTACTTAGAGAGTTCCAGAAAATATTGAACAATCAGCAACTGCCAATACACGGAGACGTTGCTGACGCCAACCGCAAACGACTGCGCTCCAGAAATTCTCCAACAGGAACCGCAACGGACCTGAGAACAGACAACTTCCGAATCATACCACAGCAGCAGAACTGGCGAAACGACAGGAATAACCTAGTTCTGAGAGATATGCCAATTATTACTGAAACTCCTCCAGGTTTTAACCTCCCCCGCAGGACTTGGGCCACCCTAAATAGAATAAGAACAGGACATGGAAACTGCTCTGATTTCTACTATAAATGTCTGCTGAATGTGATTGCGGAACCAATAAACAAACCATCCAACCATTATCACCGAGTGCCTACTTAGGAGGTACGAAGGAAGCGTGAGAGACTTCGCCTGTGCGACGCCATCGTCGATAGAATATATTAATAAATTGGACACTAAACTTTAAATAACTATGTTGTGTACACTTATGCCATACGCTAAATAAAGTAAATCCCTGAAAACCATATGGCCTGTTTTTATCGAAAGAGGTAAGCCCACCTTCATAAAACCTAATAACTCAACATCTTCGAACCCCAGAGAGGACAAAGGCTTGTTCGCAACCGGTACAGTCATGAATTAACTCCCGAAAACCCGAATAAGCTAACACCCTTAAGACGTAGACAGGCCAGTGGCCTGTTTTATCGAATAACTTGACATCCCCAAATCACAGAAAAGCTTAAGGCCTGCTTTTTCGAAAAAGGCTATGAACCAGTACTCCTGCATACAGTCTGCATACAATCCAAAACCAAATATGTCTATGAGCCTCAACTAGAGCTCTCGCTGTCTGTTGTATTGGCCTCTGAGTTATGTGGTTATTGGGATTCTGCCTGTCTGCTGCATTCGATGCAATACTTGAATAATGCCAGTTTCGTAATTCAAAATTCGAATGAAGATAAAAGATTTATTTTTTGGGTATCCATGAATTATAAACAACAAGTTTTGAAATTAGATATTTCTTGCACCGATTTCAAATTGATATTAGGTAGGAAGGTACAGTGCCTTGTTATTTTCCACTAATAGGTAGACACATATTTGTAAAACTGAATGAAATTTTATTTCTTACTTTTTAGAAAAAAATTTCAACGTTGTATTTATTTAACTTCTACATAGTATAGAAAATATTTTGAAACTCTCTTTATGTTGGGTACCATGTGAATGTTACTACAAAAATAATACACTGTTTTTGAATTAATTGATATTACCGGCAACTCCGCCAAATCTTCGAATATTCTTGTAATATGAAGTCGGTTAAAAAAAACTGTTCTAAAAAAAAAACCTGACTTGATAGTGCAAGATAAGTGTCAGATTCGGTTTTAGCGACTCCAAAAACATTTGCTTTACTGGGTCTGGTCCGGCGTATCTCGCAAAAATATTTTGTGGTCCTGTGTAATTTTTAAGTAGAGCCATAACTGTGTTAATTGCAGTATTATGCAGACATTTAACGGAAAACGAATATTTGGCGGTGGTAGAGTAGGTTTAAATTTCATTCTTATTCATGATATTTCTTACTTTTCTTGATGACTGTAAAGTTCCTAGAATATGTCCGGTATTTAAAGCCAAATTGAAAATAATAGGCTGATAATAATTTTGTGTAACATCAGAAATACATTTTAAGTTGTACTAAATGGCATTCTTTATCACAAGCCCCAAATCTCCCAAAATCACTTTGGATTATTGCCTCGCTGATCTACTATTCTATTAGTAACCTCGTTTGGAGTTTTAAGATTTTGATAATGAAATCGAGAAAATCGGTGAAGAGCCAACAAAAACTTTTTTAAAAGTAGGAGTTTTTACCTATACCTAAATATTCTTTAGAGAACACAAGCAACACTTATAACATTTAGATTTCTATAGTTTCCATTTTTAAGCATTAAAAAAATACTTTTAAAGACACTGTCTCTTTAAAAAAAGAAAAAAATCTTATTTAACTGAGAAAAGAAAATAGTGGAACGTATTAGAGTAGTATGAAAAAAAGAAATTGCTTTCCTCTACGAGAATGTTTTCACTTTTTAGCTAGCCATCCTCATGGCCACATAATACGGTGAATAAAAAGCTCACAATGGCGTAAGAAAGAAGAAAAAAATATTTTTTTCATCTCAGTATAAGAAGGTTTTGTGCTGGCTGATTTTTTTCGCGAAGAATATTATGTATTGGATGTCATGTACCTTACGTCTATAGATGTTCGATTTCATGAAACGCAGCTTTAACGATTGTTTAGTATAATGTGAAAATTAGCATGTATATATTTCATAGTCGACAACGTCTTGGTGTCATTAAAATTTTACCGCCCTAGGTGGCATTACCTATCGCCTCGAGCGTCAGTGTTTCTCAGAAAGTCTATTAAGGTGAATAAGGATTCATTAAGAAACTAACTTAAATTAAGTGAGATATGATTCCATCCAAATGTCTCTCTCAGTATAATTTTTTTTATGAACATCAGAGTAGTGGTAAATTTGAATTAAGAAGACGGGATGAGATTGAAAAAAAATGACATGGGCCTGCTTCACTGATGCTTGGGGAAATTTATCTTTGTGGCAGAAAATTCAGCCCGTTACTAATCACTAAAAAAAAAAGGGCGATGTACTGTGGACTACAGTCAATGATTTATTGACCCCGTATTCATCTTTGATGTGTTAAAATACAAATCAGTTTTCTGATTAATTGCCATCGGATCGTCTCAATATGACTACACCAAGATGGTGACTGAAATCCAAAGATATAATTATTTATAAACCTTCCTATAGAAATACCAAATCGCATGTTAAACATCGTATCTAAATCCATTCAACCCTTACAAAGATAAAGGTAAGAAGGCAAAGAAAAACATACAAACATACTCCCAAACAAATATATCACTTCATTATTGTAGGAGGTAAAAATGTATGAAAGGAGATGAAGATCAAGAGGTTTTGAAAACTTCCACTAAAATATTCAATTTTGGCGGTCCTTGATTTTTAAATTGGAATATAGACATTCAAAAATATATACGCGTAGAAGAAAAACAAATACCTGTGAACAAAGAGTGATTAAAAAGTATTTATATAAAGCCGATGCTTCCAGATCAAAATATCTGCAAAAAAGTCGTCTCTGGAATATAAATCTTCTGTTTGGGTTCTGAACTCTGGAGTTTAAGTAATACTAGTGGTAGAGTTAAACTAAGCATCAAAATAGGTTAATAAGGTCTGACTGCAGCAATTTTCTTGTTTTAATTTGTTTAGGTATAATAACAAGTGCTATCAGAAGGTTTGGATTAAATCCGTCCATTACCTCTTGTAAAATTTAAAGAATTTATGTTTCAGCATCAAAATTTTCTGTTTATTATATCCGGTCCTAGTAATCGCATGGCAAAAATAAAAATACCAAATTGATCGAAATAAAATTTCGAACAAAATATATTTAACGACATTAAGAACTAAAAAATTATCTTCATTTAAACCGTATCTTTTTAGAATTTGTTTACAATTTTCGAATTCGTGGATATAAACTATGGGTAAAGACCAAATACGTCGAACGAATTATGAAAATAGATGAAATATTCAACATTTTTCTAAAAAATATAATGATCTACTTTCATCAGGAGCCGAGATATATGTTTCTGTCGCATATAAATAAATAAATTGATATTTCTTCTTAAAATCTGGACGCCTTATTTTCCAACATTTATAATTTTGTCTCAACTAGTCGAAAATAATCCAGAAGAACAATTGTTAAAGGATAGTGTATAAAAGCCCATAAGTTGGGTCTTTAGCGATTATATTAAACTAAACTAAAGTATCTCGGCTCCAAATGCAAGTAGATCATTATTTTTTTTTAGAAAAATGTTCTTTTTCAACTTCTTCAAGGAAACGATTTAAATGAAGGTACAATCTATTTTTCTTTAATACCATTGTAAAATACACGCAAAAATAATTACGAGCAATTGAAATTGAAATTTCGAAATCTTTTTTTATTTTTTAGCCGTTTAAATAAATATTTTGCGCTAAAATAGTTCAATAAAGGGCATAGTCTTACCACCTTTCGTTAAAAGTATTACATTATTACATTATAATTCTTAATTTATCCAAGAGGCAACTTTTAGTGGTTCTTATTTTTTTTTACAAATTAACAAATTTTCAAATTCCATTTCGAACTATTTGGTATTTTTATTTTTGCAATGTGATTACTGGAACCGGAGTTAATAAGCAAAATAGCAGAATACTTCAATGTTGAAACATTGTTTAAATTTTATATGAAACCATTTAATTTAAAACTTCTCATGGTAGGTACTTGTTATTAAGTATACCTAAAACAAATTAAAACAAAAAAATTGCTGCAGCAAGACAATTCTATTCGAAATTTATTTTGACTCCAATGTAGATGAGGAATTGAATATAGTTTTACCCCGTTTTTAAAAAAAATTACATTCTGGTCAAAAAAATTGCCTGCGAGCGTGCGCCAATGACCCGATAATTTATGCTAAAATATTCGCCGAGTAAAATCCTCTTATTTATAGGTCCTGTCGCTCGTCCAGTGACAAGAACACCCAAAAACAATTTCCATCAATAAAAAGTTTATCGAAATTTATAGACGTGATATTTAATCGCCAGCACAAACAATTCTCCCATGTTAAATACCTGTATTCATTCTAATATTTTTTTCTGCATCAAGGCTATTTGATAGTGTATATCCGAGCTGAGTTAATTAAGTATTCTTCGTCTAAAAATACTGGGAAGGATTTGAATAATTCATACCCAGCTTGCAGGCAATAATGGCTTCACGGCCCGCTGATAAGATGGGAACCAAGACAAGGCGATTCATTGTTGCACTTAGTAATAGCTAGTTAACATGATAAATGCGGTCTTATTTTGTAAAGCACTGCTAAATGAATTTTATAGTCACTTGTGTTCGGGGTCGAAAAAATTAGGTGAAATAAAGGAATTATAATGGTCGCTGTTGTACATTTAGCATAGTGGTCGATTTCTGATGTACAGATTTAGGACGGCGGGTAATTTTTTTCAAAAGGTGACGTAGTCTTCGTGTACTTGTTTGAAATTGAGTGAAAGGAGATGTATGAACGCGACCTATTCTCCAGTCGAGAGAATGATCATTTCGGGAGAAAGGAATGAGAAAGAAAATAGGAAACATAATGAAATAAAAAGAGAAAAAATACCCCGATTCACTTCTCCTAAGCTGGAGAATAGGACCCCAGAGATGAGATACCCAAAATATATTCTTGTAAGCATGCGTAGGGGGTGAGACATAGGTAATAATTGGGCGCAAGGTTGATAATCTTTTAGATTTGTTACCAGTTTGTAAGTTTTTATTTAAAATTAGGATTGCTTGTTTTATTTTCAAAATGATTGAAGATCAAAGTATGATGA
This sequence comes from Rutpela maculata, assembly GCA_936432065.2. Classification (NCBI taxonomy): domain Eukaryota; kingdom Metazoa; phylum Arthropoda; class Insecta; order Coleoptera; family Cerambycidae; genus Rutpela; species Rutpela maculata. The sequence continues at coordinate 99,397,040 of OW386293.2, forward strand.
CACTGGATCATGTAAAAATTTCGACGTTCCAGATGTAAATTGGCTGAAGATGGTGAACAATAGTTTCTAAACTTTCGACGATCTACAATGGGTTTTAATGTTTTTTACTTGCATTTTTGTGATTACCTACTTCTGGTTGTGCTAGAAATTAAGAAAATCTATTTACAAAATAACTATCTATTAAATAGATAATAAACATTTAATTAAAATACCAATTTTTAATCATTGTAATTTTCTGACAACCTCTGGTTGTGCTAGAAACAAAGAGCTGTAAAATCAGTTTACTATCTTAAATTTTTAAATTCAACACAAGTCAACGGTGAATAGTTGAACCATCACTCTACTTCTTCTATCCGCTTACTCTTTGAAATGTTTTTCGCCTTTGTTGTGAGCTCTATAAAGATATAAAGCCACTCAAGACATTCCAATCATGAATTAAAAAGTTTAATAAAATGGTTCATAACAATCGAAGTTTTAAAATTAGTTGTCAAATATCTGACAAACAAAATATTCACAAATAAAAACAAACAAGCTAAAAACGTACTCTTCGCCAATTTACTGATCTTTTTATATAATTGTTACACAATATATTCTTTAGGATACTCTTCGCAGTGTTCTTGTAAATAATATTAGTTTTTGGACATTTTGTGATACCAACTTTGTTGTGAAAAAATTGACAATAAATTGAAAAAAAAAACATCCAACCTGTGTGGAATTCGAACACACGATCTTTGGATTGCAACTCAACTCAACTCAAGGCAAAATTTTAGCCACTTCACATATTGCTACGAGAATTGAATATCTGTGATGTATATCCTTCGAGAATCATATTTCAACTCATATATAATTATGAAATATATATCAGTAAATGCATAAACAAAAAAATATATATATAGTGGAGTGCCTGGAGCATTAAAAACATGAAAACCTCGGATTTCAGTTACAGTGAATGAAATTTAAAAATTCAAAATGGAATGTTTAGCTAATAATATGTATAAAAAAGTTTACCTATTAAAAAATTGTGATCTTGATCTGAATAAAAAAAAATTGATAATTGCAACAATTCAAATAGTATAATACATATTAGGCTGTAGAATATTTTTTTTATAACGAAATTAAGTTAACGTATCTATTTATATAGAGACAGTAATCGGGGAAAAGAAGTAAATTAAGGAAAATTAAATAAAAAAGAAAATTATTAATAAAATATTTGTTTATTTAAACAATTTATAGTACAGTACCTAGAGGCAAAAAATATACAAAACTTCGGAATAATGTTATATATACGGATTTCGTTCATTTTTGGCAGTATAAAAGCAAATGCATCACAGGAAAGTTTCTATATTGTGCGAGGGTTTGCTAATTTATAGGGGGTGGATGCCACCCCCTCTCAGGGGGTGGCACGTAAAAAATATTATCGTGAGGTGAAAACCATAGGGTTCCAAGCACCAATTTGTTCAAAAAACAGTTTTCTACATAAATTTATTCCCCAGACAAATCTGTACAGTTCAATATACAAAGTTTCCCTATTGACCCAACGATGGCAGCACAATTCACTGTACACAGAGTTCTAAATCCATGTTATGTTGCAATTTTTAAAACCATAAGGTTCCCAGTGACTAAAAGACAAATAATAGTGTGTTTCCCAGCATTTTCATCTGTTTTTTTCAAGTAAAAACAATGAGTTTCAACTCCGAAGAATCTTTTGAGGATTTTGAAAGCTCTGGATCGGAATATGTGCCCGAAAAAAGGGTCCAAAAGGTTTGTTATTATAGTAAATTTTGAAAATAATTTTTCTAACCTAACTTTTCACTTCAGAAATGTATTCTTCCACGAGTGAAGACACAGATAATGATGAATTTCCTGTACTGCAAAATCAACCAATTCAAACCGTTATAAGAAGGTAATCACCCACAAGCAAAGTTTTGATTTACTCAGAAATACAACCTAAATTTTTTTAGGATCTTTCCTGAAGTGGGCGAATCTTCCAAATCGAACCAAAGTTCTCAAACAGCTGGAAATAATAATATAATGATGTAAGTACTTTATGAATTAAAAATAGCAATTACAGTTATTCTTACACTACTAATTTTAGAACTGATGACATTCAAAATAGTGTCTTAACTAGTCCGTTGGTGGATTATACTTCGACTGATACGGATGAAAGTGAGAAAACACCAGTAAAAGAAAAGAGAAGAACTCGAAAAAGAAAAAGAAACCCTGAGGCATGGAAAAAAAATAAAAGAAAAGAAAAATATCAAAGAGGTGAAAGTTATGTGAATAGTAGAGGGCATGCTGTTCCTGCTAGAAAACTTATTGAGGAGAAGTACTGCAACGAAAACTGTAGGTATGAATGTATAAAAAAAATTGAGATGGATCTACGAACAGACATTAAAAATAGTTATTACACTCTAGATCAAAATGGTAAATATCATTTTCTTTTAAACAATACAAGGCGTGTTTTAGTAAAAAGGAAAAGATCTCTTCAGCCGACTAAAAATAGAGCATTTTCATTTGAATATTTTTTTGAAAAAAACAACGCAAAAATTAGGGTATGTAAGAAGTTTTTTTTAACAACACTTTGCATAAGTCAAAAACCTATTTACAATGTGCACCTGAAAAAAGATGACACTGGAACACCACACAGAGATCTAAGAGGAAAGCATACAAAAGACAGAATAACAAAACTGGATAAGGATGAAATAAGAGCACATATAGAGGCATTTCTTCACGTTGAGTCACATTATTGCAGGGCAAGGTCAAACAAAAAATATCTAGATCCTACCCTCAATATCCAAAAAATGTACGATTTGTATGTAGAAAAGTGCAATGAACAACAAAAAAAACCACAAAAGATATGTTTATATAGGCGCATCTTTGACTATGAATACAATCTTGAATTTTTAAAACCAAAAACAGATAGATGTGATATATGTGAACAACACAGACTTGCCCAAAGAGAAAAAAGGGAAACCCGTAAAGACGAAGAAATGTTTAATTTGCATATTAACAGAAAAACAATAATGAGACAAGAACGTGCTGCAGATACTAAGAAAAGCGACAAAAAATGTGCTGTTGTTTGCTTCGATCTGCAAAATGTCATAAACGTACCAAAATCGGAAGTTTCTGTTCTTTTTTACAAACAAAAAATGACTGTATATAATCTTACTGCACATATTTCTACTGATAAAACATGCTACTGCGCTGTCTGGCCTGAAACCATGTGTGGGCGATCTGGTAATGACTTGGCCAGTGCATTTATACGGATTTTAGAAATGATAGCAACTCATCATCCTGAAATTGATGAAATAATTACTTGGAGTGACAGTTGTGTCCCCCAAAACAGAAACTCCCTAATATCTATTGCTGTTGCAGATTTTTTACACAGACACCCTAATCTGAAAAGTATTACGATGAAATATTCTCTTCCTGGTCATTCCTGTCTTCAGGTGGTTGATAACATTCACTCTAGAATTGAGAAATGCCTACGTGTGCAAGATGTATGGTCACCCATTTCGTTCTTAAGACTTTTGAAAAAAGTTGACAGAAAACATCCATTTTGTGTTATAAATATGCAATCAAAACATTTTATGGACTATAAAAGAAGCGCTGCAGTGTATAATTATAGCAATATTCCATATTTTAAAGTGTGACAATTAAAATTTCTCCAGGGTCAACCATTTTCTTTGGAATACAAAATAAACACACACAATTCGACATTTTTAAAATGTACAATAACTAAAAAAAGAAGACGGAACACTACTGAGGATGCAACGGAAGCTATAGCTCCTTTAATTTATCCTACAGAAACGTGTAAAACGAAATCTTTTACCAATAAAAAGATTGAACACATTCAGTTTTCTTATAAGTACATGCCACTGGAGGACAAAGAAAACATGGCATCAATAATTGCGGACTTTGCTAGAAAATAAGTAGTAGATTTTGTAGTTTTTTTTTGTTAGTTACTTATTTTAAAGTGTTAATTAATAAACTCGTAAGCACAATCTTTGTTTCTAATTAATTTACCTCGTTTAATTTGTTAATAAGTCCAAACGATTAATTCTATAATGTACTGACTTAAAAAAATAAGCGGTGAACTTCCACATTTTACACATTTTAGCAAGTCTATCTTGGTACAGCTTCTGAAATATTGCAACCAGAGAACCCTTTTAATTTGGTGAACACTGAATGCAAAATTAGCCAAATTTAAAACTCATTTTTAACCGTAAAATTCCATAAGGTTCCAAGTACAGTGCCACAAGGTTCTAAGTACATTGCAGTCCTTTTTTAAAATCGTATTTTTTTCAATAAAAAAAATCAACTCAAGTGTATATTACTGTAGGTGGTGAAGTCAAATCTCTAAAATATATTTTAGCATATTTACTTAAACTAAATTCTATACACAAAAAATTTTGTGTTACTTCTAACTTTATATTTGCTCTCCTGAAAAATTTTGTTTTTGGCGTTTGGAACCCTCTGGTTTTCACCTCACGATATATATTTATTGGAACTGAAGTAGAATCAAATTTTAAGAAGAAAAGGTTCTATGCAATTTTTCACATAAATTGATAGTTTTTAAGTTGTAATGACTTCAAAATTGCGATTTTACCTTAAAAAAAAAGTTATTTCCAAACGGCTTTTCTCAAGTATCTCGAAAAGTATTACTTTATCGAAAAAATGTTACAGACCAATTACAGAAAGTACAAACTGAGAATTAATTATGTTCTTTGTTTATTGATCTATGATTAATAATTTCGGAGATATTTAAGTTTACATTTGGCATCCAAGTGTTCATAAGATAATTATTTAGAGTGAGAGTTAAATATCTCAGAAACTGTAACACCTACGTCAAGGTAGAAAAATAGGTTATTAATTAAGCTTTCAACTGTTTTTTTATTTATTTCTGTAGCATGAAAAACAAAGAAGTTATGACCGAAGCAATGTGCATCTACACATATTTTTAATAACAACGTCGCCATTTTGTTACTCTAATTAGCCAGTAATTAAAAAAAAAGGAATTTAAAACACTGCTTTTCATTAATATATAGCATGACGTAGATGCTCAAATTTTTTGGTTTGTATACAGCACTTGCTTTAGAAAAAAATGCAGTTTAAACTATAAAGGTATTTTCGATAAAACGTAATTTTTTTTTCTTTTTCCAAATATCTCAATAAATATTAGTTTTATTGAAAAATGGGTAGAGACCAATAATAAAGCTCATAAACTGATAATGAATTTCGCTTGTTTATTTATTTAATAGATTTAATAGTTTCGGAGATATAAAAGTTTACAAATGTCGTCCGAACGTTTATAAGACGAAAAATGCAGTTTAAATGTTAAATATCTCAGAAATTGTGACACCTACGTCACGCATGCTAAGAAATGAAATTAAAGACAATTAATTGCGCTTTCAAATTATTTTTTACTCGTTCCTGTCGCATACGAAATAAAGAATTATGACGGAAAAATGTGCGTATTTATATTTTTTATATAAAAAGGTCGCCATTTTGTTACTCTAATTAGCCAGTAATTTAAAAAATTTATTTCAAATACAGTTGTTCATTAAGATGTAGAATTACCTAGATGCTCAAATGTTTTTGCTCATTTAAAGCACTTGCTTTAGAAAAAAATGTATTTTAAACTTTAAAGGTAATTTCGAAACACTTAGATACCAAATATAAACTTAAATATCTCCGAAATTATTAATCCTACATCAATAAACAAAAAATATAACTAATTACCAGTTTGTACTTTCTGTAATTGGTCTGTAACATTTTTTCGATAAAGTAATACTTTTCGAAATAATTGACGAAAGCCGTTTGGAAATACCTTTTTTTAAAGCTAAAATCGCAATTTTGAAGTCGTTATAACTTAAAAACTATCAATTTATGTGAAAAATTGCATAGAACCTTTTCTTCTTAAAATTTGATTCTATTTCAGCTGCAATAAATATATATTTTTTTTAAGTGCCACCCCCTGAGAGGGGGTGGCATCCACCCCCTATAAATTAGCAAGCCCCCGCACAATATAGAAACTTTTCTGTGAAGCATTTACTATTATACTGCCAAAAATGAACGAAATCCGTTCAATATGACATTAAAACCTCTAGTTACTGTACTATTACATTTTTGTCCATATCAAATATTTTCTTCGACTTCATTTATTTGAATGATAGGTGGAGTATTAAAACAACTATTTTCGCTGCACTGTAGACATGCTACACTATAATACATCCGACATCCACAAGCAGCTCCACATTTGCAATTACAAAACAACATTTGCAATAGATTATCCGGAGCCGGCAGTTGATTCATTGTTATTGGGATGAACATGTTATTGGAATACTTCCATCACCAATTTTCAATATCTGCGTCATTTCCTAGCCATATCTGGATTTGCAGGTACACTCTCTGTAGGTGTTCAAATGCTGCATCAGTTGTAGGAGGTAATGACGACAAAAGAACACTTGTATTTTTGGCCGTTGCTTTTATGAAAGAATTGAACCTCAACATATTCATATCTTTAATTTTTACAGGATTGTTATTGGCCATTTGCAACGATGTAATAACATGCCTCCATCAATGACGTAATGAACATTGTCTAGACTTTTTAAATTATTGGAAATTTCCGGGAATAACTCGTAAAAAGTTGATTTTTTGTCTTTCGCAGTTCGCCATTTTCAAATAGAGCAAGCGGATATGGTGCCAGTTCATAATTCATATAATTTTTAAGCTACTCATCGTTTTTTTTTTAAATACAAATACGTTGAAACAGCAACAATGAATCAACAGGAATCACATCGTCATGAATTTTAATTTTGTTATTTTTCGCCAATAAAGGATTTATTATATCTTTCCTTGATAATTTCAATTCGCGAAAATGTTTTTCCTGTTTTCTTCATTACATTTAAATCTTTTTCAAAAGCATCGTAACAATTTGTATCTTTATCTTCAGTAATTCCGGTCGGTAGCAATGGACATAACAGCATCTGTATCAGGAAAATGGCTGTGTTGGTTGAAGAAGTCCACCAATCTTTTTAGATCGACATCACCCCTTTCTATTCTAGCATCTGTCGAATCACTATGTTGATGACTTGTCTTGAACGATATATCACAAAAATGTTCTATGCCTTCAATAATATCTTGGCTATAACGGACAACTCACTTGATTTTTGCAATTAAAAATCTAGGACTACGTCCGTAAAGTTGTACATTGCAACTGCCGCTGTCGTTCTCCCCTCCACGTTTTACTACCTGTCTAAGGTCCCTACGACCCTTATTACACTCAGGTATCATTGAAAGATATTCTTTTATGTATATTTATGTGAAATTCAACGTATACATAAAAAAAATATTATTTAAAATAAAATTATATGCTAAAATATTAATTTTTTTTATAGTTTTTTGTTCAAATAATGATAAAATCAAAAGCACAAAAAACTGTTTGGTAAACTTTGAAATTTACAGTATAAAAAACAAAATCCCACCTCGACCATATAAATTCATTCACTGTAACAGAAGTCCGAGGTCAAAACCCCCAGGCGCTCCACTAATATTATTGATAACATTTGGCAAAATTTCTATTTAAGTACAAGCGACAAAAATTAAGAAAACATTTTTTTTTTTAAATTAAATGATTAATAACTTTGTTATTTACTGATTGATTTTCCTCAAAAACAATGAGGTTCTTCCTCTAGCTAACACTAACTTACTTTCCAAATTTCAAAATAATCGGACTTTTCTTTCTTGAGTTATCGTACTTACAAGAAAAATGGCGGATGGACGGACGTGCAGACGGACATAATTAGTTCACTAACACAATGATATGAAATTTTTTCTCTACGAGCCATATTTATGGTTTTAGAAATGTGCCGTTCAAATGCAATATACTCTTCGTTTTTGCAAAGAGCATAATAATGGAGCTACAGTAACATTGTGGAATGCTGCAGTGATTCCATCCTGCATATCATCCTTGGTTGTAGGCCGCATCCTGCTTAAAGCAACCCCTTAGGAAAGAATCTAATGTAGTATGATTCGTGACACCGTCCCTGCCAAAAGGCTGTGTATCAGAGAGAATGGAAGTATTTTCCAACATTTGCAGTGCTTCCATCCATTTTCTTTGCAAATAAAGTTTACTTTCGTTTCCTCATTTTCTTTATTCATTTTCTCGGCAGGTGCATGGTGCAAATAAATTGATATTATTATTTCCGAAATTCTTACTGAAAAGAGTCGATTTCACAGAAAATCTATTAAAAGAATTAAGCGTAGATCATAATTTTTTTAATAAATCATAAATTTTAGCAATTTGTCATAAGAAAACTGGCACCTCTGATAAATATATCCATGACATCTTATATCAGTGGAAAGGTCTTTTAAAAAGGCTTTCCTTTGGTACCATAGTATACAGAGTGTTCCATTTGGAAGAAAAAGTAGGAAACAGTAGGTTTGGCGGTTTCTAACTCATCCGGTATAGAACGGTCGATATCCTTACATCTGCTAACAATGACATAAACTATCTTTAACAATTTTTGGCACAGATTAGTTTGTGTTTGGTACAAACTCACTTATATCACAGACCCATCTAAAGGCATATCTTCTTTGGCATATATTCTGTAAAAGGAGAATCCAAATATGTAATATATGTAATAATATAACGAGTGTTCTAATTACAAAACCCAGGCTTATGTCGTCACGTTTAAATGAAACACTCTGTATACTTAAAAACACTTTTAAACTATACACCTTTGTGAATCTTTACAACTCCGTTTTTGAAAAATCTCGATATCTTTTATAATAGAGTAGTCCAATCAATGAATGCCCAAAAGGGAATTGTAGAGAACATTTAGGAGGGGAGAATTTTCCTCTTCAGGGATGTGTTGGGGATAGTTAGGAGGTAAAAATACTAAAAGTCCCCGCCCCTAGCTCCACCGCTTCAGGGGGAGAGGGGGGTGGAAAGGTTCCTTTTTCGATTATTGAATATTGAATTGAATATTTCTATCAAAGCGGTTTACCATGGTCTGCTAATAAATCACAGTCACAAAACAATCTTTATTTTACAACACTCGACGTATTTACTAATGTAATATTTTGTCGAAAGAGATACAGCTCAACCAATAGCACCCCAACCAATAGTACCGGCATCAGCCGAACAACAACAACAACAACAACAACAACAACAACAACAACAACAACAACAACAACAACAACAACAACAACAACAACAACAACAACAACAACAACAACAACAACAACAACAACAACAACAACAACAACAACAACAACAACAACAACAACAACAACAACAACAACAACAACAACAACAACAACAACAACAACAACAACAACAACAACAACAACAACAACAACAACAACAACAACAACAACAACAACAACAACAACAACAACAACAACAACAACAACAACAACAACAACAACAACAACAACAACAACAACAACAACAACAACAACAACAACAACAACAACAACAACAACAACAACAACAACAACAACAACAACAACAACAACAACAACAACAACAACAACAACAACAACAACAACAACAACAACAACAACAACAACAACAACAACAACAACAACAACAACAACAACAACAACAACAACAACAACAACAACAACAACAACAACAACAACAACAACAACAACAACAACAACAACAACAACAACAACAACAACAACAACAACAACAACAACCAGAGCAAATTGAGCCTTACAAGCTCTCTGAAATATTTTCTCTAATACCTGAATTTGATGGCAATGCCATAAATTTACAAACATTCTTATATTCCTGTCATTGCTCCCAAAGCATGGCAATTTGAGATCAAAAAATTCTTTTGACCGTCCACATAAAAAATAAGTTAAAGGGCAAAGCTGCCGAATTAATTAATTCGCGCAACCCTGGCACCTGGCCAGAAATCAAGGCACTCTTGGAAACTCATTTCGGGGATTCCAGAGATCTAACGGCCCTAATCCAAGACCTACAACGAATTCACCAATTGCCCGGTGAATCCGCTCTAACATTTATTTCGCGTTTACAAACGCACAATGCTAAAATGCACGCCGCAGTGCAAAAGCAAAATTTAACCACAACGCAAAGAGCTGCACAATCAGACCTTATAGAAACCATGACCTTAAATAATTTACTAACAGGTCTAGAACCGAATTTAGGCCGCATCATACGTGCTAGCAACCCTCCTAGCATACTGAAAGAAGTAAGCAGAATTCGTAGAGAGCTACAACTCTCCTATTTCGAGAAACAGAAATTTCCGAAAAATAGTCCGGTCAAAAATCCTATTATGCAACAAAAACGACCAACTTCAAATTTTCAGCAGAAATTCTGTTCGTTTTGTAAACGAAACGGACATGTCATAAATGAATGCCGTACAAGGCAACAAACACAAACAATGCCGTCAACTTCACAAAATTTCCAACGACCAAATTACCCAGGAAATTCAAATTTCCAAAACTTTTCACAAAATAATCAATTTAACCAGAGGACATTCCCTCAAAACGGCCAGCCTAATCAATCGCAACAAAACAGGCCCTCAGCCATAAGGCCGAACCCTAACTTTACGCAACAACGACCATCCGCTATTCAGCCTAATCCGAATTTTAACCGCTTTAATCAGCAAAAAGCTCATCATCTAAATTACGAACCTTACGACAATTATGCCGATCAATTTAATCAATACAACGACTACTCTAACGACGATTGCCAAAATTACCAAATTCAAAATGAATCATACGAAAACTACAATTCAGAGAACAACCAAAACTACACAGAGAATTATACTGCTAATTCTCAAAACGAGCAATACGAGGATTATACTGCTAATCCTCAAGATTTTCGCCTAGATCCGGAGTACCCCACGGATACTCCAACACAACAAACAGACCAATTCGAACCAATTACGGAACTAGAAACCTAAATACGAACTATGAACCTAAACGACAGTTTCGACCCAATGCTGAATTTCCCAGAACAGACGTTCATGTAAATACGCTTTCCCATACCCTATTAACTGTAAATTCAAAGAACCTTTACTATATGAAGGATGCAACTGGTAAATTTAAAATTCTAATTGACACTCTCCATAATGGTGATCATAAGTCAATTATTTTTACGATTGAAATTAAAACAGACTTTAACCTTTTAACACAAATATCCAACTCTATAAAAATGAAATTTGACGAAATCTTTTCAGATACAAAAAGATATAAACGAGGAATACTTAACGGTATCGGTACAATATTCAAATCCATAACTGGAAACTTAGATGCTGAAGATGGCCAGTACTATACTAATTGTATAAATAAACTAAATAATGACGAACATCAGTTGGAAAACTTAATCAAAAATCAAATTTCAGTTACAACTTCTGTTATTAAAAACTTCAACTCGACTATACAAAAATTACAAATTGACGAGGAAACCTTTAACAAAGATCTCGAAGAAATATAACACACAATTCAAACAATGACTCAAGCTATTGAGGCTGCTCACATAAAACTAAAATTTTTATACATTTCCGAACAATTAATGGCAAGCTATTTGTATATCGAAGATAATTTAAACGACATTCTAAATTCAATAACATTTGCCAGACTAGGAATCATTCACACGTCAATCATAACCCCTAATCACTTAATGACAGCACTACAAGAAGTTTCACAGAGCTTACGAAGGAACAATTTGCCTCTCCCCATTAAATTATCGGCAGTTGCTAAGTATTTGGACATTATTGAATTGCAAGCGTTTCAAATGGATTCTAACTTAGTATTTGTTTTAACAATACCACTTGTTGAACCCCAAAATTATAACACCTATCACCTATACCCTATCCCGATACTTGATAACAGAACTGGTCTACATCACATTTTATCTATTTCACAAAAATATATCGCGAGAGATGATGATTCTTTGATGTACATACCTATACAAAATTTGAAAGAATGCAAACCACTTTATTTTGGAACCAAACTATGTTCTAACCTGTTTGCATATCCTATCGACCAAAATGCCATATGTGAAGCGAGAATACTAAAATCATCGCCAAAACTTCCAGAGAACTGTCAAACTTCCTTCATTATTAGTCAGGGATACAACGTCCAAGAACTTGAAGACAACACATGGCTAGTAATTAATTCCGAACCACTTCACATTACCATCAACTGTCCAAAGAGAAAATCCACAACAGAGTTAATCAACAAAAATTCCATCATCAAACTACAACCAGGATGTTACGCCTATGCAGGCATTACTAGAATACAAGCCAGTGCCAAAGACTTTTCCCAAATTAAGGACAATTCACATCCTATCCAAATTCCTTTTGAATGCTGTAATCACATGCCTGACAAAATTGAAATTCCAAAACTAATACCTCTCAAATTAAACAGTCTCGACGTAGAAGACCTAGATATTGCTAAAAACAAATTGGACCAATATTCCAAAGACCTGGATGACCTCATAAACGAACCTTTTGTGACCAAACACATATCTTGGTTCACATATTTCATAATCACTCTCATCATTCTATTAGTTCTACTTTACATAACCTGTAAATGCAGAAGAAGAAGATGTGGAGCATTGCGAATCCAACCCTCAACGGACAACCCTCCTTCACCTCCTTCAGAGCGAAGCAGAGTTTTTACCAAATTTCATAGACTGATCCCTCCAAGAAAGCGACCCGGTATTAAACCTCAAGAAGAAGAGGACATCGAGTTAACATAGACTTTCATATGTGGAGTTTTACCCTTGTCTATTAATTTAGACCATTGTATTTTATTCTTATCACATTTATGTAATGTACTACTCGCTTATTATTATTATCATTTACCAATTTTAACTTTTATGTATTTTATTATTTTGCTTTGTATTCACTCAACATTGTTTCAATTTATTTTGCATTATATTCATTTAACGTTTCTAACAATTTTCAAAAGTTGCTGCATAACATCAACTTTTTTATTAAGGAGGAAGTTGTTATATAAAATTATACGCTTATTACCAAGACTTAGCCATAACAAACCTTCACAGGTATATCATATTACATGATAACGACTTCTCTTATTAATTGCTTATCTTCAAGATATCATATTTCACCTTTGTTTCTCATAATTTGTGATGACTGCAGAACTGCATTTCCTTTGTTCTATATTTTGCTTACTCAGGTTCTGTATGTTATAAATATGACTAAACACGCTTTGTTGAAGCAGTTATTAAACTCAGTTAGAATGCAACACTTCTAATTTATTATTATATTCCTTCTCCAAGAGCCAACGTTGGCTCCATTTAAGTAAATAAATCTTTTTAAAAAGTCACTCATGTAAACCGTGATCTAACATGTATATGTTAATTATTTATATGTTATGTGCTCTCTTTGACTATATTAGGACTCTATCCTAATGTCATATGACATATTTTAGTCTTATGTGTTTTTATTTACATTTTTTGTACAATTTAATTTGACTTGTCAAAACACTACGGTGTTACTGTTTGATTAATAAAATTATTATTATTATAAATATTATTATTATTATTAAACGCAAAACCACCTGCGGTACCAAAATATGAGGAAAAAGATTAAAAATCATATTAATGGGTTTTGACGAATTTCACGTAGCCACCACAAATTACGGAAACTGAGGATCCCCTTTGCCAGATGAGCTTATGTATGAGAAATCCCCCATCAATAACCAAATCAAATTTTGGTGTATGTACGTTTGTGGCGCCGATCGGTTGCATTTTTTAGAATTATAATAATATTTTGGTACCGCAGGTGGCTTTGCCTTTGTAGCAGGCGAATATTTTTCTGGTCATAAGTAGATTCTAATTTGTTCTATACTTGAGTAAAATTTGATTATTTAAGAAAAAGTATTTCGACAAAATATTACGTTAGTAAATACGTCGAGTGTTGTAAAATAAAGATTGTTTTGTGACTGTGATTTATTAGCAGACCACGGTAAACCGCTTTGATAGAAATATTCAAGGTACATAATTGATTTCTTTGTAATTAATTATCGATTTTCGCTGGTGAATATTTCGTAAACTATAACACATAGGAAGAAAATGAATATAAACATTTTTGTGGGAAATTTAATTTTGCATAGATTACCTTTTTCCGTACGATGCATCGTTTCCGAGTTATAAGCGAAGAATCGAAAAAAGGAACATTTCCACCCCCCTCTCCCCCTGAAGCGGCGGGGCTAGGGGCGAGAACTTTTAGTATGTTTACCTCTTAACTACCCCCAACACATTTCTGAAGAGAAAAATTCTCCACTCCTAAATGTTCTCTACAACTCTTTCATTGATTGGACTAGAGCAATTATATTTGGATGATGATATTCTGAAACACGCTTTATGGAAATGAACTGGGAATTAAAATACTCGCACATAGTATACCGTCTACGTAACAATAAATATTACTATTCCGGAAATAGTCATTGGAATTCTTCACCTCCCCCTCGCCTCCTTATTGACAATGCAAATTTAAATATATAAAATTAATTTATAGACTACAATTTCTGATTGAAGAAAATATAATAGCCTAATGCAATTTTCGGTTTTATAACCGAAACTGATCAATCCTTTAGTATTTGTACATGCTGATCATCTCAACAATGAAGCCCAATTGCATAAGATATTGGAATCTCTGCTGTGTATAAATGCAGCAGATTTACTTTTTCCAAATAAAGCATTACAAGTATCACATTCTGTTAAAGCGAACGCAAACGGTAGAATGTCACACCTTTGTTTGCCTATTGGAAACAATTTGCCAGTAATTGTTTAGAAAAAAATATTGTCTATACCAGAATTGCAAAGAACTTACAGAAGCATTAAATGAAATACAGACTGGTGTGGTTTTAATCTTTAATTAATTTATTTATATATTTGTTTGTTTGTTTATTTATTTATATATTAATTAATCAATAATAAAATTTATGATTAATATGAAGTAAGTAATAATGAATTAATTAAAATATAAAAGTTATCTCTCTGGTAGAAAACAATGAGTATACTACGGGAGCCCTCCCTAACTGTCAATGCACCTCCCCCCCTCCTAATCCCTTGGGACAATATTTTTCATAAAGAGAACAATTTAAGACATTGTCCTAAAAAAACTGGCTGTTCATAACTCATTGTTACCGTTTTCGAGATAAATGTCTGCAAATTATAATGTTATTATTATTATTAATTTTTTTAATATTAATATTTATTTTATTTTTTGTTATGTTAATAATATAAAGTTATATTATCCGCCTTACAATAATTGTCAGTTATTTTTTGTTTATATTAACGTCCTGGCTAAGTTTAGCTAATGCTACTCTACCACTTAACCAGGACGGCGAGATGAGATACGGTCCAAGTGATGGACTCGGCCCGGCACACAGTGGACAAAAATCCGCCTACAAGTCAAATCTTAATCAATTTTGATCTACCTTGGCTTAAAATGTATGTTATTGGCTATACTTTCAGAGTATACTGCCTAAATAGCAAACCCCGATTTCCTAACCTCAAAAAATGTATTAAATATGACTCACTTTTTTCTATTTCTATCTATTTCTATCTATTTTGACAGTCCTGGGCTTAAAATGCAGGTTATTAGCTACTCTTTCAGCGTATACTGCCTAAATAGGCCAGTCCAACACGCTGTCACTTTGCTTTGTTTGTACTACAGCAACCATCTTTTTTTGTGGTGGGGTAGGGTCTTGGCCGACCTAAAGGGAACCTTACACGTTCAGTAATAATATCATTCCAGAAGTTCGTTACAGAAACATCATTACTAAAAATTTTCCCGTCATTCCCTGTCATTATTTTCACACCTTACATGTCCATTATTTAAGAAAAAAGCATATCTAGCTATAATTATTGAATTAAGTATGATTGAAAAAACGCGAAAATTCAGGTAATGAGATTACTGAACGTGTATGGTGCCCTTTAGGCCTGTCGAAAACCCTAACTTACCCACAAAAGATGGCTGCTGTAGTACAAACAAAGCAAAGTGACAGCGTGTTGGACTGGCCTATTGTGAACCCCGATTTCCTAACCTCAAAAAATGTATCAAATATGAGAGTAATCACTTTTTTCTATTCCTACAAGTTAAATCTTGATCAATTTTGACAATCCTGGGTCCTGGGTAGATCGAAATTCATTAAGATTTGACTTGCAGACAGATTTTTGTCCAAAAAAGCTTTTTTTTCCATTGTGCGGCGTGCTTAACTTCGCCGATCGAGACCCACTCACTGAAATCGGTACCGTACCTCACCTTTAAGTGATTCACCGATATATGAATTTCCATGTTTTCTTAAGTTTGGACTCATTTATCTGGAAAATGGTAACTTCTATCAAAATATTGTATAGGAACAAACTTGTAAAAGATCTAGCATTAGCTAAACTTAGCCAGGACGTTAATATAAACAAAAAATAACTGACAATTATTGTAAGGCGGATAATATAACTTTATATTATTAACATAACAAAAAATAAAATAAACTGAAAAAAATTAATAATAATAATAACATTATAATTTCCAGACAGTTATCTCGAAAACGGTAACAATGAGTTATGAACAGCCAGTTTTTTTAGGACAATGTCTTAAATTGTTCTCTTTATGAAAAATATTGTCTCAAGGGATTAGGAGGGGGGGAAGGTGCATTGACAGTTAGGGTGGGCTCCCGTAGTATACTCATTGTTTTCTACCAGAGAGATAACTTTTATATTTTAATTAATTCATTATTCATTTTTGTGAAAAAAGTTTTTGTCCACCTTTTTTAGTCCACCTTTTTAGTTTTTGTGTTAAATGACAAGAACAGTTTTTTTAACATATGGCCGCCATTTTGAAAGTACAGCTAGTTTGTTTAGGAAATATCCTAAAAACATTGTCCCAAGGATCGGGGGGTGGGAGAGTGCACGTACAGCTAGGGAGGGCTCCCCAACTAGTAACTATTGATAGTATATCTGATTATAATTTGTGGTGTTCCTCAATGTGTCATCCTTGCCATCCGTGCCATCCCATTATTTATTCTATTTACGACTTATCTTTTGTAGATATTGATGATAATTTAATTAACTTTGCTGATGGCACAGTAATTTATTATGAAGATGATACCTGGATCAACCTAAAAATAAAATCAGAACATGATTTTGCCAAAATTAAGGAATGGCTCGACTGCAAACTATTGCCTATAAACTTTGATAAAACCTTTTATATTCCCCTTACATCATATAAACTACCGCTACCAAATCATGGCATATTAAATATAAACATAAAAGGCAAACATTTTAACATTTTATATGAGAAGAGATATCTTGGTGTACATATTCATCAACATATTCGCTTCAATATACACGTTGTTGAATTATTAAAAAAATAATAATAAATAATAAATAATTAATAATTAATAATAACATTTGTAGAATCATTTACGGCACGGTACAATAGGTTGGAGTGGAGAGCTAAATTTTAATATGCCAAAATTAAATATATTTCAAAAAAGGATTTTAAAAATTATATATAATAAAGATCACGCCTACCTATCTGATGCGCTGTTTAAAATCGCGAATGTAATAGACAATCGTTTCGATAAAATCGACATTTTTTTACCTTAAGCCGCGTTCTCACTATGCAACATGTTTATAAAACATTTGTTTTAAAACAGAGTTTTATAACTTGTTACAAATTCAAAGAGAAAATGTTTTAAAACAGACACGTTTTGAAACTATTTTCGTGTTTTGTAACAAGTTGCACTGTTCCCGTCCTGTGTCGGTAAACATCAAAGAAAATCGCTAACTTGTTTTAAAAACATGTTGTAATTCCGTTTAGAAACTGTAACATGTTATAAAACACTGACGAGAGTGCTGCCACCTGTCATTTTTGTCGTCTGTATTCGGTCACTGTCTATATGTTCAGTGCAATTACCTATGGAGTGTAGACAGGCTGATGTCTATAAACATCGAGATGTACAAAGACTGTAAATTGTTGTGACGCCCAACGGAAGAAGATTACAAAAATATGAATAAAAAGCTCACCTATTTCATAATTTATTATTTTATTAGGGAAATATTATTATGAACGAATAGTGCATACACATACTTAAAATCCTGACTTGTCATTCTAAGAAAGTTTTTAAAACTACATCAGTTTTAAGTTCTTCAGCTAACAGATCTCGGTCGTCACGTTGAAGATCACTCAAAAGGTCACTGCCGTTATACTTCTTCCTGGCCCGTAACGATGGACGAACCCAAAATCGTCTCTTTTTAGCCATTTTTTTTATTGTTGGAACTAAACACCACACAAATTGCAACTGCAATAAGACCATCCTCGCTTGGAGACTCCATGATGATTAAATGTTTTCAAATACAGTTTGGTGCTCCTTTTAGAATGTTTTGAAGCCCAATGTTATTAAACATGTTTTGAAACCCTGGAGTTTCAAAACAACTGTTTAAAACAAATGTTTTATAAACATGTTGCATAGTGTGAACGCAGCTTTACATTAGCCATTAAACAGCATTCTAAAAATAAAATAATTGAATTATATTATACAACAAGAAAACAAAAGTACCTTAAGAATACTAAAATGCCAGAAATGAGGCAACTCTGCAAGTAAAAATATTATCCATAAATATTAGTAAAATTGAACAAAATCTTATTTGAAAAACTTGTATTAATCATGTTGTGTATATTATATGGTCATTTGTTTATATGTTTGCATCCATACAATAGTTTTAGGAAAGGTAAGGTTCTTCTTTATTTGTACATTCAAATATTATGAATAGTTATAATTGTAAAACCTGCGTATCATCTATATATTATATGTACATATCAATGTATTTATGAGACTTATGTATAAATAGAGATTATCATTATTATTATTTATTTAATTTATTTTTACTACTGCTAAAAAAATTAGGTTGAATACGTCGTGAAAAATTATTTTGTAGAGATGACCAAAAAATATTTTTATTTTATGCACCATAGTTTTTTTACATAAATAACTTGTATGCATATATTTAATATGTTGCCAGGGACAATATTAACAACTTTTAGTGTTAAGCTTGGTTATAATGGTTCTAGATACACCTTTCATCAACTTATATACCTGAGCAACTAAAAAAGACAAGCATTCTTTTTGTCTTTAACACTCCATATTTTGGGAATAAAACATTTCCACATTTCCAACATACGTCTATAGTATATTTTTCATATCTTGAGCCATAGATTCCCACATTAATTCTTTTAACAGATGACCCAAAATTAAACCTTAGGAACTCTACGTATTAACGATAACTTATGTAACTATTACATGTCCAATCCATGGCTAATGCCAGAATTATAAAAAAGGAGTAAACATATCATAAAATATATTTTATATCAGTAATTAAACAGTTATAAATATATGTATAAGATTATTTCACCGTATTACACACACAGCCTGAATAGTGCTAACAATTATAGTTAAGTTTACTACAAAATATTTAATGATAATAATTAAAGTACATAGGTAAGTAGTAGCAAGTATAATATATTATCTAGAAAGGAGAAATGCTACCGTTACATAAATTTAAAATAAGTCTCTTAAATTATCATCATTGAATTTCTAAATTGATAATAAATAATGGTAAAAATATTAAAATATTTTACCTACATCCTTTTATGTTTTATTCAGAATAGATCGATTGATATTATGACTGTATGTACGCGGGGTTAAGTGGAGGGGCAAAAACTATTAATATTAGTTTGTATTTGACCATTGTTTGTATATATTAAAGTGTATATTACAAAAATTGAATGAATTTCTAAAATAAAGACATATGCATATAAAATCTCATTGTTTGCGGTATTTACTGTTTTAGGTTTAAACGGAAGCGATTTTAACTTCATTGCCTTAATTTTTGTAATCTAAATAGTCTAAAACATGGAATTCCGAAGAAGTTCCGGAGGATGAATTTTTCAGGTTTACAATACTTCTTTTTAAGCGAGGAAAGTAAAATTGCAACGCTTAAAAAATATATGCGTCGGCTATCATTAAATCAAAATGGGCATGTACATTACTTTTGCTTCAGGTTCAACAAAGCCAAGAAGCATAAGCGTGGGTTTACCACGTCTGGTAGTTAAAAAAAGAACAATTCAATGAATGAGAAACCTCAAAGGACAGAGGGTTACTCGTAAATTGCTCCACTGGTGCCTTCTATTTATTTGCAAGATGCTGCTAATTTCATTAAATTATTTGATCTATTCATACATTGTTCTTTAATTTATTAAATGATTAGATACATAGTTAGAGACACAGTATAATATACATGGTGTTATGCTGCAATATTTAAATGGCAGGCTTCATACATCTTACAGAAAAGTTACTCCAAGCAGAGTTTTTTTGAACATTTCTTTCTTGCTCGTTCCGCAAAACTGGTGTGTTAAAAAAATAATTCTATGCAACGAATTTAACCATTAATCATGAAATAAAGATGCTACTACGGACGTTGGAGTTTCATAATTATTATGGTTCGTCAGCTCAGCTTAGCTTAGATAATGGGATTTGGAATAGACTATACTTTTTTGAATTAATTTTTTTTTAAATTTTCTATGAGCCCTGATACTTGAAACGGAGAAACATCGTGGAATGGAAATTTAAAATTAGCGAATTCATAGACGACTTCTTGGTTACAACCCTCTACAAGATCACCATAACATTAATTAGTAACAGTATAATAGAACTATTAAACAGGATATTAAGTAGAAATTCCGTTTATGAAATTAAAGATAAAAAGACAGTAATCTACCTTCAATTTAATCGATTTAAATATTTGCATCCCATAAATAAAAAGTTGTTGAAATTGTATATTAAATATACATTGATAATACAGAAATGCATATTTAAACTAACCTGAACTGTTTTTACCGGTGTAGTGAATTTTATGAGTTACGACAATCTTTCTGCTAGAGATCCTCTGAGTAACAGCAATGCTTTTGACCAATACATTCAATAACAAGGTCTACAAAAAAAAAATAGACGTTCTAAAGTGCTATACCTTTCAGCATTTCAATCTTTACCGAAATAGACGTTCTAAAGTGCTAAAAGAATTCAAAAATAATAAACTTACAACCTAATGGTATACCAGCTTTGTTGTTAAGATACTGTGGCTGTATCTTCGCCTTACCACTTTCTATTATTTTTAATTTAGTCCAAATTACTGCATTTCCTCAAATTTGGATGACTCAATACAAAAATTTGTCCAATTTTCAAAAAAGGTGATAAAAGTATACTGACAACTACAGACCAATAATTACCTTATGTAATTCTAGAAATAAAACATGAAAAAACATAAACTTTTTGAAATTATCCTATACGATATAATATATGTTCATGTTAAATTGCAAATTTCCTGTTGTCAACACGGGTTTACTTTAAGTAGATCTACAAAAAATAATTCGGTGTTACTTATTTTATTGCAAATAATTGGATTGCGATGGAAAAGTAAATATATACTATACTTAAAAATATTTGACAAGCTCTTTTGAATCCCATCTTAGTAAAAAAAAATTAAATGTGCAGCATCATAGTTTTTCATCTACTGATATGTTAGCAACATAAGAGTTCGATAGGGAACCATTCTAGGGCCACTATTATTTATGCTATTTATCAATGTTATTTGCAGGAATATTCAAAGTAATGTTATATATGCTAATGATCTAAAATTGTTTGCATCTATTAACTGTGATGAAGATTGTCGTCATTTACAACATGATCCGCCAGAAATTAATTTGTGGTGTGAATTTAAATATAACAAAATGTACTTTTAGGAAGAAAAATAATCCGATGCATTTTTCATATAAAATAGACAATGAAACGATTAATAGATAAAGGCACTTTAAAGATCTCGGTGTCAGTTTTTAAAAATTAACCTTTTTTGCCAATATAAATAACATTATGATAACGCGTACAAAAATCTATGGTTTATTATTAGAAATTTAAGGAGTTTTAAAGACATTTTCCCACTTTTTCTTCTTTTATAAGGTTTTAATGCTTTTATAAGGTCAACATTAGAATAGTAGGTAGTATTGTTTGGTATTCACAATATGACTTTCATATTTTTTAATTTGGAATAAATTCAGAGAAGATATGTTAAATATCTGTGCTTCATAGCTGGCGATATTTATCCACCAAGAGATACTCCACAATACGATTCGTTAGCTAGATTTACTTAAAGGAGTTAGTATCACGGCGAGTGTATCTTTAACTTCTGATAAATTAAACGGACTGTTCCGTCTTTTCAAATTCGCTCATACGCCTTACTTTATTTATCTGCTCCAATATGACTAAAATTTTCACATATTCATAGAATGTGCTTAAATAATTTAGATTATCAGTCACGCCTTGATATTTTCAATGGATGGGCAATATATCACCGAAAGATTGGAACTATCGCGAATGATTTGTGCGGAATTTTTACTGTAATAATTAAAATAAAAAGTTTTTAAATTCTTAAGTGGCCTGTGAACATGCTCTTTATCATTTTTTAAGAATTATGTACGATTTTGATTAGGTCGGCCATATTAAATCCGCTATTTTTAATTTCGGCTCAACAACAGCGGCCTCAAAAACCCTCAGATATGTTTTTGTTGCTAGATTACTCTAATTACTCTTTGAGTTATGTTCATTTGGAAATAATTTTACATGAAAATATTTTTCAAAATTTTTCCAGAAAATTTCGGGGACCACCCTTTTTTAATGAAGTTTCATTCCAATCTACTACATGGGGAATTATTCCAATAACAACGAAGTAAAATATAATTTCTTGCATAAAAACATAACTTATCGACACACGCAGTTTGAATACAGTAAAAGAACAACATCGGGAAGTCTACCGCTGTCATTATTATTTTACATACATTTTTGAGTGAGGTGAACCCAAGGCAAGGTGAATTAGTTGCCTTCCTTCTGAAAGATGTTATATCATCTTGGCAAAGACGGGAGTGCTGCGAATTCGTGGTGGTGGAAAAACTTTCGAAGCGACTAGTTGGCTAATGTTTTGCCAGTTTCAAAACCAGAAGATCTCCCAGGAGTTCTTCAGTAGACGGTGAGCGGTTCAATAGAGTGCATTGCGGGTAGTGATTGAGTTTTCAAAATGAGGAATGAATTTTGTGTTTTGGCGTTGGCCATTTTCGGTAAGTTAGTTCATATTTTTCAAAAAGCGATTTGATTTTAAGGGTAGTTTCAATAACAATCGTGTCTATTGGTAGAATGAAAGGAATTCTAAAATATACTAGTATAGGGCGTCCCAAATTAAGCATATGTGTGTTTAATATTTATAATATATGTATAATAAGTTTTATCAATTTTTTAATTCTACATTTAAACATAAAAAAAATTAATTTAATTTCGACATGTAGATTTATTTTTTATTTTTTCTCACGACCACCACATGTCATTTAGTACAATTGAAGAGGTTATTTCTTTATTTTCAGCTCTTATAATGCTTTGAGAAAATATATTTTTATATACGTTTTTTTCTGAAACTAAATTTGACTGGTGGTAAAAAATATTTTGGATATATTACAATATTTTTATTATTTTTTTGGAAAATTACTCTATTTTGTAAAATAAAATACTCTATAGAAAGATTTCTTATTTGGCCCTTCAAAATCTGTCTGTTAAATAATACTTATTTATTAATGTCGAAAGCAGTAGAGGGATAAAAGAGAAACATAAACGCATGAGGTTTTAATTTAAATTTGTACACAGTGACGGCGTCAGACTTTACAGACTGGGAGCACGATATGTTTTCAATTTTATAGGGAATAGAAACATGAGTTTCGCTAGGTAAGAAAGAGCGACAACATTATTGTGCTCCCTCTTGAACAATTGAACATGATTGTTTCGGTTATGAGGTGCAGACGGAATACCAAGTGCGAGAAATTTACAAATTTATATAGAAATAAACAATAAAGGAACACCGTTTCTAGAACTGCAGTTAACGCAAAAATGCGTATAATAACCAGTAGAAAGTTTAAACCATTTTAAAAAACATCGTGTAATAAACTAAAGATATTGTTTTGTCTTGTTTTGCTTTTTTTGCGATCTACTATAGGAATTTCTACTTCAACGAATTTCTACATTTCTAATCATGTGTCCCTTTAAAACCTTACTTGATGCCGTCCCGGATACTACACTATGGCATAATGCTTTCCAGGTTTAGTAAACCAAGAAGATGTGAAAGATAATAAGACTCTATCATTCTTTAAATCCCAATTGAATTAGAGATATTATATACAGTGTCCGCCATGAAGTTGGCTACAGATAGCGACCCGACCAGACTGTTTTTTTAAATTAATTTCCAGCAAAGTGTCTATTTCACAAATATTTGATTAGTCTTGACACACACTTATGTAATTTAGTTGAATAAAGCTATTTCTAAATATAGAAAAAAAAATTTATGATTTCTCATAGTAATAGTACGTGCAAAATTTTTTATTTTTTAATTTTTTCTCAGGTTAGGTTCAAAATTGATACATGAGATCCTCGTTGGATTCTAAGCACTTTTTCTTAATAAAATTGTTCGATATCTTGTCAAGTTGACCCATTTCTCGGTACCACCGTCAACTATTCTTTACATTCCCGCCAAGCCGGTGCACTTTGGGGAAATTTCGGATTTTCCTGTCAAAAATCTCTAGAGACCTTAATATCCATCGAATCAGGATATATTTTTTTTAAATTAAAGGTAATTACATTCCCTACACATCTGTCGAGGCACATTTTTAAATGATTCTGCCAACTTTTATTAATGACATAAAAAACTGTAAGAAAAAATATTAAAAATTTAAATAATGAACCAGTATCGCTATATTCATATAAAAATTTTTGTCTACCCATAGTACATAAACTATATAGTAGTAAAATCAAACTGCCAAATACATAATTTGATAGCTGATAGCCGTCAAAAAGATAAAATTATTATGTCATTAATAGAAGTTGACCGAGTCATTTAAAAATTTGCCTCGACAGATGTGTAGGGAATTTAATTACCTTTAATTAAATATATATATAACAATCCGATGGATATCAAGGTCTCTAGAGATTTTTGAACAGTAAAATCCAGAATCTCCCCTCAGTGCGGTGATCACATGACATGTGCCAAAATTTATTTCTTGGTTGTCGGACACGCAGAAACGAACCCCCAATAGAGTTTTTTAGAATTCTCAAAAATACAAGTTTTCTCCACATCTAGTCACCTTTATTTCGGACACTGTATACATTCCAGATAAGATAAACTTTAAAAATAAAGTTATTTTTGCCAAATGACCTCTCACAAAATTAATGAGGTTTGAGTTTTGGTTGAAAAAAGTAAAATTTCTTTAATTTTGTGCAAGGACCTTTCATCATTATATGCTTAGTTGTCAATTTAAGTATTCTTAAAAATGTCTTTTTTAATAGAGTTTTGAGAGCCTGTAGTAAGCATTTCATGACATTAATTTATTAGAACTTTGTTAAATTTTCATACACTGAATTTACTGGTAAAATAATGTCCCTCCTTTTAATGACATCCTTTATACCTAATACGTTATTCCTCAAAATACATTTCTTTTACTAAAACTGATTTTCCGCTCCACTATTCTTAATACGGATATTATTTACGTAAACTTTTAAAGAAAATTAAAACAAAAAAATGTTTATAAATTTAAATTAGGTGGGAGACTTTAACGATAGGTCAGGCAACAAACCTTGTCTAATAGCGACCAGCTTTTCTTCAACATTTTCTACATCTACAAACTATATACCCTGTGCTACGAGACGAGCATAGAGGCGTCTTAACCATGCATGTATTTCGATATATCAGGTTAAGCAACGTTCTTCGTGGTTAGTACTCAGATGGGTGACCGTCCGAGAAATACAATGATCTCGCTCAACCATCTACCGGTTTGTAAATCAATATTATGTAGAAGTTAAGCAATTAGGGCGAAGATTGTATAGTTGATATACCGTCCTTCGGTGGGATATAAAGCACCCTATTAAATGTTAGGCAATGCTTCCTACTCTTCAGCAGAGAAGAGGCTTGGCAAAAATTTCCAGGTTGGGGACAGCTCGTCTCCTGGCGTCGATGATAGGCCTTGGTAGCGGAATTGGGTCACTGTTAAATAAATAAATAAATAAAATATAATACCCTGTGGCACATTGTATACAGAACTGCATTTTGAAATCGTTTAAAGTCGTTACTGTAGTCCATATAATGATTCATGCGAATTTTCTAAAATTTATTAATAAATTCTTCGATAGAGAATACCTTGACAAAATGTTTCTTTTTCAAATATCAATGCAAAATTAATTATAATTTAAAATTTTATATTTTAAATGCTGCAATCTAAAATTGATATAATAGTAACGTTCTGATATATATATTTTTTTATATTATCAAATGGAAGCTTTTACGGCAACTGCTTCTTGAAATCCATGACATAAAATATTAAATAGAGTTTATCCGCATAGAAAATGTCACTAAACCTTAATATCTATACTCCAGTAAATAGAGAAAGATGTTATTAGAACGTTAATCCATGTTTGCTCTATTTTCACAACTTTTACATGATAGTGAGCAACAAATATGGGCATACTACAATAGAAATCTACATTCTGCGTACGTTGAAAGTTGAACTTAATATTATAAATATTAGAATATTATTTAGTCTCTTAGCTATTAGTACGGGAGCCAGCAGTATTTTTAGTTGTTTTATTCGTTTAAACTTATCGACAAAACAAAGTCCAGCGCTTTCTTAGCGAAAAGCGCTGAGCATCAGCATTTCAATTATGTTAAAAAAATGTCAATGCTCTATGTGTTTAAAGTTGAGATTATCTTTGTTCTTTATTGACATTACGGTATGAAGGAAACCGTCATTATAGACCGATGTCCTTGTAGAAGAACCTCACACACAGCGTCTGAAGGACACGAAACTAATTTATTTATTATGGGCGCCACGCGCGTTTCCTCTTGATTGTGTGTGGTTGTCATATCAAAAAGTCATCTTAGACAGGCCACCAATTTACTTTACTAAAACGTGCGGTGTCCTTTGCTTAATCTCTCATGCTTGTGGCATAGATGTCAGCTCGTATTCTCCCTGGGGAAAATATTCTTTAGATGGACAACTTCAAAAAATCTCTATAACAAAAGCACTACGACAGATTTCTGCATAAATTACGGATATGAAAATTCGGAGCTCTAGGTATAAAAACAATAACACAAATACTTGACGGTATGGTCTGTTAAACAAAGCACCAAACTAGATAGTAAAAAGTTACTGCAATATTAAATAAATTGCAAGGTAAAGCGAATAATTAATTTTTTTTGTTAAATACCTGCTATTCATGTAAAACAATATTTAATTTACAGATTTTAAATGCAACCGCATTTTTGTTCAATGACTAACCGATTTATTCAAGATTTTTAATTGTGCGTTTTGTGAATATAATTCTTGACATATAAAGAATATTATTTAGGTATTAAGCAAATCACAACTTACACACTTTCTTATTTATTACGAAATTACCTACTTTCTGTATATTGTTGCCCTAATCTGGGCACGCTAATATACTAGTTAGGAAAATACTTTACAACACTCATTGATATATAGTTATTCACATAATTCGAATTCTCAACATCTGCACTTGCGTAAAGTTAATATTGTATTGCACAACTTATTAACTATGGACGAGCGCAAATTTGAAAATGGGTCTATCGTTCTTAATCCTAGGGCCTATTGAGTTTGTCAGAGGTCGTTCTTTATATCATCATTAACAGAAACAGATACACTAACTTTAATTAATAAAATCTTAATAATTCAGACGCATATATATAGAGATGATATGAGATACCAAATAATTTGATTAAAAATGTAAATTCGCTATTAGTAGTCCATTAACGTACAACCTAAATTTATTTTTTCAAAATGAATTTTTTCATTTGTTTTGCCTCTTTATAAGAAGGGAGTTCCCAATAACTACGCAAACAATAGGCCATAAACTATTCAAAGTGACTTGAATTTAGTATAAAAGAACAATTAACAGAATTTTGAATTTCTGCCATTAAGTTTCTTGTATTTATTCGTCATAAACTTTTACTCAAGACCGATTTTGGGAGGAATGATATGTTCTCAATTTAGAATGTATGAAAATGTTTCTACCTAGTCATCGGCTACACCTACGTTTATGCCAGCGAGTGTTTGAAGCATTTTTAGATCCATACAACATACTCCCAAAATTTTGAGCCTTATGAAATACACTTGGTTCCTTGCATTGTTTAAGAGCCTCAATGTTGAAGGTCACGCTTAGCATATCTGCTCTTACATAGAAGTTAGTTGTTGTCAATGTTGTGGACCTTTGGAAATTTAATCCACTTCCACATATAGACTCATCAATTCAGGGCCTCCAGTGGTATGAAATGCACTCAAAATACTTATCCGTGGATCTATTACTATTACGATCAACAGTAGTCTGTAGTCAGGAATTGAATATTACATTTGGTTTTTCATTACTTTAATGAGTCTTCTCTGAAGATTAGATGAATTTCTATGTATTTCTAATTCTATAGGCTGAAGTCAACCTAAACTTAACCCCACCCGGTCTTCTCTACGATATATTAGGCAAAAAAATACAATTTTTACTTTTACATAATAATGTGATTTTATTTGCTCTGTGGCTTTGCCAGAAAAAAATTTTAAACTAACTTCCGCCGAAATAACTGCACTAAAAAAATAAAACAAAATATCTTAATTTATTTTGTAACTTTGTGTTTTACATGTGACAAAACGATTACGCCAAAAACTTTTTTCCGCATATTCTAATATACGATTAGTAATTGCAAATTCGCCAAATTTTTAATCATAACGGTGACAAAATTGTCTGTGTTAAATCTTGTAAAACGTTTGAAAAATTTTCGAAATATCCGTAACTTTTTCTTGTACACAATTTCTACACATATTCCTAAATTGTCACGAATTTCACTGTTATTAGACATAGTCATAATTAACTGTAACTAAAGCAATTACATGAACATTATGTAAAGAAAGAGGACCATAAGTGTTAAAAAAGGAATTACATGTACTACAACACTTTTCTTTCAGCTGTAGGGCAGAAATTGATTATTAAATTATGATACTTACTCTCTTCATTTGCTTAACACTAACATACCCTTTTTCTCGGTGAAATCAATAATTTCTGAGCATCTGCTCGATCTGCTTAATTAAACAGCAAAAAAATAGTTAATTATATTTATTATGTCGTGGATTATATAGAGAAAGTGGATCGTTTATGTGACCCTGAACTTTCGAGTAGTGAACACGAAATGGTTCGGTAATTTTGCTATTCAACTAAATGGCCATTTGCAAGCCATTCTTCTACATAGTTAAGTAAATCAGATTGTGGTATAATTATGGTGCATGTATATGTTATATCTGCAACCTTTACTGTCGAAGATGTTGTAGGTACTGGGTGGCATACATTATGGAACTATGCGGTAGTTTTAGTACATCACTGTTGTTTTACTTCGTACCATAATAGATGTATATCACTTTGTAGGACATTAAATTGTGCTGCTTTTGATAATATTTTCTAACGCAAATATGCAATAAAAGTTTGAAAATATCACAATGCAAGCAAAATACGCATTCTTTGAACGAGTTGAAGTGTCTAATTGCTCAAAATGATTGATACTTTGATTATGGATACCCTAAGTTTAACTCTATGACGGGGGGGATCTTTCGCCTTAATATTTTCAATTTTATGACTCTCCACATACTTTCTACTACTACAGTTCTCCCGTTGAAAACAATAATTTCATTCCATTAAACTTCCTCCTCTCAAAAGTCATATCACTCTCTGAAAGCAACGGTAGGATCACTGTTTTATTCCACGTAGCATTCCCTAAATATTCTGTACCAGAATTCAGTTATCATTCAGGAAGAGGTTAAATGTACATCCATCAGCAGAGAAGTAAGTAATTGATGTAATTCCCAATCTGCATCGTGTTCCCATTGCAAACTGGATGCCCGATGTTCAGAATTTAATATTTCAACTACTGTTCACGAATGCTATTTTGTATATGTTTTGGGTATGAATTTATGAGTAGACTCCTACTGTGGAAACCAGGAGTAAGCAGACTTTCAGGACATGAATATAAAGTTAGACAAAGTATATAAAAAACAACAGTTCCTTCATTTAAAACCATTGCACATTATACGCTTACGAATGAATACAAATTGATTATACCACCTGGTGATTCACTAAATCTCGTTTATAAAATGAATCAGGAACTATTTTATGAAACATCGTTTATTGTAACCTTAAACTTTAAGATGTGTTCACATTGACATGACGTGACTAACATAAAAGCCATCTAAGGATGAACAGTTCTACAAAACTTATTATTGTTTTTTTTCTTCAATAATTATAGATATATACCACGAATTATATCCCATGAATGTATTAAAAATGTTTTATTGACACATCCTCGGGTATTTTTCCCAACTGATAAGCAATAATGCCTGATTTTTATTACAGCAGATATACATATTTATAAAAATTTTGAAAACAATAACAACGTTTAACTAGAAATATAAAAAAATGTTGTAATCGAATTTGAAGAAAACAATGCTTTAAAGCTTTTGGTATCTCACAAAACGACTTACGGAGCTGTGGTCTTCATATATTTCTTGTTAGGAAAGGATATAACAAATAAGGAATGGTTGCTGATGTTAGGTATCTACACCTAATCAATTATTGTAAGTACAGACATGGAAAATACCCAGATAATAAATAATATAACAGATAAGATATTTTCCATGATTCTCTGAAAATGTATTGAGTTGTAAAAGGATACCGCGATGTTTATGTATTATCATCGGTTAAGTGGAAGATCGGTTAAGTGAAAGAGCACGCGTTAGCGCGAACTTCGTCGAAATATATGAATTATAAAATTACTCATATTTCAATGTAAATAAAGGCATTTATTATTATTACTATTATTAATATCTTTTTTTGTACGTCCGGTAAATTCAGATATTACCGGGTCCTTCGTAGACCAAGCTCATATCGGTCGCTGAAGATATTTGTGAAAATATGACAGGTACTTGCTACAACTGTTTCTTGGGCTACCTCCACAAGCTGTGTATTCAAACCAAACTATGTCATTTGCTGATATTACAAGTGGTACCACACGGACTTCTCTCAATCTTCAGATTGCCTCGATCTCATGCCTTAGATTTTGGTATTTAGCAAATCTTTTCAGTGACAGACTTCCTGATATTATCATTTACGTGAATCGCTATGTCTATTACCATGCTAAATTTTTCTCCTTATCCAGTAATATTAACGTCCGACTTTTTATGTGTCCCTGCCCGGTCAGTTATAATCATTGTGTCCTAGTATATTTTCTTTTCTTTATTTTCAAGTGAAGCAGATGTTCGGTATTTGTAGCAGGGTGTAGTTTCCTTTATTAGATTCGTCTTAATATCTAGAGCTTGGTGGACGATTTTAGCCACATCATTATGTATGTACAGGTATTCTCTTGGTGCTATGAAAGTACAGTCGGCTGCGATGTATTTTTTGTTTTTGAAGTCAGTCGTCCTTCTCTGTGTCTCCGATGCCACAGAGGACATGCTGGTAATATCAAAGACCACTCCCTACACCGTCGAGTCAGTAATCACTGGGTCCGCGAATCGTATGCTCTGAGCAGGCGTAACGAACCAAAGATAACGGCCTTCTGCATTCTTCCGACTAAGATTTTTGCAGAGTTTCGGCATGCCGGTATCGTCTTCAATTCCGAGAGCAGTGTATGCCTCACCCCATCGAGGGATCTTATAATTAATACCACTAGCTTAACAGTGTGGCCTGGATAGAGTCTGAGGAGTTCGAAGAGAAAATCTCGATATTTAGACCGTTTTTCTCCTCTTTAAAAACGATGTTTATTTCCGCTGGAGCAGAGAACTCAATAATAAACATTGTCCCGATTTGGTGGTCGAGGAGGACTATATCAAGTTTATTGGCCTGTATTTGCTTGAGGGTGGAAAAAGAGTAGTTCCAATAAATTAGGCACTGCTCGTTTCCCACCACGGACTCAAATCCCCAGGAGCATAAGGCAGCACTGGTCTATTTATTCCATACGTGTGTTGTAGATGATAGTTCAGTACTCGTAATACTCCATCATGTATATGAATATAGGCCGAGACAGCGTATGTCGGACAAGCCGACAATAGGTCCATGAATGCCTCCGGCGCCCTTCGGTAGTCCCTGCAGTTTACATCAGGGGCCTCCATACCCAAGACACGATTTCGATAGACGAGTGTGTTAAAGACACCATCTCGGCAACCCAAAAGATAATTCTCAAAAAAAAAAAATAAATAAAAATGACATATAAACTATGACCAACTTGAGCAAAATACTGAACATGGGAAGAATTATTTAATATAGAAGACGTAAACTGAGCCACAAATATTTTATTAACAAATTATTACAGCATATACAGGATGTAACAAATATGGTACACTTAACATTAAAACAAATAAGAATTAAACTCTGAATCACAAAAGGACTAATAAATTGAATTAGAACCAGAGATAAACTTAAAATTGAGCTAAACAATCAAACAGGATTCGAATCTTTTGCCAAAAGATAAGGATTACAGAAATAAAACCAATAAGTAAATGAAAATGGGAAAAGGGCGTATTGCAGTAATAAAGTAAGTGAAAACAAAAATGGTATAAAAATATTTGGGCAACAGTAAAGAAAAGCTTAAATAAAAAAAGTTACATAAAATATAAAATTGTAAAAACGAGCAACTACATTACCGAGGAAATTGTCTTATGTGAAATATATGGATTCCAGAGAGCAATGTGTTAAAATGAAACAATTTATGGGCCATTATAAACATCAATTACAATATGGCATCCCATAAGGCACTGTGTGAGGACCACCATTATTTTCAATTTACATTAATGAACTTCTTTTCTTTGAAACACAGCGCAAAATGATATATTACACTGACGACAGTGTTCCAATAATGAAAGGAGATAACTGGAAGCAGAAAAAACAATTGTTAGTGGTAGAATTATCCAAAATTCAAAAACGAAAATCTACTTCGCTAAATATAGATAAAACTTATGTGGTTCAGTAGTTACAACAAATATTCACGCAAGATATCAAATGAAGTCACCTAAACAGAAATCACCTGAAAAGATACTCCACTTCCAGAGTTACATTCTCACTGAATCCGCAATTAAGATTCCCTAATTTGCTTTTATTGAATCCCCGGAATCACGAGGTTAAACGGCTAAAAGTTTTGCTGTTCAAGAGCTAAAGGGTCACGGGCTACTTGCATTCAAGATTTCGAGAACACAATTCATAATTCTTCTGTTATTCTTCTATTATATTGCCAGAGTTATGCAGTTATAAATTTACGGGGTTACTAGGTTATGTAGTAGAAGAGTTTGCTGCTGGATAGGCTTAATTTATAACATGGTAATGAGGTTCCGAGGGCATAATCTAACTGATTCCCCAATCGAGAGCCTCCTATTTTTTCATTGAATCCTCATTGTTTTGGGGTTATGCGGATAGAGAGATTGCCGTTGAAGAGCTATGGCGCCTGTGTCCAAGATTCTAATGTCACATTCGCACGAATCACCCTACTTAGAATCTTCATTTTTTTCGTTGGATGTGCGGAGTTAAGGGGCTACGGGGTTATGAGATGCTGAGGTTATGGGATTATGAGGTTGTGGATGTATGATACACAAGCGCGAGGATCCGAAGTCACAATCTCATTAACTCTCTAATCATGATTCCCCACTGTCTTCACCAGATTCCAAGAGTTATAGGGTTGAGGGGTTATGGGGTTTACGGTTTCCTTTGAATTATGTGGTCAACACCACAATGTCATTAGGTTAAAGTTTTGAAATTGAATCACTTTTGGAGTCTGATTTAAATGAGCTGGGTAAGTAATATTACGAACCAACACACTTTTTTTAGTGTTAAAAAAAGCCCGACTTGCTGGGTAAAAACTAAGATTCGTGTTCAGCGGATCAAAATACAAGGGATAGGTATGGTTAGTACCCCAGCACAGACTACTTTTTTTGTGGGCCCGTGTAATTGTTTGCGCGTCAGCTTCCGCAGTTATGTTCCAATTAAATTAAATAATTTATTTGTGCACTATGAACGCGCAATGTCTTTGGAAACAAGAAACATTGTGCCTGCCAGTAAATAAGTTCTCGCTTTTCTCACGAAATGCCATACTAACATTTATGACTTTTACAACGAGCTAAACGAGATTTCTGAGGTGTCAAACAAAACACAAATTCTCATAAGTTAAACAGAATTCACTTAAAAATATTAATAATATGGGCGTACACTGCTAACTTCCCTGAGAACTGCAGCTCGTTAGCACATTATCATACTACTCAAGTTACGTAACTAAGATCCGCACTCAAGGCTACATTGATCCTCTTACTTTTAATTCCTATTACACATTGACCTAGTCTATGCGAACATCATTCTTTAACCCTCGAGAGGTCTTTCTAACTCGTTTTGATGTCTCAAGCTAATTGGTGTTAGTAATTCAAAAAATTCAGCAAGGTCATGAGAACACGTTATTTTGTTGGTTTGGTCGTGTAGCCGCAGCCGCAAAAAAAAATTCCTGTGAAGTAACTTGTGAGGCAAGAAATATTAGAGAAACGAAGACATTCTTTACGTAAATGAAGTAGTCATGCAACTCATTTTTATAAACAGTAAGAGGAGATTTATATTTTGTATTTCCAATACAAAGCCGTCCTTAACACTTCTTTGCTGATGCTAGCCAAAAACGAAAACGAAACATTTGAAAGAAAATGTACTTACTTTTAGTAAGCAAATTTACCGATTTTGAGGTCACCTTTTCTTCTAAAGAGATTAAGTATCAGCAATAATACATTTTTGATTTAACGATAGCTATAATGTTATGTGTATTGCTTCGGGAATTATTACGATAGTTATGACGTGACCTTAAAATTGTAGTACGAGTTATGTTAATAATAATAGATGCGAATAGAAAGTGAGGAGAGGACGGGAGAAAGTTGCATTTCTCTTGCAAATTCGTTGAGCATCTAGTAATGTGCAGTGTCTGGGTAAGAGACGAAAGATCTTAACCTTTGTTCCTTTGTTCCAAGTATTCGAAAAGTCAACAAGGAAAGTGATATGTGGTTTGCTGAATGTCGCGGCAATATAGTAGTATTTAAACATGGGCGTCGATTATGTACGTTGTATATGGGGTCATTTCACCGTTAGCCTACAAAGTTGTTTTATTTTTACACCAATTAAAAAAATTATCAAAATATTAGTACCCACAAATAGTATGACAATATGACATTTTACAAATGTTTACATATTTTTTCAATGGACTTTTACAGTGTTTTCTATTTTTAGGTTATAACAGAAGTACGAAGTACATAAAGCACTTATAATATAAAAAGATATATTTAAGACTTATTTACCTAAAAAAAATACCAAGAATCTATATTTAATATTTCACTTGAATCGTCAGCCAGACTGTAATGACATCTACCCTGAACATACGCATTTATGTTCGTATATTGCGTTGGTCATCTGCATTGAACATGAACATGTTGTCAAAGACATTAAAATTTTAATTTGTTAGCTTTGAAAGTAAGAATTCTACGATAGATAATAATGTTAAGGTTTTTTAAAGAAGTGAAAATAGATAATCAGTGCTTTGTGACAAATAAATACAGCAAAAACTCGATTAAACTTTTTTTGATAGATTTAAAAGATCGAATAAGACGTACAGATCTATAATCTGTTTGACTAAAGCATCAGAATGCTTCTTAGATTTTCTCCTTTAATCGCTTCAACAGGTACAAAATTTAAGTTCTAAAGATGGAGATTTTATACACAAATCTATATATATAGTAGATTTTTAACATTACCTTTAATATATTCTTGCTCCCGTTTTTATAATTTGCAATTCCTCTGCTTTAAACAAATAAAAGTAATAAGATGACAAAAGATAATTTATTTTGGAGGTTAAGGATGGGATTTTGCAGAATGAGAGGGAAATATGCGATTATTTTCGGTTTATTATAAATAACTAAAAAAACTAAACATATATAATTTTTAAAACTGTTTTAAACAATTGCCTTTGTTCTAACGAATGCAACAATATATATTTTTTATTGTAAATTTCTGTTGTACTTGAATGTCTTAGTTTGTCAATGAAAATAGTTCCTAATTTCATTATTAGAGTATGGTATTCAACTATATACAAAATTTATGATAAAAACTGTATATGGTTGTATTCCTTAGAGCAATGGAAAGTATCTGAAACTATTTTAAAGATTATACCATTTATGATTTTTTAAATATTTATAAAAAACTGAAAATAAACGCATATTTCCCCTCTCACTTTACAAAATCATATCCTTAAGGGTGACAACGTATAACATTCTAATCCCATTTGAACAAAAAAAAAATCAATTTTTTTTCGCGAAAATTACGGAGTGGGTGACATCTACATTCTGACGGTATAACTTGTGTAATCAATCAATCAATCAATCAATAACAATTTATTAATAGCTTTTATACATGTATCCGCCTCGCCGGAACCTGGTCCGAAGCCAGCCAGACAACTACGTCGCACAGCATCGTGGTGATTGTAGGGCTGGGCGAAGCCAGTCCGGTTTGGCTTAACGACAGATTATATGTAGGTTAGTGCTCCTGTCTGCCGCAGGCAGACTTAAAAACTAAATTAGACATTAAAAATGTTTCCACAAGGACCTAAAACTAATTAAAAGAAAAACACTATAAAACTATCACTTACTAGACGAAGCACATTTAATTTTGGTTGCTGGCACGGGAAAACAGAACACAACGAAAAAAAACCCGTTCGAAGCGATTCCACCCTGGTGATCTTCTAACAATATTACTTGTGTAATAGTGAATAACAAATCCATTTTCTATTGACATTTGATGAAAGGTTAACTTTTTTGCTGAAACTGTCAAAACAAATCTCAGGAAACTCACTTGATAAAATAATATTAGGCATTTTTTCATACTTGTCCATTTTTTTAATATTTTAGGAAGCCATAAACACTACCAAACACCATTTTTACTCTTTTAAAATATTTTTCTAATGCCACAAATGCCAATTATATGTCAAAACTTTGATGTTCACTATTTTTTATAATAGTGCGCCACCTGTTGGTGGGTGATTTTCGCGAATACTTAGTATGAAAACAATTTAAATTGCGTTTCTATATTTTAGCAACTAATATTACGGGGTGTATTAAAAAATGGATCTAAAAAATAAATTATTACAATTTTGTAATACTATTTTGGAAAAGATCTAACTTACTCACTAATCAAAATATTATATTTAATAAAAATCTATTTAATTGACAATCTCCATTGTGCCAAAAATTACGAGAAAATTACGTGAATGTAGAACTTCACCATAGTCCAATCAATAATACTTTTTTCTTGCGAAAATAGCGTGAGTCAGTTTTTCTTTTTTAAAGTGTTCCGGGGGTTCATTTTGAGTATTTTGTCAAGTTGGTGTAGCCGTCATCTTTGCGAAAAGTCAAACGCAAATATCTCGCAAACCATTGATACTTCGACAAAAATAGGGAGCATCTTTTTTGTTCAGTACTAAATTCTTTATAAATTTCTTAAAAGCTCATTTTCATAGAACCTTTTACGTCAAAATTTTCAAAATGCAGCTTCTGGGTATTATTTCATAAATTATTGATCGTACATTAAAATGTCAAATAACAATCATGTAGAACATTAAATTTTCTACACTTCATCTAACGGACATTATTTTGTAGGACTAATATTTTACGCGCCACACCTCGTAAATAGTTTTATAAAATAGTTTTTTGAAAATGTGTCGTACACTCAAATATATTATTATCAATTTTGTAGAGCACCAAACTCTCTACAATCTGGTGCTCTAAAAGTTTGCAATTACATATTTTTAAATCCGATCAATAGAGTTGACGAGATGTTTTGAAAGAAGTATTTTTCGTAACTTTTTCAAAAAAGTTTTAAATTGTAGATAACTTAATGTTCTACAAGTTTACAACAATATATTTTTATATCCGACTAAGTTAACGAAGTAATTTGAAAAATAAATATTTTTTTAGAACTTTTCACGGGCTGTAGCTCGTGAACTATTAGATCTACAAAATAGTGTCTCTGACAGAAGTTGTACAGAAACTAATGCTCTTTTCATTTGACATTTTAATGTACGATGAATAGTTTACGAGATAATCCGCAAGAACTAAGTTTTGACGCGCTTAGTTCTACGAATATAAGCCTCTTAAGGATTTTACAGAGAATTCAGTACTGAACAATAAAGGTGCTTACCATTTTTGTCGTAGCATCAATGATTCACAAGATATTTTCCTTTGACTTATCGCAAAGATGGCGGCTAACCCCAACCACCGGCCGCCGACCCTGACAACTTGACGAAATACTCAGAATGAACCCCCGAAGATTTAAAAAAAAATAAAAACTGAATTATGCTATTTTTGCAGTAAAATCACACTTTTTCTTACCTATCGATAGGACTACAGTTTAAGCATACATCGTACTCACTGCGTCCGTTAACGACATTAATTGCTTGTATTTATTTTGATCTCACCCGTGCTTTCGAAACTGTGAATCATAAATTACTACTGGGTAAAATAGAAAGTTATGGAATAAGAGGAGCTCCCCTCAATTTGATGTCTAGGTTCCCTAATGAGCGTCAGCAACAAGTTCTGCTAAAATAGAGGAAGTAAACTCGTATGTCAGAAAAAAGGGTAGTGCCAACTGGGGTTCCTCGGGGTAGTACTCTGGGGCCAGTACTATTTCTAATATTTATTAACGACATTGACGTCAGCAACAAAATTGATAATTCGTTAGGCTCCTTTTTGCCGACTATTATGCTGTCGCTATTGCTGTAGATCAAGTAGAACAATTGGCTGCTAAAGCCAATGTATGCGCCAATCTTGTTCAGCAAATGAGTAATAACAACGGACTTATATTAAATACGAGTAAAACCGAACTTGTGCCATTTTTAAACAAAGAGCTCACTTATAGCCTCCTTATGAAACAAAACAATAAATCAGTCAATGAATCTAGAAAGATAATATTTTTAGAACTTAAAGTTGATAGTCAGTTAAAATAATATACTCATATTGAACAGTTAAATAACAAAATGGCAACAATGTGTTACGTCATATGGCAATTACGTAATTATCTAAGTTTAGATATACTCAAAATGTTTTATTTTGCACATGTGAACTCACACTTGAACTACTGCATTATATGTTGGTAATTCAAGTAGGGTAAATGATTTACTAACATCACAAAAAGAATTGTAAGAAAAATGGTATTAGCGTTAAAGATAATTTACTTTTGCCAAGTTATTACTTGTTACTTTCGGCAAATGGGCGACAATAATGCCTTTAAAAATTCATAATCACTTGCCTAATAATGCAAAACAAATAACCAATTTAAACAAATTGAAAAAACTTGTAAAAAAGTAAGTATCTTCTATTCTATTGACGAGTATTTTAATTCTCGCATTGAAATATAATAAAGTGATATTTACTACATTTTTCATATTGTGATGTTAATGCTATAGTTTGTTGACCTGTTAACCGTTTTATTGTAATTTCTGTATCATTTTATTTTTGTCTTAATGTTTGCCTTATATATGAAATATTCTATTTGTTCTATATACTTTTATTGTATTTACATTATAATATGTACCTGCTATTTTTTGACGTTTTTCCATGCATGTAAAACATGTATGAAAATAAAGCTATTTTTCTTCTCGCACGCGATTCTGGACAGTTCTCCCGTGTCTCCGACATTCTCACTAGGGAAGCGCCAGCGAATTATCCACTATCCCCGCATCCCGCAGGGTCAGTGACTGTAGATTCCAGACTCATGTGCTCTAAGCAAACGGAGGGACCCCAGGATAACTGCCTTCTGCATTTG
The DNA here is from genome assembly GCA_936432065.2 of Rutpela maculata. Classification (NCBI taxonomy): domain Eukaryota; kingdom Metazoa; phylum Arthropoda; class Insecta; order Coleoptera; family Cerambycidae; genus Rutpela; species Rutpela maculata. Next base: position 99,437,069 of record OW386293.2, read on the forward strand.
GCCTGCCAACCATTCGGCTGACTTTTGGCAAACTGGTATGGCATTTAATTCTGAGAGCAGCGTAGGCCTTACTCCATCAAGTACACCGATTATCAGGACGACTATCTTGACCGAGTAGTCTGCGAATAGCGCTAGGAGCTCATACCGGAGATCTCGGAATTTAGTCCGTTTTTTCCCCTCCTTCAAGATGATGTTTGTTTCGGCAGGTGCCGAGAATTCCATGACATACATCACTTTGGTTTGGTGGTCGAGGAGGACTATGTCAGGCTTGTTTGCTTGAATCTGCCTGACGGTCGGAAATGAGTAGTTCCAATATACTTGGCACTTCTCGTTCTCGACACGGACTCGATCTCTCCGGGGACAGAAGGCAGCACTGGTGTTTGGTCTATTTCGTACGAGTGCCGAAGGTGGTAGTACAGCACTCGTAGAGCCGCGTTGTGCCTATGGATATAGGCCGAAGTCGATATACCAGACATGCAGATAGTAAGTGCATGAGCGACTCCGGCGCCTGACTGCAGGTCCTACAATTAATGTCAGGGACCTCCGCACCCATAACGCGATTGCGGTAGACCAAGGTGTTAATAACACCATCTTGCCAGGCCACAATGAATCACTCAGTCTCAGACTTTAGCTCTGCTAGCCGTAAGAAAGCGAAGGTCAGCTTTGTCGATAAACCCAATGCTATTGTTATTATTATTTTTTTTTTTCACGGACGTGCATCCGGTAGATTCAGATATTACCGAGTCCTTCGTGGACCAAGGTTATATCGGTCGCTGTATATATTTGCGTACAATATGACAGGTACCCAGTATAGCTGGTTTTTGGGCTACCTCCACAAGCTGTGTATTCAAACCAACTTTTTCCATTATTATTATTATTATTAATAACTAATGACTCATTAAAGGTTAGTGCGATGTCATAAATTTGAAGAGCGCAAGTGGGTGCTGACTCTTTTTTCTACCAAACTATATATACAAAATCATTTTTAGGTCATGAAAACTTGGCCGCCCTCACCTATCTACCCCTATAGTACGGCCCAGAAAGTGCGCTAGTTTTTGACTAGAGGTGCGAAGGGACGCTTGCTGTTCTTTACAATTTGAGACTAGTTTGAAAATTCTTTGTGTGACCAAAAAACATTAACTTAGCCCGCCCACTTTGAATAACTTTTCTTTTTCCTCTAATTTTTGGCCTTATGTTTTGGCCACAACTTTCAAAAGTTAATAACTTGGAAACGAATAGGGCGCTGGCTAATTACTTTGGTGCGCAAAGAGGCGCACAACGGCGTCAATCTTTCTGACCAAAAATACTTTAAAACAACAAGTAGGGGGGGGGACTACATAACCACTCGTCATCCCCGGCTTTGGTAACTGGTAACTCATTAAGGGTTAGTGCGATAACGTTCATTTGAAGGGCACAAGTGAGCGCTAGGTCTTCTATACTAACTGTAATCAAAAAATTCTTTGAAGATGTGCAAACTTGCCCCCTCCCCCCCATCTATCTACCCCTGTAGCGCTAGATTTTTTACTGCGGGCGCAAAAGAACGCTTACTATTCTTTATAATTTGAGAGCATTTATGTTTTTTTTGTTAATTTGACCAATAAAGCGTTAACTTACCCACCTCCTCACCCATCTTCAATAGATAATAACTCGAAAACGATTAGGGCGCTAGCAATTACTTTGGGGAGCAAAGAAGTACTTTCTGAAAAAAAAAAGTTTAAAAAGACAAGTGGGAAGAATTTTGCTTACCCCTTACTTACTGTGTACACTATCCTAATTTTATTTCAATTGATACAATAGTTTGAAAGTTATGTTATACTCTCTCAAAGTATTTCCCCATGTTCTGGAATGAGTAAACTGGATAGTTATCCATCCGTGGGCCTCCGACTGCTGTCGTTAAACATTAAATTTTTACATTAGTTTACTTTTTATATTACGGCCGAATCAAATGTATGTATAACCTCATTATATGATGGCTTTATATATAGGCAATCTCATTTAATTAATTTTAGTTGGAATTTCATTTCTACCAGTTGAGCTTTTTTATTTCCTCTAAAACCATTTATTTTATTACAATAGCATATAAGGCGACAAAATATTAAAATTTTAACAAGCACATAAGATATTTCATAATTGGACATTAAGTACACATTCTACACACACATTTTACTGATTACCCCCACTAATTACACACTAATGATTACCAGTTCATTAAGCCCCATATTTCCCGTATTTTCGGCGCCTATGTTTTTAGAAAGCAACAGTTGATATTTGGAGTAAAAAGTAAGAGTGTTTCATTCATGAATATATTACATTAGTGAATATTAACGACTTCTTCAGACAAGAATGAATTACCGCAGAGCGGGGTTACTTTGCAGCGATTTTGAGACATTCTGTTATATAACTTTATTTCCTCCAACGTCGGGAGCTGTCCCAAATATATGAAAAATTTGTATCTTTCGATTAGTAGTGTTCTTTAGGGCAAAACTTTTTTTTTACCTATATTTTTATAAAGAATTTACCTATGAAATCACCATGAAATCACTTTACGTCAGGCTCTAAATCAGTACAAAATAATTTGTGGTGACTGTATTGGTGTCTTTACACAGAATAAGTGCTTTTTAAAAGTTGTGAGTACTTACTTGAAATCTATTTTGAATTTTTTTAACTACTGTAACATTATTAAAATAAATTTTAACCTCTTTTAAACTTTATTAAAAAATACTGCAACAAAATGATGTTTGTATATAAAAAAATCAAACTTTAATAACGAAAAAAGAAAACAATACTTTTAAAATAAGAACAAAATAAAACAGAAAGACAGGTAGGTACACTATTAATACATGCATAAAAGGTACAAAATTCTTAGGATTTAAAGATGATACTTTTGTGCACCGATACTAAACGTGATAGAAATATATTGAAGAAAATCATCTTCATTCTATATTTATATATCATCTTCCTGGGGAAAACAAACTTTTTGTTGTTAACAATAAGGTAATGGTCCCAGTAGCTGAAACTCTAAGCACTGGTGGCATTGCCCTGTTGAAATTTAATATACAGAATTTATCAGGACCACTTTCAATGTTTGAAGCTGATTTTTTAACGCATTTCCTAAAATTGTTGCATTTGTGTGTACTTAATATAATATTACAGACATACAATTTATTTAAACTTGTTTAGATCGAATTTGAACCAGTGCCTGTTACCCCTGACCCAGCAGCTGAACACTGAAATCCCTAGGCTTGACAAATTTTCAATGTGTGACATTTTGTGACGGTTTTGGGGTAGCTGATCACGAATCTGAAGTCAGAATTTAATAATTTCTAAATATAAGATGGCGGATCCAATATGGCACATACTAAAATCCAGAAATTCATCAAATTGTGGCCCAAAACTTATTAATCGGAGGTTTTTGAAGTCGCTTTAGTGAATTAATTTGTGCATGAACGAATGCAAAAAAGGTATTTTTAGCACGTTTAGGTTAAGTTTTCTCGAAATCCTGATGTGATGGCGCAAGACGGACTACGGCATCGTGTTCGGCACGTCAAAAATCTTCGGGGTACGGTAATGGAATCCCATTGAACGGATATTTTTTTTTTGTAAATCTGTGTTATTAAAGATAATAGAAAAGCTGAGAAAATTATTATAAAAAAGTGAATTATAAAACTTTATTATTCGAGTTATTATTAAATTATTAAACACTATCAATCAAAAAGTGACATCTTCTGAATTTTATAGATGCCCCTCTTATTTATAGGTAGTGAGGGATTAATTATTTCAAATATTTCACTATCTTTGTTGTACCATAATTCATCAGCCTTGTTTGGCCATTTCCAGTTATTAAATTTAGTTTTTTGCATAACGCTGACCAATGCTGAAAGCCCTAAATGAGGCTTTAATGATGCTAGGAAAATGTTCATCTTCATAATGAACAATGACATAACAATCAACGAAAGTTTATTTTTATCGTATTTCATTACTTCACTGTCAGAATCAGTGCATTTTCTAAATCTTCTTCGGAATCAGATGTTCCCCTTTCCATTTCAGGATTTTTCTTTCCTTTTTTTTTCAGCTCTAGAAGTTTTTTCATTCTCTGATGCTTGTGGAGAATTACTATTTGGAGTATTTGTTTTTATTTATTTTAGGATTCGAATTTTTTTTCTCCTCACGTTTATGTTTTCTTTCTTCCTTTAGGGCTGCCTATTTTTGTTTTTCCATTTCTTTCTTTGTCTGAGGTCTTAGGTATTAGGAATTTTCTCTTTCTTTTTCTTTTTAATGACTGTTGACTCTGGCCAAAAGAGAGATCTCTTAAATATTTTCAGGGATATTTTTGCAACTATTAAGGTTGGGGTCTTTACAAGGCGTTTGATGTTTACGTATACCATTTAAATTATCGTTTTCATTTTCATGCTGAGTTCATTCCATAGGGCATTTCTTTTATTGTGTCATCTTCTTCAATGGTATTTTAGTCATAGTGTTCTCCATTTAAGTTTAGATGTTCTTTGACAAAATTCTTCTCAAGCACTTGTTGCTCTCTCAAATTAATATGTTCCTGGTCAATTACAAGAATCTATAAAAACAAAAATAGTACATTGTAACCGGCCAGGGTTTCGTCATTCAAGCTGACATTATCTGAAGCTGATTAAATTTAGCAAAATAGCAATTATAATCTAGAAAATCAACTTACTCTCAAAAATATTGCGAGGAGTGTCCTATAGAATATTCAACAACTATATAAAAACTTCAAGAAACCGGCAAAGAATGTCAACCATGTTTATTTCTTTATCGTCTGTCTTTAAAATTGATCTTGGTGTTTATTATTTGCGCTTTCATTTTCTTTATTCAGTTATTTTTGTTCAATTTTAATACTCCTATTGCTTTATTTTATAATATTTCCTGCTGCTCAATATTTCTCTAGATTGTTCTACAACGGAGAAGAACCCCAGTGATTTAATTACAGTACAGTCACTTTCCATGACCTGCGGGGTTAGTGAGAGATTCGTGTACCTCCAGGGTGTCTAAGCTATAAAGATTATTAATATTATTACTAATAATTGTTAAAATATTCAAGTTTTATCTTTTACTCTTAACACACTAGATTTATATCAAATTTATATCCTATATGATGAGAATGTTTCCAATTACCAGAAGCAATTACTTAAGTGTTCTGCAAAATAACAATAATTAAATTATCAGTGCAATAAAGTTATCTTTATCCGGGTCCATTATGAATCCACTTATACGTTACATAACGTCTATCAAACCAGTTGTAGACACTCTGAATGTATTAATAACAAAATTTGCATATAACTGCATTTTTATACATTTATAGACTATTAGAAAACAAGGTAAGTTAATGAAGTGATAGTACACACGATTTAACTCAAAAGAAAGTTTTATAGATAACAGATAGTTTCGTAGAATGCCATTCATGGGCGTAGAAATGTTTTTAATAGTAGGGATATTTATTTACATTTGACTTGACTGGCTGGAATTGTTCGACACAAGATGACTTAAACATTTTTTGAATAAGAAAATGGGTAGCTACTGTAACTTTCGCGCCAAATATTTGGAAAATTCGTTAATTTGGTTAATAATCGGGCTCATTATCGATAAGATCTGCTATGCAGACCTTCGATCTGGATGTGAAATTTAAATTCACCGACTTACTGTCGTAGGATACGGACAATTCTCCTTTATTGGAGAATGCATGGAAAACAGTGGAATGTGATATATAGTTGAAATCTACCTACTTTCGAACGGCATTATAAAAAATGGATATTATTTTAAATAATAAAGAAGCCTGCGAAAAGGACACTAAACGTCATTCGACCTGCGTCAAATCTTTTCAGCTCATGTACGATATCAATATTGCCCTTGTGCCCTTGTGTTCATTTAAATCAGTTCTCTAGTTTCGGCATTATATACACACAGACATTTTCTAAAATCCAATTTTTCATATTTGGGACATTCAAACGTACAGATCTGGCCTTGTCCCATTTTATTTTTGAAAAATTGCAAAAACTTCATCATTTTTATGGATAAGTATGTTAAAATATGAGACGCTGCGGGTAGTATTTGGGAAGCGAGGGTCATTGTTTCATGTGTTACGTTATAGTAGGTCCCGTATATAATTCAGCGAATGAGCAGTACACAGGACCTGACTTAAAATATATTTTTAGTTTCAAACAATGAATTAAAAGATTTGAATTCTCGTTCGTTTTTTCCTTGCCCACAAAAAAATATTACTAAGTGAAATTTTTGGCGTACTTTTGAATTGTGTGCCTTGTTGTGCCTTATTTTTCTGTGAGCATGTATGAGTTCTTTTGTGCCGGTCTTCGGCGTTGATGCCTTACATATATATGCTCTAAATTAATTGTCTTTTGATAAATTTTTTGAAAGTTGAAGTTTTTACTTATTCTTCGACTTAGGTCGATTGTGGAAAGTTCTATAAGAATAACACTGACGATCTTGACAAACGCTTATAAAACGGTATTTTACAAAACAGTTAAATCTGCAATTAAAACCTCTAGGTGAAACTTCTAGTTAAACTCTAGTTCAATCTGAACCTATAAAACCAGCCCTAAATAAGATAAACTGTTTATTTCAACAGAATGATTCAATAAAACTTTTCATTAAACTTTTATTTATGACGAAGAAACAGTAAGTCCACCCCTGATAGTCCACATTGACTACATAGTTTATTCCAGCCCATCATCAATCAGCTAGAGCAAATTTCAACTAAAATATTAAGTGGGATTGGCCTACATTCTTGTTAGGAAATATGTATGACCATTTTTTGTGATAATAATAAAAGAAGCCGAACACTTTTATGGCCTTTTTGTAAATAAACTGAAAGTGGTATGCGGTCAATACCCTTTACGGTTTTTTGTGAGCTTTTTTATATCACTGAATTATATACGGGACCTACTATACCTTTAATTATTACAAACTGCCCCTTATGCATCTAACCTAATAAATTCCAGTCATCGTTGAAATATAGTTTTAAAATACCATCGGTAAAATAAAGCCTGGGGGCGAACGTAGAAGGCGTTTTGACTCACACGTATTTTGACATATACAATTAAGCAACGTTCATCGTGGTTAGTACTGAGGAAACCAGTTGGTTGGAAAGTCCTATCTACTACCGGTTTTGTATATCAGCGAATACGCAGTATGTAATTTAAGAAGAGGATTACGTGGTGGATATACCGTACTTTGCAGAAGATGTAAAGCAGTCCATCTCTTGTCTATCAAATTTTAGGCAGGTAATAAATCCCTACTTGTCTAAAAAGAGAAGAGGTTTCGCTTTCCAGGTTGTCTCCTGGCGTCGATGATAGGCCTTGGTAGTGGATATACGCCGATGTTAAATAAATAAATAAAAAAGGTAAAAGCCTGTAAATTTTAATTCTGTGATGCAAATATAGGAAATATCTAATGATATATTTATGTAAATAAAATGGATTCAAATTCTGTTTAAAAATATTATTTACATAAATAAATTGTAATACATCATAAAGTGTAAACGTCCATTTCTATTAATTTGTTGTATTAGTAAATTTAAACTGTTAGAAAGTGAATAAATTAATTATTAAAGTAAGTTATGTAATACGTATTATAGCTATTATATGCTTTTTAATTATTACACACTCATCACTTAACAAATATCTTGAGATAAAATATCATTGAAAAATAATTTCATACATAATATATAATTAAACTAGAACTAAGTATATAGAGATTTCATAAAGAAAAAATAAGAGAAAGAATATAATTACGAAAGAAATTGAAAATGGCCACTTCCTGCTTCAATTCATTTTTTTGATTCTTGACATACACATTTTCAAGTTCAAGAAGTGGTCTTTAAGAAAAGTATGTCTATGATCTGCGTTCTGTAGTTCCACCTATAGTCAATGGACTAAACTACTGAATCGATTTTGCTCAAATTTTGGACATTCACAGATCGAATCGAAACCACAAAATCGGTTGTAGCCCAAATATAGGGGAGCAATCCCATAAAATCCAGTCAAAAAGTGGTAATTTTCTTTCCTAAAACGACTTTAATGATTTTGATCCAATTTAACAACACTGAGATACTCCCTTAGTGCCAACATGAGATGCCAGAACTAGTGGATCTTAAAAAATGCAAGGAGGGTGGCGAAAGGGTTTAAAAAATTTATTTTTTTCTATAAAACTTGGATTAAGTGTGGCGGTGCCGTGCTTAAGAAAATGATTTCGTAATTCGATAATTTCTCCTCAACGAATTCAAAAAATGTTTTGATAGGACTCTAGAGACAACATTATAGAATGGTACTAGGATATTGAAAAGTCATTTTTTAAAAATTTTTATAGAAGTAAATTTTTTTTTCTTTTTTTAGCTTTCAATACTAATACCATTCTACAAAGTTGTCTCTAAAAGCCTATCAAAAATTTTCGTTGATCGTTTCAGAGATGTAGGAGAAATTATCGAATTACGTTCACGGCACTGTCCACCTTAAGATTAAATTATTGATATTCGATTCGTGTCAGTATGAGATGGCACGATTGATTAGTTATATAAATCGTTGAGGAGGGGGGGTCTCAAATTAAATAATTTTTTTGTCTAAAATGGTCCCAATAATTTTGATTAAATTTAACATATTGATACTCCCTTAGTACGTACCAGTATAAGATGAAGTGATCACTTTCTCCTAGAAAATGCAGAGCGGGAGTCTGTTAGGGTAGAAGTTAAACATTAATAATATGCCATGGATCTGTTGGATCTTCAATGTTTTGGAGAATAAAAGAAAATAATAGAATATTTATTAAAATACAATAAATATATATGGCAAGTCAAAGAATTAGAAAGAATTTTACAAAAAGGTACTAGATATAAAGGGTGTTTTTTTTAGAGGAATAGAACTTTAAAATGAAATAAAACACATAAAAATCTTGCTAATGCCCATGGTATTGAATTTATTGGGAATATAATTTTATGCCATTAAATATGATTTCGGGTATGTGGGTGTCGCGGCTGGCTCGAATGTAGCGCAATCTGGAAGTCCAATTTTCGATCGCTTTTTCGAGCAGCTGGGGCCGTATGTCGGCAATAACTCGTCTAATGTTGGCTTCCAAGGTCCAATGTCTCTGGTTTATCGGCGTAGACTAGTGACTTCACATATCTCCACAGAAAATAATCCAAGGTGAAGGCTAATTCACACGACGCAATTTTTTTTTATGAAAATGAGATCAAGAACAATCCTGTTTTCGGACCATTCACCGAACGTCCGACGCAAATGATGGTCACGTGGCTTTACTTCGTGCACGAGCTGAATCTTCTAGGTAAGCTCGTACACCAAGATCTTTTCCTCAAAATCTTCCATAAGGTGGATCGACACAGCTCCAATTGCTGTGCACGACGGCGAATCGACTCATTTGCACAATTTGCAAGCGTTGTTCTGCCGTAACTCTATTCATGGTGAAATGGCAAAACATAATGAGCACGAATCAGCTGTCAGTGGTTAAATTAACTGTCTCTAGAAACAGTGTCGCCAATTCAAAAAACAAACTTCTTAAAAAAACACCCTTTATATAAAAACACAAAAGAAGAAAAGAGTATATATAGAAACAATTATCTATATCCGTTGCACTCTTTATACAAATATAATAAAACATATAAATAATATAATAAAATCACTGAATAAAAAAAGGTAACACCAACGGTAAGCGGCGTTTCCATTTGTACAACTGCCCCATAATGTCTGCATGCATCAGTTGCATGGTAGAGGCAAGTATGCGGAGGAAGAGATGCATGATTAAAATAAGTGCGCAACTGGCCTGCACAAATATGCGCAAGTCTCCCGATCTCTCGGGAGACATATGCGGCTGTCTGCCTCTATTCCAATTTAGAACCAGTGCACGGTAGCAGGGTCAGTCCATATCTTCTTTCAGTTTTGTGTGACTTTTTTTGTTCATTTATACATCGACGGAATGGTCAAATGACATGTTAATTGAATTTTTAGAAGAGTACAGAAACTTTCTATCATATTCAAAGTTTCTGTTCTTTTTTGAAGGTAAGTGTTTACCCAACACGAAGGCTTTTTTCGAATTCTTTTGGCTCGTTGGTGATCTTCAGCAATAATTACAATGGCTGCAGCAATTCCAATACATACCTCGCCTGTCACACTACATTCCGTGATTGAATCACACCAAGAAATATGGAGAAATGGAAATAAGGTACACGCAAGACGCAAATTGCATGCACACAAGCATGCAACTTATGCATGCGTATTCTTACTCTCTGCATGCACAGAGGCATGCGTAGAAGTACAAATGGAAACGCCGCTTTACATATTAATCGTTAAAATGAGTCCCTTGAGGTAAAACTTTGACCCCAAAAGTTCTGTGACTGGATCGCAAGACCCCGTTTTCAAGGACTAGAAAACTAAACTAAACTGAAAAAACTAATCCTTTTTCCGATTCCCTGATGCTAGGCTTGCGAGGGCTTGGGTCGGTTTTTTTTGTCAATTCGAACCAAATAAGTAAATAATGACCAAAGGTGGCCTAACCTACCCCGAGGGTTGAAACTACCCCCACCTCAAATAATGAAATGCTACGAAAACAACGAAAATCAGCGTTTTCGACAGCCATAAATACGACAGCGACAATATTTCCGACAATATTTCCCGACCTACTCTTCACTCACTACCCCTAAACCGGAAAAAGCACCCTCTTTTCCGATTTTTCAGAGCTAGGCTTGCGAAGGCTTGTCAGATAGTATTTTATCTAGTTAATTCAACCAACCCAACGAAAGCAGCCTTTTCACGAAGTGTGCTTTGTGGGGAATTGATATTTTTTGTCATTTATTGTATGTGTAAAAATATTCCCGTTTTTATCCTCTCAGTGATTGTAAGCGCCGACAGATCTATTAGCATAGAATAAAAATTGTATATAATGAACCAGATGTAATGAATGATCATTGAATGAATAAAAACGAAAATATTTTTACATATATAATTAATGAAAAAACAAAAATATCTATATATACCAATGACCCGTCTCAATCAATTCCCTACAAAGCACTGAAGGATAAGTTCGCACGATAATTAAGAGATAATTAATAATACTTACCACCTAATTATCTGAATTTTTTCGTAAATATCAATTTTATTAAATTAACAATGTATTCTGTTACCTACAAAACAAAGGTTTATACGCACCATAAGGTGGACGTTCAATATGTGCAGTTAAAAAGATATATCAAACTACATTTCCAAATAGGCCTTCTCCTGCACTAGACACAGTCGGTCGAATCATAAAAAGTTTCGAAAAACGTGTGTGCGTTTCTTCTGGAAAACATTAAAGAGTCCGTCCCAGAATTCAACGATGATAACGAAATAAGGAAAATAATGATTTTGGCCCCCGTTAATGAAAATTCCACATTTTCTGCTACAGCAATTGCTGAGGCTGTAGATTCAAGTACCAGGACTGTAAGAAGTATTCTCAAGAAAAATGGTTACCGATACAAAATAAGAAAAACCTATGAGATATTTCCCGATGACAATACCAGACAAATGACCTTTTGTGAAAGTGTAATGGAAAAGGCGAAGTGAGGAAAAGCGTTGAAAAGTAGAAAATTGTTGCTAAGTGGAGAAGTAGCGCGTTTGTTCACCTTTTCTATGAATAATAAACGTCCTTTTTCATTAAGTACCCAAAAAAATAAATTGATTCTTACAAATTACACACTAAAAATGTTATATAATTATTAAGTATGTAATTAAAGTTTAAAAATAGAATATCTTGTTTTCTGCCTGTTATACCTGGAAACAACAATGTGGCTATTGTCTCTTTGATTATCTTTGTCCATTAACATAAGTAATTGCAATGTGTTTGGCAATTAAACACCTGACAATAACATATTTGTTGAATTTATTTAACGATAAGAATGAACAGTGAAAGTTTTAGGAATTCTAATTGCAACTACCACAAATTTGTTTACTTTTCCTCGTTTTAAATTTAAAAAACTTACATATAAGAATAGGAAATATATTCTCGGCAATATAGTTGAGTAGAAAATTATAATAATTAAAAATACAGTCCTTATAGGTATTTCCTAATAGTTTACGACAAGAATATTAATAGTTTATGAAAAGTACCGCAATTAATGTCATTAAAATTCTTCGTATTGTCGTCTGATGCCTAGGGCGTTAACCGCATAGTTATTTATGCAGAAGCATAATTTCAATTGAAAATACATAATTACACAGAGGTTATTATTGAATGTTGCTGGTTACTAATAATATAGAGGGCGCCAAAAGTTATTTCTTAGAAATTTTGCATAAGATTTTTAGACATTAGTCTGAAATTGACAGAAAAAGAAAGTACTTCAAAAATTACACAGCCACACACACACACACAAAAAGTTCTGTGCAGCGGACCAAATTATATGGATCTGGTGTGTTTTTCAATGCTGAATCCGAATCCGTAGTCCAAAAAAGGATCTAGCGTGTCAGTTGTTTTAGTCAAAAACATCCCTTAAAATGGTGTAAAATCATAGAAATAACACAGCCCCACAAAAAAAAAGTTCAAAGCAGCGAAGACCTATGTATTCCTATGTATTTTCGGTCGCTGAATCCGAATCCGGGGTCAAAAGAAATCGTACACCCCCAAAATCATTAGCTAGAGCCAAAAAACACCCCTGAAATGGGGTAAAAAGAATATTAAGCTACGAGAATAGTTGTTACATCTTAATCAATCGAATTATACAAATTAAGATCAAAAAACAGCGTACATACAATAGATATGAAACACACCCCCAGGGAGGGGCGAAAACTAGCCCACATATATAAAAAAATCGATCCAAAACAGCAATCACTGCTGAAAAAGCTCAAAATGTCTAAGTTTCGTTAAAGTGATAAGGAACTGCATCAGGTCCGACGTAATCTTCATAAACTGCCCCTATAGAGTTGAGAACAACCACCCCCCAAGTTTAAAGGACACGAGAAAAATAAGAAAAAACGTAAAATGCAACAGGATTTCTATTTTGATGGATGCTATGATTGGTTGAAATTGCGTAGTACTCTAAAATAGAATTAGAAACTTACGTACCATCAACATTCTACAGTGTCAACCATCAGAGGGTGTGAAAACTACCCCCCTATGTAAGGTTTGATTATAAAAAGTTACAGTGACTTCTATAAAAATTCGTAATACCTGCGTTGTGTTGAAGAGCGAAGAAACTAGAGTATGTTCGACGCTGTGCTTGAAAACTACCCCCACGGGGTTGAGAGACGCCACTATAAAAAAAAACTATGGAAATGAAACGAATAAGCAACAGTATAGCTTTTTCGTTACATCTTGAATTACGGTAGTTTACATCCTTTCTGGGGGTGTTACTTAATAACATTTATAGGACATGAGTTTCAAACTCCAAGTGTGCAACGCGATTTTTGCCAATCATAGCATCCATAAAAATGTAAATCCGGTTAGTTTCTCTCTGTTTTCCAGCATCCTACAGATATAGGGGTAGTATCTCGTAACCCAGTGGGGGTGGTTTTCAAGCACATCGTCGAACATAGTCTAGTTTCTTCTCTCTTCCACACAACACAGGTGTTTCGAATTCTTGTAGAAGTTACTGTAACTTTTCTTGTAGAAGTTACTGTAACTTACATAGGGGGTAGTTTTCACACCCTCTGAAGGTTGACAGTGTAATATGTTAATGGTACGTAAGTTTCTGGTTCTATTTTAGAGTACTACGCAATTTCAACCAATCATAGTATCTATGAAAATAGAAATCCTGTTGGATTTTGCGTTTCTTCTTGTTTTTCTCGTGTCCTTTGAACTTAAGAGTGGTTGTTCTCAACCCTATAGGGGCATTTTATGAAGAGTACGTCGGACCTGATGTAGTTTCTTAACACTTTAACAAAACTTAGACATTTCGAGCTTTTTTAGCAGTCATTGCTGTTTTGGTCTAGTTTTCGCCCCTCCCTGGGGGTGTGTTTCATGTCTATTATATGTACGCCGCTGTTTAACCTTAATTTGTATAATTCGATTGATTAAGAAGTAACAACTATTCTGGTAGCTTAATCTTCTTTTTATCCCATTTCAGTTGTGTTTTTTGGCTGTAGCTAATGATTTTGGGGGTGTACGATTTTTTTTCACCCCGGATTTGGATTCAGCGAACGAAAATACGTAGGGATACATGGGTCTGGTTCGCTGCTTTGAAATTTTGTTTTTTTTTTGTGGGTCTGTGTAATGTAATAACTCTTAATGAAGTGTGAAAAATGGTAGATGTTTTGTAGTCGAGAGTAGAGAATATAAATTCGAGCCACAGTCAGCTATTTCTATAAATTAAACCGAAATCCGCCATTATGGAAGGTGAAAACTACCGCTAAAACTCAAAAGATGCAGGTGAGTATGAATAACATGTACAAAGGCCAAATTTCTGTGTCCGAATGGCATACCTAGCCTGTACCACCTATAACTACTAGTGTCTAGACAGCATATATCAGGACCTATTTTTCTCGGGGATCTTAAAGTCACCCACTATATTAATAATAACCGATTCGCATAACTCCCTCCAAGCTTTAGAGATCCATTAGTCCAAAGAATATTATCGCGTTTAGTTCTGCTTGCTGAACTAATATTATTTTCATTTGGGTGCCAAGTCATATTCGAAACTGGAAAGATAGATAAGGCAGCATGACAGCTGATGAAGAAACATATGTTCCTGTGCAAGTTTCAGATTTAAAACCTATATTTGCGGAAAGTATTGAACATCAGTGGCAGCTCGTATGGAATGTTACGGAGGATAGTTCATATATGGAAGTTCGTATATAGTCCGTCTTTTGTAGACTTAATATATGGGAATAAATCACATGCTTGTGTATTTGACCATACCCATATTAAATCTTTTTGCCTTTTGAGCGACGAGAAACCACCAAGGTAAATAGCTTACGATTAACTACTCACTGTTAAACACATTATATTGTACTGCTGAACATATACACAACAGCGACAGATCTTGAACGTGCTGCATAACTTAAAAAAATATCTAAAAAATGATGAAAAGCAAATACCAAAAGTTCTTCGATATCTTAGAAGCACTGACTTGTTTTGCAAATTGTGAGGACATCTGTATACACTTATACCCAGAGAGGCACTATAGACCACAGACCTATTTGTATGTACATTAAGAAAAGGGCTAATGATCTTAGTAATAGATGCTCTATGAAAAAATAAAATATAATTAAAATTAAAAGCCCTTAAAGTTTCCGAAAAATTTCAATTTTCAGAACTTTTTAACAGCAACAGTTTGTTGTCAGAAAATATATTTATTAAAATTTTTAATTACTTCGTTTCTGAGATTCGGTAATCAGTCGATATAAAAATCTATGGTATACTTTCAGACACATTTATCCTCGTTTATTAAAATAACAGCGAATTCATTAAGTTTACTTTTAGTTCCGTTGCTTCCTTTTCCAAAATCTTCGCATAGTCCAATTGGATGTTATGATTGTTATGCCACGCGCGTTCACACATTTTTGATTTCTCTAATTCTCCCCTTTTAGCATAATTTCTGTGTTCGACAAGCCTTATGTTGACGGGCCTAGATTCACAAGGAACTCTGTAAATACAATTTTTGCAATTTTGAGTAACATTTATACTCTTAGTTTTGGATAAAATAGACCTTAATGTAGAACCCGTTTGAAAATCCGTTGGTACAAGGAACCGATTTCCGATTCTTCGTAATTTACCCGACAAATTATGTGTATATGGAATTACTGCTAAAGATATAAATATCATGATATCATTTCTGGACGTCCAAGAATATCATGCTTCACGTTCGAGTCCGCGGCGCAAAGAGCGATAAACGTGCGACAGCGAGTGATAATTAAAACCAAGTGTAATCCATATAAATTAAGAAATTAATAATACAATTTGTGTTTAAGTGAACATAATTAGATATATCATCGTTATATCATTAATACAACATGTCTCCCCCACCAGAAGGTGAGGGAGACGCAGCTCATAAACAATTAAAACAATCATTTAATTTAGTGTCAAATTCTCAAGATAATCGGATACCCCATCAGCAATATGCCGGAATGAGTGATGACGGAAGTAGCAGTGGTAATGTAGACTTCGACATCACCGAGAGCAATTATAATTCACGCTCTACAGGAATAGTGGACGGAAATAACACAGCACAAAAAAGTAAGGTTTTTAATTTAGAAAAAGCCAGGTACTATTCTAACGATGTTTATGTATTTGTTGAAAAAACCAACAATCAAAATATAGGACGTCTACACCCAATGTATGTTGGACACATCTTACTTAAAAAATTAGGAATAACAAACATTACTTCCATCGAACGGGTAGGAAAGAATCGAATAAAAGTTAATGTTAAGTCCATATATGA
This sequence comes from Rutpela maculata, assembly GCA_936432065.2. NCBI lineage: Eukaryota > Metazoa > Arthropoda > Insecta > Coleoptera > Cerambycidae > Rutpela > Rutpela maculata. The sequence goes on from OW386293.2 coordinate 99,453,468, forward strand.
TGCTAACAAATTGGTTAACAATAATTTGTTGAAAGACGAACAATTACACGCGTATATCCCAAATAATTTACTATCCCGAAAAGGGGTTATTAAGCATGTAGACACTATATTTCAAGAAGATTATTTATTAAATAATATTATATCACCCAACAATATAATTGAAGTCAAAAGATTCATAAGAAAAATTTTAATTGACGGGGAACCTGCTGTGGTTCCAAGACAAACAGTTTTACTTTGTTTTGAAGGAAATACGCTGCCTAATTTTGTTTATATCAATGGAGTGTCTTGCCCAGTCGAGCCATATACTCAGAAAGTAGTACAAAGTAGTACAATGTTATAAATGTTTATACTAAACAATGTCGTTCTACCAAAACAATGTGCATAAATTGTGGGAAAGAACAATTAGAAAATCATACATGTAGAGACCCGCAAGACAATTTCTGCAACAATTGTAAAAATAATGAACATAAAACAATATCAAAACAGTGCCCTTTTTATGTAAAACAAAAAAAGGTAAAAACAGTAATGTCGGAAAACAATTTAACATACTTAGAAGCTAAGAAATTTGTTAACTCAAGTTATGCTAATAGCATACCGATTAGAAATAGGTATGACGTATTGGGTAACATAGACGAGAAAAATTTCCCCTCTCTCCCTATTAAAAAAACAATAAATAATACTCATAGCTACTTATCGCAACCATCTACATCTCGAGGCCAAAATGTAAATACTTATAGTTCACAACCAATACAACAGAGTAATAATAAAAAACGAAAAGCTCAGTCACCTGTCATTATTCAGCCTAGTCAACAACCGCCCATGTTCCCGTTCATTTCAGGTCCATAAATACCTTTGGCTCCTAACCCCTATAATATGTCAGAATATGAAAAAACCATAAATTATGTTATCGAAAATTTTTATCAATTGTTCCAAAATTTAATTAGTGAAACTAGTTGTATCGATGATTTAAAAAATATTAATTGCCATGATTTTAAATCAAAAATTAACAATATATTTAACCAGAATAATGGCTAGTATACATAAAACTTATAAAATATTACAGTGGAACGCTCGTTCTGCTGTATCGAATAAAAATAGTTTACAAATATGTTTACAAAATTATAATATAGATATAGCACTTATCAGTGAGACGTGGTTCAAACCTAATCAACAAATTAGCTTTAAAGGATACAATATTGTCCGTAAGGACAGACACGATGGTAAAGCAGGTGTAGCTGTTTTCATTAAAAATACTTTAAGTTACAAAGTCATACAAAATCTAAATAATTTTAGCGATGACATCCTTGTCTGTGGTGTGGAAATTCCATATCATAGTGGAGAAATGTCATTTTATTCTGTCTATTGTCCACCAAATGTCGTTACAAACAATAGCGATTGGGAAAACCTATTTCATCAAATGCCACACCCTAGCATAGTCGGAGGCGACTTTAACGCACATAACACCGCATGGGGCTCTTACAAAAATAATCAAACAGGTCAACAAATACTACGCGCGACAGACAGTCACAATTATTTATTCTTAAACGATGGTTCTCCAACTAGGTTTACTCATAGCGATCAAAAATCTGTAGTAGACATTACCTTCTGTTCACCGAGTATAGCAAACACAGCACACTGGCAGACATTATCAGACAATCTAGGCTCTGACCATTTTCCTATCCTTATACACTCAGGAATAACTAAGCAAGAAGATAACATAATACATCCAAGAAATAAGTGGAATTTAAATAAGGCTGACTGGGTAAAATATGATTGCGAAGCAGAAGCAATTTTTTCTAACATTTATCCCTTTGCAACCACCGAAGAAAAATATCAATACTTCATTAACGGTATAAATCAAGCAGCAGAGGCCAGCATTCCTTGCAAAAAACCTTTTAAAGTAAGAGGGCGTCCCCCTCCACCCTGGTGAGACGAAGAATGTGAAGCAGCGGTAAATAATAGGAAAAGAGCATTAAGTAATTACAAACAAGAAAGTACATTGGAAAATTATTTAAAAACTAAAGAAGAAATGGCGCGAACAAAAAAATTTCTCAAAAATAAAGCTAGGATATATTGGAAAACTTGGTGTGCAAAATTAAATAAAAACACGTCGGTCGTAGATCTGTGGAATCAAGCTAAAAAAATAAAGAGAATTCCAGCAACTTATCAAAAATGTTATACCCTAAACTGGACCGAAGAATTTTTTAATAAAGTTGCACCAATAACTGTACCAAATAATATCAATGCCACTCCACTTGAAAACTTCAATGCTAATAATTATAATGATATTTTTACAGCTCCCATTTCACTTTTTGAATTGGAATACGCCCTAAAAAACGTAAATAACATAGCACCGGGTATCGATGAAATAAGGTATGCAATGTTGTACAATCTACCACTCAGTAAAATATTTCTTCTCGAAATCTTTAATGACATATGGTTACAAGGTAAGTCAATAGAAGATTGGAAAAACTTAACAGTTATACCCATATTGAAACCCAACAAAGATCCCAACCTATCAGACTCATATCGGCCAATATCTTTACTATCCTGCGTCCTAAAAACGTTCGAAAGAATCATTAAATACCGGCTAGAATGGTGGATTCACAATATTTCACCCCTTCTCACTAACCAGTTTGGTTTTAAAAAAGGTTATGGAACAGAAGACGCAATATCAAGCATAGTATCAGAAATACAAAATTGTTTTTCTAAAAATGATTATCTGGGGGCTGTTTTTCTAGATATCAAGGGTGCTTACGACTCAGTAGATCTTATAATTCTTAAAAATAAACTCATACAGTTAACAATTCCCCCAAGTGTGGCTCAAACTATCATCAATTTATTTGTCAATAGAACAGTTTACCTTCGACTACCTGATAATAACAAAATCGGACCACGGTATGTATACTCAGGCTTGCCTCAGGGATCGGTACTGAGCCCCTTACTTTTCAACCTATATACCGCAGAATTACACAGCATAAATAATAGTATCAATATTGTACAGTACGCAGATGATTTTTGTGTCTACACTGAAAATAGAAAATATCAACAATGCATCGATACTTTAAGCTCCGCTATGACTTCACTACAGCATTGGTTAATGGAAAATGGTCTCCAGTTGTCTCCAGAGAAATCAGTAGTTACCTTTTTTTACGAGACATAACACTCCTAATATAACTAATGTTACACTTGGTACCATAAATTTCCCTGTCAAAAACGAAGTTAAATACCTAGGGATAATTTTAGATAAAAAATTATCATGGAAATCTTATATAGAGCATATTTTATCCAGATGCATCAAGGGTATAAACTTTTTAAAAATGATTAGAGGCACGTGGTGGGGGGCTGATCCACACACGACCATTATATTTTACAGATCTTACATCAGATCAATAATAGATTATGGATCAGTAGTATACGGCTCTGCTAGCAAATCACTTTTACATAAATTAGACGACTTACAAAATAGTGCACTTAGATTATGTTTAGGGGCAATGAAATCAACCCCAGTAGAAGCATTGAGAGTAGAAGCCTTGGAACCGCCGTTACATTTGAGCAGTCAGCTATTGGCTGAAAAAATGATTCTAAAATCCAAAAACAAAAAATCTCTTTTAATAGACAAAATTCACAAATTAAATATATTTGACCTTACTAATAAATACTGGATTAAAAAGAACTCTCCACCTCTGTGCGTGGGGTACCGCGAAGTATATAAATTTTTCCAGGAAGTAGATCAAAATAATTTAAACTGTAAAAACTATGGATTTTTTGCTCTTTTAACTAAAATACCAGTCATCATACCTCAATATACTGAAATAAACCAAGTTAATAAAAATATATTGCTAAGTGTTCTTATGGAAACTCAAAATTCCTTAGAGATATATACGGATGCTTCCAAAAATTTGGACGGCGTTGGTTGTGCATATGTTATACCGGCCTTAGGCGTACAGAGATCATATAAACTTAATGAAAATACTTCTATTTATAGTGCCGAGGCTATGGCTATCCTGAAAGCCTTAGAATACGTCGACAAAAATGAACATGAACAATGTACTATATTTTCGGATTCACTGTCTGTTCTTCAATGTATTGCTAACAGTCAAGTCATTAACTAAACTATTCACCCGCGTATTGCTGAAATTAAAATGTTAGTAAACAAATTAAAAGAAATAGGAAGGGTAATCAAATTTGTATGGGTTAAAGCTCATACAGGCTTAGAACATAATGAAGAAGTAGACATCATAGCAAAGAAAAGTATTAACGATGGAGAAATTTTGAACAGTGGACTGCACGTCCAAGAGTGTATAAGTATATTGGAAAAAAAAAGTAAAAATGCGTGGTCAACCTTATGGAGAGAATATAGCATAACAAATCCTACTCGCTACACAACCATTCAGCCAGATATTCCTACTTGTTACTGGCATAAAGATTTAAAATACTCCAGAAGAGAAATAACTACAATAAACAGATTAAAATTTGGCCACGGGTGCTACCCGGCTCACCTCAAGAAGATAGGAGTTATGGACACAGACTTGTGCGATACTTGCAATGTCACTGCAGATTTAGATCACATATTTTTTGACTGCTTAAAGTATAAAGTAGAAAGCGATGTATTCCATAAAAAATTAAGTAATCTGAACATTTACCATCCTAATAATATCTGTCATTTATTAGCTCTAAATAAAAAACATATCTATGACGTCATACTCCAATTCCTCAAAGACATTAAAATCGACATTTAGAATAGGCTAGATATCCATTCCTTTGTTTTTTTTCCTATTGTTATATATTCCTTTCCTTCCGTGGTCGCACTATTTGTGTTAGTCTCTATATAATGCCTTGATAGACCCCTGGGCGAGAAGAGAGTGTCCCTGTTAATTAATCCCAAAGTCCAGTCATGACACGTGACATAGGTTAGATGTAGGGTTTTTATTAGGTAATAGTGAATAGTCGTCGTAATAAATTAGTAGTTATAGAAATATTAAATATTTAATTTGTATCTGGCTGCATCGACTCATGTCATAATGCAAAAAAAAAAAAAATATATCATGCTTGGGGCGAGAAGGAATCGTTTCGCGGATAAAGTAATTTTATTTTGTTTTTCTTGGTAAAATTTTTTAACTTTCTATGTTAGTTAAAATAACTAAACCGAGAGGTAAAGGGTAAAATTGTATAAAAATCAATAAAGGTGTTAAACTTCCCCCGAAAATTAAATCGATGTTTTCCTTTCTCCAAATCACGTCTACTTCAAGTTCACAGTGATTCTAGCTGGATAATTTTGAAATTGTATAATAAATATACCATGAATTATGGGATATTCTTCGTTGCACTTTCTTTCTTTACATGTTTCATTTAGAATAATAATGGCCATCAAATGCCTGTGTAGTACGTTAGAGAAGCGATTTCTCTTAGTCGTTATTTTTTTATATTTCAATAATTACCGATATATAATTTATCAATGTTTGTAGTACGTTTTAGATTAGGTAGTCTTATAATTATTCGAAGTCCACATACAAAATACTCTATGAAAGAACACAAAGAAGTGCCATTATGATTGATTTCTATATCCAACTCGTTTTCTATTAGGAATATGTGGTTTATGCACGCAGTTTTGAAAGTATCTATCATTAATTTCTTTACGCTCACTTAGCTTAGTAAATGAGATAATAGTCATTTTCTAATATGCATTTAATTGTTGAAAGTGTTTTGTCACTATTTACTAGGAAGAAGAAAATATTGACACTGACTGTTTCAATTTTCAAGGAAAAATCAATTTAAGATAATACCAAGCGTCTATTAACAAACATAATTAATTAGCTAATTATATGTGCAGAAAATTAGCTAGAAAATGTAGAAATTTCTACATTTTATTGTATACTGTAACGAAAGTAAAACTTATTTTAAATGATTATTAACACAATTGTAATTAAAATCTGTTAATTAATTCGTCACATTGCACGTATAGTGGTCAACACAACTTTTATTTAAAATGTTTGAATGGAAAGGAAACCTTATTTCCCTTTATATTTCACAACCGTGTCTAAAAAGCGCCAAAATATAAAACATACAGTGAGTCTAGTCAACTATCCACATATCAAATGAGATCAAATCATTTATTGACTAATTATATTAAGATCCACTATAAAGCAACAAATTAATTTTGCTTACAGAGATTGTTTTGAATACTGAAACTGAAATCGCGCGCGATCCCGCTAAATTTTGGTCTTTTGTTCAATGCAAAAGAGGTAAATCTAGAATTCCTGGAACTGTCACTTATGACATCTTGCAAGTAATTAAAAAGCTAAAGAACAAAATGGCCGCTGGCGTTCCCAGCTTTGTGGTTAGGGACTGTGCTGCTGTGTTTGTAACTCCACTGTATACCATTTATAACATGATCCTTACTGCGTCCAAGTTTTCTGATATCTGGAAAATTACTAAAATATGTCCCATACTTAAAACTGGTGATCCATCTTCCATAATTAATTACAGAGCTATCGCCATTTTGTGCAATTTCGCCAAAGTTATGGAAATAATTTTGTATATCAATATTTACAGTGCAGTAAAACCATTCATATCGCATGTTCAGCGTGGCTTCATGACGCAAAGATCAACAGTAGCTAATATTGCCTGTATTACCTAGTTCATACCAGAAAACTTGAACGCGGGGGAACAAGTAGATGTTATATATACAGATATCCAAAAAGCATTTAGATAGATCACTATTTATTATTATTCAAGCTAAAAGCTTTCGGATTCTCAGATACCTTGATCTTGCTTTTTACATCCTATTTGTTTTCTAGGGAACAATTCGTAGAATATGGTGGTCATAGGTCTCGAAATTACTTAGCTACGTCAGGTGTTCCATAGGGCTTAAACCTGGGACCTTTGATGTTTTTAATTTTTATAAATAATATAACGTCAACAATAAATTGCCACTAGCTACTTTTTGCAGAAGATCTCAAAATCTGTACAAGTGTAAACAATTATAACGACTGTGCTTTATAATCTGAAATCAATAACGTTTCTGTTGTGTGGTGTTCCAACAATTTCCTTAAGGTAAATATTGCTAAATGCAAGATAATGGCATTTACTCGTAGGAAAAATTCCATAAAATTTGATTATCATATTAACAATTTTCCCCTCGGTGTTATATTTGACTGTCAGCTAAGTTTCTTTAACCATATTAATCAAATGAACAAATTAGCTTCTAAGTTGGAACTGTTTCTCAAATGTTGAAAGATTAAAATTATTATATTTTACATATATTCGATCGAAATTGGAATATGCGGCACTTATATGGTTTCCTATATACCAAAACTCCATTTTATTAATTGAATCTATGCAAAGGAAATTTCTTAAGTTTGTGATTTTTAAATTAAATGGTTTTATCCTCCGCGAGGCACTGACAATGCACTTTTATTAGATATGTTTCACATAATTTCACTAAGCAAAAGAAGGAATTGCATTGCTCTTTCTTTTCTGTACAACATTGCAAATAATATTATTGACTGTCCATCCCCTGTTAATAAACTTTATTTTTTGGTTTCCCGCATGAAACTGAACGTGAAAATTACTGTTTTTATTTTCCTTTTGGTCGAACTAACCTCATGCGCAAATCACCAATTTTTAATGCCTCTAATATATTTGATTCTGTATCTGGCGTCTGTGACATTAATCATGATAGTTTAGATAGGATTATATACTTATATCTTACAAGAAATTCATAAAAATGGATCATATAATAATAATATAACAATATATTCCACCATGCTGTTTTTTCTTCTTTTTTCTTTACACGTATTTATTTTATTTTCATATTTGTATTGTAGTTTTGTAATTCACATTATTGTTTCTTCTTTAATTGATGTATACTATGTTTTTCTGTTATTGGGTATTTATACCTGTTGGAAATAAATATTAATTTATTTATTTATTTATTTAAGATATTAGGTAGTAGCAAAAGCTAATTTTAATTGTAGATTTGTTCGTATTAAATCAAGCAATCATTTGACATTTTTTTGTAATAATAAAGATTAAAAATGTTTCAATCTTGTACACTTAATCCAGGGATATAATATATATTCCGTTGGTACATACAGCAAGCAAATTGTCCTATGTAATCACGGAATTCATACAAAATTTTAAATTGCATTTTATAATTTTCCATTTAAAATTAAATATATATAGTTTTAATGTAAGAATTACAATTTTATATTCTCAAGAATTAATTATACAGTATAAGACCAGTCAGTGAAAATATTGGTTATAATGCTATAATAAATCTTTAAAAAACTTACCCGGAAGGAGTCGTCGACTCAATTTCATCAAACCATACTACTTATTGGTTAACTTATGTTATATATCTCTCAATATATTTAATATATTATGTGTTGTTATCTTAAAAGAAAAAGGAAAAAAGTCTATATTGAGAATTATAGACCCATTTCATTGCATAGGTCTATTTCTAATATTCTTAAGACAATTGTGTTTCACGAATAATTATTTCTTTACAACATTTAATATATTAACTAATGTGCAGCATGGATTAAGAACGAAAGCAAAAGTACGACTATAGTAACACAATTTATCAATCAACTGTGCAAGTCTGATAACAAAAAAATTTCATTTCTTCTCTTCGTCTTTTTATGGACTTAAGAAATGCATTTGACCCAGTCAACCACGCCTTGCTTAAGGAGAAATTAAATGTTTATGAACATCGAGGAAGAATAAATGATTACCTAACATTCCACTTACATGCCACAGTATTTCAGGCTGAAATGGCCGCTATACAGTGGTGTGCAAAGGAAATAATGAGGCAAGGAACTGTCAACCAGTCAATTGTCATTTTTTCCGACAGGCAAGCACCGCTAAAAGTAATCGATTCCATGCAGGTCGATTCAAGACTAGTATGGGATTGTTTAACGCTCTTATGGACCTAGGAAGTCAGAATAAAGTGACCGTGGCATGGGTACCAGGACATGAGGGACACGGGAAGTGAAAAGGCTGATGAACTGGCTCGTGAAGGGGCGTTTAATGCCTCGGTAGGTCCCGAACCCTTGTGTGGTGTGGCTAAGCCATGCAAACGATCATCAATTAATAAATGGGTACAGGACAAATCACTAGAATGGTGAAAGAGTTTCCTGCGACGGAGACAGGCTAAAAAGTTCATTAAAGAACGATCGGCCAAATTCACGGAAGATCTACTATGCCAAAATAGAAAGGCCATTAAGACAATAGTGGGTCTTCTAACTGGACATTGTAGGCTCAATGGGCATATGAGTCTAATGGGACTGGCAAATTGCAACATGCAGATTCTGTCAAGAGGAAGAGGAAACCTCAGTACATGTGCTGTGCCGTAGCGAAGGCCTAGCTAGACTGAGATTTCAACTACTTGGTGAGAAAAAACCAAGAGCAAATAGCTATACCAAGGAGCCCCTATCAAGGCTATGGAGTCTGGTATAATGGATAAAGCTGGATAGGGAACTCTAAATGAATTAGATTAGGAATGCCACAATAGATCCAAAGGTGGCCAAGGCAAAGCGGCCAGCCCCTTTTCAATCTAATCTAATATAACAATCCATTTATGTGTATAATAGAAAACAAATTGGAGATATTAATGTTACCTATTCTGACGAGTCACTTGTTTACCGTTGGTGTCCCCCATAGTTCCATTTTAGACCCTCTCTTATTTTTGGTTTTTGCTAATTATTTCCTCGAAATACCCAACTCTGTAAGTGACTTTAGTGCACTTGAATATTGTAATACTTAGTTGTATGAGGACTTAATCCTAGTAGATGCTGTTTTTAAATTGTAAATAATGATTAATAAATCAAAGAACGATATGAACAAGTTGCATCTTAATACATCTAAGACAGTTTTTTTGTAGATGTTACGACTAGGAACAGCCATTATTACATTAACAACAGTCAATTATTAAAAACAGAGAGATAATCGATCGTTCGGGCCAAGAACACGAAATTTCTTGGACATTATATTAGTCGCAGAGCCCTCCCTAGCTGTACGTAGCCGCCCCCCCCCCCCGATCCTTGGGGAAAATGTTTTTCATAAAGACTAAAGCCTAAGGAATAATTTAAGATATGTCCTAAACAAACTGGCCGTACTTTTAAAATGGCTGGGCCATATGTTAAAAAAAATTGTTGCCAATGTTGTTTTTGTCATTTAACACAAAAACTAAAAAAGATGGACAAAAACTTTTTCCACAAAAATAACGTGCATAAAATTTTCTACAATTTTGTTCCTATACAATATTTTGATAGGAGTTACCATTTTCCAGATAAATGAGTCCAAAATTAAGAAAATATGGAAATTCATATATCGGTAAACCACTTAGAAGAAATGACTGAAAATTTTTAGCTCAGATAGCAGTCCTATTACATTCGTACATTTCTATTCACGTGTACTGAATCACAACAGAATTACACTGAAAAGATCCCTTAGGGATCTTTTCACTTATATCATCCAGTTTGACAGTTCAATAATTTAAAATGTATTTTTTGACAATGTCGATTTGGAATTGCAAATAATGATTTAATGAATATAATAATAGAGGAAAACACACCAAATAATACATAATACATAAGCTACATTTAATTTTACAAATTGCTCTTTTAATAATTGTGTTTTTAATAAATAGTTTTGAACAAATAAATAAAATAAATTGCAAAAAATTTTCTATGCTCGGGCGTTGATAAATAGCTCATAATTCTATCACAACTTCCTCAAGCACGTCGCTTTTAAGCACGTTGCTTTTAAGCACGTTTAAGCACGTTACTTGGTAATACCGTGCGTGTAGCCGCGCGCTAGGCATAGGAAGTAAGAATTACAACATCGCGTGTGCCAGCTGGCTGAAATGAAATAACTGAGAGTTGAGATGCTCCGTCCGGCGGACGAATTTACGGCTGTGTTGTCAAATCTTTCGCGCTACGTGAATGTACATGCCTAATGGGAAATTACACGCACGGTATTACCAAGCAAGTGCTTTCGGAAACTGTGATAAAATTATTTCGTATTATTAACGTCCTTGGGATATTATAGCTGACAATTATTGTAAGGCGTACAATATAACGTTATATTACTAATGTAACAAAAAAAAATAAACTGAAAAAAATTAATAATCATAATAATAATATTATAATTTGCAGACATTTATCTCGAAAATGGTATCTGGAAAATGGTCACTCCTATCCAAATATTGCATAGGAACAAAATGGTAGAAAATTTTATGCACTTTGTTTTTCATGCAGAAAGTTTTTCTTCATCTTTTTTAGTTTTTGTGTTAAATGACAAATACAATATTTGTATTTTTTCTTTAAACGGACGCCATTTTGAAAGTACAGCCAGGTTTCTTTTTTGGCGACATGTCTTAAATTGTTCCTTAGGCTTTAATGTTTAGTAAGAAAAACATTGTCCCCAAGGAACGGGGGGTGCACGGACAGTTAGGGTGGCTTCCCGTAGCATTACGTTTTATATTGAATTTTATATTTTATTTTAAGAGCTGAATAATTTATCTGGAAAATGGTAACTCATATCCAAATATTGTATAGAAACAAAATTGTACGCACTTTGTTTTTTGTGCAGAAAGTTTTGGTCCATCTCCAATTTTTTTTTTGGAATGACATGTCTAAAATTGTTCCTTAGGCTTTAATTTTTATGAAAAACATTGTCCCCAAGTATCGGGGGGGGGAAGGGGGTGCACGGATACTCAGGGTGGGCTCCCGTAGTATATACAGGGTGTCCCATAAGTAATGGTCCATAGAGCATTGACAGATTCCTTACGTAAAAATATTACGGTTTAACCAAACTTACCTTAGTCCAAAAGTTGATATTAACAAAGATACATTTTCGTTTTGTTTTTTTTTAAATAATTTCTTTAAAAATTGAAATATTTTAACAAAATTTGGTGATTGAGGATTTTTTGAGGCGAGATATGTTCATACTGTTGCTGTTATTTGTAGATGGCGCCACCTACGGTAGCTTGCATGTCGTTTATATATCAATATTTTTGACGAATTTATTTTTATTTTTTTTAATTAAAAGTTCCTATTTTCCTGTCTTTTTTACGTAAAAAAAGGTGTACCTTCTAAATGTCGCTAGGAGTAACCGTTTTCGAGATATTTGGTTTTAAAATATTCAATGTAACCAATTTAAATAAATAAAAATATCATGTTATTGTTTGATTTGCAGAATAATTGATAGTGAAGCGAACAGTATGAAATTAAATTCTCTTTTTTCAAATTTTTTAAATTTACTTCATTCCAACACTGGTAAAAAAAGTACGAAGAACAATGACGTTCAAATAAATAAACTTAACATTTGAGAAACAGTTTTTATTTAAACATAAATTTCATTTAAAAAATAAATAAATAATAAAGAAAAAGAAATCTGTGTTCGGTAACAAATCGAAGTGACTTCCGTTCACTTCAATACATTTGACGATGCGTTTATTAAATGACCGCCTTATTTTAAATAATAAGTGTCTTTTATTTAAGTGATAATGGTTAGCAACTGTTCTGATAGACCATCCCTCTTCAATTTTAGAGAGAATTAGAATTTTTTCATGTTCAGTTAATTTCGGCATTTCGAAAATATGACACTGACAAATAAATAAAGACTGATTTAATATGGCGAAAAACAGGTGTACGGGATTTTATTGCACAGAAGTGTACGTAAGGAATCTGCCATTGCTCTATGTACCATTACTGATGGGAGACCCTGTAGATATTGCATTAAATCGGGAAAGCACTAAGATATTCTCTGAAGTAAACGCCTTTATATTTCATCTTTTTGGACTACAAAATATTACAAACAAAAATATTTTCCACTCCTACTACGCTCAATTTGTTTCATGCTTACGCTATGGTATTTTATTCTGGGGATCATCAAGCCACTTAAATATGGTATCGAAGCTACAAAAAAAGTCATACGGAATACAGGAGATATATCATTTCGAACATAGTGCAGGGTATATTTTGAAATATTATGATTACTAATATTACCTAGTAAAGTAATACAGCTAACTTTTACCATGTGTCCATTGGTATAAAATATAAGTCTTTAAGTAAACCAGTTGTGCAGTTTGGTTAGAAAGCTGAAGTAAGTAAGTTTACCATCAATTCATATGAGAGACACAGTGAAAGCCTTCGCAGAAACTATAATGGATAAGAGATGCGTTTTGACCATATTTAAGGGCATCGACTATATCACAGAACTACTCTATGGAGAGTGAGAGTTGTAGAACATTTACTCCGCAAACCAAATTGACGGCAATTTAAAATTGAATATTTTCGTTACTAAGATATATCATACAAATTTTGTTGACACAGGTAATATTACGGAAGCTCCGATCAAAGAACTTATTTCTAGATATACAACATCTAACTCTTCACTATATACCTTGTTTGCTCCTAACATAGTCACATTATATGCCCATTAAGAAGGATAGATAAACATAACATCCCATAAGCAACAGTGGCAGGTATGTGTAGAAAGGTAAATATTATCATTAAAATGAGATCTTGCAATTCCTGCATTACCGGCTCTTTGTACAACATGATGTAGGCATGCAATATTGCAGCAAGGTAATTTTTTTTTTTTTAATCGCCTTATTTATTTTAATGTCCTGGCGGAGTTTAGCCGATGGCTATTCTACCACTCAACCAGGACGGACACACACATAGACAACATCACAACACCCATTCCCTGCGACATTGCCATCTGCCGCAACTGAGACTCGAACTCACGAGAGGAGAGCGACTAGAACGTGTTGTCTCTCATACAACCGCAGGCTAGTCCACTACTACCATCTCGACAACACATGAAAAACGCCACTACACATCCATACCCTAGCCAGGATTCGAACCCGGGACCCCGTGGTCGCAAGCCTAACACCCTAAGCACTGCGCCACCGAGCCGGTGAATGATTGATATATTTCAAATTTAATTAACCTAAACTTTGAAATATATCTAAACATTCATAAAAATTACATTTCTCTATTCTTTCTGAAAGTTTGCACATAATAAGAGGGTAAATATTTTACATATTTACATGGCTAAATTGTTAATATTTTTTTTTGAATGTTGGTCATTATAATTTATTAAGTTTCTGCACTATTGAATGGCATATACATATACAAATTAGACAAGCCTTAAATTCAATGTCAAAATTGTCTGGGAAGGAGTTACAGTTGGTTGCAAAATTGTATAGGACACATTTTTAGTTGTGTAAACCTACCTACTATTTCATATATTTCTTTGGTGTGGGACAAAATTCTATCAAAGTAATAACTAAAATATATAAACTCAATACTAAAACTATAAACTATATATAAAGCTCAATGTACTTTTGTCTGTCTGTCTGTCAATGTACTTTGATCCTGAAAAACATTATTAAAGCAGCTTCTTCTTGCTCATTTGATATTTGACGCCTTCCAGTCCCTATTTTTTTTTCAGTAGTTCGATCTTGTTCCCACCTTCTTTTTATTTTTAAAATTGTATTTTTATTTACATTTAGATGAATAGCTGCAGCTCGTATTGTCCATCCATTCTCCAGTAACCCAATAATGCGAGATCTTAATAACAAACGCAACAGGCATTTCAATATTTTAATAATGACCAGAGCCCGTATTTTGGATGACATTGACGTAAAATGCAGAGTCGGCATGGGAGGGTAGTACAAAATTATAATAATTCTTATCTCTTTTTGTAGTTAACTGCTCATCCAATTGGAAACATTGAATCAAACTGTCACATTGCAGATTAATACCACGTAATTAACAATAGATAATTAAATATGAGTCTAAATATTCGGCACGAAAAGAACGCCGTGCGCCGTTTCTCTAAGGATATCACCTGCAAATCGCTATTTTCCTGTTGATGGGAGTTAGACAACACATGCCATGTAATTAAAAACTTGCGCGATCATAACAAGGTAATATTGCACCTTTGATAGGTACTTGAGCTTTGCATCATTTAATGTTAACCCGGCGTCTTCGCAAATTCACGATTGTACCGTTTGTATTACGGTAATGGACGCGCCATTATTATACTAAACTGCCGAAATAGTCATTGGAAAGTTTCCTTTACCCATGTCTGGAAATAGTATATCAGCGGGTAATCGACGCATAGTGAAGCACTAAATTTAATTATTATTGTTTCATGTTAAATTAATAAAGAAATACCAGCATGGAAACACGCCAAACACAGCGTATGCAATGACAATATTAGAGATGCAGGTAAACGAAAATATACAGTTGGAGAAGAAAATATAAAAGCTCTGAACATATTATGATTTAAAAAACAGCTAAAAGTCAGTACATAAAGTGGATGACTCGAGATTTCTACAAAAATATTCAACTCTGGCATCCCTTCATTTTTAAACTCGGTGTGGGTTAATCGAAAATATACACACGGAGAAGAAAATCAAAAAGATGGATACATTATATATGTGGATATATTATGATTAAAATAACAACTAAAAAGTGTATACATAAAGCCGATGACTCAAGATACCCACAATAATATTCAACTTCAATAATATATTCAGCTACATTAGCGGTTGCGTTGCGATTTCATTACCTACTACTGCTGTTTTCTCAATAACAGTTTAACAGTAGTTAGAAAAAACATTTTTACTACGTCGTGTTTCTTATCTGTTGTTTTATCACCTGTTATTTTCGAACAGAAATAACAGTCTGCTAATGCTATTTACAAATAACAGTTATAAAATAACAGGTTGTTAAATAGCAACTCATCTCTAGTTTGGCTTTGGCAGTGTGCGTGTGCGTTGGGTTTCGAGCGTGTGAGCCACGCATTGTTGATAGCCCCAACACTTCTACTCATACCTTTACTGTTAGTGCTTTATAACCGATGAGTTAATGTTTATGAATGTAAAATGAATTTGACAAATTTATTTTAAATACTTTCGAGTCTATTAACATAATTATTATACTTCGGGCTTCATATCATTGAACAATATTCAGTACAACTATAACTACTAATGTTTTATATAATAATATTAAAATCCAATTTATATCTTTAAAATCTAGATATTGTCTAGGTCGACCAAAAAATAATATTTACAACTTGCAATATTTAAGAATAATTACTTTACTGTGTAATGACACCATATAATACGACTAATAATTTTTTACCTGTAGAGAAACGTAAACATCTCAATATGCGTTCGCCTGGACTTTCACTAAGGTTTATAAAATAAAAATTTTGTATTTAAAGATTTTTTGGTTTGTGTGGCAATAATACTTATTATTAGCGACCGATGTTTCTGATTGTAACTTTACAAAAGTATTAGATAGTATTGTGTAATTCAGAGTCCGTCTCTGGAATGTCATCCGAAATACGGGCTATGATAATGACAGTGACACAAATCAAAACTATTTTGATATTTAATTGACGTCTATTTTAAAAGCCAATTTACACAATATTATAAATGTTGTCTTATAGATATATGCAATCAACTGTATGTACATATTTAAAATAATAAAGACATGCTGCTTTCTGAAGGATATTAAAGGAAATATGTATTGAAAGGATATTAAAATGTAATTGCTATTCACCTTATTACAATTGTAAACTGAATCCCATCATGTTACGACTATGAAGTTTATATCTACTTACCTATGAAATGATCAATTCCCTTCTTTTCTAAACTGCTTTCTGCACTTCGCCATTTTGAACTAAATATACTAAACTGTGTAAATATGATTACTTCACCACTTTCTGATCGGAAAACACGAAAATTGTTTATTAACATTAATGGCGGATACGTCAAACTGAGATTATGATAACACAGCCACACAAAAAAAATAAAATGTCTGGACCCCAGAGAGTGACTAGGTAGACTTTATGTTTTTTGGGTTGCTGAATCCGAATCCGGGGTCCATTTGATCCCATGTCATCAGGTTTAAGGTCATTTGAATGTCAAATTGAGATATGACCGTGAAAAATTCCGTAAAAAAATTATGTTTATGTTTTTGAGGTTGCTGAATCCAAATCCGGGGTTTATTTGATCCCGTGTCATCAGGATTAAGGTCATTTGAAGGTCAAATTGAGATATGACCGTGAAAAATTCCGTAAAAAATTTATGTCTATGTTTTTGGGGTTGCTGAATCCGAATCCGAGGTTTATTTGATCCCATGTCATCAGGTTTAAGGTCATTTGAAGGTCAAATTGAGATATGACCGTGAAAAATTCCGTAAAAAAATTATGTTTTTGAGGTTGTTGAATCCGAATCCGGGGTTTATTTGATCCCATCATGCCAGAATCAAGGTCAAATGAAGGTCAAACACATGAAATTCAATAATACAATCTTTTTTGACCCCGGATTCTGAAAAAGCAGAAAATTTTACATCCAAATACATCCTGAACGGTTTATGGAACCGATTTCTTAGGTCATTTGTTGGTTATCAAGCGGTCAAATGCTTATTTTCCATTTCTTAGCTGATATATCGATTGTAAATCGAAAACTTGCGTCTATGACTAGTGACCTTTAAGTTTTTGTGGTCGCTTATCACGATCCCGGTATCCATTTGATACCATGATGAATAAACTGAGGTCAAACGCTATAATTCGAATGATATAAGTTTTTGGACCCTGAAAGATCATCTGCGGGTCAAATACAGTTTTCTTTTGAATCTTTCTACTGAATTGTGAAACCGTAAGCATTAGCGTTACCCGATGTACACCACGAGGAGGTTGCGTGAACGGATTTTGTACATCATAACGGGCTTACTCCATTGCCCGCCGTCACCGCGAGGAGGTGCCCTGGATGCAGACACAAGTGCTATGCTGATTTGGGTGTAAAGGTTGTTCCATGCAAAGAAATTTCATGATAAGTTGCAGAGCGAGAAAATGAGTTCCATAATTACAGTGGCATGGTTTGGAGTTATGAAGCTCAACAACTTTAATTATAAAGAACAGAATTTTTGCTATGAGAGACTAAGTAATAAAATTAGGGGGTTACTCGGTTATGGGATTATTGAGTAAACGGATTCATCAGCTTTCATCGTCTGTAATCCCCATTTTATAGCTACGGGATCAGGTTTTTAGAGCTATTAGGTTATTGGGTTATTGAATTTTGAGGCTATTGAATTCAGCAGATTTGGATTTAGGTCTTTGGACTTAAAAATGTAGTTTAAAACATCTCAAAATAGTTTAATACCTCCATATGAAACCCAATGTTCGGTTTGACTCAGATCAAGACGTATTTGGACGTAAGATTTTTGTTCTTTGAGAATACGGGGTTAAAAAATTTAAATCATTCGAATTATGGCGTTTGACTTTCGATTGACCTTGGTTTCTACGTCATGGTATCAAATGGATACCGGGATCGTGACAAGCGACCACAAAAACTTGAAGGTCACTAGTCATACACGCAAGTTTTCGATTTACAATCGATATATCAGCTAAGAAATGGAAAATAAGCATTTGACCGCTTGATAACCAACAAATGACCTAAGAAATCGGTTCCATGAACCGTTCAGGATGTATTTGGACGTAAACTTTTCTGCTTTTTCAGAATCCGGGGTCAAAAAATATTGTATTATTGAATTTCATGTGTTTGACCTTCATTTGACCTTGATTCTGACATGATAGCATCAAATAAACCTCGGAGTCAGATTCAGCAACCTCAAAAACATAAACATACATTTTTTACGGTCATATCTCAATTTGACCTTCAAATGACCTTAAACCTGATGACATGGGATCAAAGGGACTCCAGATTCAGATTCAGCAACCTCAAAAACATAAACAAAAATTTTTACGGAATTTTTCACGGTCATATTTCAATTTGACCTTCAAATGACCTTAAACCTGATGACATGGGATCAAATGGACCCCGGGTTCGGATTCAGCGACCCGAAAAACATAAAGTCTACCTAGTCAGTCTCTGGGATCAAGACACTTTATTTTTTTGTGTGGCTGTGTAATCAAACTGAACCGATCGTGTCCGAAACGGGCGCGAATAGAACGACTAGCGAATCAGGAACTTATGGGATGTTTGCATCTGAAGTGCCTTAGACTGTGACTATCTCAGCAACAAAAAAACCAATACGCATTATGTATCCAGATATAAGTTCTTTAGTTCTCTAATCGGAGTACGAAAGTAATTCGTTGAACTATAAAAAAGAAATTCGTTGTAAACACCTGCCTAGTACGATCGAAAATAAATATGTAATTTAATTAATAAATAAGCAGCCATCATAAAAAATACTGAGAGTATATGGTCAATGGAGAAACGACTGAGCTATTTTCTGTTTTATCACAATTAATGCCCTTTTTAACACAACCTGCTGTTCAACTTTTCTTTTATTGTTTTCACCAAATTCACGGTGGTCTTGGCATGACAAGGTTTCAATTAACTTAGCTTGCTTTTTGAGTCTATGATACTCATAAGCATTTTGTATGAGTATACTTCATAAATAAAAATCATAAGATATCAAATCGGGTGAGAAGTGCCGACTCAATGAAAAGAATATTCCTGACGATTTATCTCATAAAATTACGAACGATATTAGCATTAAATATAACTTCAAGACGTTTGAGATATAACTATTACAAAAAAGAGATTGACGAAAGGAAAATTCACAACTTAATTTAGTATAATGGAAATTGGTAAGGCAAAGATTCAAGCACAGCCTCTTAATAAGAAAGCTGGTATACCATCAGGTCCAGTTGTAAATTTAGTTTTGATTCTTCTTAGTGCTTTTAGAATGTCTTCTACGATGATGGTTGCAACACTAATTTGATGACCATGCGATTGATAGTAGGTATTGGGCAAATGCATTGAGGATACTGTGAAGATCGTTGAAAGAAAGATTGTCTTAACTCGTTAAGTTCGGTATATTATAAGACTGGCTGGAATTTCCAAAGCATTTCCAAATAGGCCCGTTCAGCATTTTTTTTACTTTATAAATCGAAAGTAGAACACTTTTTAAGGCAATTTCCAAAGTTGGACCGCGCGAAAACGGGGCGGAGCTTCGCGTGACGTTACTTTGTAGATGCTGCACTCAAAGAAATAGTATGGGTAAATTCAACAAAAAAAAATGGTTAACTAACAATATCGTTAATTTTGTTGAACTAAACTATATTGATGGTATTTTTAAACAAGAGGTGATTGTTATTTTAATTAATAAAAAGTTGTCGTACAACAAAACAAACATTACCTTGAAAAATAGATGAATAAGACTATTATTTTTGTCGTCTGACTATTATTTTGTTGAATTCTGTCAAATTAAACTAGATAATAGTATATTTTATTTTTAACTATTATCGAATTGTAATTCTAACCCAGTATTAGTTCGCTGTATTATTGTACTTGGTAGACAAACCAATATTATTGTCGTCTTCTAGAAGTTCTAAAAGAATTACCATAAAATTTGCTTGCTTACCACGTAGTCTATTACAGAAATTATTTCCAGATGACGCCACATACAAATCACTGACAATAATCAATCATGCATTATCTTATACTCTTATGAATTTATAGAAAATTAATAACATGATTGCAATGTTCAAATTCTCTCAGGGATCATCGATATATTTGGATGGATCTTATAAACGATCTCTAATCTTTGGTTTGAGTGGTCTGATGTCTCAATACTGAGATTTTGGCTAACCAAAAAAAAACTTCATCATACAATAAAGTGTAGATCAACCTAAAAATTAGTTGGTGAACAAAAAACAAAGTCGTTGTACTATTTAATTGTAGACCAAATTGAAAATGGTTAGTGAACATAAAAAAATGTCATTGTACTATTTAATTTGTTACAAGAAGATATGATTATTAAACTACTATTTGTTTACGAAAACAAATAAAGTTGTATGACTATTCTTTTCTGATTGATTTAACTATGAAACTAGATAGGTGCGATTTCATATGCTCTTTTTGGTTGAATTTACCTATCATTTTCTTTGCGTGTGATCATTCGACAGTCGAGATTTAATAATTAAAAACATTGGAGGTAAAATAAAATACAATTTTAAGAAGAAAAGGTTCTATGCAACTTCTCATAAAAATAAGTTATAACGACTTGAAAATTGGGATTTTAGCTTAAAAAAAGATATTGCAAAACAATATTAGTCAAATAACTGGAAAAGATTTACCTTGAGCGAAAACAAGCTAGAGACAAATAAGAAAGCTACTAAATTGAAGATGAATATTGTTTTCTTTTTTCTAATTTCTGTAGGGTTAATGGTTTCGGAGATCTGGAAGTATAAAAGTGGCGTCCAAACGTCCATAAGACGAAGTATTTAGTTTATCTCAGAAACTATGGCACTTACGTCGAAAGTAGTAAGAACAAAAATGAAAGACTATTGATTAGGCTTTCAAATGGTTTTTTTTTTTCTATTTCTATAGTATAAAAAACAAAGAAGTTATGACAGAAACAATGTACTTTTTCAATTTTTGTTTATGCAAAATGACGTCACGAGTCGGCGAAGCGCTTTGTACTGAAACCCAATTTTTCACATTGAATATCTAAGGTTTGGATATACTTATGAAGCTGAAATTTTAACAGCTTATCTTGATGATCGAATTCTATTGAATGCCATAAAGAAAATAACGAAAAAAATTATATCGGTAACAAGCCCATTGCTGCTAATAACAAAACTAAGTTAAAAAATATGTTGACAAGTTTTACAGCTTTTACAAAAAAAATTGCATGATTAACTCGCTATCATTTAATATCACATTTGCCGTCATTGCAAACTGCAGATGGTAAAATCTTTTTTATTTTGCAACTATTACCGCCGTTTACCCACGATTTATTTGCAATATTTGCACTGCAATTATTTTCAGATTATTAGAACAATATTTGTTGAGAAATTACAATCATGCATGAAGTCAAAGTTGAAAGCAAATAACTCTTGTGAAATATAGGTGGAGCTGCATTCTGGGCCTTCATCATGTGAACAGCCGCGCCAATATTCTTGGCTAAAGATGTCGGTCTCGGATGTCTGGGGCCGGGCAGGACTATTGCCCTTTACCCCAGTACATCGCTGTAGACCGGGGACCAGCCTCGTGCAGGGCGGGCGAACTTACTTTACGTCGGCCCCACTCACAAATGTGAGCGGTGCAGACGATTTCGGCCCACCTCCCTGGGTCCTGGCTCGTTGGACCTTGCTGGCTAAGGCCTCTTCTGGCGTTCTTCTGTCTTCGTTTTCTTTTCTTCGCCAGCTTGTTTCCCCCCGGGGGGTAGTCATCTGTCTGTTAGGTGTGTTGGAAGTTTTGGCAGGAGAGACTGCCGGTACACAGGATGCCAAATGACATCCTGTCATCCGGATCGTCGGTAAGGTAAGGATGAGCTGTGTAGCTCGAGGAAGGGCAGACCTAAATGCTATTGGTAGCATTTTTGGTCTGCCCGGAGCCAGGGGGACTACAGGTACTGGACGGTGTGTTGTCCGGTACCCGCAGGGTCGTGGGTAGGGTGTTGGGTGTCGTCATGTCTCTTCGGGTTTCTTCATCATCGGAGGGGTGGTCTGGGTGGCGTCACTGGGGCGTGAGGTGGGGCAGGCTTGCAAACAGGGCCCCCATCATGGTACACATCTGCTGCATTTGGGCCATGACAGCAGCGAGTTGGCCGGCCTCTGGGGACGTCTGTGGTGGTTGGGCAGGGTTGGTGGGCTTCCCTGCGGGTCCCTGGGCTGCTCTGGCATAGCTAAGCCCGGGGGTCATCCTTCTGGTGGCTGCGTCGGGAGCTGTTTGCTTCCGGGGGGCAGGTGTCGGGGCAGTCTTTTTGGGGCAACGGGGGCATCCTCTGTAGCTTGCGGGGTGTGCTCCCTGGCAGTTTGCACACTTTGCTGGGGTGTCCTTCGGTTTTTGGCAAGTGGTGGTATGGTGGGCTTCGCCGCATTTTACGCATCTTGGAGTCGCCGTGCACCGCCCTTGTGCGTGGCCGAAGGTCTGGCATCTGTGGCATTGGGATATAATTTTCTTGGGTCTCTGCATCTCCGTTTTAACTACCAGGTAGCAGCAGCGAGTCACTTTCAAGATGTCTGTTTGGTTTTGCGGGACCTGGACAAGCATCATGGGGATGTCCTTTTTCGTCCTCCTGGATGACATCCTTTGGACGGTGGCTGGTGTGTATCCCTGGATTTCTAGGTCTGCCTTGACCTCGTCGCTGGTGACCCCACTGGGGATCCCTCGAATTACCACCCTAAGTAACCTCTCTTCCGGTAGGGCATAGGTGTGGTATTCTTTCTGCTCGGTCTTGAATAGTCTGGTCATGTTACGGTGGTCATCCGGTGTTGTGGGTTCTATTGCTATACCATCTCTGACAGCTTTGGCGTTTTTGAATTTTATTCTGGCGTCTTGCAGTTTTTTGGTTACCACTGTCCATGACTCTTGGCTTCGTAGGACAACTGGGGGCATCCGGGGGGGTTTGGGGGTCTCTGAGTCTGTGTCCATTTGATTTGTCTTGTCCTGGCTTGTGGTAGGTCCGTCTGGGGGTGACTGCTGCTTGAGTGTCTTTGTGGGGGGGATTGTTTCCCCCTTGTCCTGCTTGTTTTTCCTTTTCGTGGCTTCTTTCTGTCGGTGTTCCGGGGGGGTTTCCGGGGGATTCTCGCTGCCAGTTGTTGGTTTTTTAAGTGCCATCATGATTTCCATTAGTTCTGTGTGTTGTTTCTTGTTTTGTTCTGTTATGGACCTGATTGAGTCTCCTAACTGTGATATTTCCTCCCGCAGTTTTCGGTTCTCGTCTTCTAATAATTCGCATCGTGCCCTTGATGACATCCTCCCTGATGAGGATGCTCTAGATGAGGCCCTGGAGGGCGCTGTCCTAGTGTCTGCTAAGGCTATCTCCATCTCTATGTCTGCCTCTGACATTTCGTATTTTGCCATGTCGTCACTCACGTTCTTTTACCTAAAAGAGAAATAAGGATAGGAAATGGGAAAGGTTAATACACAGTGTCCCCAGGCGGGGGACTTTATTTATCTTTTTATACCAGCGTCTTGATAAAGACGACTGATATTTCTCCACTTGCACTCGCTGTGGGGCTTCCACTTCGCTAGTTCGCTTCGCACTGTCTTCAACTGCACACTGGAGGTCTGCACTCGTTGACTGCCCGTGAACAGCCGTAGGCATATATTCAATAGTTGCTGATATTTTTTAGGTTTTAAACAAAACGATATTTAACGCTATAAATATTGCACTAAAAAGACGTCCTGATAAAATTCCCTGTAAGATTTTAATGTATAGGGCAAGGGAGTATTAAGAAATATTCCCCAATTTCGCATTTTAATACATAGATAAATGCACTAATATTTTTATAGTAATACATTCAAACATTATTACAATTAGTTATTCTTGTTGAAAACCTGGCCGTTACGGATTAAAATTGAACGATTTCTTCATGAATTAAATAAATAAAATATAGATACTTAAAATAAAACTTCGTAAATGCCTTACAGTGTTTTATAAAATGAATGTAACAGATATTTACTGTAAATAAGTAGAAACCATATTTGTTTTATTCGTTTTATGCACAAAGCTAGCATAGGAAGATTCTTCTTAATCGGTACTATTACTATTTAAATTTATTTTAAAATTGTCCTTGTGAAAACGACACAATAATTACTATGAGCATAGTAATTATTCTCGATTTTAATAACATGCTGAATTATGTTTTGCCACTCCTCAGCCATAATATGGTGTATTCATTTGAAGAGTTTAACTGCTTTAACACTAAACTTAAGTAAGGTGTCGTTTCGTCCTCCTTTTTAGTTGACACCAAATGAGCTCTATTGGGTTAAACATGCAATAATAGGGAACTAATCTTGAAAATATCAAGTCCAAATTGGCTATATGGTCACGTATTTTTTTCAAAATCCTTTACTATTAAAACTTCTTATAAATCTTTTTGTCTACTACTGTTCTTTAATATACTTATAAGAATATTTGATTGATTAATTGATATACCAGCGTGCGATAAGCATCGCTGCCAATCCCAGGGTTATACATCTGGGTCTGCTACGTCCACGCTGAGTTGGACTAAGATCATGCTTGTTGCCAGCAGTGAGAGTCATATGGCGCATGGCAAAGGAATATGGGATGGGAGGTGTAGGTATTTGTGAGATGCATTGCCGCATTGTATCGTGAGGGAGCGTTTAAGCTCCCTTTTGAGTTTTTGGTTCCGGGTATCTGCCTCTTCTAAATTTTCCTGTGAAATATGTGTTGTGTCTTGATATGGAGTGTTTATTACTGTTTATGCTCCTCTTTTTGTGTTTCTGCTTCTTCGAATCTTCTTTTTCTGAGTCTTCTGATTCCTCGATTTCCGATGCTGGGTTGGATTTGGGTCGTGCTTGTTGTCAGCAGCGAAAGCCACATGACGCATGATTTTTTTCATTTTTCCCCTCGCTTCTCTTTCCCAGTTTGTTTATGATCCTCTCGATTGTTATTTTCCACGTGTAACATGGTCTCCTTATTTTTAGTTTGCTGCTGTTCAGTGTTAGCGTTTTCTTCAGTAGATTTTCTGCTGTCCTTTTTGCTTTAACCTTTTTGATCCTTTCTCTTATCTCTCTGCTGACCAGAATATGATCTATTGGTGTGATTGAGCTTCCATTACCCCAGGTGTCAATGCATGTTTGACTTTTGCTCCATGTATTTCTTATTGTTAAGTCAAACATGCGTGCTAGATTTTTCAGCGCGTTTCCATTCACTGCACTATACATATACTATGATTTACTGCGTCAGAGAGAAGCACTGTGGAAAGTTTTGGTTTGTGTACCTAATTAAACACCTAATTAAACACCTAATTAAACAACTAATATCAAGCTAAAAATATTCCGAGGTATAAATTATTTTACAAACACATTCACTTATACAAACTTAAATATAACTTCTATACGTTGTCACTTTGTATTTAACTTTTACACGGTATTATGAGTATCCATTGGTGACAGAACACTATGTCATCTCCCTGCCAGAGCTGGGCAAAGTACTACTTCAAGTATCAAGTACTTGAAGTAGTTTTATGTGCAAAGTATATTGTGAAACTACTTCAAGTAAAGTAGTTTAAATGAGTACTTTGCCCAGCTCTGCTCCCTGCCTGCCAGGATATGATATATTTATTGAGTTGAGTTTCAGCTGCTCTAGGTATAAACATTGCTCTTTTCTGTGTGTATTTTCTTGGAAACCATTTTCCCGAGAGAAACCTGTATCACACATACCTACATTGAGGTGCCATAAGAATTCAGTCTTGACCCTACACACCGACAGTGCCCAATTGATTATTTCTGATCTAATCCAAATTAAAATCGTTTGAATATTTTTGGCAATTATGAGAACCTCACCTGAAAGATAGGTATACTTTAAGAGTAGTGCGCCACTGATCATTACGTGTTCAATTTGGATTAAATTTGTTTGAATATTTTTAGTAATTATGAAAAAACACACTTGAAGGTTCACACAGGAAATTTGTATAATCACACTTTAATAGTGTGATTTTAATTTATTGGCTAGGAACTATCAAGCATTTAAAGCTTATAGGTATAAATTTAAGTAAAGAGGTATAGTCGAGTGTAGACTTATCTTAGCCTTAGCCTGCTGTGCTGATTGATTTATTGTTTCTTGGAGGGTCTCGAGTTATTCTCCACTTTTCACTTATGCACTGAGATATTCTAATCACCCACATTATTTAAATATTAGCTATATAACTTAACTGTTGTAATGTTATTTTATATCACTTTGCGTAGAATGTTTCACTTATCACATCAGCGTAATTTCGTCCTATTGTGCCGGCTTTTAATCGGGATTTAATCAATACGTAATTATTTATTACTGTATTAATATAAACAATTAGTGTTAAATAAATTATTAATATAAAAAAGATTTGCTTTATAAACTAATACTCTTGGCGACACTATTTGTTAAACAAAATATTTATTTCATCATATTGAAATATGCGATTGCTGATTCCACTTCTGTTTTCACTATAGCTTACACTAATTTATTAAATCACTCACAAGCCGTCACACTGTTTATTTTAGTTATTTTTAGTGAGCTCAATTACCTTAGATCATACTTGTTATGTGCCACCCTGCATATTCATAAGTTTCCCTAGTTAGAAAATATGTGCTTTATATCTATTTCAATCACATTTTCTTTTTATAATTTACTTAATTCTAACGAGTAATGCGAATATATGTTACAAATCAAACATAAGATTACCTACTTTCTTTTTGCAGAATCTTGATTTGCAATCACGGTTATGTAACTATATATAAACAAAATATTGCGATTTCAATTAAATGTACCTGTCTTGGTCATCCTCGTGCATTTGAAAGTTGTTTATTAATACAGCAAACATACAAAAAATAGGGTAATCAGTCTTAAGGTTAATTTGTGGACATAATTTGTAGACATGCAAAACACTTGCAACCCATAATTGATTTGACAAGATTAACTATTTTAATGGCAACAGATTATGTGCAATAAGTTTCGTTCTAAATATGAGATAAATATAATAGTGTGTTAATTATACCTATGAGATTTCATCAAATAAATATTATAACCGGAAATTTTTTTACATTTTTTTTTATACAGAAATCCATTTCATAATACACTGAACTCAAATATCGAATAAAAAATATCTATGTGTATGTATGTGTGTACACCGTTTCTCGTAAACACGATAACTTCTTTTAGACTTAAAAATGTTGATTTAAAAGTTAGAACAAATATAAAGTAGCATAGAAAAATGTTCTCTATTGAAATTGAGCCACATCCCGCAAGGTGGCAGGGTGATCACCGGATGCGTGAAACCTGCCATTATTTATGTAAACTGTGTTTTGTTACAATTTTAGAGCAAAATATTACTAAGGTTTTTAATTAAACACACACGAATACGAATACATACAGTATATCCTCTTATACAGTATGTCCCCGGATGAGGTACCGCAATCTTGTAAACTTTTTTATTTTTGATTTGCCAAGAAAAAGGCATTACTTGATGTAGTCTTATCTATCTATGAAGAATTTAAAAATAGATTAGAAAAATATGTACTAGTAGGAGTTCTACATGTGGAATAGTGTTCAACTTAGTTGAATAAAATGTTTTTTTTTTTTAATTGTTTTGCAACTAAACTCCGTATTTAAGCCTTGTATAATTCATCTTAAGTTTGACAACCGTTTATGACTTCCTAAGGCAAGCAACATTTTTTATAAGGAATGACTTTACAAATAAGAAAGTTTACAAAAGTGTGATACCCCATCCGGCCCAAATAACAATTTTAGTTTTAATATACTCTATTTCTAAGACTACTTATAACTATAAATGGTCCGGAAGGACTCTATAAAATGGAGTTAAAACCCTTATAAGAGTACAGGGGCCCACCTAGAGAAAGACCCACATGCTTCTTTAAAAAACTACTATTAATGCTTTTAAGTTTTAATGAATCATATAAATCTTTACTCGAAGAATATTTGAAGAGTATTATAAAACTATATTTGGTTTAGGATAAGCACTATATTAAAATTTAAAAGGTACACACAAATTCATTGAGAAAACGTTTTATATTTAATGAATCAAATATAAAAGCAAATAAATCTATATTGCCACACTTACATCATCCACACAATAAATGGACCGTCAACATATGGATGGTGAATACTGAGAGAGAGTATTTACAAATAAAGTATTAGGATTTCCCACAGTGGCCTAAAATCTTAAACGAGACTAAGTTTACTGTAAAACATGGTCAGATAGTTCTTAAAAATTCGCGCGCCCTCTAAAAAACACAAATTAAAAAAATATATGGATAATTAATTTCTTTTTTTCGGTGATTTAAAACCTTCACAAAACCAAAACTTGGAACCTCCCCAATATGGCTGACACCGATACATTTCTTCGTTGCTAGAAATGGCGGCTGTAAACATAAACCCTACTAGTGAATAATTCTACTTCTAACGTGTTTTGTCTTAAAATGTCTATTAAATTACACAGCCCCACAAAAAAAAAAGTTCAAAGCAGCGAACCAGACCCATGTATCCCTATGTATTTTCGGTCGCTGAATCCGAATCCGGGGTCCAAAAAAATCGTACACCCCCAAAATCGTTAGCTAGAGCCAAAAAAACACCCCTGAAATGGGATAAAAAGAAGATTAAGCTATGAGAATAGTTATTACTTCTTAATCAATCTAATTATACAAATTAAGGTTAAACGGCAGCGTACATATAATAGATATGAAACACACCCCCAGGGAGGGGCGAAAACTAGCCCCATATATAAAAAAATCGATCCAAAACAGCAATGACTGCTGAAAAAGCTCGAAATGTCTAAGTTTTGTTAAAGTGTTAAGAAACTACATCAGGTCCGACGTAATCTTCATAAACTGCCCCTATAGGGTTGAGAACAACCACCCTTAAGTTCAAAGGACACGAGAAAAACAAGACAAAACGTGAAATCCAACAGGATTTCTGTTTTCATGGATGCTATGATTGGCTGAAATTGCTTAGTACTCTAAAATAAAACCAGAAACTTACGTACCATCAACATCCTACACTGTCAACCCTAAGAGGGTGTGAAAACTACCCCCTATGTAAGATTTAACTATAAAAATTTACAGTGACTTCTATAAAAATTCGAAACACCTGCGTTTTGTGGAAGAGAGAAGAAACTAGACTGTATTCGATGCTTGAAAACCACCCCCACGGGGTTGCGAGATACTACCTCTATATCTGTAGGATTCTGGAAGAACAGAGAGAAACTAACCGGATTTACATCTTTATGGATGCTATGATTGGCAAAAATCGTGTTGCACACCTATAAATATTATTATGTTACACCCCCAGAAAGGATGTAAACTACCGTAATTCAAGATGAAACGAAAAAGCTATACTGTGGCTTATTCGTTTCATTTCCGTAGTTTTTTTTAGAGGGGTGGCGTCTCTCAACCCCGTGGGGGTGGTTATCAAGCACAGCGTCGAACATAGTCTAGTTTCTTCTCTCTTCCACACAACGCAGGTGTTTCGAATTACCAAACCTTACATAGGGGGTAGTTTTCACACCCTCTGAAGGTTGACACTGTAGAATGTTGATGGTACGTAAGTTTCTAGTTCTATTTTAGAGTACTACGCAATTTCAGCCAATCATAGCATCCATGAAAAAAATAGAAATCCTGTTACATTTTACGTTTTTTCTTGTTTTTATCGTGTCCTTTAAACTTGAGGGTGGTCGTTCTCAACTCAATAGGGACAGTTTATGAAGATTACGTCGGACCTGATGCAGTTTCTTATCACTTTAACAAAACTTAGACATTTTGAGCTTTTTCAGCAGTCATTGTTGTTTTGGATCGATTTTTTTATATATGGGGGCTAGTTCTCGCCCCTCCCTGGTGGTGTGTTTCATATCTATTATGTACGCTGCTGTTTAACCTTAATTTGTATAATTCGATGGATTAAGATGTAACGACTATTCTCGTAGCTTAATATTCTTTTTACTACATTTCAGGGGTGTTTTTTGGCTCTAGCTTAACGATTTTTTTTGACCCCGGATTCGGATTCAGCGACCGAAAATACATAGGAATACATGGGTCTGGTTCGCTGCTTTGAACTTTTTTTTTTTTTGGGCTGTGTTATCAATTGCTCCTTAAGTATGCCGATTTGTTCCTATAGAAATATATTTTAAGTCTCATTGGTTTTAAAATATTTCTTAAAACTTCTAGGCTATTTTAAAACCTATTCTAAATCCTTTAAATAATTAACGCAACCGCTTTAGGACCTATAGAGTTTATGGCGCCTGTAAAACCTAACCACATTTGTAGAAAGTTATTGGTAGTACCATGTCGCAATGTCGGTCGGTAATGGATGTTGCCTGCCCTCTTCCAGACAACCTTGTCTTTGGATTTGGGGGGTTTTCTACTATATGTGTTGTGTTTATTCATCCACATACACACGGCATCCACAAATATATGAAATACCAACGAATATT
The DNA here is from genome assembly GCA_936432065.2 of Rutpela maculata. Lineage (NCBI taxonomy): Eukaryota > Metazoa > Arthropoda > Insecta > Coleoptera > Cerambycidae > Rutpela > Rutpela maculata. The sequence goes on from OW386293.2 coordinate 99,484,431, forward strand.
TCTTAATACAGATTTAAAACTACCTATTTTAAAACACTATAGTCTGGACAAAGAGAAATCAAATCATTTTATGGTTAAGCCTGACTTATTATAGGCCAACTGCCCATTTCATTAAAACTCTAATAAGTTGTATTTATGAAGGTTCGACTAGAAACTTGGTGATCTCAAAGCATATTAGATTTATAGGCCAGCATTAACAACTACCCCAAGATAATTTTAGAAAGCGATTATAAAACCTCAACATTCCTAAATTCTTCAATAAACTCGATCCTGCTAAGTTGGACTTAACAACTAGTTTTACTGAAGGTTTGACAAATACCTTGATGAGTTAGTCATAAACCCACAAAGACTACAAGATAATTTAGTTTTAATGTAAATTCTTGAAAGCCTTTTTAAAACTTTCTTTAAGACAAGACCATCTTTAAGTGCACTTGACATTTATTATATCTGGCATAAATCACTGGTTTATGAGGTGGTTATTATAAAGCACTGATAAAACCTAAATAAACCTAAAAGGAATTTAAATTGCTACTTTGGGGAGACACACTGTATATAATAAATTATTAATAAAGGCTCTACTGTGCTACCCTAGGTATAGCTAGAACATAAAACTCCCAATATATATATAAAATAAAATATATTTTTTTCGTATTAGTTTACTAATTATTAATCACCTATCTATTGACATATGATATATCTCTTACAAAAGAATCCCATTACATAAATTAGAAGGACACCAACATCTAGTAATAAGAAATAACAAAAATGTGTCCATTTTCTCTTAATGTGAAGTAACTTTAATTACTTTTATTGATAGAAAAAATTACACGGTATTAATTTAATACTAAATGTATCCGAGCACACCGTTTATGAGCACATCATTATATAATGCTAATTCACGGTCAACAACTGTTTATTTCCGCCAATGGTTACAGAATTATTACTATATTTTTATTTCTCCTCAAGATGAAGCACGACAACAAATTTAATTGCCTCAAAACTATTTATTAATTTCAATGATGGGATAGGCGTTTCTAATAATTTCTGATAATTGTTAATGTTATAGAATGGAACTATAAGTTAACACTACGATCTTCATTAAATAACTGTTTTCTTTTATAATTGTTGAACATTCCATATTTCTTCGTAGTTTTTATATAACAGTTACAAAATTAAGAGAAAACTCAATTTTTATTTTTTTTTACATTGAAATGCAGGGTATAATTTGTTTCATGCCATTAAAAAAAATGGTAGAAAGCCTTATTTAACATGGATCTAAAGCTCATAGTTTTGGATTAAAAAAATATATTTTTTAAATAGAATTGGTTGATAACTTCTTGTCAGATAGCACCTGTAATAATGACTAGGTCAGTAACGCGTCAAACTAAACCAAATTCAAAGTCTTTGAGATTTATATATTTTAATGGTCATTGCATCGATAAGAAATATAAGAAAGAAAACAACGCAAAAAGACACCAGATAAGTATCACCCGACCTATTTCAATACTGCCGCCGTCTGTTAGATATGGGAATGTTTTATAACCCAGTAATGAAAGGCAGGGCCATAGCAACGTCGGTCACTTGGGGGGGGGGGAGACTGTTTTGGCGGCCCCTATTCGACTTTTTTGTCTATTTCATATAAGCCGAAATTTGAAAAACAAGGGGCGGTTAGATCTAAGCTATCACACAGCCGAAGTGGAAACTAAGAATACTAAAATTTTTATTATTGGCAAAGCAGTACATGAAAATAGTTTTAAAATCTAAGCTGAATATAGGTAATCTAAAGCTAGACATTATTGATGGATTGCATTTTTGTTCAATTCAAACGCTGTACGAAACAGACAAAGAAAGCAATGTAATATAAATATATATTTATAGTCCATTCAAATTAGGAAAAAGCGGAGAAACATTTTGGACAGCAGTTTTCTGCATAGGAAGTAAGTATTCAACTTTTAGAACAAGGTTTTTGCTTATGCGCAGAAGAAGAAAGACATGCTTTTTGAGATATATGCATATGCCTATATACGTTTTATCTTATTTTTTTTTTTCATTTGGACGTATAGGTTAAACGTGTTCAGAATACGATTTCCCATAATACATTTTTCCGATTATCTCATTGACTTTTCCGGCGACTCGAAAAAAATATATATAGGTATGTTTCTTCGTGTTTTTTATTTTTAATGCAAATATCTGGAACAGTACGCGATATTAGGACTAAATGAACATAAGTAAACTTGTTCAGAATAAGCTTTCCTTCAGAAAAGGTCCTATACATTGTTCCGATTATCCCATTGCTTTTTCGGAAAAGCTTCTTAAAGAATATATAAATTTGCTTTTTCGTGTCTTTTTTTTCCATTTGGACGTATATATGTCGGAGAATACGTATTTTTAAGGCTAAATGAACATCAGTAAACTTCTTCAGAATGTGATTTCCTACAAAAAAGACTCTATACACTTTTCCGATTATACTATTGGTTTTTCAAGTATTTTCCGAGATATATACGCCCAAATGAAAAAAAAACAAAACATGAAAATGCATATATATATATGTATGTACATATATATATATATATATATATATATATATATATATATATATATATCGCAATGTATAAGTTTGAGGACAATTTGTGTATACAAGTGTAATTTCGAGGACAATTTGTGGCTTTGGGGACTGTCCCCAAACTTATAGGTATACACATCTATAACTTCGGAGACTTCGGAGACAGTCCATGTTTGAGGACATTTTCTAAAACTTTGAGGACACATAGAACGGCAGTGGTCAAAGTGGTGTTCTCACACAATCACTTCGCTTGGCTTTGACTAGCTACTCTGCTAACTGCTTTGAATCCTAGCTAGGCATTTTGCGCCTGCTCAGAAATTGATTGTGTGTACGAGTATGTGTCGTGGGTTATGTGGTGGAATTTTTAATAGCCCAAATCCTTTTCCACGTGAAATTAAACACAATAAAAATGTCTCATGTTGGTTTAAAACGCATTAATGCGCAGTGCTGCCCTGAAAATGATCAGTTCTATTTTATTATTATTTCTAGTTCTGTTACTGATCTGTACTCAGGTCTACTACATACAGTTATTTCATGGTTTCCGTTTTGATCTTTCAAATATATATTTTAATTTTGAATTAATTGAGAAAAATAAAAGATTTTTTTTTTATTATTTTTTAAGCGAAAACATTGTTTTTCATAGCCTACGTCTTGCTAATAGATTTATTTATTGTCATAATTGTAATAAAACATTAAATATCTTGTAAACTCTGTGAGATTTTAGGTAAAATTAATGCTAATACAGATCGAAAGGCCGATGGAATGGCATAATAAAACACAGGATGTTCCATTTAAAATAAGCGAGTTATTTCGATTTGAATTTGTCTAAAATTCAAAACTTACAATCAAACCATGTCAAGTCGTTATTTGCAAATCACCTCCATCAAGTATGGCCGCCAGAGATGCTACTTATGCGATTCCTGCTCAAGATTGGTAGAGAGTATGATGTGGCCTAATAACTCACGATGCCCACAAAAAAATGACATTAGCCAATGAGCAACTGGTGTGAAATGCAGGGCCTCATTCAAGATATTGTAAAAATTTGTGTAATGTTAATTAAACAAAGAACTCGTAACTGGAACGGGCTCGCAATGATCCGCGTTTGAGGTCGTGGGTAATTATCCTCGCATTTTGAGTCACTGTTCTGCATGCCAGTAATGAATATGAGTATGAGTATATTTCGGGCCAGTACGGATGGTTCTTCTAGAGTGAGATAACTGTGCCACTATTCTGCGCGTTCGAGGAACAAGGATATTCTGACCTTTCACCCCCGCACTGACTTTTTCGCCTAAAAGCTCTATATTAAGGAATCTCATACTCTACCAATTTTAATTCCTGCTATCTGATGCAGTTGCATGTATTATTAGTTAATAGTATTTATTTAAACAAATTTCTCACAATTAAAACAGCATTTTTAGTGTTCCTTAACACTTTTTCCCTCATTATACCTAATATGAGGGTCACGTGCGCCGACGTCACAGATTTTGAGACCTTAGGAAAAACAAACAGCTGTCATTGAGAAACCCGCTGATTAAACGTGTTTCTTTAAAGTGAATTTTGCAGTGTTTGTGCCATTTAAGAACTTGTTGTTGGGTTATTTAACATCTACAACTATTCTTAATACTGTTATATAAACAATTTTGTTCGTCAGGATGACGGTTAGTTCGTATTTTGCAGAATTGTCTCCTGATGTAGGTATATGGTATACGGCTGCCATCGAATTAAATCCTTATATTTTAAGAAAAAAATACTTTAGTACAAATATTGATGTATTTCCATATGTTACACATAGAGATGTTGCGAATTACTTGATTTTTGAAAGAATTACATAGACAGAAGGACGAATTCAAGGCATTGAGAAGTCTTGAAGCTGTTTGTGGTTAGGTGAAAGAAGTACTCTGCAAGAAATTTGCAGGATAAAAGCTTGTTATAACGGTAAGAATTAGTTATCAACCATTTTTTTCATATATGCTTGCCTAATTAAATGTTGTTTTATAAATAATTACTAATGCAGAAATTAATTTTCAGGATATGAACTCTTAGCATCATGAATAAAAGCCATTGACTCCTTGGACTATTGCAGATTCAGATGGTTCCTTAATGCTCACTGGGATTGTGTAGCCAGTCTAGACAAAACATGTTCACCACTTAACAGGAAATCTTTCCTTTTAGTTTTTTAGCAATGAACATTAGGGTGGGCCGAAAAAATCGATTATTTTTTTTCAACTTCTCATAGCCAAAAAAGTGTTTCTCTAGTTAATCTTATTAACCAAAGAAAATTTGGTTCACTTCCAAAAAGTCTTTGAGGGGTCGCAGAGGTTTTGAAGTTTTCTAAAATTCTTTAAAATGAAACGCCATTAGCTAAAAGAATTTTTATTCTAATTTAGTATTTACTTGTATCCAGCGTCTTTCGTACACTACGAAGACATCAAGGACATTGATAGTAATTCGTGCTGTGCGCCAACGCAATCCCCTCTAATGCCTCCGCACTATCTAATTCTAACGAATTGAGTTATTATCGAGGTTATTATGATGGTCGTAAAGATCAAACTTTGGTAAATACTAAAGAAAAAAACTTATTATAGAAAAACTATAATAGAGGAGCACGTTACACTTATTTCAGAGCCAGGATCTATTTATTTTGGCCATGTGTTTCCAGAAACTGGTTCAGCACTTAATATTTCTTAGGCAATTTTAAAATTTCTGCAAGACAATAATATAAGATCGGACAGTATTTTGGCAAATGGATGTGATGGAACAGCAGTTAACACTGGTTTAGAAGATGGCGTAATTAGCATTATTGAAACTTCCCAGAATAGGCCATTGCAATGGTTAGTGTGTCAGTTTCATGCAAACGAGTTGCCATTAAGCCATTTGTTACAGAATTTGGACGGCCATACAAGTGGACCGCGATGTTTCTCTGAACCTATTGGCAAAATGTTGTCAGAATGTGAAAAACGACCAGTGAAATATCAGAAAATAGATGCCCAAACCCTCAGTGTATAGAAGCAATATCCGATATCAGTACAGACCAATGCTATTTATTTGAAATCTGTAAAGCATTATTCAGAAAGTTTTGCCTTAAAAATTCCTGGAAAATTAGGACATTCACATTGGTTAACAGTTGCTAACCGCATCCTACTCTTGTGTTGCTACTGAGGATCCAAGCGAAAACTTACAAATATTAGCAGACTACATTGTCAAGGTTTATGCTCCGACATGGTTTGAGATTAAGGCCAACCATCCTGTAAAGACGGCACAAGACAATCTCTTTACATTGATTAAAAATTCCCGCTATCTTACAGAAGACCTACGCGAAATTATAGATCCTGTCATACACAGAAACGCATACTTCGCACATCCCGAATATATTATATTGCCGATGATTACTGATAAGCGAAAACATATTCGTGATTTGGAACTGCGCAGTTATTGTCCAGGAAAAATAAATCAGAAAATGTAAGATTGTTTAAAATACCACAGCTACCACAGTTTTAGTTGCGAGGATTACGTAGATATGATTGAATGGCATGATATAGTAGTAACAGAACCACCAATCATTACAACCTTGGCTGATGAAGAACTATCTGATATGGTTCCCACAGGAAAAATTGAGGCCTTGCAGTTTCCACGTTTTCCGTGGCACGCGCAAAGTGTAGAACGGGAGTAAAATTAGTTACAGAAGCTTCAGCTGCTGTTTGTGGGTTCGCAGCTAGACACGGTTTTATTAGATCTCGGATAGCATCCCGCAATGATGCCTAAATTTGATTCGAAAATTGATTATAAGCCGTAAAATCCCTCCCCGTGGTGACTTTTGGGTTATTACTATTGATTTGCATTGTAACAAGCAAAGTGCTCAAAAAAATAAAAAGAATTATTACATATTATGATAATAAATTTCAAAATGACTGCGCCCCCTCAAGGAATACTTTGTTTTAAAAAATCTTCTAGGGAGTTCATGACAGACTCATAAGGTACCTTTTTTTGACTATCAGAATAGAAAATAATGTATTTGAATTTTTTAATGCGTTTTCGGCCCACCCTAATGAACATGGCTATGGTTGGAGATTTAATCGCTGTAAATTTTGTGAAAAAGACACTTTATAAAATAAACAATGAAAGACTGACGTATCTACTGTAAACTATTTAAAGTATGTAATAAGATGTACACAATTTCTTCCAGTGGTTAACCCCTCGTCTATACCTTATATATACCTGTAGATTGGACTATGCAAACCGTTGTATTTTTTGTAATTTTTTATTATAATATATTATATAAAATGTTTAACATGTATTTTACTATTTTATGTAGGTCAATTGTTAATTATGACTTGTATTCTCTTAAATATACTCTCCCTCCGTGCAGTTCATGCTTCGCTCAACTAAAATTTAAATAAGAAATAATTATTAAAAATAGAGACAAACCAATATAAAATGTTAATTTTCTTTACCATGGATTGTTTATTGCTTGTTTGAGCAGCCGTTATTACTACCACAATCATGTTTGCATTAACATGCAACAACTTAAAGCATTTCTTTTAATTGCCTGGAATTGTTTAACCTAACCTCTTCTTCTGGCTGTAAATCGACGTTATTATATAAAAACTGATGTTGTCTCGGATTGCCACACTTCCACAATTTATAATACAATAAAAACTAGCCATTTTGTATGATATAATATCGATAAAAACTCTGGTATTACGAAAAATTTAATTCTGAGGTTCAGTCAGTCGCCATTTGACAGCTAATGACAACGGTTTGTTTTTCCTAAAGCCAAAAAACCTGACACTAAACCAGGGTGTACTAAATACACCCTGCACTAAACTAAGCTTTAAAGATATAGATGGACCTTCCTTTCTTTATACTTCCATGATGCGTGCGTTTCCAGAATTGCCATACGTAAAAAATATGTCATTTATAAATACTGCCAACATAAATAAACTAGCATTTTAAATTACCCTGTATTAAGCACGGTCAATAAACGATACGGGTCCCGTTCGACTGGCGGGCGGACCACGGTCGGACTGCTAAAAAGCGTTCTAATCAGCGGTCTGAAGTTGGTCGACATGGTCACGTTTTATGGTACGACTGTGAAAGCGTTCGACCTCGTCCACTATGGGCGTGCCTACGGTGGTCCCAGTCGAATATAGCCACGGTTGCATCAATCAGCAGCTTTAGGACGAGAGAGACGCGGGGGGTGGGAAATCGAGTGAAAGAGACAAACATATCTGATTTCCGTGCAGAAGACAGAGACAAAGATTCCGGTAGGGTCTACAGCCTACGTCACCTGTAGACACTACAAGCATCTTTGTCTCTGTCTTTTGCTCGGAAATCAGATATGTCTATCTCTTTCATTCGATTTCCCTCCCCCCGCGTCTCTCTCGTCCTAAAACTGCTGATTGATGCAACCGTATCGTTTGTTGACCGTGTGTATTAAGCACCCAAGTTAGTGTTGGGCGATATCGTGATTTTACAATCACAACGTAAATCGTTACTGTGATTTTCTTGTATCAGTGAATTTAAAACGTGATGTGATCACGACTTTCAAAATACCACGTACGGGAGAAATTGTTAATTGTTCCCTATCCCTAAATAAGTGCCGACCAGGGTTGCCAATGTGTGGGGAATTATCCAAAATGTGGGGAATTTCAACAACTGTGGGGAATTGTGGGTAATTTGATTACATTTAACTACGTAGACAGAAAAAGCAACTCATTTTATATTTCACACGAAATCTCATCCAATAACAGGCAATGCAAAGCAAATGAAAACAATTACAGATGAGTTGCTATTTAACAACCTATTATAACAGCTACACAATAATAGCTTGTGCCCATCTCTAGAAAACAAAATGAGCCTCCAGCGTGACGTCAACCGAAAATGATCTATTTCGCGATACCGTTAACAAGTCATCGAATGACTTTTGAGAGTCTTTAGCTATTTCGTTTCACTTTCAACACCGACTACCAGTTCTGCTGCTAGCATTCATCGGTATAAATATATAACGATATAACGAAAAAAAAGTAATAGATGTTCGTTGTGGCGTAATAGCGTAATAGGGAGGGTTTAATAGTAATCGATCTATTACAAAAGTAATAGTGCTCGCAACACTGTTATGTCTTAAGATTTTTGACGGGTCTATAAAAACTAGTCTTTGTCATAAGTTGGTCGTAAAATACATACGCGAACTTTTCACGCTAATTGAAGATTGTATTCTGATTTATATCTATTCTGTGGTATTAGGCAATCCAAACCACGTGACTTCCAACATGGCGCTGAGGGCAAACATCCGGCAATCCATTATTTTCATTCGTTAAATGAGTTTTTTTTCGGTTGCCTTGGCTACGTTTCCGCGAGTTAATTAAAATAAACCCCATGTTTGCCCTCAGCGCCATATTGAAAAATAATTTTGACAGGTCGTTGGATTGCCTAATTGGCTCCTAGAAAAAAATAACCCAAACATTTTAGGTTAAATATCTTAAATATATGATTTTTCGGACGAGTTTCTTGAGCATTTGCTTGGTCCTAATCACTGATCTCTATTTATATAAAGGTCAGTGGTCCTAATCTGTTCTAGACTTAAAAGTTAGTTGAAAGTTCGGAAATTTCAAGGTCAGTTCTTAAGTTAGGACCAAGACAGGATTACGACTTTTATAAACGGCATACTGGCAACCTGCACATTTAACTTTTTAGGGAAAAATTAATACTAAGATAGGCTAAGTTAGGTCTGGGACTTTTTTTATAAACTCGCCTTTCTAGTCTAAAACTGTGGGATGTGGAGAATTGTGGGGAATCGCGCAAGTTTTGGAGGGGAAAATGGATCAGAGCTGTTGGCAACCCTGGTGCCGACAAACGGTGAACTAGCTACTTTGGTAATCTGTGCTGCCGCAGATATGCTAAGGGCCGTTACTTTCTGTCAACGTTAAACGTGGTTAAACTTTAACCGTCGGCCAAATCATTGAAAGTACAATTGTTTCCATGGTAACTGAATTGGTTTGACCCACCGTTAACGTTTAATCGGGACCGAAAGTAACGGCCCTAAATCTATAATATATATATATATTATGATTTGTTTATCTCTGATGTATAGATTGGTAATAAAGCAAAAGCACTAGGTTTTGAATGGAAGTTGTTAATAGGATATTTTTGTAAAGTTATACAAACATTAACATTTCAGAAGCATCAATAATAAATTTCTTGTTTATATTTATCCCTACGAACACAAAAGGTCGGCCCTCCATTGGGCCATCATAGGGCCAGAAGTTTCATTTCTGGCCCAGTGATGGCCCGCTGATGGGCCGATCTTTTGTGTTTGTTGGGATGTTTAATTTACACGAATTTCTGTTACTTTAAAATGGTAAATTTATTTTTTAATGTTATTTTTGTTGTTGTTTTATAATATATAAAAATATATAAAAATCTTTTCATTTGCTTATTGTCGACTTCCATATTTTTTTTTCATATTTCATGGCGAAACGTAAATGCTCAATATTTGCAATAAAATTGCTACCTATAGTATATTTAATCAAAAAAAATATTTTTACGCATGGTTTTAGTAGTTAGTTACTTTTATGGTGTTATAACAAAAATGTTCCGTCTCGATCCTGCCTCGAATCGCCATATCGCATCGGCAGGCAATAAAAGACAAAGATATTTATATAAATATCTAAACAGTGTGAAATGCGTATTTACCAACGCTAAGGCACGGAATCGCTTGCTTTACGTGTTAATACATACGGCCGCAAATAAAAATCGACTCAAAGTAAATATCGTGAAAGATGATATATTGGTCTTGGTTGAATCTTAATAGACCACGGCAAGGGAACGAAATACGGAAAGTCGTGATCACGTCACGCTTTTCTGTCAACTTTACTAACAGTCCTTACTTGTGATTTCTTAATACCAGTGATTAAATCACAGTTCGTGATATATCGCCCAAGTAGCACGAATATGCATGCTATTTAGCTTAAATAACCAAAGATACCGGTAGGTCTACAGCTACGTCATCTGTAGACACTACCGGCATCTTTGTCTCTGTCTTTTGCACAGAAATCAGATACGTCTGTCTCTTTCATTCGATTCCCCGCGTCTCTCTCGTCAACAAGCTGCTGATCGAGACAACCGTAGAGTTTACTGACCGTGAGCCAGTAGGCCAAAAATCTAGTACCTACACTAGTCAACATCGCATGAAAACTTGATATAGGTACTGAAACTTTTCAATATCATTGCCATTTACCGATATTGATCGTCAATCCATCAATACACTCCGCACACTGCCAATAATATTGTCAAATCACGATATTGTCAATATTATTGATTGTGTGCGGGGCACACTGTCGTCCGGTTTCTGGTACATCCCACTATCAAACCAATATATATCGCCCCTATAAACTTATCTATCCGATAACTTGCAAACGTTTCTGAAAAGTAGCAATCAGTCGTTAAACTAGATGTATTGAAGCAAACTTCATGCTATTATTTTTAATGTCATTTTTACTGTCTACTGTCAGTTTTCTAATATTTATTCGGTTACTATATCGGTATTTTTTCGTACATTTATCATACATTGGAGCACGAACTTTGGGTGATCGAGTGGGGGATATTTATCAGTGCAATTTCTTCGAGAATAGTTTGGACAGAAAAAGCGTCAAATCACAAAGATATGTATGTATGCATTATATAAATAATGATACAGTGGTGTGTGGGTGGTTGCTTTATTAATGTTTTGTAGAATGGAAAGAGAGTTCAAAACGTGCTGGGAACTTCACAGATCTTGACAAGAATTTGTTTGAATTGGTAATGCACTATAAACATATTGAAAATAAGAAGACCGATGGCACATCAGGGATGAAAATCAGGGACAAATACAATGGAAATTGCCAGTCAGGCCCCCGGAGTGAATAAACAGTTACGAACCTTGTAAGATACTATAAAGAAAAGGGCTAGGAAAAATCTACATGACAAGGTTAGTAGTAATAGTGAAACCACTGAAACCTATACTTTTAGTACATTATGGTTTTCATATACCATTTAATACTTAAATACTTGTAATTTACTGTTGTTTTCTGCTATTTCACTAATGGTGGGATATATGTAAACTAAAATGAAAAAAATTACATTAAAATCTAAGCAGCCATTAAAGATGAAACAACTATCTTTTGTTTGACCTTGGTAAATTATTAATAATAAAAATGCAAGCAGTAAAATTTTATTATTTTACTCTATAAACACACTGCAAAAATGTATTAATAAATGTAGTCTGTTAATAATTGATTTCGAGAGTAACGTATTACTTTTTTACAGGAGTTATACAAAACTGGTGGTGGAACCTTTATACCACATAGCGATGAACTCGATCATAAGGTCTCCACCGTTTTAAAACCACAATACCAGCCTCTGTATAATTCTTTTAATTCATCTGCTATGTATTTTGAAAGTAAATTTATGTTTCAAGATAAACATAAATATAAAGGGGTTCAGATAGGTACGAGTTAGAAATACAAAATGTGTAGCTCGTAAGTAATATCGGCACTGTTGGACAGAGAGAAACAAGCTTCTTAAGCTAGCTTAAGAAGCTTAAAATTCTTATTTGTCTCTGTCCAACTGTGATTTCTTCTCTCTCTGCGTTGGCTACTTGCCATCCTAGGATGGTTGACTAGTACTTATTAACTACATAGTAGTACATGTCTTGATTCTTGATGAGTATCTGCTAGGGATGGGATGGATATGTGGTCCGGCTACTGCATCCGCCCAATCCAGCGTCCAAACCGGATATTCGGCTCCGGCCGGATATGAAAAAATATCCGGTCAACATCCGGCCAAATAAAAACTGTCCAAAATGCATAAAACTTAAATGGTATTTATTAATTGTAAGTTATACAGTGTATCTCCGGATTGCGTATGTGATAGATGTAATATACCAAAAAAAAAGAATTAGTACAGCTTTCAATTTCTGCAGTATCGGTCTGCTTCACGTATAATGGATTTTTACTAAATTTCAGTTAAAATGGGATCTAACTCACGGAGTGAATCTAAGAAGAAAATAAATCAGTGTAGGTAAACTGTTAATTTTACGGAAAAATTCTATTTGGATAAAATATTTTGCATTGAAAGTTAGAGCCACATGTTAAGTTTCATTACATTTGAACAAATAATAATAATAATAAGAATACCTCTTGAAAAAATTAGAAGTTACAAAGATTTGGAAGAAGGGTGGAATTATGTATTAATTTAGGTGGGGTACTATTTGAATAGGTTTTTTGTTGAATTCGTTGAAATTGTTAATTGTGTTAAAAAATAAAAAGCTATTTAAGTATTTTAAGTAGTATTTTTTTTTTAAATGCAATGAAAATTGGCATATGGCTCTAACTTTCAATGCCAAATATTTTATTCAAATAGAATTTTTCCGTAAAATTAATAGAAAGACTAGTTTACCTGCAATGGTTTATTTTCTTTCATTTTCTTCTTAGATTAACTCCGCGAGTTAGGTCCCATTTTAACTGAAATTTGGTAAAAATCCATTTTACGTCAAGCAGACCGAGACTGCAGAAAACTACTAAAACGTACTGATTTTTTTTTTATATAATACACCTATCGCAAACATAATCCGGGGACACACTGTATATAAAAATATTTAAAAAATTAACAAAGAACTAGAAACTACAATCTAAATACATAACTACTATAATTTAAAACTAAAAATTAGCTAATTAAATTTTTATTTCCAGATATTATTAATGAAAAGGAGAATGAGACAGTGCCAATTGACAACACAAATTTCATAGCTGAAGAAGTAATGCAGCTACCAAGTCCTAGCATAGAAACACTTCAGGAGATGCCAGTGAGTAGTGAGTGTGGCAGGTTCATCGAGATTTCTTCCAACAGACAAATATACAATGTGTCCACGGCAAAGCGGTAATATAGGTGTAAATGACAATTTTTTTTGGATTACAAACGCAATTTTTTGTATTCTGCTCTTGCTCCATGCAAAAACTATTTTTAGTATCTTGGACTTAAAAAAAATTATAGAGGGCGCTGGTAATAGCTTAAAAATAAAAATCGCATCAGGTAAAGTGCTTTTTCTGTGCGAAATATTGAAAAATGTTATTAGAAAAACTGGCTCAGAATTAAAAAATATGACGTACCGAATTACAGAACTAAAAAAATTTTTTAGTTCTGTAATTTGGTACGTCATATTTTTTAATTCTGAGCAAGTTTTTCTAATAAAATTTTTCAATATTTCACACAGAAAAGGCACTTTACCTGATGAGTTTTTTATTTTTAAGATGTTACCAGCGCCTTCCATAATTTTTTTTAAGCCTAAGATACCAAAAATAGTTTTTGGGTGAAGCAAGAGCAGAATACAAAAAATTGTGTTTGTAATCCAAAAAAATTGTCATTTACACCTATAATACCACTTTGCCGTGGATACATTGTATATGTTCTTCCAACAGACAAATATATGTATGTTTACTAATGCAAATTTAAATTATGATAATGTATCTTAATGTTTAAATAGTTATTTAGATAATAACAATTTTTACTATTTGTGAATTATGTTTTTTAGTTTGTTTTGTATGTACCTATATATATTGTATCTTGAAATACAGGTATATTTCTGTTAATAAATGACATTTAATAGTTATCATTTTATTTTTTAAAGCACTCCCAAGTAGCAATGTGAACTATAAGTTTTCGTAACTAAATATTGACTCTGTCTATGGATCCTATGTCTATGCATACAGCGTACCTATAATGTTGACCGACATAAGTGACACATGGATTAAAAGTTACAGCCGGGCATATCAATTTATATACTATAAATGCTCATTAAGAGGTAATCCTCCTGTGACGTCATGAGGGATGCCGCCTAATTTAGGGACTTAAATGGGTGTAGTGTAAGAATTTATTTATTTAGGTACAGGGTTATTAATTATATTTAGGCCACCCTTTATTATCGTTATTATTGGAGATAGAAAAAAAGTTTCGGACCAAAGTTATAGGGTTGTAACTGAACTTTCTTAATAAGTTAATGGAAGCACAGTGGCGTGCAGAAATTGAGAGGTAAGAAGCAATAATATTTTTTTAAATGGAATATTGTTGAATTTTTTAATTACTTTTTTTTTTCTCATTTCAAAAATATGACATAATATGATAGTCCTATCTTTAACCGTATTCGAGTTATTTAACATTGAAAATCGTATTTAAACTATTTATTATACGAAGAAAAATTACAACTATTAAAGTAGTCTATGAAAATGACAAGTAATCTGTTATTATATGAAATACTAACAGATTTAATAACAGAATACTTGTCGTTTTCATAGACTACTTTGATTGTAATTTCCGTTCATATAATAAATAGCTTAAATACGATTTTCAATATTCAATAACTCGAAAACAGTTAAAAATAGGACTATCATGTCATATTTTTGAAATCAGAAGAAAAAGAGTAATTCAACAATACATTTAAAAAAATATTATTGCTTCTTGTACCTCTCAATTTCTGTATGCCACTGTGTTTCCATTAACTTACTAAAGGGATTTAGTTACAGCCCTACAACTTTCGTCCGAAACTTTTTTTCTATCTCCAATAATAAAGATAATAAAGGGTGGCCTAAATGGCCTGTACATGTAAACATTTATTTTTTTTTTAGTATATTGTTAATAAATGCTTTTAACATTGGTGGACTTCTATCTGAAAATATTTTTTGTTCTGTTATAACTTTTCTACATTCTGCTAGGCTTGGTAATTTTTTAGATTTTAGATTTTCCTGAAAGATCTCAAAGACTGTTTCCTTTTCTTGTTCCGTCCAAAATCTTTTTACACCTGTAACAAATAAACCCAAATTAAACCAAACAATGCCAAGTACACATATATAGAGGGCGTCTCAGGTTTTAATCGGGAAAATTTTTAGTAGCCGATAGAACTCGCTTGGACGATTTTGATAAAACTTGCCATGTTGTTAGTGATAAGTAAAGAGCTTAATTTGTTGTAATTAGATTTAGTTTAATTATTCCAAGAGCGGCGCTGGGCATCCAAACTTTAAAGAAAAATTTGAGTATACCACTTGTTTTTTATAAGATTGATATTATTTCTATATCGAGTAGTTATAAACACAATTTTTTTGCCTCTTGTATTTTTTGTATATCTTGCTTACTTTTCGAGAAAAAAGTGAAATTCGTTTATCTCGATTAAAACCAGAGACATCCTGTATACAATTGAATATTAAACCTAGAATGCCTATATTTCCTAGAAATCTAGAATGTAAACTGGAACAATATCTATCTCAAAAATATGATTGCAATTTTTTGCAGTATTTTAAAAATTGCCATATATTAAAAACTAATGTTAAATAAGTAACGTTAGATCGGAAAGACAACCAGCAATTTACCGGAATAACACGACACGACATTTTCCCCCCCAGATAAACTAAACACCAAGACTGTATGTCATATTTCTGTTGATAGATCATATTGTTCATTTCAGGTATCAACTAATGGGTAAATAATGGAACAATCTCTTGACTTGCTTGAATAAGTACTTAATTTATATTGTTAAATATTCAAAATATTTTGTCACAAACTTCATGCATAGGTTCTTTTGAAAACTTACTTACCTCTTTTGCATTTTGTTTTTTGTTTCGGAGTAAGAGCATTGTTTTTCCTTCTTTTAATTTCATTCATAATATATGCTTTTAGAGTAGTAACACTTCTTCTTTTTAATACTGGTTCTTTAACTAACGAGGCACAAAATGTTATCGTTGGTGATTCAAAATTTTCTAAATAAAACTTTGCTTTATTTTCAACTAATGTTTTTTCTTCCTTGCTCCACGACATTCTTCCCTTTTCATGAGGGGTGCCTAAAGTTAAAGTTCCAGTTTATTAAAAAAATCATATAATTAGTAAGTCATTACAATAATTTACCAAGCCAAAAAATATGGCTTATTATTTTACAGAAATTCTAACATTAAAATAAGCTTTTATATCTGTAAATGAAAAATAATATACAAACCTGCATATGAAGGCAAGTTTTGATCCTGTTCTGAATTTTGTTGCAAACTTTTATCCCGTTCTAAATTTTGGTCGAAACTTTCATCCCGTTCTAAATTTTGGTCGAAACTTTCATCCCGTTCTGAGTTTTGGTCAAAACTTTCACACTGTTTCGAATTTTGTTGAGCACTTAAATTGTCAATTCCTTGAGCCTTTTCAAGTAATCTGGACATCCGTAAGATGTCCCTAGTGGCATTTGGCATTCTATAATGCTCTAAGTGAATTCTCTCATGGTGACCCATGTAATCGGCTACATCCTTAATGTCCACACCCTGTAGATCCATTGTACCGCATTTTGTTGCAAAATGCTTACGAAGTTCAGTTCCTTTCAATGTTTCAGGGTTTTTTGCTCCACAACAATGAGCAAAACGATACATTAACCTATTAGCTTCTAAATGTTGCATATCATCTTTGCCTGATATTCCAAAAAGAAAGGGATTTGTCGAAGGAACATTTGCCATCTCTCTGTACTTCAAAATCATTTTAAGGCATTTCAGTTTATATTTATCCACTAGGACAGGCACACCTCTGCCTCTTTTACCCCTTATCATAAACCTTACGTAATTTTGGTCTTCATGAATTTGCAAAGTTTGATGTTCGTTGTGTATGTCATCATTAACATTCACGGCTTCATACTGCTTGAAATCAGAAATGTTTACTTTTTCTATTTCTCCAGCACGCCTCCTATTGAATAACTGTAAAGACACCAAGACTGCACTGCTCAATTCTTTCCAGCAATACTCTGTAAAGTTGTCATTTAGAAGTTTGAAATTGTGATGAATATATTTATCTAAATATTCTCTCAACAAATTGATGTCATTAGAACAAGGGAGCTTGACAACTTTATGCCTCTTCATTTCCAGTTGATTTTCTGAAACTGTTTTGTAGATATCATATGTAAAACCATCTTCCATAAGTTGATAAAAATCTCGAACTCTCTCCAATTTAGTCTTATCATTCCTTTTTATCATTTCACTAATAAGATAAAGGCATATTTTCTTTAAATAGGAGCAAATACATGCAGCAGTAGAAGGAGACATATATTTGCCTGTCTCTTCATTTAAATTTGCCATTTTATTAATTGATTTGATCATATCTTCATAATACAATGGATCAAAAACACTTTCAAAATTTTTTACTTCAGGTCTCTGCTTCTTAAATAGCCAAAAAAATTTTCCAACACAACGTAATCTTGATCTTATCATCTTAAATAAGTGGGGAGAACGATATTTTTGTGTAAGTCTATTTCCAAATAAAATTATCAATTCCTCTCGTCGCACTAATGCATTTATATCATTGTTTCTCATAGGAGGCAAAATCTTGTTTTTCATCAAATAATTTGCTTTCAAATTAACATAACTCTTTATTCTACTTGCACATAAGACGTCTTTCTTGAACTTTTCTCTGTCTTTAACACAAATGCGATAGTGAATATTTATGGATAACTTTGAATACATAGCAGAACAATTACCACAAGGTAAATAGTGGTCAGCATTCCGATTTTTATTACCTTGTGGGCGTCTCACTAAGATTATATCGCCCTGATTGTAGGAGCTATCAGAATTGTATATGAAGTCACCTTCCTTCCTTAATTTATCGATAATATGCAATCTTTCTGTACTTTTCTTTGGCAGGCTCAGAAATAACCTGACTTGTGGTTTATCCGAGTGCTTATTTTCTAGGTGTCTTGCAAATTTAGACTGCATTTTCTTGCAAAATAAGCAAAAATGCTTTTTTGTTTTTTTCACTGAATTTGTTACATTTACTGATCTGTGGTCCACACTTATTTCTTTGAATACAGGACTTTCATTTATTGTATTATCCAATTCATCATTTTGAGAGCCCTGAAACCCCCGATTTTCAAGATTATTTGAAGTTTCGGAAGGAATTTCTGGAGTTATAACATTTACTCTTTGTGTTTTTCTATGGGGCCCTGTGGTTTTCGTTTTTTTGTTTTCACTTCTTAATTTTTTATTAGGCAATTTTGGTCTTCTTGCTCTTACAACAGTATGTTGTACCAAATCATCTTCGGAGGTTTCCTCACTGCTAACCTCTGATTCATAATCTGGATCACGAATATCATCATCCTTGTCATTCTCGAACGATATATTCATGCCTAAAAATATAAGTAAATCAGGTACAAATTTTGATAATTTGCAGTGTGTATCAGTTTGATACTTGACAATTCCATACTTTTGGACTGATTAGCCAATTTTCAAAATTCTTTTTTTCTCATGTGTAAAACTTTATTTTTTGTATGTATTACGTGATAAAAAATAGAATTTTTTGTTAGAAACATTTTCTTACCAACGTCTCTTGTTTGATTATGTAACCTTATTGGAGGATTTTCTTGAACTGACTTCGACATTTCCTGGAAAAATGAAAATGTAAATAAAAATATGGTGGTGTTGCAATTTTAATGCGACAAACGCTGCATGTGTGTAGATCAATTATTAATATTGAATTAACAAAATCTCAAACATATTCTCTATCTCACTTCCTAAGGAAGTTACAGGGCATTGAATTTTTCTTTATTGGTTTATTCTTAATACTTCCTGAAGGGAACGAGGTTAACTTAAAATTTAGTTTACATCTCAAGTAATGTTCTAATGTTGAAGAAATGATTCTATTTTTTAATGGTCATACTAATACACTAACTGCAGTAACTGCACTTTGACA
The DNA here is from genome assembly GCA_936432065.2 of Rutpela maculata. Classification (NCBI taxonomy): domain Eukaryota; kingdom Metazoa; phylum Arthropoda; class Insecta; order Coleoptera; family Cerambycidae; genus Rutpela; species Rutpela maculata. Next base: position 99,503,725 of record OW386293.2, read on the forward strand.
TCATGATAGGTATACATAATCTTTTAAGCATCATATTGTAAATAATAGTGCCTACTACCAAAACCGTTCAAGATATTGCAAAGTGTCAAGAGACCTAAAATGCAGCTAAATGATCACTTTTTAAAAGATATATGTTAAAATGTGTTATGCCAAAATGTCATTGAACTCAAGAAAAAGGAGGCCCTACGTACAGCCTGTCTCATCGGTGTGAGGACAGAAGATAGACTACATCTTAAAATTTTGTTTCTCAAGGCACTCCACGTGCATATTTTGAAACTATTTTTATCCATACAGGGTGTTCATATACAGAGTGATGCACCAAACATGTTACGTGGTGTTTTTCTAAAACATAGCTAGTACCTCCAACAGCTTACCAAACCTCAGCTAGCACTCTACGTTTAACTTTTTGTCAGGTGTGGGCTCCCCAGCTCATACAAGCAAACTGGTTGCCTGTCTCAGCCCTATGGGTTACCAAAACAAATAAAATGTTAACACGATTCTAAGAGCAACAACAAAAAAAAACAAGACAGCTGAAGCCTATAACAATTTATTCAAAACTTTAAAATACTTGAAAATATGAAAGGTTTTTGCCAAATCAGACAAATAGTACACAGTGTGTTCCCGGATGGAGTTGACATGAGGAAGAACATCTCTATTATTGATTTTACGATGAAAAGTCATTCTTTATAAAAAATTCTGCTTGTCGAAAAAATGAATTTACCATATAAAAATCTTAGATCAGATGTACCGGGTGATAATAAATTAAGAAAACATCAAAATGGCTCAAGAGAGAAATACCTTTATTTATTATTTTGGACAAAATGTTTATAAAACAAAGTCTAAATACAAATTATGAAGTCTAAATTTTGACTTTTACATTTATGTCAACTTACATTTTTTTTTAAACATTAACATAACATAATAACATTAACTTCAACGACTGTGGAAAAACAATTTATTCTACATAGCTTCCTCTAACGTCAACAGATTTCTTAATTCTTTTAATAAATTCACCACAGACCTTACGAATGGTTGAGGGTATATTCACTTCATTCACCGCGTCTTGTATTCGTGCTTTTAGTGTTTCTCGATCACACGGCAGGTCATCTGCATAAACTTTCTGTTTTAAAACACCCCACAGAAAAAATCCATTGGTGATCTTGCAGAAAAATTAATTGGAGCATATCTTCCCATTCATCTGGCCCCGAAGTGATCTGTCAATCACTGCCGTGCCAAAACTGAGGAATGAGCTGGGCAACCGTCTTACTGCCAAAAAAATGTTACGCCTTACTTCCGGTTGCAGAGTGTTTATAAATGGCAATACAAAGTTTTCCAAAAGGTCCAAATAAACATGCTGATTTATATTTTCTTCTAAGAAATATGGACCAACGATTCGATCATAAAGAATCCCACACCATACATTCACTTTTTTATAACGTTGACTTCGTTTGTGAATGACATTATTTGAATTTTCAAAAGTCCAATAACGACTGTTTTGTGATGAAACGTGGCCATTGGTACAAAATGTTGCTTCGTCAGTAAAAAAAGAAAAAAATTCTGTGAAAACTTCTATGTATGAGGTAATTCTCACCGACCCATAAACAAAAATCCAATCGCTTCTCTTCATCTTCATTTTCAAGTGTATGTCTGAACCTTGGCTTAAACGGTCGAACTTTGTTTTCCATACAAATTCTCTGTAAATGACTTACTTACTTCCAGTCTTTGTGAGCGTTTCCGTACAGATAGGTTCGGGTTTTCTACTACTGAATTTATTGCCAAAAGTGTTGCCGCATCGTCTTCATTGTACTTTTTCTTGGGTTTTTTGACATCCCATACAGATCGAGTTTCATTGAATTTTTTTACAAGTTTGCGCAATGATTGGAGCAATACCGCTGTTAGGGAACTTTTGGTGGAAAAGGTTAATTGCATATCGATAAGAGACGTCTCCAATCCCATAACATTTGATCAAATAAATTATTTCTTGTTTGGTAAACATTTTTTAAATGATCAACAGAACACTAATAAATGCAGATGTGAGATAGTAATATTCTACACAATGTCACAATGACGTTTGTCAGTTCAATACACACTCTGTTTCTTAATTTGAATTCTTATTCAAATTAATAAATTCAACGTAAAAAGATAAACACAATAAAAACATAAAAGTCAAAATACAGACTTCATAATTTGTATTTAGGCTTTATTTTGGATTATAAACAACTTTGTTTTATAAACATTTTGTCTAAAATAATAAATGAAGGTACTTCTCTCTTGAGGCATTTTGATGTTTTCTTAATTTATTAACACCCAGTACATCTGATCTAAGATTTTTATATGGTAAATTCATTTTTTCGACAAGCAGAACTTTTTATGAAGAATAGAGATGTTTTTCCTCTTGTCAACTCCATCCGGGGACACACTGTATACAGGGTGTCCGGAAACAAAGTAGAAAAAAATTAACTTTGGATTCCTTAGCCCAAATCAATTGGGGTTCTTCATATAACATTTTTCAAAATACCCCTTCGTTGTCAAGTTATAGCCCCTAGAAAGGGTACGTTAAAAACCGTTTCCATTTTCTTACTCAAAAAATAAAATTCCAAAAAACAAAATATTCGGCACATCTACTACACTTATTGAAAGCCATCTTGTGAATTTTTTTTATCCCCTTGAGTGCTTCACCAAGGGGTGGAATGGGCAACCCCTAATATATTTTTAATAATATTTTTAAAACCCATTCATTTTACATTCCAGAATAAAATATTTTTTGATTCCCTTGTTAGTTCTAAAACTTTGTCTTCTCTTTAAAAAATGCCGTTTTATCAACCGTTTTCGTGATAAAAAAATAAAATTTACATTCATGCAACTGAATTCATTTCAATCATGTTTTAAAACTTTTAGTAGGCTGCCTTCAAGTTTCAATTTGACAGTAATATTAACATTTAAGTATTTATTGGAATTAGTCTACCACATCTACTAGACTTATTTGAAATAATTACCTAGTTTTTAACATACCCCATTAAGGGGGCTGTGACTTGACAACGAAGGGGTATTTTAAAAAATGTTACACGAAGAAGGACCCCAATTACTTTTTTTGCCTTTAAAAAAAAAACCGGACGTGTTGGGGAAAAACTAAGGTCAGATTCGTGTTCAGCGGCTCAAAATACAAGGGATAGGTGTGGTCAGTACCCCACGCAGCCCACTTTTTTTGTTGCCACTGTGCCACACTCAGTGTGGCACAATTCCACACAAAAAAGCCATCTGCGCGGGGGTACTGGCCACACCTATCCCTTGTATTTTGAGCCGCTGAACACGAATCTGATCTTAGTTTTTCCCCAGTATGTAAGGTTTTTCTTTTAGCAGCAAATAAATATATAAATATTAGACTTTTTTGCTTTTAAAAAAAACCTAACGTATAGGGGAAAAACTAAGGTTGGATTAGTGTTCAGCGGGTCAAAATACAAGGAATAGGTATGGTCAATAACCCGGCGCAGACAACTTTTCTTTTTTGTGGGCCTGTGTAATCGATGCAGTGTTTCAGCTACCGTAGTTTTGCCCTTGAAAAAAATGTGGTAGAAGTTGAGCAGACCTAAAAAAGCTTGAAGTTCTGTTTTATTTCTGGTAGCTGGTGCCTTATGTATGGCTTTTACCTTGTCTTCCATAGGGTGTATACCATTACCTGTGATTCTGTATCCCAGAAAATCTAGCTTTTCCGTATACCAAATACACTTCTCTTTACGTAATTTTACGCTTGTCTCAAATACAACTTGGCAAATACTTTCCCACCAGCTAACGTTGCTAAAATATCAGCACTGGATAGCAATCAGTTTTTAATGCTCGATTCAGGGTTCCACGAAAATTTCCACAAATTCGGACAGAAGTTTGGTCCTGTTTCATTACTGCGACAATTGGGGTGGCCCATTTTGGGTGCGCCACTGGTTCCAGCACACCTTTAACTAACTTGTCAATCTCTGCTTCTACTAAGGCTTTCATAGCGAATAGTATTTGTCTAACTTTGCAAATTATAGGTTTAGCTGCAGGGTCTAAATCAAATTAAACTGGTGGTCCTCGATAGGCTCCTAACTCCTCAGAAAAAACCTCTTTGAATTCGACAATTCTATAGATGTCTGTTTCTGATGAAACCTGGTTTATTCCTTGCAAACTTATGCCAAATGGCTCAAACCAATTACGACCTAATGAATTGGTACCCCCTTGTCCGGTGACTACTAGTGGTAATCGAACACAATTTCCTTTGAATTGTACCTTTACATGCACCATTCCCTTCGTTTCAATCCTCTTTTTCTGATAATCTCTTAGTGCGATAATAGCTGGTTGTAGGGTCGGTCGGTTATTCCCATCTGGCCATAAACTTTCAAATGTCTGTGTTCCCATTACAGAAAAGGCTGCCCTGGAGTCGACCTCCATTCGACACTGACGATCATTTAACTGGAGCTGTACAACATGTTCGTCAACTTTATTCAAATGTATTTTAAAATATGGGCTTCTCTGATTTCCAATGTGTCATTTTCTTGGTCCGATGTGGCTCAGTTCGCAAACGTGTGTTAGAATTAGCTTGTTTCTTCTTGGCCGAATGTTTTCTTGTTATACAAGCTTTTTCTGTGTCCCACCTTAAGGCAAAAGTTACAGGTCACCGCCTTAAATTTACAATTATCTGGTGCATGGGGACCTTCACAACGGAAACATTTTTTCCTGTTTTTGTGTCATTCTTTTTCGTAAAGGCTTGATTACTGTTGTTTACTTTATGTATCTGATCTGAAGTTGACTGGTTAGTTGCTGACTCTCTAAGCATACTGGCATGTTTCACTGCAGTTTCATAAGCAATTGCTTGCTTCTGGGTTTTATCGAAATGCCTGAACTCAGCAATGTATGCTGATATACTTTCATCGGGAAGCCGGTCTCTTCGGTAAAATTTAAAGCGAGCCACTATTTTAGAAGTTTTTGGCACAACATGGTTTGATAGTGCCTGCTTTATTTCCTTGTAGGTCTTCTTCTCTATAGTTTCCCGGGCAATTAGAGATCTTATGAGTTCATACGTAGCTGGTCCTACAAGGCTGAGGAAAACAGCTCTCTTTTTCTTTTCATCCGTTATGTCATTAGCTTCCAAGAAAAATTTAAACCTCTGGTTGTACGTCTCCCATTTCGCCGGTTCCTTGTGATTGAACGTTTCCATCTGCCCTATCGCTGCCATGTTTTCTGGACTGGTTTTATTTTCAGCTCTTTTTTAATATTTTCCTCCCCCTCACTGGTTATCATAAAAACTGGTTCCTGGACTGTGCCAATGTTGTATATCAAAATATTCGCGTAGTTCTTAGGGAAGGTTTTATTAAACAGACTACTAAAAGATTTACAAAACAATGAATATTTTAGAACACCCCAAGGAGGTTGGAACACCCTAACTCAAGCTACTGGAAAAAGTTACTGTTTTTTAACAACCCTCAACTGTTATGTTGGCTACTATTGGCTACATATTACCATTCTTACATTAATTAATAGCAGGGACGGCCTCGGGACATAACACTTTCGTAATGGCCAACATATTTGGGATATTGATATCGTGTTTTCACAGAAAAACAGTTTCTTTACAGTAAATTCGATGTACTTATGTATAGTAAAAAGAATTATTTATTTTTTAAGTTTTATCTCGCGAAATTTTAGAAATATGTTTCTTTTAATGCAACGCCCTGTATATCTTGGTTTCGGTGAATGCAGATCTTCATAAGCTCTCTTATGATTATATAGACTAAAATAAATAGAGATGTAGTTACAGAGGTTCAAAGTCTATATTTTTATTGAACTGTGCATTCACATATTTTTAATTAAAATGAATTAAAACTTTCAGAATTGAAACAGTGCAAACCAATTTTATTGTTAGAAATTGATGTAAATTTACATTCAATGATAAAAAATATTCCCAACTTCTCGTATATAAACCTGAAGAGGACAAAATCTTTAACCCTGTTTATTGTCTGGGTAGGGTACTTTATACTTAAAAGCTGTTGTTGGCAATTCTTGATACACTTTCTATTCATAGGTGTCGCATTTAAAAAAAAATCGTTTTCTAAAATTTTGTGAAAGTTAAAAACCCTCTATATTAAAAAATAAATAGTTCTTTTTATTTTACATACATGGAATCTACACTAAAAAAAATGTTTATCTGTGAAAACTCGATATCAATATCTCAAATATGTTGGGGATTAGAAGCGTCTGTAGTAGCCCAGTTTGTTTGCCATTAACACCCTGTAGCGATAGAACAGTTGAAAATGATGTAATATCGTTTCGAAAAACAGAATTTTAAGATAAAGTCTCAGTGAGGAGTTATCTTCTGTCCTTACACCAATGGGACAGGCTTAAGGCGAGTTTATAAAAAAAGTCCCAGTCCTAACTTAGCCTATCTTAGTCTTAATTTTTTCCCTAAAAAGTTAAATGTACAGGTTACCCGTATGCCGTTTATAAAAGTTGCAATCCTGTCTTGTCCTAACTTAACCTAAAATTTTTAGATTAATTTTTCCTAGGGGCTAATACCACTGAATAGATCAGAAATCAATTCCAATTGGCATGAAAAGTTCGCGTATCTATTTTACGATCAACTTAAGACAAAGGCCAGTTTTTATAAACCCGTCTTAAAACATCAGATATATTTTAGGGAAAAATTAAGACTAAGACAGGCTAAGTTAGGACTGGGACTTTTTTTATAAACTCGCCTTTATACATACACATATACATCACATTCTTACCTCGTAACTCATTGAATTTATAATGATAGGGTCAACTTCCACATAGCCAGGATCAGTTGACGACGTAGAAGACTGCAGCAAAGACAGCGATCTTTCGGAATCGCTCTCGTACATGCTTTTTTCTCCTAAAAGAACATTGAATTTGACTACTCTGTAGCTTATCTTATGTGTAAAGTATAGGTACTTACGATTAGGAGAATTTACACTAACAAGTGCCATGATTTTTTTTGATCTAGTCGACATATCTATCGCATACCAACACCAACGTTGCTCCCGCCTAAATAAATAATATAATCGATCGGCTATCGACCTATCGACCACACCTGCCACTGCCTGCCACAGCAGTGCTGCCAATTCCAACAACTGAAATTTCCCGCAGCAAACTTTAAAAATTCCCGCTTTTTCCCGGCTAAAATGTCGATTTTGTATTAAATCAACATCTAATACAGTTGTATATAAAATTTTAGTATGTAATGAAAAAACGAAATTAAAATAGAGTATAGGCTTATTTTGATGTATTTAACCAAATTTTATTTATATATTTTGGCGCTAAAAACAATATACAAGATTTTAAAAAATTAACAATATTAAAATAAACGGTATTAAATATTCAATAAAAATAAATGTTTAGGTAAAATAAATAATTTTGTTTTCAGCCCAAATATTACTATGTAAAGGCACATACACCTCAGCATAATGCAATAGCAAAGTAGGTATAAAGAATACTGTTTATTTATATCGTCCATGATTGGTTGAAATCCCTGGCATTATGCTGACGTGTGTGTGTGTGATGGCCTTAACAGGGGACGGTTATTCAATGCGAGGTTAAGCACTTTTCATACAGATAAACTAACTAGAAGTTTAGAATGTAAAGTTGCGATATTAAAATGTTTAGAACAGAAGCACAATCTAAACGTCTAGTTAGTTTATCTGTATGATAAAGTGCTTAACCTCGCATTGAAAAACCGGCCCTCAGACGAGGACAAGCCGTGTTTACAGTGTCCGCTATAGTAATAAACTTGGACAATCAGGACAATGTTAAAAATCCCTAAATTTCCCACAGAAAATCTTTTCCCGCAGAATTTCCCATATTACTCTAAAATTCCCGGTTTTTGGGAAAAATCCCTGCCATTGGCAGCACTGTGCCACAGTGCCACACCACAGTCACAAGACAGTAATCATAGATTAAAGATTAGTATAGATGAGTTGCTATTCAACAACCTGTTATTTTATAACTGTTATTTGTAAATAGCATTAACAGACTGTTATTTCTGTGAGGCGAGGTGAGAAAAATAACAGATAAGCTGCTGCGGCAGCAGCATGATGTATAAAATAACATTTCTGAAATCTTCGAGCATATAGGGGAAAATAGAGATCGCCAAACAGCTGTTTGTTTGTTCGGGCTACAACTGTAAACAAGCAAATTATTAATCCCCGATTCCTTGGCTGGTGCAAAATAATGATCTCATCCCCGTAGGGGATCCTATCTAATATGGCGTTTAGTATCATTTGCGTATTGTTTACTTTCGTTTTCTATTGTGTTTTGTTGGTGTTTATACTAAAGTGTTTACTACGCCTCTCGCGTCCCTCGCCCATATGTGTTGAGAACAAACCATAAGCATTGTTGTAAAATAGAAAGGGCACCTTTATTTTCCCCTATATGCTCGAAGTCTGAAATAACATTTGCAAACTGCGCGCTGCGATATGCGTATGCCAGTACTTCTCAGCGTCTGTTATTTTTAAACTGTTATTTTAAATTGTTATTTCAAAATAGCAGTAGCAGTTTAAACTGTTATTAAAAAATAACTGCTTTCACCCATCACTATAAGGTTTGTTTTGGTTTTGAGAAATAACAGTCCTCGGATGTTAGGAACATGCGCAGTTAATAAAACAGCTTGCGTAGTTACTAAAACAGAACACGTTTTACTAACTACGCATGCTCCTGACATCCGAGGACTGTTATTTCTCAAAACCAAAACAAACCTATAGATTAGAGATTTATATAGGATATAGATAGGCAACTCCCTCTCCATCGACCGATACCTTGGGTTCGTACTATGAGCACCTGCGGCGCTACTAGCGTTAGATTTACACTCTAGGCTCGGGGGAGGAGGGGAGATTTAATTCATCTTTGAGATTTGGGTAAAGACGGTTTAGGCGATCACATTTTGTGATCCAATTTCTTGTTGAAAACTACATTTTATCTTTAATTAAATACCAATTAGGTAAACGCAGCAAACACAGTTTAAAAGCAAACGTTATTAACATAATAACACTTAATACATGAAAACACCGCATTTATAGCTAAAGAACAAGTCATCGGCACATTAAACAGTTCGAAGTTTGACGCATGCGACGACATATTTTATCCGTCGAGCTCAAAAACTTCTATATCAGTGACATAATAAGGAGAGACTGGAAAAGTAGGCGTGGCACATGGCCAGAATATATTCGACCTTGAGCAAGCAACTAGTCCCCATGGGCGTCACTTTAACTTAACGTTATGGAATTTGCGAATATTTTAAAAATGTATAGAACAGCATTTACTCCGTTTCTAATTATTATTTAATTTATTACTACTTCTACAGTAATTTGACTAATATATTTGAGGTCAACTAATAATAGAACAGCAATAAAAAACAATATCCATTCATGAATTGTATCCCTCAAAGCAGTACTCCACTGCAAATCTTGGCAACTTGGGCCAACAAATGACCCCCCACTGCGTCCCTCGAGCGTTTATTCTATGACCAAACAAACCGTATGTATACTCAATTGGTATTGCCCCTCTATACTTTAGACCTCGTTGTTCTATATAGTATGTGCACGGGCCACAGATTAAATCAGAAAAGCGCCGGCAGCGCCGTTCGGAGTGATAGTATGAACTAAGAAGACTCATAAAATATTTTGCATTGAGATAGCATAGCCTGAAGGTTTGCGACAGGGACCCTATTCTCCAGTCGAGAGAATGATCATTTCGGGAGAAAGGAAAGAGAAAGAAATAGGAAATATAATGATATAAAAAGAGAAAAAATACCCCGATTCGCTTCTCCTAAGCTGGAGAATAGGTCCCCAGGGGACCTATTCTCCAGCTTAGGAGAAGTGAATCGGGGTATTTTTTCTCTTTTTATATCATTATATTTCCTATTTCTTTTTCTTTCCTTTCTCCCGAAATGATCATTCTCTCGACTGGAGAATAGGGTCCCAGGACACTAACTAGATGCGAGGCATGTGCATAGACAACACGAGTATTTGGAGTTGGGACCGGAGTGGAAGCAAAGTGGGAGAGATAATGGGCGGTTCTTTGCTTGAAAAAGTAGGATATGTTTTATACAAAATTGAGGTAGGGTTGAACGATCTAGGAGTTAAAACATCTTTGGTTACACCCAGGGTGTATTAAATAGGTGGTCCGATATACGGCACTTTCCTATGATAATAATGACTTCATAAGTGCATGCTTTCTATTTAATTTAGTAGATGGTGCGAGCTATAAGATACTACAAAATCTTGTATATAGATTAACGAATTTGCTTTGCTGCATGTAGTGTTGCATATATTCTTTCAATGTTTTTAATTTAGCTACTTAATATCAGATGTCACCGGAACACTTGTTTCATTAAACACAAACAAAAGGTCGAGAATGTATGCAACACTGTATGCATGCATGCACAGAAAATGTAAAATTGTCTTTCTATGCACAAATTACAACAAAACTTACTTCTCCTGCCATCTATTACATTATATATTTAAAGTAAGCACTTATGAAGCCACTCAACGGGTCCTTGTCGCATCACCTGCTATGGTTACAGCACTACAATCACAGAAACTAAACAATCAGAATGGTAACTCTCGACATTGTATATAGACTACATAGTAGTATAACCTTATGGAGATATCGTTGGATGCGAAAGGAGGCTACGTATAGATGGCATAACGATCGAGGGATGCCAGCGATTTAATTGGTGGAATGAAATGATTATTATTGGTTGAAATCTCTTGCCTTGACTTTGAGCTAGAGTATTGTTCTGCTTGAAAATACACAGGTCCGCATTTAGTTTCATTCTCCGTCCATTAATTTTGAGTGATAATAATATTCCATATTGCAAAATTAGGTGTCTGTGTTAATATTTTCGTGTTTCGATTTTCCATTTAATGAACAATTTGTCTTAGATTTAGTTGAATTTGAATAACGATACGAGATGTGTAGTTTTTAACCTGATTCCTCATTTTTGGGGAATCGTAGGGACGCAAAGTGCCATTTTTAAATTTTATTTTACAAGTTTACAAAGGATATTTAAGTGTAAGTAGGACTGAACGCGATTAATATTGAATGTAAGTAGAATTTACTATTTAACTGGAACGAAACGTCAACCTTTATTTTATTAGCAAGTTTCAATATTTGTAACTAGAGATGAGTTGCTATTTGACAACCTGCTATTTTATAACTGTTATTTGTAAATAGCATTAACAGACTGTTATTTCTGTTCGAAAATAACAGAAAATGTAGTTAAATATTATTGAAGTTGAATATTATTATGGGTATCTTGAGTCATCGGCTTTATGTACACAGTTTTAGTTGTTTTTTTATTCATAATATATTCAAATCTTTTCAAATGTCTTCTCCGTGTGTATATTTTCCATTACCCGCACAGCCAGTTTAAAAATGAAGAACTACCAGAGTTGAATATTTTTGTAGAAATCTCAAGCCATCCGCTTTATGTAATGACTTTTAGCTGTTTTTTAATCATATGTTCAGAGCTTTTATACTTTCTTCTCCATATTGTATATTTTCGTTTACCTGCATCTCCAATAATGTCATTGCATACGCTGTGTTTGGTGTGTTGGCGGTAGGCGATCGGCGAGTTAAATTGTTATTTAAAATTTAATCTTAATCACAGCAAGCGGTGGGTTTATTATATAGCATAGATAAACCACAAATAAATCCATATCTCGGCTCGGCAACAAAAATTTAATTTGTATTAGGTATCTATGTATCTACCGTGTGTGTAGTCGCGGGCTAGGCATGGGGAGAAGAATTACAACATCGCGCGTGCCAGCTGGCTGGAATGATCCACCAACCTACGAATTTACGGCTGCCGGTGTTGTCAAATCTCTCGCGCTACGTGAATGTACATGCCTAATGGGAAATTTATATGCATGTATGAATGCTGGTATTTTTTTATTAATTTAACATGAAATAATAATAATTAAAAAGGTTGAGTCTTAAAAAATGATTTACGTAAATCAAATTATTTATATTTTATTTATATATGAACGTAAAGAAAATTAATTAATAACTCTAGAAAACATAAAAATCAAAGAATTTTTTCTGCCCGTCGCACAATGGCACGAATCGTGATTTTTCGTTCAAAATTATCTAGAGCACTTGTTTCGCAACCGATTGGGATGAATTTTTTTTTAAATACTCGTTATTTAATTTCCAAAAAACGTAAGAGGGCCGATTTTTTAATTATGCTAATCAAAATTATTAAGCTTAGCCAAAATGGTCATTAATTTTTTATTTAAATATTAATAAAAGTTACAAATAAAAATTTTTTCTTATACAATTTACATAAATCTGTTACTCAGGGGTTTTTGAGGTCGCTGCGATTACGAATTCGATATCCAAATTGTCATAAATCAACCTGCAGAGGGCGGAATCAATGGCGACTATAAAGTGTTAAAAAATATGATGAAAAATGAAATATTTTTGTTAAAGTTTGAGGCGAGAAGTTTTGAATATTTCTGATAAGTACTTCTAAGTTAAAATAGACTAAATTTTAAGTTCCAGGAACAAATTGAAGATGGCGGATCCAATATGGCGAATCGTAATTTCTTATCCAATTTACATAAATCTTGTTACTCGGGGGTTTTTGAGGTCGCTGATAAGAATCTAATATCCAAGTTGTCATAAACCAACCTGCAAGATGGCGGAATCAATGGCGGCTATAAAATGCTAAAAAATGATGAAAAATTTAATATTTTTTTAAAGTTTATGCCGAGAAGTTTTGAATATTTCTGAGAAGTACTTTTAAGTTAAAATAGGCTAAATTTTAAGTCCCAGGAAGAAATTCAAGATGGCGGATCCAATGTGCCGGCAATAAGATGATAAAAAAACTAACTTAAAAATAAATTAAATGCATTAAACCAAATAGGTTATTCCTAAGAATTATTAAAAAATTTAAAAAGGAACAAATTTTCCGAAATATATCCAATATGGCTGCCATACATTAATTATCAATCATAAATATGTGATTCAGTCCTCCATTAATTTTGGACATAACCTTAAGTGATTCATATTAATATTTCTTTTTTTTATATCTGCTAATAATATTATTTAAATGTATTTAGAATATAATTAACAATTAAAAAAATTTATTATTCAAACAACACAAATTAAACAATGACGAAAAATTTTTGCACCAAGTTATAGGTTCGAAGTTGATGGTGTAAAATTCTTGCCTTAGGTTATGTTGGGTATAGAGTTCTTGGTTTAAGGTTCTATCAGGCTTACATTGTTAGGTTTAATATTCTTGTTTTAAAGTTCTTGGTGTTAGGTATTTAGTATATTATTAGCAGATAAAAAAAACAAGTATTAATATGACCTACTTAAGGTTATTTTCAAAATTAATGGAGGACTGAATCGCATATTTATGATTGATAATTAATATATGGCAGCCATATTGGATATATCTTAAAATTTCAGAAAATTTGTTCTTTTTTAAATTTTTTAATAATTCTTAGGAATAGCCTATTTAGTTTAATGAATTTTATTTTTAACTTAGTTTTATTATCTTATTGCCGCCATATTGGATCCGCCATCTTGAATTTCTTCCTGGAACTTAAAATTTAGTCAATTTTAACTTACAAGTACTTATCAGAAATATTCAAAACTTCTCGGCATAAACTTAAACAAAAATATTTCAGTTTTCATCATTTTTTAGCATTTCATAGCCTCCATTGATTGCGCCATATTGCAGATTGATTTATGACAATTTGGATATTAGATTCGTAATAAGCGACCTTAAAAACCTCCCAAGTAACAAGATTTATGTAAATTGGATAAGAAAGAAGTTTTTATTTTTAAGTTTTATTAAGATTTAAATTAAAATTGGCCATTTTGGCTAAGCTCAATAATTTTGGGTAGCGTAATTCAAAAATCGACTCTCTTACGTTTTTGGCAAATTAAATAACGAGTATTTAAAAAAAAAATATCCCAATCGGTTGAGAAACAAGTGCTCTAGATAATTTTGAAAGAAAAAATCACGGTTCATGACACTGTGCGTTTCAAAAAACATAAGAGAGTCGATTTCGGCATAAACTTAAACAAAAATATTTCATTTTTCATCATTTTTAGCATTTTTATAGCCGCCATTGATTCCGCCATCTTTCAGGTTGGTTTATGACAATTTGGATGTCAGATTCGTAATTAGCGACCTCAAAAACCCCCCAAGTAAGAAAATTTATGTAAATTGGATAAGAAAAAAAAGTTTTTATTTGTAAGTAACATGTGGTGATCACAGTGTAACATAGGCTTTTTGGCTAAGCTCAATAATTTTGGTTAGCACAATTCAAAAATCGGCTTTATTACGTTTTTTGAAATAATGAGTCTTTTTAAAAAAAATGCTCTAGATAATTTTGAACGAAAAAATCACGATTCGTGCCACTGTGCGTCGGCCAGAGGCAGCAGCATGATGTATAAAATAACGTCTCTGAAATAAGATTGACTTCTGTGGGGGGGGCACCGGAAGTCTGGAATACCCTTTATATACGCTTTTTTAGCAATATATTTTCTATTAAAAATTAATATTAGGTATATTTCACACTTCTGGGGAGCACCGGATCTAGGGAGGGGCACCGGGCCACGTACTTCTTCCCATTCATATGTTATTTTTAAACTGTTATTTCAAAATAGCAGTAGCAGTAGTTTAAACTGTTATTAAAAAATAACAGCTTTTACCCATTACTAATTTGTACGAATTATGTCCGCGTTGCCACATGCACAAAAATTTCTTTAGTATAAAGATATATGTTGGAAATTATAATTATAAATATTACCTAATTACGTAAAATACAGCTAGGATCTGGTTAGGTAAATTCGAAAATGTAGGTGTGCATAATTTATACCATGTACAGCTAATATATATGGATATTGTTTAAATTTTAAAATTAAGTACCTATTTATTATTTTAAAACGTAACCACATTATTAATTTCGAATTAAACAGCCAAGAACCTTTTAAAAAAAATTATGGGAACACATCAAAGTTTTCGCCTCGGTTGTAAATATGTCCTTGAACGTAATAAAATGTGTAGTAAATTTCCAGCTACTAAGAATTCTACCTGCCTTTAATGTGCCGCCCACCAATTAGAATTGTTGTCATCGAATAATCGGTTTATTATAGTTTATTGGCATAATATAAAATATTCAAATCTAGTAAATTGAATAGTAGATAGATGCACTTTTATATTTTAGTCATAAAAATTTAAAAACTTTAAGATGTGATAAAACAATTTTTATTTGTAGAAATGTAATAAATAATTCCCTTGTAAAAATAACGAACCAAAAATTACTTTGTTAAATATCACTAAATTTAGTGACATTTAGCAAAGTAATATTTGTTTTCGTTATTTTAAATTTCCGATTACGCATTTTCATTTAGCTTGCACCACGGTGTATTTAATATACTCTGGCTTGCACACAGTCACCTGAATAAACCTTAATCCGTTCCTGTCTCGATAACCACTAGTTC
Organism: Rutpela maculata; assembly: GCA_936432065.2. NCBI lineage: Eukaryota > Metazoa > Arthropoda > Insecta > Coleoptera > Cerambycidae > Rutpela > Rutpela maculata. Next base: position 99,519,229 of record OW386293.2, read on the forward strand.
AAATGAAGTCTGCATAGAGGTCTCATCTGCACGGGTTAAAAATTCATTACTTTCATTAGGTCCCTGTAGATGACGCTTGAGATCGTATCCAACAGTTGATACACAGGCGTTATACTACTAGGTAGTCTATATCCAATGCTCTCGAGGTCAAGTTTAGTTCGTGCATCTAGGCCAACGATTATAGAAATCCTTGCATCTAGGTGGCGCATAACCACCGATATATATATGGGTCGCGTGCGCGTGTTGTCACGATCTGAGACCTTAGGAAAAACAAACCGAAATTCTTTAACTGTCAAATGACAACTAATTGAACTTTTCGTAATATTATTGTTTTTATGTACATTATACATACAAAATGACAAGTTTTTGGTTTATTATTAATTGTGGAAATGTGATAATCTGAAACAATGCCAATTTTTATAAAATAACCTCAATTTACAACCAGAAGAAGTTAGGGGTGAAGAAACTGCAACTGATTTCAAACAATTAAAAGGAATCATTTTACAAGAGTTTTCCAAGGATTTTATTGGTGGTACGTTCTTGCGTATTAATGTAAGAATTTGATTTTTAACGTGGGTTTATGTTGTAGGAAAAACAGCCGCATTAAAAGACCATGATGATACATCCAGTTATGGGCATCCATCTTAAAAAGGGATATAATTTAAAACCCATATGTGAAACTGAAAGTGATTATAATATCAATAACTACAAAAGCCCTGAAGGGCCAATGTAAAAATAAAAATAAGTGGAAATTTCTACTTTGAAGTAGAAATTTCTACTTTATAAAAGTGAAAATTTCTACTTCGAAGTAGAAATTTCCACTTTGAAAAAGTGGAAATTTCTACTTTAAAGTAGAAATTTCTACTTCCGCAGACTGGACAAAGTTCTTTTGTGATACGTCTTGATGTTTGTGTATCGCTGCTCTTTGTAAAAATAAGATTACAGTGGCTAAATTCGTACAATTTTTTTCTTCGGAATAAATTGATTAAATGCTTTTAGAAGTGTTTTAATAAATAACGGCCACTATAATATATCATACTTATGTTTAGTTAATGAAAAATAAAGTGACCATTCGTCCCCCATTAGGGAGACATTCCCCGTTTTGATGGAGCTGTCCCCCAATGTGAATTTCCCCCATTCCAAGCCCAATAGAAGAATATGACTAGGTACCCTGATGATCATGTGCATTTAGCGTTAGAAAAGCACAGCAAAGTCCTGATAGACCCCAGGACGACAAGCATATGTCCCTGTTTTTTCTCCTTTGCTGATCTTCAGTAAATTTTTTTTCTCTCTCATTGTGTAGGTTAATTGGAATAAATGTTTTTTAGGGTAGCGGTTGGCTGTATGGCCAGTGGCCAAATGCAAAAAAAAAGCACAGCAGGCAGATTCCGAACTCACGATTCGACAACGACACGACTACGATTGACGATTCGACCTGGGGCTCAATTCTCGAATCTCTATTAGTAAAAGTCGCATTCGACTTTGGGAACATATTTACCGAAATTTGCACGATTCTAAAAAATATGCATTATCGAATGTCACATTCTACAATTGGGTTGTTGACGAATTTTCAAAAATGGTGAAATATGGCAGTGGAGGACTTAATTTAATTATATATTTAATTTGGGAGAAAAATTCTTAGCGCAACATATTTTAAAAAATTGTTAAACTTCGACTATTTGAATGTGCCGCGAAAACGATAGTGACCTCATAACGGCAGTTAGATGTGAACTTATAAGCAGAACAGATGAAGACGAATAAGTTGACATTGCTGACAAGAAAGAAAATAACCTCATATGTCAAAAGTAAATTTGACGTTAAGCTAGCAGTGATTGATGTTTGCAGTTATTGTTAATATTTTTTTACAAAACGACTGAGGCAGTATATCTGTAAAAGCTAATTCTGACATTCTACTTGCGGTAGATATATTTATGATCAGCGAATTTTTAAAAAGAGACGATCGTTTTGACATTGCAATGGTTGGAAGTGCAAAAGCTACAAGGTATACTTACGTTACAGCTGCTATAGACAGTACAAACTATTGTAATTTCTGCAATAACTTCCTTTATCTTATCTTATTAATATTACATAATATGTCTAATATGTATTTTATTATTTAATTTAGATGCATTTGTTAACTATACTTTGTATTTTATTAAATATTTCCATTTCATTGTTTTATTTCCTATTAACTATATATATATACATGCGTAGCTATCTAACTGAAAACAACAAAATAAGTTTATCTACTAAAGAAATTATTTATTATCCATTGATACTTACTTCTAAGAAGAGTCAGAATGAGACTTACGAATATATCAAGAAAGATTCATTATAACAAAAAATAATAAATAGGTAAGTACTTTATGCTAGTATCTATCTAAGCAATAAACAATGATATGTATTTGTAACACACATAATTCAAAAGGAATTTATAACTACAATTCAACGCATTCGTAGCCATTTCCGACTGATTGCGTTCACCGACTTTAGACGACTTTCACAGTTTGTTTCATATAGTTTTTCAACGGCGAGTTTTTAAATTTCCTTTCTTAATTTATTGATCATCCTAGTATTATGGGGCGTCTAGGGAGCTTCATAAATAATCAATAGCTAAGAAAAACAACTGCATTTTATTCCAACATAAACTAGATAAAATACATAAAAGCAGATTAAAGCCATTTCCCTCCTTTTAAGGAAGTCAAAGTATGAATAACATTCTAATCTAGAGCCGTTAAGAATACAGTAATACACCCTGTTTTATTCACCAGTTTGGCGGGTAATTTAAATTTGTAACAGCTAGAACGCCACACAAGTCTTGTAATGCGGCCGTTTTTCCTACAACATAAACCCATATTAAAAATCAAATTCCTACATTAAGATACAACTTACCACAAATAAAACGCTTAGAATACATTGTAATTTGTTACTTTACTTGACATTGAAATGGTCTCCACAATAAGAAGACTTGGTCCTTCTCTGGTGGCTTTGAATCATTCATTATTACGTTCAGCGTTTATTATTGGAACACAACGGATTTTCTGGTGAATTGGTGGTATTATTTACACAATACGGCAGAAAACACTATCTGTATTTATATTTATCCATAACTAGATGCTGTTAAACTATACCGAATTGTAACCTATGAACGTCAGTTGAATTTGACGTTAAATATAATGTCAGATTAAACTACTCAAGACAATTTATTAATGATATTTTCAGGAAATCTTTTCATGAAGAAAATAAAATTGATGCCTTTGAATTTTTTGAAAAATTTAAATACGTATTTACACGTTAGAGACCCCCACCATTTTTTAATTAATTATACACCATACAATAAGCTACAACATATATTTTTCAGAAGATTCTATCGAAGAGAGTGACGCCATGCGCACACCAAGCTAACTCATAATGAGCGTATCTTCTCTTTCATAGTATAATGTGTAATGACCTACTTAAAATATATATCCAAAATTCCAAAATAATAATTTCAATAACTGTGTAAGCAGAAATAAAAGATATTAAACAAAGTACGACGAGATCAACGAGGTTAGGGATACACTGGTCGACTGGTGCATCTTTCACCTCTGTGAAGTGAGTTGTAGAAGCGGGTCCTCTGGATGACGCGCAATATGGCGCTCCCTAGTTACCAGGCAACCTGTCCTCTTTACAAACCTTGAGGTCGACTAGTGCATCTCTTACCTCTGTGAAGTGAGTTGTAAAAGCGGGTCCTCTGGATGACGCGCAATATGGCGCTCCCTAGTTACCAGGCAACCTGTCCTCTTTACAAACCTTGAGGTCGACTAGTGCATGTCTTACCTCTGTGAAGTGAGTTGTAAAAGCGGGTCCTCTGGATGACGCGCAATATGGCGCTCCTCAGTTACCAGGCAACCTGTCCTCTTTACACACCTTGGGTTGAAGGGACAGTTGGCGCATATTTCTTCGCGCAGGTTTCCGCCATGTTCTCTGGATACAGTGTTGCGAATTGTACGATAATTATCGTTTTTGTACTATAATTTCATCTGTTGTACGATATACGATAGTACATATACGATAATACTCATTTGTACGATAATTTCAATTGAAACGAGGAAAGACAGTACAGACTACAGGATAACTAACATTTACCGTCCACCTACCAACGTTTTGTTTACAATACGTAAAATTCAACTTACATATAGATGGCAGATAGTGTGTTTTTTATTATTTACAGTAGTGATCGTAGGTAAAAATGTTTTATACCAACATCCTTGTGAAAATTTTCCATACGAATATTTTTTTAAGATTGTATGGTAGACTTAGATTGTATTATACATTGAATTCTTATGAAGGAAGGAATTATTCTTTTTAGAATTTTAGTTTTCAGTTGTGTGGAAACATGCACTGCTACCAACTAGTTTGGTGACAGTAATTGTTCCTTTTTGGAGCAGAGATGTAAAGATGTATTAATAATAATTTTTATTACTACTCTGGATGTTTTATCATCTATGCATGTTGCATTTTTATTATAAAATAAATAATTACTTTGTCGTTGTTTCTGTTTAAATTTATGGAAAATAAATCAAATATGTAGTCAATATATTAGATATTATAAGAAGTGATTTTAATTTATAAAACAAAAAACATCTTTTCAAAAAAATACGAAGAGTATCCTATATGTATAATGTGCAAAATCTACTGTCTGAGAAGAGTTTAAAGTATAATGTTCACGTATGGTTTAAATTATTTAAGTTATAAATATGCTACATATTTAATTTTCAATTGTATCATCTCCCGATGATGCCAACTGTGTTGGCGAAACGCGTGGTAGTATACTGTACAGTATGTAATCTTAGCATCACATTAAAGGTTACAACCCTCTTAAGGTTAATTTTTTTAAATAAAATTTCACACAAATTTTACTACTTGATTCTTTTCAAAAACATTATAGGATTTTTCCTCCAGCTAACACTAACTTACTGCCCAAATTTCAATTCTATCGGACTTTTCCTTTTTAAGTATTATGCTTACAAGAAATATGACGAACAGACGATAGACGGACATTTAGAAAGTTGTTCAGATTCGACGACAAACAATGATATGAAATGTTTTTGTCTACGAGCGATATTTACGGTTTTCGAAATGCAATGCATTTCGTTTTCGTACCTGTTCTATTTTATTTAACTTACACGTACCATTCCTCAGTAAACACCAATTATTAGTGAATGGGTACATCTAAAATTTGGTAATGTCAGAAATATTTTTTGATAGATTGCAGTGGTAATAAAAGATTACACTTATACTGATCTTACTTTATTACTGATTGTACAAGAGATATAGTTGCAAGATACTGTACATATATATATATATATATGTCAAAAACGGAAATAACATCCCGTATATAATAATGATAAATTAACTAAATTTTCTATTTACACTAGATAAAAAGTCCCACGATAAATAAAAAATGTGACTTGAAATTCTAGAAAACGTCTCCTGGCCGTGCATTTTTCAGTGCAAATGCACCAGATTTTATTCCATGTGAAGGAGCATATCGATGTAAGTGTATCGTGTTTAAATTGCAATCAAACTTTTGTACCGCTAATACGTTAGAAATCGGTATAAAACTGACACTTTGTAATGATATGTACATACCATGTACGTGATCTGTAAAAAAATCAGGCATTTCGAAAAACTAAATCTGATAATATTAAGTCGTCCTGAAAGACCCCTATGCGTGAAGAGTGTATTCTTGTTTATTCCTTGTCGTGCATTGAATTTTTCATTACCATATACATATATACAGAGTAGGCGTAATGACTGTTCTAATAAACCTTGTGGCTATACGGGCTATGTTCCCAAAGCCATTACCTCGGGGAAAAAAATAAATCTGATGACGTTTTTGCTTAGCAACGTGGTTTTTCTTTATTTTAATTGATTTACGGTTTCTCACATTCAATTGACATTTACTCGAAAAACTTTTTATGGAATATGGCAACTGTCGGATCGACAATGACAAGATCTTTCAAAATCAAGAAAGCTTGTCATTTTAAAAGTTGTAGACGTCACTACTCAAAAACAAATGATAGTGAAAAACCGAGTTTTTTGAAAAAATGTGTATGTTTATCAAATAAAATAGACGTACGTGTTGGACGATTTTTTCTCAAAAAAATTTGTTTCGCTTTTACTGAATTTATTCCATACGTTAGGCGCGCATTGTATGTGTACTAATTTAAAAGTTTGAGGACAGTATATGATATACAAATTGAACATACATCTAAGTATTTGGGGACAGTATATCATATACACTGTATATCATATACAGTCCTCAAATATATAGTTGGCGATATATATATATATATATATATATATATATATATATATATATATATATTTTTTTTTTTTTAAGAAGCTTTTAGACAATGCAAAGCCCTTGCTTCTAGGCCGATATAGCGCCCTTGCTGCCTAACGTCGGGCGCAGGCGCATTGCGCATTGTTTTGAATAACGATATTCACATATTCATATTTCATATTTCCAATTGCCTGTTTTTCTTAATGACGTGAAACTAAATATACGCTGTAGATTATAAGACAGTCCTACATTATCGATGAAATACTAAGGTCATTTTACACAGGCCCACCAAAAAAAGTGGTCTGTGCCGGGGTATTGGTCTTACCTACCCCTTGTATTTTGACCTGCTGAACACGAATCTGACCTTATTTTTTTCCCCAGCATGTCAGTTTTTCTTTTTAAGCAAAAAAGTCTGTTGGATCGTAATATTTATATATCTATTTGCGTTAAAAGAAAAACCGAACGTGTTAGGGAAATACTAAGGTCAGATTCATGGATTCATGTTTAGCGGCTCAAAATACAAGGGATAGATGTGGTCAGTACCCCCGCGCAGACCACTTTTTTTTGTGGGACTGTGCCACACTGAGTGGCTCCCAAAAAGAAGTGGTCTGCGCGGGGGTACTGACCACTCCTATCCCTTGAATTTTGAGCCGCTGAACACGAATCTGACATTGGTTTTTCTCTAACACGTCCTTTTTTTTTTAACAGCAAAAAAGCCTGTTGAATCGTAATATTTATATATTTAGTTGCTGCCAGCTCCCAGCACCTGACGTGCTGGGGAAAACTAAGACCAGATTCGTATTCAGCGACTCAGAATACAATACCATACCTATCCCTTGTATCTTGTGGGCCTGTGTTATTATTACTGCATTTTCTATGCAATATTGAATTTAAAAAAATATTGGATTTAAAAAAATAATTTTTCTTTCCAGGTTGTGTGACTGCCCAAAAAGGTAATCAGGAGGATCCCTGTAAACTAAAATCCAGAGTGGTAGCAGATGAAACGTACTGTGATAGATATTGGGAGTGTGTAAACGGACAGCCAGAATTGTACGATTGCCCCAATGGGTTAGTTTTCGCAGGAAAGAACAGAGGTGTAACCGAGGGATGCGACTATCCTTGGAGGTCGAATTACTGCGAAGGAAAACAACAAGCTAGTAAGTAAATTTGATTGCGAATATGAAAAATATCAAATTTAAAATGATCTTATTGGCATTTTTCTATGTAAATAAAGGGTTTAAAAATGGGGAACATAACACAAGGAGTACTGATCATTTCTATTATAGGTTACTAGGAAGCAATGTTATTAAAAAGATAAAATATTGTGTACTATAAAACGAGAATTCGCAGTTTTTAAATTTTACTTATGATCGATGCTGTTCTTCCTACAGGTAAAAAAAAAATCAGATGATGGAGATATCAAAACTGAAATAACTATAATTGAAAAAATAGAATTATATCATATGGAATTTAAAATAGCTAGAGATGACCTCATTATTAAAATAAACAAACTGTTTGTTTCAATTAAATAGACCTTATGCATTAAGGCTGCGCGAAAGAAAACACCGAGAGGATCCATAATGAAACTATTTTGTAGAGAACGTAGAAATTTAGTAACTAGAAAGGTCTACTGAGGCGCGAATTTATGTTTTTTGTAGTGAAGGAAAATGTTCCTCATTTTGAGCCCCAGCCTCGGCACTAACAATGGCGATGGATGTGGATATATGTCTGAATTTTTTCAAATGTGTAACCAACCCCCTTTCGGTCAGCCTTGGCTTTAGACTTGGGAGTTGCCTATTATTTGTGATGTGTTTATTTTCTAACCTTTCTCATTCTCCCTCGATCGCTCTCTTCAAGTCATTTTACAATTATTTGGGTTAGACAGTGGTTACATTTATGCAACTAAAAATTGTCCACTCACAAAGAACTGCCACGCTGTCGATGAGCAGACCTAAGACAGACCAGAACATGTTGATTTGGACTACCAGGTTAACTTATTCGATGTGCAAGTTTGGTCTATCGAGAAGTACGCTAGATTTGTTCGAATATCGGAACTCTCCAAGGTAGAGTTCAATTTTGTTTTGGTTCTACTAATCGACTATAGATTAGAGGGGCACACCATGGTGGAACAAAAAATTAGATAGGATGTGAAAAGAAGTTCGACGCCTCTTTAATCGAGCTAAAGCTCCGGGAGACTGGGAGCAACATAACTCTGCGTTAATGGCCAATAATAAAGTAGTCAGAAACATAAAAAGCGAATCTTGCACTAAGTTCTGCAAAAGTATCATTGATATATCTGACAGTATGGTATACCGGTCCGTTGGGTCATTTACCTAATCTGGAAAGGAAACATTCTTACAGTGAACCACTTCCCAGAGAGTTCGACTCTGAATGACCAACAGCTACCACCATCGGGGAAATGGATCAAACGATCTCTCGAAAATGACTGACTTGTAACTAAAAAGGTTATTACGGCCTCAGGAATTGAGTAAGCTCTTAAAACCTTTCAATCACTAAAATCGTCCAGCTCTGCTATAAAACGGATTGGAAATACTACTACCTTTCCTTATCAGACTGTTCATGAAATTATATTCCGTCCAGTTAACGTACAAAGCTTTGGTATTTCATACCAATGGAATACATCCTATCCTGTTGGGTGGCAGTCAAAGCATATACTAAAAATGGGTTGGACAGATCTAGATCCTAAATCTCCTAGACCTGGCCTAACTTCTGTTAGAAAGGTCTGGAGAAAGTATTGAATAGATACATCAAAGGAAATATCCAGAGCATTCGCCCTATCAAAGTCCATCAGTATGCTGGGCAAATCAACAGAACTAACACATAATAATCTAGTTAGAAAGATCTCTCAATTTCTTCAGGCAAAGGAAATTGCGGTGGTGGAACTTTTTGATACCGAGGTAGCATTCAACAACATACTGTCTGACTTTCTATATGCAGCGGTAGCTGCTAGAGAGGTCGAGCTAACCATAACGATATTACATAGAACCATAACGATATTTCTACAAAGAGAAACGGTCAGCTTTAAGACCTCATAAGACCTCAAGAGGTTGCCCACAAGATAGAGTTCTTTGCTTCCTTCTATACACACTATTTGTGGATTACCTGCTGGCCATTTTTTCAGGCATATATATATATATATATATATATATATATATATATATATATATATATATATATATATATATATATATATGGACGATTTAACTATTCTGGTTAAAGAAAAATCTGAAGAAGTATTCTCTCATACCCTTTAAGAGGTACTAGATGCAATCCATATCTGATGTGAGAGGAAGGCTGATACCTATCAATTAAAAGTGAAGTACCTAGATATTACACTAGATGAATCACTTAACTGGAACGCCTACTTGGAAAACGTAGTCCATATAGCAAGACTGTCCTCATGGATATGTCGAAGAATTTGTGAAATATCTTGGGGCATTGGTTTCCAGCAAATATACATAAGACCAACGGTAGCGTATGCTTCCATAGTTTACTGATCATAGGAGCAACAACAACGACCAAAGCCAAAACCAAAGCCAAACTCTCTGGATTACAGGGACAAGTTGGTAATAATGGACTCATTTAGTGATGTTTGATTTACAATTTATTTTTGCATTTTCCGTAAGCATGTAACCTTTTACGTATATAGTGAAAAAATTAGGCCACTAGCGTTAATATTAACTGTAATATTTGATTTCAAATTCGTAATATATTTGAAACGGATGGCGCGGATGACGTCAAAACACTCGCTTGACTGGTTTTATGAGTTATGCGGTTATAGCACGTCTGTTGTGCTTACCTTATGAAACCATATGGGAGCAGGCGAGTCATCGACCGCTGCTGGAATGTTTTGACGTCATACTGCGTTTTCGTGCGCTCTATTTTCATTATTTATTTTGAGGGAGAAGCAGCTGAAAAAAAAGTCTAATATTTTGCACATTTACTAACTACTTTCGAAATATGAATTAAAAGAAAAATGCTAAATGAGACCATTGCTACAACCGACAGCTGCTCTGGAAATCCTCTTGGATTTACCCCCACACTATCCACAATTATCTGGAAACAGGCCAGGCGGGCAATATACAGACTTCAACAAGCGGTTGTTAACATTCCGTAGGCTTGCATCATGGAGCGCAGGACTCTAGTTGGCTTACACCATAACAGAATCATGGTACACCCTCATTTTTCCTTTAGTTTTAAAGATAAACAATTGAAATTTGGAACATCCCATATACTTGTTTTTTCCTTATGGGTTGCGGTGCCGAAGCCCCGCTGTACTGAAACTTAAGCTTATTGTACCCCACAGTCTCGTTATCCCATTAATCCTGTTCCTCTCCAAAAGGAGAGTATACGGTCAATGGGAGCTCTGGCTATTTCTTCCGGGGTTACAGTTAATCCCCCGAAGTATAAAAACCTCCCAGCCACCAAGGCTAGGCATTCACATATATACATTTAATGAACGTATTTATTTGACATATAACTGATTTTTGCTCCCTTTCCGGTTTCCAAATTTTAATCGTTTACCTTTAAGACTGAAGGAAAAAGTCACCACCACCTACCCAGACTTGGATTAGTGGATAGAGCTGAATGCCGTCTGGGTTTTGAGGATAAAATGGCAGAGCAACCCCCATGAACCTAGCTCGTTGCAAAAAGCACCGGGTCTCGCTATTCGGCAAAGGGTGACAACTGCCAGAGGACTTAGACGATTCCTCATACAAGATTATCGGCTTTAGTCAAAATGAATGAAATATAATTAGGAGTTAAGGAGTTAGCCATAACAGAGTTAATGGTTGCTGTGAAGAGTCTGATTAAAAGCCTACTCGCATATCAACCCTACCTAATCCTTACAGATTAGTTTAAGTTCATGTACTTTATGAAGTAAGAAAGGGGATCAAACATGATCGAGTGGTGGAATGACCATGACCAAAGTCCGCCTGGACGCGTGGATCTAAATAATCTCAAAAAGGAAAGTAATAATAATACATACATACATACATACATACACATACTCCTAAACTTTTCTTAGTTTAATAAAAAAAATTAGTATTCATAGAAGAACTGATTGGCAGCCAAAGTCAAACAAACAAATAAAAGTGCAAAGTATTTTTTGTATTAAATTTTTTTTTTGTGGATTTAATAAACATTTTTATATGGTTACTAAATCAGGAAGTAGTAACAATTTTAGCTAAAAGATAATTGAGAACTTCCAGGATCGAAAATCAGCTGTCTATATCTAAATATTATTTCTTGTAGACCCTCCAATTGGCACCGATCACTGCGGCTGGTTGTACGGTATCTTTGGACATGAAACATCTTGCACCAGGTATTGGACCTGTTGGAACGGAACTGCAACAGAACAGCTTTGTATAGGAGGCCTTCTTTACAACGAACGTACTCATTCCTGCGACTGGCCAGAGAACGTCGATGGATGCCAAAAACATCGTAAGTGTTTTTTTATTTCAAAATAATCTTCACAACAGTTATCGATAGTGTTATACCCTGAACAATTGTTTCATTACACAGGTCTGCAAAAAAAAATTCTGCTCCATGCCTTAAGTATTTTTGTGTACTGAATCTTAATTTTCAATTAAAAAGATTTTCTACCACGTAGATTTCGAGTAAATTCCGATTTTTATTGTCAAAAAAGCGTATTTTGACGATAAATACTGAGATTTACTCGAAATCTATGGGGTAGAAAATTTTTTTAATTGAAAATTCGAATTCAGCACATAAAAATACTTAAGGCATGATAGATTTAGTCCTTGGAAAAGAAAAAAATTTTTTTTTGTAGACCTATGCACAAGTACTAGAAAAATAAGCCTAAAAGTATGCGAACCTTGAAAAAATTAGTACCAGCAACATCTCCATCAAATTTCTATTTGATGGAGATGTTGCAGTTATCACCTTATTGCATATACTAAAAGTCCCCTAAAATCTAAGCTGTGCTACGCCCGCCATATTGAAATATGGCGGCCCATTTTCAGATTTTTGTATATAAACCCTTTACCGTTGCAGATAGGAAAAAAAGGTTCAAAAAATGTAGGCAATAATAAAACAAACAATTTTTTTCTCTAAATCGAACGGTTTTTGATATATGAGGTGCAGAATGTTATGGAATTTTCAAAAATCCCAATTGTGTACAGGAAAGAAGAGCGGCAAGAAGAACATCAGTAGATACAAACATAAGTGGGAACACTTTGAATACTGTCACCACAACAACGCAACCAGAATTTCTTGCAAACAGTGCAAATTAAAAACTTCTTATAAAATATCTACCGTCTAGTTAAGAAGTCCAGGTAGAAGAGGCCGAAGCTGATGCTGATGTGTCGATCATAGCAGCAGCTATTGAGAAAGAAAGGCATGGTTCTCGAGTAGTTGTTGTTGGCCAGGACACCGACTTATTAGTCCTCCTAATTACTTTGTCAACAGATTGATGAGATGCATATTTGGTTCCTTCGACCAGGCTCAGTTTTACATTCCAAAGCAATGAAATTTGCACAGAAATACATTACACTGTCTGATGTTCATACTTACATGCCATTACAGGTTGTGACACAACCTTTTAGAAAGAGCAAGATTAAAGGCTTACGCCTTTTAGAACAAAACCCGAATCTACGACAGACTGTTGCATTATTTACGGAGGATGCTGTATCCCAAGATGACATTGCAGCTGCAGGAGAAAAATTTCTGCTTGCCTTTTATGGGGAAACAAAGTCCGCTTGATGATTATAGATATTTTTCATACAATCATCTGATTAGTAAGCAGCAAATACATTCCAAATTTAACTTGGCAGTGTTGCCTCCTACAAGTGCAGCAGCTGCCAATCACTCATATCGCACATACCTCCAAGTCCAGCAGTGGATGGGTAATAATTTAGAGCCGACTACCTGGGGTTGGCAGTTAAGCCATGGGGCTTTGAAACCAGTTTTGACATGTTTAGATCCAGCCCGTAGCAATTTACTGAAGCTCATATCCTGTGGTTGCAAGTCCTGATGCACAAAACGTTGTGAGTGCTCATCAGCAAGGTTAAAGTGTTTTGCCATGTGTGGATATTGCCAGGAATTATCTTGCAGCAACTCAGAAGATAAGTTACCTGACGACGACATTGATAATGACGAACTAATGTTATAACGTATTTTCGTATTTTATTCTATGTGTTATAGGCTTCATAATTACAGTATATTTTTCTTCTGTAATGGTAATATACCTAAAACAATGTTTTTTTTTGTTTTACTTACAACCTAGAAACACACATTTTACAGTGTATTTTGTACACAATTGGGATTTTTGAAAATTCAATAACATTCTGCACCTCATAATTCAAAAACCGTTAGATTTAGAGAAAAAAAATGTTAATATCAGAAATTGTTTGTTTTATTATTGCCTACATTTCTTATTTGAAACTTTTTTTCCTATCTGCAATGGTAAAGGATTTATATACAAAAACCTGAAAATAAGCCGCCATTTTTCAATATGGCGGGCGAAGCACAGCTTCGATTTTAGGGGACTTTTAGTATATTCATTAGGATGGCAAGTGGAACATCTTCACCAAATTCCTTGATTGTACTAATTTTTTCGAGGTCAAAATTTAATTTTCCTGCACTAAAGATATACCTTACAGGTCTACAAAAAAAATTTTCTCTTCCAAGGAGTAAACTTATCATTCCTTAAGTATTTTTGTGTGCTGCATCCGAATGTTCAATTTAACAAATTTTTTACCGTTTAGATTTCTTGTAAATCTTGGTTTTTATCGTCAAAATACGATTTTTTGACAATTTTTTACGTTTACTCGAAATTTACGAGGTAGAAAATTTTTTAAATTGAAAATTCCGATTCAGCACATAAAAATACTTAAGGCATGATAGGTTTAGTCCTTGGAGCAGAATTTTCTTTTTTTTTGTAGACCGCATCTAAAGTAAGGGAACGTTGAATATTTATAGTTTGTGAGTTTTCTTTGTGCCACGGTTTAATTAGTTTGCAGAATAAGAATATATGTACCGGTTCTAACTTTAAATAAAATCACTAAATCCAAAAATTGTAAGTTTGGTGCCTATGTGTTTCATTAAATGGCCTTTTGTTGTGATTATAATGATAACTTGCATAAGTATATCGCGGTATTTCTAGCCTGCGATTCGAACTTGTTTAATTTGTGTTCCTTTATTCCAAGTACAGAAAAACTTTTAGTTTTACCTATGTATGACTTTCAATGTCAAATAATGTAAGAACGATTTTTGAGAAGTTATAAACTAAGTAAAATAGTAAACCCACTTATGATTCCCATATTTAGTTACGTTATTATTTTTATTAATTATAATAATTTTTTTAGCACTTTGTAATGACGATGCCAACGGTAATGTTCCCTTGGGAAAATCCTGCAACCGTTACTGGCAATGTCAAGGTGGTTACCCACGTCTCCAGAGGTGCCCTGCCATGTTGGTGTTCGATCGCCACTCCTTAAGATGCGTGGTACCTCCAACTGATGACTGTGATGTACCTAGTACCCCACCACCACCTCCACAAGAAGAAGAGGCAGAAGACAATGTACCACAGAATAATCCCAAAAACAGACAAGGACAAAAAGCGGATTTCCCTAACCTTCCCCCTGGAGCACTTCCTGTGCAGGTCAAGAGCAATAGACCCAGGAAATAAATTTAAGAAAAATTGTAACTTTTAAGTCGTGAGATAATTTTAAAGCGGAGGCAAATTATTAAAAATATCTAAGAGATCATTTTTATCGAAATTTCTTATACAATCTGCAACGTGTTATTTAGTCATTTCTTATAAATACGCTAAAAAAAATGACGCTGGCGTTTTTATGATTTTTACAATCATTGTAATATTTATTTCAAATCCTTAGAACAGTCTAAGACAATTTCTTTTATATTAGTCTCAAAATCCCAAACTTTTCTGTTTCCACACAAATCACATAGCACATATAGTCATATAACTCAGATTTCAAAGTAGTATTACTGTGGCTTTGACACTAAAAAAATATGTATAATACATACCATTAGTAATTGCATATAACCAGCCTACCCATCACGTGTTGGCGTACGCCGTTTATATAAAATCCCTCAAAATGAATTAAGGGCAACGGTGAAATTTTTAAAATGTCTTCTGTTTTCTCAAAAATAGAAAAAAATACTTTTTATTTTAGCATCTGGTTGTGAAAAGATGCCTTTGTTTGTGTAGGAATGTTAAGTTAGGACACATTTTATTATAATAAAAAAACTTTAATATTGTAAAAGTAGATACTAAAATACCACACGAGTATTTAAATGATTTGTATTCTCATACTGATGAACAGCTTGTTGTATTACACATTTTTTAAAATGTAATTAAAAAATCGTTTGTGGCATATTTAACAAAAGTATTGCATAAAAATATTCATGATGCACTCCTCCGCTGCAGCTGTGAATAAATCACACAATACTTTATTTGTACTTGAAAAGAATTTTTATATATTCTGCAATATAAATTCAGATTATTAAATTCCACACCTTCATAGGAATCTTTGCAATGAATATACCTACATAAGTAGTTACGTAATAAAAATTAATTTATTTCTGTTTCTACTGTAATAACTACCTTGTACTCCTGCGTATGTAATAACGCTACTTTCACTGGTTAACTCTTTTTAATTCCACACTTGTGCCTTTCTCTATAAGTAAAACTTTTCCCTGTACAGGGCGGAGCCACAAAGCGGTGCCAAGTAAATTAAGGATAATTAACTGATGATGAGAAATTAGAAACTTCTTTTTTAATCTCATGAAAAACGAAAGGGAACAAATAGTATTACACAAAGCAAGCATAGTCAAATTTGAATTTCAAATTTTGGGTCCCGTCAACTGCTTTCAAAAATGGCCGTTCATCGCAGTCACACTACTATTTAAGGTTCTTTGTGTTGGGACTCATTTTTCTCCCTTTCCAATTCTCATACTATTTTCTAAAATAATATTTCACGTTATCTTAACTTTTCTTATATGCCGTTCTTAAACACTGTGCGAATTATTATTTAGACATATTTTCCTAGGCACACACTTTTAAACGAAATATATACTTAGTAGGAAACATAATTATGCATTTCTCTAACCGAACTGACTTCCAATCCATTAAAAAATTTTTTAATGTAGGACAACTCGGACAAATCGTTTCTCTCAGACCAAGAGTAATAAATTGGCAATTTTCATGAGAAAAAAAAAGCAAAAAGAAGAAATAGTGGATACTAAAGAGTTGAAAAGAGTTGATAGAATCATGACGCAGAGCTTACTGCACAAAATATTTATTAAAATTCTGTTTTTCCTTGAAATGTCAGAAGTTTGTTAAAAAACAAAATCATTTAATTACTCAACAGCGTTCCGAACTTTTCACAAAATGGGAAACGATTTTATCTGACCATACTGATATACCTGGATAACAGTCGATCAGTTGCTTGAAGTATTTGTTATGTGTGTGATAGCACACCAAAGCAAATGATCGATGTTATTATTAATGGATTATTTTTTGTTATATACCGCCGTGCTTTTCCTGCAGAAAAATATCTTCGATTTTTTTACTCAATAAAATTTCATTTTTCATACGATTGCACAGATCAAATGTCATCGTCAGTAGTACACCAATATGCAGTTCTATCGCTGAAAAGTACTACGTACCGTTTTAACACTGTAAAACGCGTTGCCATATGACGGCATATTTTGTGGCGTAAAATATTCTCTGCAAATATCACTTGTACTTTTCAATTTCGTCTACATTTTTTCCCAAGCTATGTTGCCCAGAGTAATATAACTCGCGTAAACTAAACAGTTCAATATAAAAAACTAAATCACTTGCAAATAATAATTGCACATAATAAACTGGCAATTTACACTTTACTATCTTATTAGGCGACCACGGTCTCGAAAAAAATTATCCATAAAATTCTGAGAACCAGTGATATTACAATAGTTTTGGTGTGAGAAAAATAAAGAAGTTAGCCTCCAGACTGTACTAAACCGTTGCATTTCTTCTGATTAAATCACTAAGAAATAATACCAGAAGCGATTTATTTCGTCACTTTTTGAGTAATTTGTTATAAATTTGGCGCGTTTAACTGTCAGTTAGGCATACATTTCTTAACAAGTTAACATACGCGTGGCCTGCATTTGTTTAGCAATATCGTGTTTTATTATCTGCCCTGTATATTTCGTCCTAGTGCCAGTACCTTTTCCATTTCAACTTAGTTCCCATTCTTTCTTTGTTATGCAATTGTGAATAAGTATTTTGTAATTAAATAATTAGTGATAGTTTATGTATAAAATATGATTATTACGCCAAATAAAGTGTGTTAAATAATATGCATCGTTTTATTACTATTTTATGATTTTATTCTGCAGAATTAATATTTACATAATGTATACGAATATTAGTAACATACCCATGCTTCGCACCCGTTGTCCATCTCATAATCCTCGTAGAAGGTCAGAAAACCAATTTAATATAAAAAAAAATCGAGTTCGAAACCAATAAAAATGCTTGTGTGCTATCTTGATGAATTTCAGCCTTTGGCTTGTGTAGAAGTGGGCTAGAATTTTTCTAGAAGTGAAACTGCACTTTGGTCATTGATATCGAAACAGACGGGTTATTAGGTAGTTCAAATTGATTTTCTAAAAAACACGCCAACTTCATTTTCGAGAGGGACATTTTTTGCATTATTAGGCCACCTTCAAATCGCTTCATCCCTTCGCGCTGTAACCACAACCTTTAAACTGGTCATCTCCTGAATGCCACACAATAAAAAATTTCTAATTTTATTGATTCGCTTTCAAGATATTCAAAATTCAAGTTGCAAGAGCAATCTTTTAGTTTAACAAAAATCAATTTGAACTACCCAAAAACCAGCTACTTCGTTTTCAATGGCCCACCCTGTATATAGATTTATATATAAAATTCTTCAGAAAGTTTAAAATATCATGGGTTCCAATTAAATTTCTTGTCTTTTATTCTAAAAGTATCGATATTTACGTCACATTATCTATATTATAGAAAGAATTTCGATACAAGGTTTTTATATACTTCAGCTGTCCTAAAAAAAATAATCAAAATAAAAAAAATAATTAGAAATACATTTTTAAATAGGCAATGATAATGAAGGGAAGAAGAGAGAAGAAGAGAGGAAGGACACACTTGTTGCCTAGGGCTTCTTTCTATACAGGATGTTTAGAGTACACGTACAAATATTTCGCTTGCTAGTATGTAAGCAAAATAGTTTTACAAATGTTTTTTTTTCTTCAACTGTTTGGCATAAATTAAATATTTTCTAAAAATAAGGACCTATAATCCACATTTTATAATGGGCATTGCAACTATAATAAAAAATAAAAAAACATTAAAAGAGATGAGATAAATGTCACCAATCTATTTGTCTTCCATTAGTCCAATCAATGAATGCTCAAAAGGGAATTGTAGAGAACATTTAGGAAGGGAGAATTTTCCTCTTCACTGGAGGTAGTTAGGAGGTAAAAATACTAAAAGTTCTCGCCCCTAGCTCATCCGCTTCAGGGGGGGGAGGGGGTGGAAAGGTTCTTTTTTTTCGATCCTTCGCTTATAACTCGGAAACGATGCGTCGTATGGAAAAAGATAATCTATGCAAAATTAAACGTAATTAAATTTTCCACAAGAATGTTTATATTCATTTTCTTCCTATGTCTTATATTTTACGAGATACTCGCCAGCGAAAATCGATGATTAATAAAAAAAATCAATTATGTACCTTGAATATTTCTATCAAAGCAACCGTGGTCTGCTAATAAATCACAGTCACAAAACAATCTTTATTTTACAACATTCGACGTATTTACTAACGTAATTTTTTGTCGAAATCTATACATTTCCTTAAATATACAGTGTGACACACTTAAAATGATTATAACTCTTTTATTTTGTTTCCGATTTTTACTCAAATTTTACTCAAGTATAGAACCAATTAGAATCTATTTATGAATAGAAAAACATTCGGCTGCTACAAAGGCAAAGCCATCCACGGTACCACAATATGCTGAAAAAATAAAACATTTTGAATGTTAGAAATTCTAAAAAATGCATCCGACCGGCGCCACAAACGTACATACACCAAAAGGCTATAGCGGGATAAGATGATGAAAATTGACCCCACCTGGATTTTTATTTCGAATTCGCCATTCGAAAGGACATATTTGAAAACCCCTTAATTTTCAGCCCCCTAGGTGCTAATAGGGTGCTCCTATCGTAAAAAACGTGTTTTTTCGAAAAAAATTTCTCCTGCTCGACTATTTGTTCCAAAAAATCTGAAAAAATTTTTGGACGTGTGTTTTTGAGAAAGAAAACACCTTGATATTTTTCAGAATTTTCGGATCAAAACTAGAGTCAGAAAAAATATTTCAATGTTTCAATGATTTCTTAAGCATTGAAGGTCATATTTGGCTAACTTCTAATTAACAGTTTTTTGTGTCATTTTCCCGTACTTTCGAATGCCGGCGTCAGAATTATCATTTTTATACCGCAACATGCTCAAAATTTGAAAAACCCGTTTTTTCCGCATTTTAACCTTCCCCCAATAAAATTGTGAGAGGTTACTAAAATTGGTCCGAAATCGAAAATTAAGATATCATCAAATCTTTACGTTTTAAGATCTCAGGAATCCAAAAAAGTGATTTTTGAAAAATGTCTGTGTATGTGTGTGTCTATGTGTATGTATGTAAGCACGATGGCGGCGAAGCTACCAAACGGATTTGGATGAAACTTTGCATGAGAGTTTCTTTAGTACTCCAGAAGATCTGAAAATGTTTCGGTTGAGGTCGGATTACGTTTAGTGCCGTTTGAGCACAACAAGTTGTTTATTTTATGATTACTAACAATTTATAATCAGTAAAAATTCCGATTTCAACGATATATCATACTTGCACCCTTTCGATTTGGTTTCCGCGAGAAAAATTTAAAAACAAAATAACACGGTTCTTGTGTAAGATATATTTTTTCTACTACTGCTTAAGAAAACCACAAATAACGGACAGTAGCCATGACTCGAAACTGTTTTTCACACGATGTGTGCAAAAATCCAAAAAATATGGCCCTGTCATGTTTTTCACACAGTCCTGTCAAAAACAGAACTGACACCTTTTATTTGTATTGTTTTAAGTAGGCTAGCCTATTCAGTTTCATGGCGACTTATTTAACGACTAAACATCAGTTTTGGAGTCTTCAAACCACACCACTTTTAAAGAAGTTTATTAAAAATAGTTGATTCTGTAGAAAAATATTGTAAACAACACGTTTGAAAACATCTTTTCACACTCATTCGACTTATGGAACTCACCTTCGGCTCATTCCACCAAACTGTCTCACTCGTGTGAAAAGATTCGTTTTCGGAACTTGTTGTTTAAAATACTATTATAGTCTAACCTGACGTTCGGTAGACTAGTGTGTTAAAGCGTGCAGACTGCCATACACGTTTTTTTTTAAGAACGTCAAGCCAATTGTTTTTTTTTTCGAGAGAAGAGAAAGTTTAAAGCCGGTGGTAGCTGTATGGAGCCTACATAATCCATAAGGAGCCCGTATGATTTCGGACAGCCCTTAAATGGGTGAGTTTTTCATCAAATCATAATAAAAGTGGCATTGGCATTAAAAGTCCAAAAAGTATGAACCTGTTTCTGATGCATCGCCGAAAGCATTTCCGTTAATCATACCCTTAAAACTATATAAACAATCATAACCTAAAAACAAAGTGCAATACCAACTTAAAAATTTTTGGACAACCGTCAAAAAATAAATTCCCCCAGAAAAGTTTTGGAACTAGAATTTTGACAGCTGTCAAAGTGACATTTCTCGCCCCCCAATAAAGTTATTGACAAAATTTTTTGACACTTCTGTAACTAACAACTTTTAGACGCATTTTATCTGACAGCTGTCAAAAAATCTTTCGTGCGCGAAAGTAACAAAAAAAGATTTTAAAAATATATAGTCCCCAACCAACACAATTGGCTTGACGTTCTTAGAAAAAATGTGTATGGCAGTGTGCATGCTTTAACACACTAGTCTACCGAACGTTAGGTTAGAGTATAAAATATATCTTACACAAGAAGCGTGTTATTTTGTGTTTTAATTTTTTTTGCGGAAACCAAATGTGATATATCGTTGAAATCGGAATTTTTACTGCTTTTCAATAGTTCGATTACAAATTGTTAGTAATCATAAAATAAACAACTTATTGTGCCAAAACGGCACTAAATGTAATCCAATCTCAACCAAAACCTTTTCAGATCTTCTGGGGCACTAAAGAAACCCTTATGCAAAGTTTCATCCAAATCTGTTTAGTACTTTCGCCGTTATCGTGTATACATACACACATACACACACATACATTTTTCAGAAACCACTTTTTTGGATTCCTGGGACCACAAAACGTAAAGATTTGATGTTATCTTAATTATCGATTTTGGACCAATTTTAGTAACCTCCCAAATGCGGTTTTTTCAAATTTTGAGCATGTTCCGGTCTGAAAATGGTAATTCTGACACCGGCATTCGAAAGTACTGGAAAGAGTACTCAAAAAATTGTTATTTAGAAGTTAGCTAAATATGACCTTCAATGCTTAAAAAATCATTGAAAAAATCAAATATTTTTCCTGACCCCAGTTTTGATCCGAAAAATCTGAAAAATATCAGGTTGTTTTTCTTCTCAAAAACACAAGTCCACGATTTTTTTCAGATTTTTTGGAGCAAATAGTAGAGCAGGAGAAATTTTTTTCGAAAAAACACGTTTTTTACGATAGGAGTACCCTATTAGTACCTAGGGGGCTGAAAATTTGGCTGAAGAGGTTTTTAAATATGTCCTTTCGAATGGCCAATTCGAAATAAAAATCCAGGCGGGGGCAATTTTCATCTTCTTATCCCTCTATAGCCTTTGATTTGGTTATTGATGGGGGATTTCTCATACATAAGCTCATCTGGCAAAAGGGATCCTCAGTTTCCGCAATTTGTGGTGGCTACGTGAAATTCGTCATCAATATGATTTTTAATCTTTTTCCTCATATTTTGGTACCGCAGGTGGCTTTGCCTTTATAGCAGGTGAATGATTTTCTGTGGTCATATGTAGATCCTAATTTGTTCTATACTTGAGTAAAATTTGATTCAATTCGGAAACAAAATGAAAAAGTTATAAGGGTATCTTCATTCTAAGTGAGTCACACTGTATATTTAAGGAAATGTATAGATTTCGACAAAATTTTACGTTAGTAAATACGTCGAGTATTGTAAAATAAAGATTGTTTTGTGACTGTGATTTATGTGTCAGACCACGGTAAACCGCTTTGATAGAAATATTCAAGGTACATAATTGATTTTTTTTATTAGTTATCGATTTTCGCTGGCGAATATCTCGTAAACTATAACAAATAGGAAGAAAATGGATATAAACGTTCCTGTGGGAAATTTAATTTCGTTTAATTTTGCATAGATTACCTTTTTCCGTACAGCAGCGCATCGTTTCCGAGTTATAAGCGAAGAATCGTAAAAAGGAACCTTTCCTCCTGAAGCGGCAGGGCTAGGGATGGGGACTTTTAGTGTGTTTATCTCCTAACTACCCCCAACACATTCTTGAAGAGAAAAATTCTCCCCTCCTAAATGTTCTCTACAACTCTTTCATTGGACTACATTAAAATGTTTCATTGTCGGAACCGCACCGGCGCGACGATTGAAAGAGCCATTTCATACACTCTTTAGCTACGCTTCCGCTTACTTATCAGCGTTGTAGATATGTTTGGTTTGTGCAGGTTTAAGGTGAATTTATAATTAAAACAACCAAGATGACGAAGTAATTTTAATGAAATTAACTTTTATTACTCACAATGAATGTAAATAAACAAACACAGTGACAATTTTTATCCGCATTATTAAAGTTTTTTTCAGTTAGACAGTTTGGCAATATGGGTGAATGTAATGCCATTGGCAAGCTAAGTAAACGTGTCCCTTATTCTCTCTTCTGTTTACAATTGTACTGTCTAACATTAATTAATTGCCTATTTCGGAATAATTTTAATTAAAGAAATAGGTTTGAGTTAGAAAAAAAAGATAATTTATTTCTTTTGTGCCAACATACCACGTAAAATATTTGTACGTATTCTCCGAACACCTTGTAAACTGTTTTAGTTATCAAGTTTTCGTGGAGGCGATGATTATTTGTAGACTAATTTTCGGGTTTTCTTACACGTTATTTATTTTTACTACTTGACGTTTCTACCATCGTGGTGTCTTCCTGAAGTGAAATAAACTCTGGTGTAGTGATGGGCAATATTTCACGAACCGTGAATTAATCACTGCTAATAAAAAATCCCTGATAACGGTTGTTATTTTTACTGCAAAGCAGCTATGACGTGATCACGCCTTTCGTTGCCTCCATCTATACATATCATATAAGCATTAAACACGGGTCTTAGATACTTTGACATGACTTCTTCTAACAATTAATCTGTAAATTAATACCTATCCATTTATTTTAATTGATTTCGTTATGTATGGAAGTAGTGGTCACGTCACGCATTTAACTGATATCAAAAAATCACAGTAAAGATTCAAGGTGTGACTGAAAAATCAGAATAACACTTATTTTCTTGGTGTGCTGAGCTCCTCTATTTATATTTGTCGTCAGGACGCATGGTTTCGGTGACGCCACGCGATTAGTCATGCAGAATATTGATTTTCTTATCATTGGTAGTTGTTGTCCAAGTCGAGGTTGAAATTATTTGGATTTTTGTCTATTTTCATATCTTCTCTTTATATTATCGTCTAGTAGTTTCTTGTGGCGCCAACCATTAATTTTATCAAATGACAAGTTTCTTTTGAAAATTCGGCAACTGGAGATTTAATGATATTTTTCTCTTTCTTGTCACTGCTGTGCTCATTAACTTTGGTATTTATATGTCTCTTAGCCTTTCCGATGTAAACTTTTCTATATCATCAAGGAATACCATAAACTCCTGATGGGGGGCGAGCATAGAGGCGACTTCAATGTGAATGTCAGTCGATATTCCGTTGAAGCAACGCCGAGCGCGGTTAGATGGGTGACCTATCTTGGGAAATACAGCGTTCTCGTCCCACCTAGCGGCTTGTATATCAGTGTATACGCGGAAGTTACGTAATTTCAGACGAGGATTACATAGTGGATATACCATCCTTCGCAGGGGATGTAAAGCAGGCGGTCCCTTGTCTATTAAATGTTAGGCAAGTAAAAGATCCCTACTCTTCTTAAGGGAAGAGGTTGTAGCTCGTCTCCTGCCGTCGGTGATAGGCCCTGGTAGCGGAAATAGCCGTAGCCGACATTAAATAGTTAAAAAAAAAACTCCTGGTGAATCAAGTTTCTGTGGTGAATAGTATTTAGGAAGTTGTTCGATTCTCTGTTCCGCATTGTCTTTCCTCTCTTGTTTGAATTCCGTTAGAATCGTAGATAATGCTGCTCTGATTTCTTCTGAACCTTCTTCTGGTTTCTTGTAAAGTGTTAGTTCCAAATAACTCACAATGTCTTCTTTTCTGTAGACATTTTAAATATAACATTAAACTTTTTTTTGTTTCTAGAAATACATTTGTGTATTTTAATATCATTAGAACAACCATCGGGGAAATTTTGTGATTTAAATTTAGAAATAAAATGAGAAAGAAATAATACGTAAATAAAAAAATTGTCACCAACAATTGCCAATTTAATTATGAAAACATTTGAATATCTAGGATTTCTTACCAAAATGTTCGTATCGATATGCAAATGACATCTTTATCATATAGCAATAAGGTAACGAGGAATTGGAGAATTTTTAAACCTATGCTAACAGCCTTTACCAAAACATACAATTTACCACGTAATTGCAAAAGATGGAGAGTTCCCGTTTTTAGATGTCCTCGTATACAAGAAAAATTATGGAACATTGGGACACAAGATGTACCTCGTATGTGCCTTGGTTCTTTAACCAAGGCACATACTGACAGGTACCTATCCAAACACGTAGTCTCACCACCACCCAGCCACAGAAACATGGCGTTACGTCTACATAAAGGGCAAAATAAATATGTGAAGAGGAATATCTCCTGGGTGTGACCTGAATCATTATTCAGCCTATTGGAGATGGGTGGTTTTCGCACACGGCCAAATTGAAGATAAGAAAACCTTTCTTTGAATTCTCAAATAAAACATGTCGGAAAAGACAGTCAACCTCCAGAGTAACGGTAAAAACTACCAGAAAAGTTTAAATTATTATCTTATTAAAAAAGTCATACTTTTAGAGCGGTAGGAGAGGGGTTGTTTTGTATCATTGGACGCCTAAAGATTGCATTGGACCATTAAATTTTTGATTCTACTATTTTTTACAAGATAAACAAACAATCAATGTAAGTTTCTAATCGCGTTTCACATCCCGCAACGGAGATTAATGCTTTAAAAACCCCAAATATTCATTTTAATAACCTTTCGGGGATGTGTTTTGGTCAACTAAACATTCAAGGGGGCGATATCTAAAAACTTCTTTAAATGTCATTTTTAAAATACTACTTTAATATGAAAAGTTCATATTTTTAACCTTGTTAAAAATTCCCCTCTGAGGGACTGCTCTTAGGCAAACTTTCTGGCATAAAAAATGTATATTTTTGGATATTCAAGTAACTATCTATAAATTAAAAGTAGATATGTTAATTATTATCTTTTTTCATCAAATAATCTAAAATATTGTAAAAAGTTGAGCATTTTTTCGCTAAAAATTGTTGATATTAAAAGGAACCTATTAAAATAAGTTATGGGTAACGATTCGTTAGTCAACTTTTGAAAAAGTAAATTTTTTTTGGCATGGGCCCAGGACCATTAAAGCGTTCTGGTACTTTTTTACCACACAGTACGAAATAGAAAGTCCTAAGTACAAGTTCCCAAAGGAATTTGATTCACCGGGAATTTTTTATTAGTGCAGACATTACATAGGAAAAACTAAAATACATATAATCCATTTCCACGTGGCGCTGAGCTAATGATTTATTAATAAATCAAAGCCAATATTGCGAATACTACTACTACTACTACATATAATCCAAGCTTGAAGAACATATCAGTCAAACAAAAAAGGAAAATATCGCACTACAACTACTTATAATGTTATTAATAATTATTGTGTTACAATAGATACAAAAGGGGGAACTGTACAATTGTGTATGTTGTTTGCGATTGTTCAAATAGAACCCGATGATACATGGATGGTTATCAAATGTTTTCATTTCTTTCCTGTATATCTTTAAATTTCCCACTCAAAGCATAATGGTCATGCTATTTGCCAATAAAACTTCGTTAAACTTTGTTTAACTTAAGTATAATGCAATAATAGAGTATTTAAATTTTCCGCCCAAAGTACCACCAAAAAGATGACCGATGGTTAATCCAATTTACTAAAGAAACATCAAAGTTTCGCCGAGAGTAGCTTTTGGTAACGTCAAGTATTCAAAACCATCAACAAGGATGAAAAACCAAAACCAGTCTACAAATTCTTTATTTATACTGATCTCGTGTAATAATGAAAACAAAAAGTGGTTAGACAATATTAGCTACATCAATTATATTACGCGCCTCGTCTCCAAAGATCAATATGTAGTACTCCACTCTGGGTACGATGACACACACACTTTAAAGCAAATTTGGTTGTATATCCTAGGCCACATCTTATCAAGATATCTGTCTATAACGTCATTCTTCCTTTGTGTGTCGCGGTGACAGCACGCTCCATTTTCTTTCAAGTTGTTTTTTATAAAAATCGAAGTAATTTTTTTGAAAATCATCATGAAATGTGTCATAAATAGTGTAGAAGAGTCTGGTGACAGTTCTTCAGACAATCAAGAAGATGAAAGCTAAATTGAAAAAGCTTAAGAAAAGATTGCGTATTTTAGAACGTCAGGATAACAGAAGTCGCCATGGCAGCTGTTCTAGAGATAATAGATCAGTCTGGCAAACACGAAGTTATTCGAGGTTGAGATCAAGAAGTTTGAGAAGAACTTACTATTCTCCGGAACCCGAATTGTACAGTAAATTAATACTTTGTATGGCATCAATATTATACGAGCACGCCTCAAATCTCAGGAGTTTTTTCACGAGATGAATAACTCTAGGTCATTTCACGAGATGAATGACTGTAACTATCAAACGAGTTTTGAGAAAAATATGGTTGGACGAGATTTTTCAGTGAGACTTGAGGTTAAGTCAATAAATGACCAGAAGTTTTTTCACGAGTTGAATTAACTTGTAGATTTTTCACGAGTTGAACAACCTTTCTTCTTTTCAAAAGTAGAGATGAATGCTTCTTATACCTTATAATTTCATAAATGCTTCTTTAAAAGCCTCTCGTTGACTTTAGACAAATAACTTTTCGATTGCAGGCCAATCCTCTGAAAGGGAGGATAATGCAATCAGAAAAGGGACACCTCTTGATAACGAAAACATTCCGCCCGCACCCTGGTCCGTTATGGTTAAAGATCATGAAGAACATAATTTACCAAGGGTAAGTACAGAGTTAATTAATTTTTTAGAAGTGATTTTGACGGACAAGGTTTTCGGGGAATATTTGAACAACGGTCTTGTAACAAAGTGGCAAAACATTTTTATGAAAGGTTTACCGGAGGAATTTCACTTCAGATTGGTGAAAGAGTATCCCCCCCCCCCCTCCGCCTAAAAATTGTCCTTTGTTAGAGACTCAAAAGCTAGATGCTGAGGTAGTAGCATCTTCGAGCGAGACAATATTAAGAAGAAGGATTCCAGACGCATTCTGGCTTCATCAGGCTTAACAAAGAATACAAGAGAACGTTTAATAGCAAAAATGTAGATGGTTGGCTATTTGGGGAAAATTTAGGAGATGTGAAGCAGCTAAAAAGTTGGAGAAATCATCCCTCGATCTCAAACTTAAGTGACCATTCAAACAAAAACAGAATAAGAAAGTATTGAAGGTAGTACTTTAAACTCCAAGAATTCAACACGGTAACGCTATAGCCAGGGTGGACAAAGTAAAAAAAAAATTCTGAAACATTAACACCAGCAGGAAGGCTGTTCCACAGAAATCATACCGACAACACTACCAGTCGAGAGACCGAGAGAGAGATCCTCTTCAGAAGCCGTCATACCGACGGTTACAATGGAGGTAGGTAGTTTCGCTGGTAGGCCACAGTATTTTACGCATGCTTTGAGAAAAATAACTGCGGATTCCAAAATCCTATCATGGATGTCTAAAGGATATTCTTTGGATTTCATGAAAATGCCTATTCAGCTCTCTCCTCCGAAAGAGCCGCCCAGACCTAAAACAGAGTTGCTTAATATGACAAATTCAGTCAGTAATTTACTAGCTTTAGGATCTGTTAATAAGTGCTCTCCATGTAAAAAATCAGTATATTTCAAAAACACTTCTGACACCCAAGCTAGATGAAACATATAGATTCAATTTAAATGTAAAGTCTTTAAATTAATATATAAACTGTAACCATTGCAAATTGGAAGATCATAAAACGATTTCCCAAGTGGTTAGTAAAAATTGTTATTTAGCCAGCCAGGACTTAAAAATGCGTATTTCTTAGTAACAATCCGTAAGCCTTCTAGAAAATACTTGAGATTCATGTTCAAAGGTTTATTTTATGAATTTAATTGTATGCCTTTTGGCCTGTGTACAGCCCTTTAAAATTCACAAAATTAATGAAACCAGTTATTGCTCACTTGAGGGGCCAGGGTTTATTATCAGTGCTTTATTTAGACGATTTCCTGCTACTAGGTGACTTGTACGAGTTATGTTTAAAAAACGTAAGGAAGACCTACCACCAATTAGAAACGTTAAGGTTTATAATAAACTATAAAAAGAGCTCACTGCAACCAAGTCAACCATGTCAATATTTAAGGTTTAGTTACAATTCAACGAATATGTCCTTATCACTGCCCCCTCCAAAACAACAACAAAAATTTAATGTTACTAAATAAAGTTGAGGATAAAAAGCCTCTTACGATAAGAGAATTTGAAGTATTTTTAGGTAATTTGGTTTCAGTGTATCCAGCAATAAAATACAGCTGGCTGTATACAAAACATTTTGAGGAAATATTTGGCTCTAGTAAAATGTAATAACAATTATGAGGGAAAAAATATCCATTTCTGATTTCTTGACATGTGGAAATCAAAAATTAAGATCCCGGAAATCACGTTACATTAGATTCCTATTCGCTTGAAATTTTTTCTGATGCTTCTTTGACTGGATGGGGGATTTCATGCGGAGTTGACAAGGCTTATGGTCACTGGATTCAAACAGAAAGTGAGTGTCACATGGATTATTTAAATATTGGCTGCCTTTTTGGGCTCAGGTGTTTTGCCAAATATCTAGCTAATTGCAATATTCTCTGTAGAATAGATAACACTACCATCTCCTATATAAATCATATCGGTGGCATAAAATTTTCTAGACTAAATGAGTAAATTTGGCAGTGGTGTGAAAAAAGAAATTTACGCATTCATGCCTCTTACGTAAAGCCATCTAAAAATGTGGAAGCAGACATTGATTTCCGAAAATTGCCTACAGAAACTGAGTGGCAGTTAGCTGGTTACGCGTTTCGACATGTCTCGAGCTCATTTGGTGTCCCTGACATATTCGCTTCAAGAAATAATGCAAAATGTAAGATCTATGTATCTTGGCTCAGAGATCCTGATGCTTTGACATCTGATGCCTTTACATTAAATTGGAAGGATTGGTATTTCTATGCATTTCTTCCTTTTTCCATTATCTTGAGAGTACTGAACAAAAAAAAAAAAAAGAAATAATAATAATAATTTTAGATGGGGCCGATGGAATCTTAATACTTTCCTATTTGGTATCACAAGCTTGGTTTCCCTTATTCACTAATATTCTAGTTGACAGACCAATTTATTTCAAGCCTGACTAATTTAGTTAAGGCGTACAGACCGAAGACCACAATAGACCAGGTCGCGGTGGAGGGTCTGTTACTAGCCCACTCACATATCAACCTAACCTAACAAACTGAAGGGAATGCCCGATCAGTTGACATTTTATTGACGTCGACTACAAAAAATGCTACCCTAAAATAATACAATAGTTGATTGAAAATTTGGTGGTATTTTTGTAAAAGAAACAAATTAAGTATTTATGAGGCATCCACTCCACAAGTCCTCTCTTTTCTGTCAGAACAATTTAATATCGCAGCATCACATGGCTCACTCAACACATACAGAGCAGCACTCAGCTTGTTGATAAGTAGTGTCGAAATTGGATAAGACATCAATATCAAGAGATTTTTTAAAGTAGTCCTCAATATTCGTCCATCGAAACCGAAATATGAGAAGACTTAGGACCGGCTACGGTATTAGATTATATCAGTTCTCTTTATCCTAATGAAACTTTGACATTACCAATGTTATCACAAAAATTGGCAACTCTTCTAGCCCTTGTATCTTCCCATCGAGTTCAAACATTGTCATTAATAGATACTCGAGATATTATAATTCAGCCAAGCTACGTTGAAACCAAATAACTGCTAAGTTTAAAACATTTGGGCGTAACAAACCGCTAGAAGCATTACATTTCCCCTTTATCGATGACAATCCCAAGGCGCGTACAGCAAAGACTCTAATTACCTACCTAAATAAGACCCTAGAGGTACAAATAATTATGCCTTATTTATATGTCATAGCAACACTTCCTCTCCAACTATCAGTAGATGGATTAAAATGACTCTACAGAAGAGTGGCCTTGATACGACCATATTTTCCGCCCATAGTACATGATATTATTCAACTTCAGCTGCAGCTAGGAATGGAGTTAGACTGGAAGTTATTAAGAGGACTGCAGGATGGACATAAACCTCTCAACAACAGTGGCTTATTTGGAAAAGCTATATAGATGAAATAATTCTGTTTAAGTGTACTTTTTTTCTCTTCTTGGGATCTGGGGTATCCTATACATAAATTACTTCTTTTTTTTACATTTTAGTACCAATAAATATCTGAATATTTTGTCAAATGACTGTCGATTGAGACACTGAGGTACTAACAATAGTTTCGTTGGAGGTTTAATTACTATATATTATGAAATGAAAGTTTGGTGTCGTACTTTAAACTTTATTTTTTCTTTTTTCGTAAGAACGTTGCAACTTACTTTAAACATCTACATATTGATCTTTGGAGACGAGGCGCGTAATATAATTAATAGATCAAACGAACTTACCTAAGTGAAGTTCGATCTTGATTATATTAGCGCCTCGTCGAAGAAGATCACTCCCATCCCACCCTTACCTGTTTAGGTCACCCCTGTACAGTTGCAACGTAAAATAAATGCTTTAAATAGAATGACGTTATAGACAATCTTGATAAGATGTGACCTAGGATATACAACAAAATTTGCTTTAAAGTGTGTGTGTCATCGTACCCAGAGTGGAGTACTACATATTGATCTTCTTCGACGAGGTGCTAATATAATCAAGATCGAACTTCACTTAGGTAAGTTCGTTTGATCTATTAATTATATTTTGATTCCGCTTTTATTCGAAATACGAATTAAAAATGTGGTCTCAACAATAATTAGTAATAATAATTAATACTTACAAGTTATTGGTGCAGGCGTCAATCATATTTTTATAATACGTGGGACATGTTCGTGGGTAATAAAATTTATTGTGTAAAAGTGCCCCATGGCAAAACATAAATAGTAGTTGACGAAGCCAAAAATGATTTATAATATTTAGTTTTATACTAATAGTTTCGTATAATAGCTGAAAATAAATAATGAGAAAAATAAAAGTAAATATTTGACATTTTTCATTTTCTATGATTGCTTAAAAGTACACTCAAAGAAAATGATAGGTAAATTCGACCAAAAAGAGCATATGAAATCGCGCCTATCTAGTTTCATAGTTAAATCAATCAGTAAAGAATAGTCATACAACTTTATTTGTTTTCGTAAACAAATAGTAGTTTAATAATCATATCTTCTTGTAACAAATTAAATAGTACAATGACATTTTTTTATTTTCACTAACCATTTTCAATTTGGTCTACAATTAAATAGTACAACGACTTTGTTTTTTGTTCACCAACTAATTTTTTGGTTGATCTACACTTTATTGTATGTATGATGAAGTTTTTTTTTGGTTAGCCAAAACCTCAGTATTGAGACATCAGACCACCCAAACCAAAGATTAGAGATCGTTTATAAGATCCATCCAAATATATCGATGATCCCTGAGAGAATTTGAACACTGCAATCATGTTATTAATTTTCTATAAATTCATAAAAGTGTAAGATTGATTATTGTCAGTGATTTGTGTGTGGCGTCATCTGGGAATAATTTCTGTAATAGACTACGTGGTAAGCAAGCAAATTTTATGGTAATTCTTTTAGAACTTCTAGAAGACGACAATAATATTGGTTTGTCTACCAAGTACAATAGTACAGCGAACTAATACTGGGTTAGAATTACAATTCGATAATAGTTAAAAATAAAATATACTATTATCTAGTTTAATTTGATAGAATTCAACAAAATAATAGTCAGACAAACAAAATAATAGTCTTATTCATCTATTTTTTAAGTTAATGTTTGTTTTGTTGTACGACAACTTTTTATTAATTAAAATAACAATCACTTCTTGTTTAAAAATACCATCAATATAGTTTGGTTTAACAAAATTAACGATATTGTTAGTTAACCATTTTTTTTTGTTGAATTTACCCATACTATTTCTTTGAGTGTAGGTATGCAAGAGTTGAAAATTTACGGAAGATTGCAGCAGTCATCTTATATTTTAGTCTTTATCTAAATAATTGTTACTGAAAAAACAATACAAATTTCAATTAGTTCAAGTATAATTTTTTCATATCGTTCACAAAAATAGTCTCTTCAAAAATAGACTTGCTGCAGAAATCAGATTACACAGACCACAAAAAAAAATGGTCTGTGCTGTACCTATACCTTGTATTTTGAGCCGCTGGACACGAATCTGACCTTAGTTTTTCACCAACAGGTCAGATTTTTTCTAACAATAAAAAAGTGGATCGTAATATTGCTTACCCAGCTCATTTAAGTCAGTC
The DNA here is from genome assembly GCA_936432065.2 of Rutpela maculata. Classification (NCBI taxonomy): domain Eukaryota; kingdom Metazoa; phylum Arthropoda; class Insecta; order Coleoptera; family Cerambycidae; genus Rutpela; species Rutpela maculata. The sequence goes on from OW386293.2 coordinate 99,552,680, forward strand.
TCCAAAAGTGATTCAACTTTAAAACTTTAACATAATAACTTTGTGGTAATTCAATATGGACTGCATGACTCAAAGAAAACCGTAAAACCCTATAACTCCTTTACCAAACCCTTATAATCCAATGATAACAGTTGGGAATTTCGATTGGGAAGTTAATGATATCGTGACCTCGGATCCTTGTGCTTGAGTATCATACATCCACAACCCCATGTTCCCATAACCTAAGTATCCCATAACCCCTTAACTCCGAAGATCCAACGGAAAAATGGAGATTATGAGAAGAGTGATTCGTGCTATTGTGAAATTAGAATCTTGGAAACAAGCACCCTATGGCACCACAGCTCTTCAGCGGCAATTCCTCTCTCCTCATAACCCGATATCCAAGTCACTCACAACGAAAAAACTTTGTATGTGAAAATAATTGTTTATGGAACTTTAATAATATAATATTTGAAATCCTCTACCCCAAAAACCCATAAAACGATACTCCACATCGGTAGTGGGGTGGGGGTGGTGATAGGGGGGTGGTAGTGGGGGGTGGATGAAGTAAAAAAATATTTTGAGGTTTCTGGTTCCTGTACATGCACTAAATCACATTTTTTTTTCATCCCTTTTAATAAGGAGGTAGGGGTGGTAATGGGGGTGGCTAATGCCAAAAATTTTTTTGAGACCTCAGCTTCTCTTGTATATACTAAATACCAATTCCATGGACTCTTACCTGCTTGATTTACCCATTTACCCCAAATTTACCCCAATTTACCCCCCAACCCTTCGACGGAACAAGATGAAAATATAATCTAGTTCTAGATCTCGTTAAAGTACATATGTGTACCAAATTTCAAGTCAATATCTTAAACGGTTCCAGAGCAAACGTGCGCACAAAAAAAAGTTACAGACAGACCGACAGACAGATAGAAATTTTTTTTGCTCAAACTTAAAATCTCGACGTTTTATGACATTTTAAGCCTATTTGGACAATAAAAATTTTTAAAAATTTTTTTGTCGTTACTATACTTCCACTGGACGTGGAAGTAATAGGAGGCTCTCGATTCGAAAATCAATTAGATTGTGCCCTCGAAACCTTGTTACTTTGTTACCAAGCAAGCCTATTCCAGCAGCAACCCATTTACTATATAGCCCAGTAACCCCGTAAACCCATAACTGCATAACTCTGGGAATATGATAGAAAAATGTGAAGAATCTGAACAGTGGAATTCATGAGATTGTGTTCTTGGAATCTTGAAACTGAGTAGCCTGTGATCCCTTAGCTCTTGAACAGTAAAACTTTTAGGCATATAATCCCGTGATTCTGGGTATTCAATGAAAGCGTTGATTGAAGAGTCTAAGAACTTTTCACTCAACGATGAAAGCAAATTATGTAACTTTGGAAGTGGAGTATTTTTCAGGTGATTTCGGTTTAGGTGACTTGGTTTGATCTTTTGCTTTTGCGAACTTTTTATCTTACGATATCAAGGAAGGTAGGACGATCATATGATGGCAGTCTTTTGTTGGATGTTGAAGAGGGAACATGTGATGTAAAACAAGAAGCGTAAAAGAAATCCGTTACATAGGTCATTCGAAGATGAATAAGTTCGTAAAAGCAAGAAATCAAATGTACTCACCTAAACAGAAATCACCTGAAAAGATACTCCACTTCCAAAGTTACATTCTCACTGAATCCCCAGTTAACATTTCCTAATTTGCTTTTATTGAATCCCCATAATTACGGGGTTATAGGGCTAAAAAGTTTTGCTGATTTTTACGTGCCTTTACTGTATTGTATTTATTACAGGTACACTTATCCACATTTCAGCTATATCCAATGGATTCCTTGCACATTTGTTAATGTATTGCAAAAGTCTCAGAATTTATATCAAAACAATCAAATATATCTTCATAGTTATAAGGATAAGATAGTGAAAATCGCAATTTCCTATCATGATCTGATTGATCATATTGTCGAAAAAATGCATACAAGTAAACGAATTTGTGTTTGACCATTCGAAAAGTATGCATTTTTCCCGAAATAGTGATATTTTATTTTTTCCAATGGGTCAATTTCTCGGCAAGTTACAGCCTCCAATGTATATTCATCAAGAAAATCATCAAGTAAGGAAATTAAAATGATTTGAGATGTACTTTTTTTTTAATCCACGTTACTACAGCTTAAACCATAATAATCATGAAGTGTACATACTTTTTAACAGTTCTCAGTGAAGAAAACATTTTTTTGAAGGGCTTTTATTTTTTTCTATAATTTTTATTACAACGTTGGGTTCGGACGTGATAATATATATAAGTATATTTTTCCCACCCATCCTTTGCTTGTATTGTTTAAAACAAAAAAGCATCAGAAAGCTACAATTTCCATCTTTTAAATGAACCAACACTCATATAGATTGAAGAAATTCTGATTTAGTGACATGTAATTTAGTGCGTTGCTGTCACAGTCATACGTATTCAAGCGCGCGCACCCATGTATCTCGCTCCGAGTTATAACGTTACACTTGACTATTTCTTTCCGGGAAACCGTGGCTTTAGCGATAAATTTTGTTAGGACATTTTTTGTTCATAAATACGTGATCTATCCATCTGTGTTTTTAATTTTTTCCTAGCTTGACTTAATTTCAAAATTTTGAAAAAATGGATGAAAAAAATTTTTTTTCACTTTTTTGTATGTTCTGCATCTGAGCGAAATGTAAACTTTTCAGGATATTATTCTATAAACTTTCACAAACTTATTAAAAAAAAAATATATTCAGTTTACAAATTTTTGTAGGTAAATACCTTCATCGACTGGGCTACTAGGGGCGCGCCAGTTCTTAATCCGATCCTGGGGATAGGTATGGTTAGTACCCCAGCACAGACCACTTTTCTTTTGTGGGCCTGTTATTTTACACTGCAATTTTATTTCTGAAAAAAATACTTTAACAGGGTAAAAAAAATATTGATCAAAGAACAACTGTTTAACTTTGGTTTGTTCATATGACTTTTTTGAAAGTGCTAATAAAAATAAACTACTAATAAATAAAAATAACTGCCTCGACTTTCTGAAAATTTTCCACTTTTAGTTTAGGTACACACTCCTATTTATTTATCTCGAGAATTAATAAAATTGGTAAAACAACAATTGAATGAACTAATGTATGCATAATTAAAATTAATGAACGTGCATATAGTGATTTATTTCTATTGTTCGGTACATTTACGTACACAGAAATAATGACTAGTAAATACCTGCAACAGTGTTGTAATTCCAATAACAAGTACTTGAATATTTGGAGAAATCATGTATGTTAGCCCAGAAAGGAAACCAGCAATAAGTCCATGAAACTTTTTTCCAATCTTACTCGTCCTATTAAAGTAACAGGTCAACATCTAGAAATAAAATTTTCTTCAAAATGTTTTGTACAATTAAATACCAACTAAAAGATCGGTTTTAAACGAATTTTTTCTTCATTGTGAAAGTAAAAAATCGCTGCCCAAGGAATCACTACTTCCACGTACAGATTTTCTATCTAAGTCTCTCACAACGAAAATAATTTTGTATGTAGAAATAATTTTTTACGGAACTTTAATAACATAATATTTGAAATTGCCTATCCTAAAAACCCATAAAACGATATGCCACATCGGTAGTGTGGTGTTATTTTTTTCACCCCCTTCAATAACGGGGTGGGTATGGTAATGGAGGTGGCTAATGCCAATAACATTTTTGACACCTTAGCTTCTCTTATATATACTAAATACCAATTTTATGGACTATTTACCTATTTACCCTCATTGACCCCGATTTACCCTTCAACGGAATAAAATCAAAATATAATCTAGTTCCAGAACACGTTAAAATACACGCGTGTACCAAATTTCATATTTCAAAGTCAATATCTTAAACGGTTCCAGAGAAATCGTGGGCACAAAATAAAAGTTACAGACAAAGACAGACAGACAGAACGACAGACAGACAGGCAAACGACAGACTGAGTTTTTTTGCTTAATCTTAAAATCTCGACGTTTCGTGACATTCTAAGCCTATTTGAACATTTTTTTTGCGTTACTATACTTCCACTAGTCGTGAAAATAAACGTGTCAAGATCAAGGGGTGATCCACGGTTTAATTTATTATATAGAAATTTCATATATTTTCTATTCCAATTCATGATAAGCCCGAGCAGGATGTATTTGAAATTATTGACCTATGCTGTTTAACCTCTTTTCCGAAAAACATTGTAGAAAATATTGTACCATTATATTAGAATGAAGCCCTTCCACCAAAAATCACCAATTAATGCTCTACATTGCCCTATAAAAAGCATTGAAAATAAATTCGCGATAAGGGAAGTGGGTCTGTGCACTCATAGATATAGAAGTTGCTTTTGACACCACCTTATATGTTTATCCAACATGGCTGGAAGTGAGCAATCAAGTTCTCAACATATCCACAAAAACTATTTTAAATGCTGCAAAAGCAAAGAATTTAGTCACTTTATATGTGTTGAGTGTTTCAGTATATTCCACAAGAGTTGTGTACTACGTCAAAACAAAAACTATAAATTTATAAGTGAAAATAGGTTAATTTGCTGTGAGAAAATAAACAGTGAGGAACATTGTGACATTAATAATGTATCAGTATACGAATCTTTAATTACTGACTTGACCAAAGAAAACGAATGTAAAGAAAAATACATAACAAAACTAAAATATAACAACCAATCTTTTACGGAAGAGGCTATAAAAAACGAGTAGGAACTGGCTGAGATAATAAACAAACAAAAAGATGAAATCAGAAACCTAAAGATACGCATTGAGGATGTAAAAACTCAAGTAAGAACTAAGTACAATAATGACACAAAAACTAGTGGTACACAAACTGAGAAAAAAACTGAAAATAAACAAGAAATCAATATCAATATGAATAAAAATAAAAACAAAGACAACATTACCTCTATTAAATATACAGAGTGTAATGAAATTGACACAAATGCATCCCAAATAGGGCTAAAGGTAAACATAAAAGGAGTAGAAACAACATATTTAAAAGAGATTATAACCCAAAAAGACTTTATAATAAACAAGTTAGAGGACTCTATACTAAGTTTAAAAGACCAAATTAGACTGCTGAATACAATGGTAAACCTGAACAAAACACAAGCTCATACTACAGTACAGAAAAACACGCTTATAAATGAAAATACTTATAGAAGTAACACGAATGATAACTGTATAAATAAAACTGGGAACACCAATAGTACCATTTTAAATGGTAAACAGAAAACTACACAAAAACAGGCACAAAATAGTATCACATCAGCAACATCCAAGCAAGGAGAAGGCACAGAAGGGACCACCACCGGATTTATAACTAAACAGAAACTAGCTACTGCTATTTTAGAGGCTCAAACAAAGACAAAAATAGAAGAAATCCAACAACTAAGCAACAACACAGAACATGATAACAAAAAAGTTAAAAACTTGGTAGTGTCCGGAAGAAACGAGGAAAACAGGGAGCATAGTGGAAAAACAGTAGAAAAAAATGACAACACGGTAAAGGAAAACAAACAACCGAAACATAAAATTATAGGTTCAGATACTAAAAACATAGATATAGTAGCTAAACAAAAAGCGTGGTTATTCTTATCAAAATATAAAACAACGTATACTCAAGAAAATTTGCAGGAGTACCTAAAATCAAAATACCCAGACCAAGAGTTTATATGCATTCAAGTAAAAAACAACCAAGGGACATTTAATACATTTAAAGTCGCAGTAGACGCTGACATAAAACATACCTTATTAAATTCCAAGATGTGGCCTAAGGGCATCGAAGTATCCGAATACTCACCTCGTAGAAAGCAGCCCTTTCGGAATTTCCAGGGAGAGCAACCAAGACAGTATGGACAGCATAAAAAAAAATAACCACCGATACTATAACACGAACCGAATATATGGACCAAGAGGCAGACAAAAAGATTTTTATTAGAATAAATGAAGAAGCCAAAGCAAATAAACTTCAAGTACTACATTTAAATATCCAGTCAATAAGAAACAAGGTGCATGAGTTGGAAGCATTCATAAGTGATAGTGAATATAAATTTGACATTATATGTCTTTCTGAACACTTTCTTAATGAATATGAGATGCAAAATCTAGTCGTGAATAAATATGATGTAGTGGCAAGTTATTGTAGACCAAATAGAAGTCACGGTGGAGTTGTAATATTAAGTAAAAAAGGTGATTATAAATTTGTACAGTATGAGGCTATAAACCACATCTCAATTGAGGTGCATTGTGAAATTGTCGCCGTTGAATGTCAGGAATTGAATCTCATAATTGTTACAATATATAAATCGCCTTTGGGAGATTTCAAACAATTTTTAACAAACTTTAATACTCTCTTAAATAAGCTTCATAACGCAAATAGAGACATAATAATAAATGGAGATTTTAATGTAAAATTTAATTCTAAAGAAAAGAAAACAAACAACTTAATAGATTTGTTTACTTCCTTCTCTTTTAAGCATGGCATTACTGAAAATACGCGACAACAAAATTGTATTGACAACATTCTTGTAAATTTCAATAAATATGAGAAAGAGGTGATTGACCCAGGATTATCAGACCATAAAGCAATAAATTTATCATTTGATATCACAAAGGATACATTACCCAAAAAAACAATTAAAATACGAAAAGTCACAGATGAGAACATGTTCATATTATACAATAGTTTATCAGGTACTGATTGGAGCTTTTTGAGTAGCGAATCAAAAGGCATACAAGAAAAATGGGATAGATTCATGACAATTTTACAAGAAAACGTAGAAAGAGCTTTTCCGTTGGTTGAAAAAAAAGAAATGACTAATAAAAATAAGCAAACTGCTAACAAATGGTTTACAACTAATTTACATAGAATAAGAGAGAATTTATGTCTGCTATCTGAATTGCATCAAAATTTTCCTAATATAGAATTAAAACAACATTTAAAAAACTATAAAGCCTATTACAGGAAACAAGTAAAAACAGCAAAAAGTAATTATTATAATAAACTCATTAAACAAAATGGAGAAACTACAAAAGTATATTGGGATATTATAAATAAAAACAGACCAAGTAAACAAAAATCCCAAGCGGTAGAGGTAGATGTCGAAGAACAAAACATATACTTTGTAAATGTAAGCAAAAACATAACAGAAAATCTACAATCCACCAACAGTTATACAGAATATTTAATAGAAACACCAAATTACCCTAATTTTAAATTTAAAAAAATCGGACATAATGCAGTGAGGGACGCTATATGTAATTTAAAAAATAAAAAAAGTAGAGATCATTATAGTTTAAATGTTGGCATAATAAAGTACATTAAAAACATATTAATAAACCCGTTAGTCATTCTTTTTAATCAAAGCATAAGCTCTGGAATTTATCCCGACATTTTGAAGATCACAAAGGTTATCCCAATACATAAAGGCGGTACAGCCCTTGACAATAATAATTTTAGACCAATATCGATAGTACAATTAACTCAAAAATTTTCGAAAAAATTTTAAAAAATCAGATGTCCAGTCATCTTGAAAGTCATGATATGTTCTATGAAAATCAGTTTGGTTTCCGTACAAAAAGGTCAACAAATGATGCAATAAATCATCTTATTAATAAAATAATAGAAGGACAGGAAAAAAAAGAATATGTTGGCGTAACCTTCTGTGATCTTCAAAAGGCCTTTGATTGTGTCGTACACCATGTGTTGATAGACAAACTAAAGTACTTGAACTTTGATAAAGTCAGTTGCAATCTCATAAGATCGTATTTAACGAACCGAAAACAATATACCAGTACAAATAATAAAAATTCAGAACTCATGGAGGTAAAAAGTGGTGTGCCACAGGGATCGGTGTTAGGTCCCATTCTATTTTTAATATATGTCAATGACCTTAAGCAGGCAGTCACAGAGGCAGACGTTGTGTTATTTGCAGACGACACCACTCTACTAACATCAAATATTAAATTAAATATAGTTCAAGAGCAACTGAATGCTACACATAAAAACGCAATCAAATGGCTTACAAGCAACAATCTATCCTTAAATGAGAAAAAGACAACAAATATGATTTTTACTCAAAGACCATTAGAAAATCATAATAATCCTGATAAAATTAAATTTCTGGGTGTCTATCTAGACCCTAAGCTGAACTGGAGTCAACATGTGGAAAGCGTGGCAAATAAAATGAGTAAAAACATATTTGTACTAAGAAATCTGCACCACACTGTGCCCGCAAATATTTTAAAGATTGCATACCATTCTTTAATAGTGTCTCAAATGGCATATGGTCTGTTGAACTGGGGACATGCACCCCAAGCCAGCAGAATTTTCGGACTACAGAGAAAATCCATTAGAATCATCGCAAACTTGGGCTACAGAGACGATGTTAAACAAAAATTTATTCAAATGAAACTTCTCACATTTCCTTCTTTATATATTTATACATGTTTACTATACATACATGACAATGCACACTTGCTCGAGAGAAAAGGAAATAATCATAAATACCATACTCGAAATGACCAAAACATAAAAATTAGTTATAACAGACTAAAGTCTAGTGACTCGGGCAGTAACTATTTTGGCCCAGTATTCTTCAATAAGCTCCCTATTTACGTAAGAAATCTCCCAAAGTTGAAATATCAACATAGGATAAAAAATTTCTTAATAAAAAATGCCTTTTACAATATACAAGAGTTTATAAACTGCGATACTACAGACATGTGATTTAAAAGTAACTGTGATACTAGTATAATAAATGTGATAGTTGTAGACTATTTACATAGATATAGAAGTATACAAATGTGATATGTCCATATTTATTATTTGTAACAAATTGACTTGTGTAAAACATTATCATATGTTAAAACACCAATAAATCTATCTATCTATCTATCTATCTAAGAGTGGCGGAAAAAATGGAAAAGCGGAATACAGTATTAGTAGAAGCGCATAAGGTATTTCGTGGGAAATAAATGTTTAAAGCTGGCAAAATATTTTATTCACAATCATACAGAAATGTATGATTGTGAATTGTCTTATATGTCAAAAGTTGGCGAATATGACATTTCTACTTCATGTGACATTTGCAGGTTGGAAAGTGACATAAGTGAGATTTCAGGTTGGAAAGTAGCCACTTTCTTACCAGTTTTTTCGGGTTGGAAAGTGAGCATTTGCCAACCTGAAAAAAAAACATGAAATGCTATTTAAAAATTTAGTGAACGATTTTTTTGGCTTTTTGTTCTTTAAGGGAGATGATTGTGAATAAAATAGTATACAAACCTTGGTGAAAAGTTGCATTGGTGTCTCGAGCATTAGTTGACGTCGTCGCTGCGCGCCTCGGTCAATTATCTTATCTCTCGACAACAATGAAACACTTTCCACCTCGGTATGTAATATAGTATTTTATGTTTAATTATATCACACTAAATAATAATATGTTTCTTGCCACCCTGAGATACGCGTTGTTTACCTCCTACCCTTCTTCAAGAGTGAAAAATTTAAAATTGCTGTATCTCGGAAACGAATAAAAATACAAATTTTGTTCTTGTGCGACAATCTTTGTCTTCTAGCATATAATAAAATAGTTCATTACGACTTCCTCGAAATTTGGAATATTTCTAGAGTTATAACGAAATAATTAACTTTTTCCTACATTATTTTAAATTGTTTCAAACATAGTGCCTAAACTGCAGCTTTTGGAAAGAAAAATGCTAAATAAGAGTTATAGTTCATACTTCTATCTTTCGAAAAAATTATACACATCTTATTTTAAAGCAATCCCAGGTCGAGAAATCACGGAACATGTTAGCTGGTGTAAAGATTATTTACAAAATTGCGACGGTTCGTTGTTGAATATAAATTTATTTTTCCTTATTTATATTGAACATTTTAAACATAACAACACTACTGTTCATCGCTACTTATGTCTGAGTCACTATTAGTTTCAGTGTCCTATATTTGATTTTCACATGTGTCATCCTCGGCTTCGCATATGCACATTTCAGCTCATTTTAAATTATTGGCTGCGCATTTGCATCGCCTTGCACTGCTTTTATTTTTCTTGCAGGACCATGACATTAAATTTAATAGTTCATCTGGTGCAGTATTTGCAACTGGTGATAAAACTGGACAAAACATGTTATCCTTCACTTTGGTCCATTCAAAATCCAGTGGATTCAGTGAGAATACATTAACTTTATGGGCATTAGTCCATACGAACATTTGTAATCTAGCCCTTTGCACCGCTGCATATATGCTAGTTTTTGTTGGTGGCAGTTGATCACTTTGCATTTGATATTTCGAAAAGCACCACCATCGCAAATCAGCTAAGGTGTTTAAGCTTGTTTTTGGTGCATATAATAAACACACAAACTTTTCAAATCATTGAGTATACTGTCCAAATCGATATTTATTTCACTAAGCCTCGCCAAAGAAGTAAGCATCTCCTTCAGATGAATTCTTAAATATTTTCCAAAATGATTGTTTACTTGAGAGAATAATCAGGTAAGTAAATGATTTCTTTCAAAGATTGGACTAGTATTATAACTTTTTTTTGAAAATCCTCCTGTAGTATCACATCCAGATATGTAGGGCTGGCAATGTATCTCTTTGTAGTTGTGTCAACTTGTTTGCTATAGCAGAAAATTTTTCGTTTCTTGGTACCAGTACCGGTGTGAAACAAAACTGGACAGTTAAAAATATCGCAGTACTTTAGAAGCAAAATAAAAACGTCCGCATCTGGAGAACATATTGTTAGTAAAGGGGCACGTCTGATTTATGATTTTTAGAGACATCTACTTCATGTAAAATCATTCTCGTGTCAGCTTCTTCTTGGTCGCTGGCAAGTTTCTCTAGATAACCATTTTTATTTGAATAACAAGTATTTCGCCAAGCAACTGTTGAAGGCTTTTCGTAAAATATATTGGATTGCACTATTTGTTTTGAACTCTTCGCTACTGATATGTTTTTCTAAGTCATATAAATGTTCATACAAATGATTTTTTAATTTTATATGGATCTGTAAGCACTGAACTAATCGGTCAGAGCGTTTGGTATTCTGCACAAGTCTTTCATCTTTTTTTGTATTTTGACAAATCACGCACTTGGAATGATTAAAACACATTGACGATTTCATAATGTTACGTCCTGAAACTCAAAACACTGAATTATCGGGCACTTAGATACTAACAAACAAATCTCAAGTTTCAAGGACACGGTATTTCACAAATTTAGAGTGTGATACGAAATGTTAAGTAAGCAGAAATAAAAGGCATTATTTTAAAATATTAACTATGGACCACAGACTACCTCAGTCTGTGCTATGGACACGATTACTGCCATACGTTTCCTATTATTTCGCTACCCGCTGTGCCACCGATCGTTGCGATTCATTTCGCGCTGACGACTTTGTTAAGAACAAAAATTGTATAAAAGTACTGACAGCCTTTCTGTTTCGTAGTAAAAACAGGACAATCTAGCAAAAAAGACGAACATTTTATCTTTAACGGTTTAAGAGATGTAATTCATTAACCATTGGGTGTCAGAGGTGACGGTTGCGTAATTGGGGGTGGTAAGAAAGGTATTGTTATTGACAAATGTATATACTAACATATAATATGGGTGCCATGCTTTATTCATTAATTTCCCATGAATTCTCTATTTGTCACCCTATGCGGTTCAACTATATCCAATAATCAAGTACATACAGTTGCTTTAAACATGATATTCAAATGGTGCCACTTAGAGAGGCTTAGTGTCTATTTGAGCAAAGGCGTTATTGTTCAACTTACCAAAAAGACTAAATCAGAGAGCTCCCTTGCTAAGTAAAACATTGCTGAATGTTCATTGGGAGGTTAAATATCTAGGGAAAATTCTGAATCAAGAAACTTACCTGAAACTCATACCTTGTAAGAATAATAATTATATTACAAAAATCACCGTTGTTACCTGGACTAATTGCAGGCTGTTTGGTAAGACCTGGATCGTTATTCTGTAATTTTAGTGAATGTGAGCATTTGTCGTTCCAGTGAATGCAAAAACTCTATTCTGTAACCACAGTTACTATGCAGTGGATGTGATGCGCAGAATGTACTCATCTCTTTATTTGGAAAGCCTTTCCCTTTATCTGTTATAATTCAAGTAGAATTTCCACAGAATTTGATCTCTCCAGTGTTGCTCAACATTTCAATAGGATAGTCATCACATCACTACTGAATATCGCGTGAGTTGAAAATATCAAATAATTCGTGTTGGGCTAGACATAATAACATCAAAAATCATAAATGGGGTGACAGCTTATATAATGTCCCGAGCAAGTTCTTTGTTCACTTTTTTCATAAAGGCTCCATCTGCAAAACCAAAGGCATTGGTCATGTGAAGAAGTTGACGTTTTTCTTGAACACCTTCTTCAGCAATCTAGTCTCTTAGTACCTCATTGGCAATAAGTACATCGGCAATATCCATTTTATTTTAATTCTTATACTTAATGCAACACAAGATTCGACTATTAGTTTGGGTGCCAATCAAAAAGGGTGGAAATAAGGTATAGTAGAGGTTTTTTTACGGTTATCAGCATTTTAGCAGGTCTAGTTTAAGAATCCGATTGATGCCGCTCTGGCACCCTTGGACATTTTGAGATATTCAAGATGGCGGTTTATCTAAGGTGTAATTTTTCTAAAATTTTAATTTACCAAATGTTGGCATATGATACATCGTTTTCTATGTTTTTCAGGTTCGAAAATACAAATATGAGATCTAAAAAGACTTATGAGCAATTCCTTCTGTGTTGCAATATCAAAATATAGAATAGGTGTCGGTTGTGTGTGCTAAAAACAAATTCGGTACAAAAAGAAACATACCTCAGAAATAAGATGCAATTATGTTTACAACAAATAATTCCCCCTTTATTTAATAATTTAATATTAAACTTTCTCCTGTAAGGAATTAAAAAGTTATTTTTAATTTCTTACGGAAGAAAGTCAGGATATAATTTAGGTTTACGTTTTTTGAGAGTGATATCTGAGAGGGCTGATCTAACGACGCAACGTGAAGAAGCGGAAACCATTATGGTACAGCAACTTATTCACGAGATTAAAGGAAATGCAGACATCGTCGTAAATGTAATAAGTGATGACACCGATGTTTTTGTCTTATTTGTATATTATTATAATTTATTAGATTTGAAAAACGAGATTTCTATGGTTTCTTTTAAGTCACTACGAGTTACTACAGATATTAAAGTCACGGTTTTAAAACACAAACAAAATCACATCATATTTACTAGCGGCACATTCTTTATCTGGTTGCAACACGGTGGCTCAGTAGCATGAGGTTGGAAAAAAAAGGGTCATTAAATGTTTAACGGATGGTCGAGTTTTAACGCATTTGGGTCGATTAAACAGCAATATTGAGGATGTTTTTCAAGAATGTACAATTTTTGTAGCTTCGTGTTATGGAGTAAACAATGCTAGCAAAATGACTGATGTTAGAACTTCTCTATGGGCTAAAAAAGTCGGATAAGCACCTCCATTCTATGCTCTTCCACCATCTACTGAATGTTTTCAAGAAAACGTAAAAAGGGCACATTTCCAAACATTTTTGTGGTTGTCTGTAATGTATTTCTCTTAACCAATACGGGTGGTAGGCTGATGAGGATAAAATGGAACTACATCTGATCGTGCCTTGCCAAAAAAATTCAAATTGCCCCAGATTACATTTTGGCATTAGCAAAATGCTCAAGTCAATAAACTCGTGTACCACAGACGATGCAACTGCGTGGCTAATGACTTGTCATGCTGTTTAATGTGCAATTGTCTGCAACTAAGCACAAAACATTCTTGCCAGAATCCTCATACGAGAACTTCTGAAAATATAACTTCTGACAGTGAAGATTCCGAAGAAGATTAAATGTTGGTTTTGACGTTTCGTTGTTTACAGTTTTTACAATAAGATTTAAAAAAAAAAAACAAAAAAAAAACAAAAAAGTAAATCATAAAGAAATATAAAATAAAAAAAAGGATGATCAAGTCTTTCCACTCTAAAAAATACAGAATATTAAGTTTACGTTTATTTAATTTTTTAAAAACGCATACCACTTTTAAGGATATGTTGTTGTCCGTATTCTTAAAGCCTAATTTGGTTATGCAACAAAGCTAGATATTATTTTTTTGCTTTAAAAATCAATTTATTCTCCGAATCAGCCCCGCCCACTTAATAAAGTAAATTAGCAACACTTAAAGATTACTTCCTACACAATTTTTAACCTCAAATACTAATTCACAGACCTTAAAAACATATAAAACGACGTGCCACACACCCATATAATGAAATATTTGGAAAAACCTGTTTTTTCACTCTAAGCCAGTTGCCATCTTGAATATCTCAAAATGCCCAAGGTTGCCAAAGTGATATCAATCGGAATCGTAATGTTGACCCTTTGAAGAACCAAAAAGAGCCAAAAAAACCTTTACTATACCCTACTTCCAGGTTGGGGTAAAATCCTTATTTGGCATCCAGACTATATTAAAAATAACTACAAAATACTACACAACTACCAAGCAACAAACGAAATGACAGTTCGCCAAAAACTAAGGTTATACTTTCTCTGTTATGCGGGAACAGCCCAGTTTCCTCATAATTTACCAAGAGAAGCAAGTTCCTCGATTTGTTGTCACGATGTGAGTGCTTCTACAGTTAGAGAATAAGTTATTTTGGTTTTCAAGAGAACTCCACCCACTTTCTCATGACAGTGTGCTTTCACATCAATACAGAATAACCATCCTGAGGTCTGGCATGGGATGTGATATACTGGCCTTATCTTGCGGATATCAGACTAACGGTGACTTATGTATCACGTAGGTACATGGCGGTCAATAACAATAAAAAATTAACACACGGAAAGTTTTAGAGGCTGCCAACGCCTTGTCTTGCCTGTTTAAAGATTACAGCTCCCTAATCACCTTTCAAGTAGAAATGTATGCTACATTGGAATTAAAGGCTCTCAGATTTATCTACCTACTAAATCTAAAAATTCCTATAAGTGTAAGCAACAATTCTTGACGTAACTGGAAAATAACAACAAGATTACCTTGATATGGAATCCAGTGCATAAGGGAATATGAGGTAATGAAATAGCTAATAGTATAATTTGAGAATATTCCAAACAGATATATAGTGTGATTGTGTTGCAACCCCCAGAATGTAGGCAACACAGAATTCAATTAGTTCGGATGTCTGAATGTAGAGATTTGCACCTACTAGAGAGAACCTACTAGAAGCTCTAGAGTGATGGCATCTAGAGAATGGTGACGTCATACAGAAAATTCGGGATCCCTCATCTTCAGGTATATAAGGCATGGAGTAAACCAGCGTGAATAAGTTAGTACAGTTCTAATGGTCAGTTGAGATGGTCAGAGAGTAAGGGGTAAACACAGTGATAAAGTGAC
The DNA here is from genome assembly GCA_936432065.2 of Rutpela maculata. Taxonomy (NCBI): domain Eukaryota; kingdom Metazoa; phylum Arthropoda; class Insecta; order Coleoptera; family Cerambycidae; genus Rutpela; species Rutpela maculata. The sequence continues at coordinate 99,568,169 of OW386293.2, forward strand.
TGAATAATTGAATTGTAGTACACAGTGTATTATTAGTCAAGTAATTAATTGTTGTTATAATTAGTAAGTTAATAAATTCGTGTTAGTATTACCCTGGTGTTATAATTTCCAAACCAACGATACAGGGTGTTTACAAAAAGGATGTAAGCACGTAATAATAGTGTTCGATTTTTAATTGCGAAAAATTTAGCCTTACCCTATATAGTGCCACATAACTTCCAATGAATAGGCCAAATTTAAGGTTAGCCTTATTAAATAAAATTCTAATAACCTTAAAAGGTCTTTTACTAAGAACTCTTATCTTTGGTAGCAGGCTACGAATTATGTTCACTACATATCCTAATGCGAAATATTTTTTGAATCCCTGCAAATAACATAGTTTTAAACAAATACAGGCATTTACAGAGAATAATGATAATACCTTGTAGAGAAAATTGTAGCAATTATCGGAATGGCTGCAAGTATTGTTATCACTTCCTTCGTACTTTTTCTTTGATGGTGTGTAAAACCTAGAACGGAATGTAATTAAATAACAAATTGATCTTTGATGAAGAGTAATAATTGAAACAATTACGTCAAAATTCATGAATTTACGAATATCTGAATTAATTCGTCATTATGAATTAATAAGAAACATAAATGTAAATAGCTAGTTAATTAAATTCTGGGTTCAACAAGGTTCAAGGGATTGTAGCTGTATGTTTGAAAATGTTTGTTTACCGCTTTCCACAACATCTTAATAATTCTGTGAAATCAAAAAGATTTCTTTCAATGGGACATTATGAAGGATTATAATTGATTTCAGATTTATTCTGCTTATAAAAAAATGTCAGCGTCTTTGATCTTTACCGCACCATCAAACACATCGGCATTTTTTATATGCAGAATAAATTTGAAGTCAACTATACAATTGAATCCGATTCTCTTCTTGGGGATAAGTTGTAATGAAATTTCCGCAGTAAGTGTTTAGGGTTACAATATTGTGAATGATATTTAATAACTATCTTGGACGGCAACTCTACTAATTTTACATACAACCAAGAAACAATAGATATTTTTTTAGCACAGCTTTTTTAAATATTCAACGTCTCGATAGACGTTTTGCACTCATTAATGACTCTAGTTTGCCTCCATTTGCTGTATAGTCCCACAGAACCACGTGGTTGTCCGTTAGGTCTACTATCTCACAATTTTCTCCATTAGCTCCTTGGTAGTATTAACCCAGGGTTTTGAAGGATGTGCTTTTTGCTGCCTTTTTGTTTTATCCCAAATAGTTAAACTTTCTATATTGTCCTCTCTCTGGTTGATGTAGTAAAAATGACAGGATACAGGAGAGTCATCTTGGAGAATGTATTTCCAGTAGACTGTCCTTGTAAAAAAAAACGTCTCCAGACTTACATCATGACTCGACAGTACCAGTGTACTATCTACCTTTCTAACGAATCATGTTTCTGAGACAAGGAAAGATGTCTAGAGTATCAGAAAGCGTGATTTCTTGGTCAGTTATTCTAGACATTTTGTTGAAAATATTCATTTAGCTTGTGACCGTGGCACCTAGAAAAAATATTGTCGAACATAAAACTGTTGAAATTAAATTTTCTAGAAAAAAGGTGCCATCAGTTTTATCGCCAGTTCACTCATCCTTCCCAAGATCCAAGAGGGGCAAATGCTTTTGAGGAAACTGTGAACCAGTGAGTAATTCTGAAGACAAATATATTTGCGGTCATATACCTTGAAGAGGTTAAAGAGATTTGACTAATGAGATCAAATAGATATTAAAATGTAATAAATAGGATGCCACAAGTATCAATACGTATAATAAGTGTAAGATGTATGATGATATGTAATAAGTAATAAATAAGTTTATTTTCTTCCTCAGATTCCTCTTCTTCCATATCTTCATCGGTACCTGATTTACTTTAGTCTTGTTTGACGACATCTACAGACTTTACCACTCCTCTCACGTAACCAGAATAAATTGAATCCAAAATATTTTGTTGGCCCTAAAGCTGTTATAATTGGAGATAACTGCGATTCTATACACTATACCTAGTATTATGAAAGGAGTTTAGTCCCTTGCATAAATTGCAAAATTTTCCAAATACTTTTGTAGGTGAATTTCCTGATAACCGTTTGTCCCCTCCAGTAACTCCTTTCTTAAAATATGTAAAATGACGTTTAGTAGTAACTATTTATTTATGTGGACTACAATCCATGCAGTTTTTGTTCCAGCATCTGCAACTCGCGTGCAAGGCCTTCTTGAGTTTTATAGTTTGAACTATTTCGACAAGGCACTTTGCTTAATGTTATTTCTACTTGGCCAAATTAGCTGAGATGCATTTGAAGCTTGAAAAAGAGTGCGAAAATAAAATGTTTTTCTTAAGGAGGTCTGGACCTGAGTCCATTTGGTTCGGTTTGTTTACTTTTGTCGGTGTCAGCATGGAGTAGAAAGGATGGGAAATGTCCCGTCGAGCTGGACGTGGCGGTGCCTATATCATTGTGCCCTTCTCTCATCTACGGAATTAGATCTACTGAATCTTGATGACGAAAAGTGGACTGGTGATAAAATAGAGACTTTTCTTGTAGAAAATTATATTTAGAAAATTTTCTAGTTCAAAAATATTTTTCTATACTCATTCTGTTTACGACGAGAAATAGGAAAAAAGAAAACAATTTTGGCTTCAGCGGTGGAAGCTAGCAAAGTATTCATGACTTCTTTTGGAATGACTAGATACTTAAATGAACACAGCAAAATCCAGCAACCATTTTTTCAGGTAGTTTTTCTAAAATTTCTAGACTATTGGCTCGTTTCGAGATGCTTGCGTTAAACCAAATTTTTCTCAACTAGCAACTTGTCGGCCTTTTATTCTCTGTCAAATCTAATTTCAAATTCACAGTTGACGGTATTCGAAACAGTTATATTCACTATTTTTGTACATTATGATCTTATAGACCTAAGCAACTTAACGGTTTGAATATGTTCAGTTAAATTTTTTAGAAAGATGCGAAAAATCTTTCAGCCTTAATGTTTCAGATGCATCCCACTTTATCACCTGTTATATTTTAATATAACCAACGTAATAATATCATAGGAAACTTGGACAAATATGGAAGGTGATCAATTTGGTGCAAATGACATACTAGAAGGAGGTTTCTGTGTCAATGTGTCTACTTATCCTTACGTTGGCAATGTTTCCTTCACAACAAGGAGAAAGGAAAAATCAATCATTTTTCGAACAATTAAAATAACTGCAGAGTTACTCACTTACCAAAAATACATGTAATCAATCGTCTTGGTTCTGTTCTCCAACATGCACATTAATGCTGCACTAACTGCCATGAACATCAAAGTCTCCCTGGTTTTTGTAAATTTCAAGATTTCAAAGTAATGTAGGTTGTTCAATATCGCCTCTACAAACTAAAATGTTCCAAATTAATATTTGTTTTCAAGAATAATAGCTAGTTTTTATTTTGTATATAGTTGTTGTCAAAAAGAGAACACCACCATAGTTTTTGAACAGGTCGAGAGTACGTCTTACAAGTATAATAATAATCTTGAATTTATTTACGACTTGTGGTGTGTGTGTGACATGGAATAAAATTTCAAATTATTTGATGTAAAGAACCAAAATGGCTGACTTCTAGTTTCGATGCAATTTACATGAAAACCAAATTTTTAAAAACCTGCATATTTTTGCATATTTGGTTCCTGTGGCCAAAATACATATGATCTGACCCCCAAATATTATTTTGATTTTCAAAAATGATTGAAAAAAATTGTCAAAACATTTCTTTTTTTAATTATAAATTTAGTGCAACGAGAAGGTAGACATTATACATATCATTTCCTTCGTAATTTAAAGATCTAATTATATAACAGCTGTCCCATAGGAGTTCCATTAAAAAAAATAGTTTTCGTTGAAATTCCAATATTGTTGAACTTAATGAAGAATAAATGGTAGTAGTATCTGAAGAAATAATATTTTAAAATCGCGGCCTTCTATGATTACAACCAAAAATTAAAAAATCTGTATTTTTTGAAAATCAAAATAATATTTGAGGGTCAGGTCAGTATTTTGGCCAGCAGGATCCAAATATGCAAAAATATACAGGTTGTCCCATTTAAAAATTTGATTTTCATGTCAGTTGCATCGAAACCGGAAGTCGACTATTTTGATTTTTACACCATATAATTGGAAATTTCATCCCATGTCACTACACCAAATTTGAAAAAATATTTTGCCCATTCAAAAGTTACAAGAGTGTCCCTATCGGCTGATCCACCAGGTATAGAGTTCTTGAAATTTTATGGTATTTGGGTCTTATTTTAAAGAAAACTATCCTTTTAAAAACCCAACGTTTTGATACGTTTAAACTGTCATTTTCAGACATAAGGCATTATAAGTATATAAATATAATTATTAATTTATTAAAAACAAATAACTATTAATAATCACGTACTTAATTTCAAGCAAAATATTTAAATTACATAAAATTCAAACATATGCAATTATTTCCAAGTTCATAATAATAAAAAAAACAGCAAACAGAAATATTAGAATTGTCAACTTACATTGTACTGTTGCCTTCAGTAATGAAAATGAAATAAAGCAGTTTTCTTTATAGGAGGTTAAAAACGCCTTTAGAACTATTCTTAACGTTATTCACAAAATACTAGGCAATAATTGTGAAAATGTTATGTTTGTCAATCAAAAAGATATATAAAGATAGGAATTAATTAACATAACAGAAAGACATAAACCGCTGCCCAAGGAATCATTACTTCCACACCCAGATTTTCTATCCAAGTCTCTCATAACGAAAAAATTTTGTATGTGGAAATAATTTTTTATGGAATTAAATAATATAATATGTGGAATTGTCTACTCCAGAATTCATAAAACGATATCCCACTTCGGTAGCTGGGTGAGGGTGGTGATGTTGTAGAACCTTCCAGAATCGACCTAAGTCAAAGTCAAAATAAAGATTCGACTTAGGCAAAAATTTCATTTAAGGACATTTTCAAGAGTCTGAGAGACTTCAGAGTCACAAACTAGTCCAAAAGGACCTTTATCAGTTCGATAAGACATTAGAAATAACCAGGTGAAAATTCGAAGAAACACCGAATTTTCACTTAGGAAAATATGTGTTCAGGATATGATAGTGAAAGTATATGGTGGCAAAGGCAAAAATATAATATACTTTTTCAAAGGTGTAACAAAGTTGAATTTTGAAAATAATTTTTATAAAAAGTACGCCAAAGTTGGACTTTGAAAATGATTTTTATCAAAAGTACGCCAAAGTTAGTTTAAGAAGTACGCCGCCAAAAGGCACTTTGAAAAATATTGTAATATTTTCAATTTGAATTCCTCCACCAAAGACATTGACTATGAAGGTACAGTCATTATATGTCCTATTCATAGATTGACAACAATGCAATGTACCAAAAAGGGTAAAATCAACAAATGTGGCGAAGGCGCGTAGCGCCTATAAGCAAAAATTGGCAAAAAATCAACGAAAATGGACAAGGCCGGTTTCTCGCATAAAACAAGTTTGGAATCACCCAGCGACTTGTAATTTGGTCGAGTGCGTTGGGTGGTCAATATAAAGCGATGGTAGGAAAGCCAACTACAGGGCTTTCCAAATAATAAAGTTATGGAGAAAACCACCTTGTGGACAAAGGACTCCAAAGTTCATTTTGCCCAAAAGTCGTTCGAAGGTGACTCGCTGCCATTTTTCCTACATTGAACCTGCATGGGGACAAGTACGTCGTAAGACTGGCCGAAAGTTATTAAACTCATGTATTAGTCGAACTCCGTCCCGTGAATGATAAAATCACGATCTGGGATCTTTAAGCTATTCATAAGCGAACCAACATTTTTTAAGTAAAATATTTTTATATTATTTTCGGTCAGCCATAATTACCAAAATACAAAATTTATTAAAGTCTTTTTAAAAGGCTTGCATTTAATTCTGAGGAAGTTAAGTGAATCTTTTTTACCAAATCGATTGTTTATTAAATAAATGGTATTTTTGAAGTAATTGCATTATATTAATGTAAGGACTAGTCTTAATCCCTGGAGTTTTCGTTTGGAAAACCTAAACAACTGCGTTAATCGGAATCTCATGATTCCTTAAGTCTGATACTCAGTGTTCTGGTCGCCTTACGGGAGCTTGATAGGAATTTTTTAATGCGATTTCTTCAGAAATCTTTAAGTGCAGAGACCATTATTAGTAGGTAAATATATACAAATCACGTCAAATTCCAATTCCGTTGAAGAGAAATTTTCGATAGGGATTTTTTATGCAAAAATAGCAGAAACCAAAAGACGTCAGACCATTTATTACTGTATAAACAGGTCCAAATCACGTCAAATTCCAATTCCGTCGGAGAAAAATCTTCGATAGGGATTTTTTTATGCAAAAATCGTAATAATCCCAAGACGTAAAAGCTCTTATTATCAATGAATAATTGAAATCACGTCTTGAGAGAGCGTCGTTAATGATCTGAGGTAGTGCAGCCTTGACCCATTACTCGTCTATCGAAGTATATCTTATCTCGAACCCGCCTGGAAGTGGAAGAACGGGGCAGAACGAGACTGGCGCCCTTCTAAACATAAATTGGTGTCGCGTCAATTTGACGCCCGGTAGTGTGTTCTTCTACAGTGACAGGGGGTGATAGTGGGGGTGGATGAAGTAAAAAATATTTTGAGGTTTTTGGTTCTTGTACACACACTAAATCACAATTTATTTTCACCCCCTTTAATAATGGGGCGAGATGGTAACGGAGGTGGCTAATGGCAAAACATTTTTGTAATAATCTAATTAGAGATCTCGTTAAAATACATACGTGTATCAAATTTCAAGTCAATATTTTTAACGGTTCCAGAGTAATCGTTCGAACAAAAAAGTTACAGACCGACAGACACACATAATGTTTTTTTGCTCAAACTTAAAATCTCGACGTTTCATGATATTCTAAACCTATTTGATCAATAAAAATTTTGTCGTTACTACACTTCCACTGGACGTGGAAGTAAAAATGAAAACAAACTAAAAAACCCCACTTCTTTAATAGAACCCTATATTTTAACCAACTAGGAAATTCAGTTTAGAAGATACAAAAATCGTGGCCATAAAAATACCTATTTGAAACGAAAAAAAAAAGGTAAATACAAAGAAATCAATACTGTTAATGCTAGAAAAGACAGCATTTAATATTGCATGTTGTAATTGAATGAATTAAATAAACAGTAAATTATTTATAGGGGTATAGATAACAAAAAAGTTAATACCCAATATAAAAAATAGTATTGTGGTACATGTTTCCACTTTTAGAAATTTAGTATATGTACTAGTAGTTTGCCAAACACAAGGTATACATATTTTTCACAATTTGTAATCCATTTTGATTTTCATCGAGTCCTGAATATATGTATATGTATTATAAAATATATTTTTACTTCCACATAGGTACCTAGTAACGACAAAAAAAATGTTGAACATTTTTATTGCTCAAATAGGCTTAAAATGTCATGAAACGTCTAGATTTTAAATTTGAGCGAAAAAAAATTCTGCCTGGCTGTCTGTCTGCAACTTTTTTTTGTGCTTACGATTACTCTGGAACCGTTTAAGATATTGACTTGAAATTTGCTACACGTATGTACTTCAACGGGATCTGGAACTAGATAATTTCATCTTATTCTGTTAAAGGGTTGGGGGTAAATTGGGGTAAATTACTACTCCCACCCCATTATAAAAGAGAGTGAAAAAATTTGTGATTTAGTATGTGTACAAGAACCAAAGGCCTCAAAATATTTTTTTTTACTTCATCGATCCCCACTACCACCCCCCTACCACTCCTCTATCACTACCCCCATCTACTTCCGATGTGGAATATCGTTTTATAGGTTTTTGTGGTAGACGATTTCAAATATTATATTATTAAAGTTCCATAAATAATTATTTCCAAATACAATTTTTGTTGTGAGAGACTTAGGTAGCAAATCTGGATGTGGAAGTAGTAATTCCTTGGGCAGCGGTTTTTTTTTAATTAAACGCAAGTTATCTTCATGCATCGTTTCGTCTTATTCATAACTGTGTAGGTGTTCTATTTTGGACTACAAACAACATACCATGAGACCTTAAGTTACCGAATTAAAAAATATAAGAGTGTCCATGATTTGATTTTCTTTCGATTCTACTAGAAGTGAGAGTCCTGACATACATCCAGAAACAAACAGAAGGTTGTAGTAGTGCAGCCGGCCAAATAGTTTTCTAAAAATATAAACAAATCTCATGTTTCATACTAAAATCGTTGAAAAAATCCAATCTCCATTTTCGAAAAGATAGAGACAACTGAAATTTTGGATTTTTGTATAAGATGAAATGTGGTACCTACTCATGATACTATGAACATGGTACCTACTGACTAAATCAAACAAGAATTTTTTTATAGCTTGAATTAGTTCTAATTAGTGTTAAAAAAGCTACATCAAGTAGTTTATGCAAATAAAAACGTAGGGCTTAGATTTATTTTATTTAAACCGACCCTGTTGCAGTCGGACAACATTTTTATAACTTTTTAATGGTTTTAATGATCCTTTCACAAGAGAGCAGAGCTTTCATACTTGAGTTGTCCTTTCGTAATAGACGAAAGATTGATGAACAATGGCAATCATAAAATACCGTTTAGTAGAATTTTGGAGAAATTTCCTAATTATGTTTTGTGTTACATCATTTCGATGTATAGTCGACCAAACCGTATTTGATCCTATAAAAAATTGCAAAATTGCACCACAAAAATTCACCGATACAATTACTGTTAAAGTTTTAGCACGGGGAGTATTAAGGTATATTTGCAAATTTTAATTTTTGATTTCGTTAAAAAGAGGGGGCGCAGAGGAGCACTGTTTTAACAATTTTATTGATACGTGTTTACACCCCACTAGTAAACACCTTGTACTGTGGGTTCGGGAATTATTACACCTGGGTAACACTAAACACAATGTATTAACTTACGTAATACTTCACTTCACTATCCAAATATTTACTGCCCAATCGGCTTCTACGTTCCCTTAAGTACTAAAGATGAGGGTTCTACAATGTGCCAAACATTCTGTAATTTTATAGTAGGCTAAGAACAGCAAAGCCATCTTTCGGATTATTTACTTACTTATTTGAGCTGCTCCCTCCTTAAGCCCGGTTAGGCAATTCAGTCTCTCCAACGTAGCTAGTCTATCTAAGAATACGATTTTCATCTTCGACTTCTTACTTCTTTGTATTCGATAAACAACGTCATTGTTTCGGGTGATGACGGAATACGGTCCTTTCCAAGAGAGTTGAATCTTCGAGAATTTCCCTTTCTTCCACTGCGGGTTGTACAGCCAAACCAGGTTTCCCGACTTGAATCCTCCTAGCATTATTGTCATAATGAGCCTTCATTCGGTCTCAAAAGGGAATCCGACGTTATAGTGGTTAAATTGGCCCCTACTCCCAGTCGCTGGTCCCTTATAGGCCGCACAAATCTTGCATTTGCCACACCAAGTTTCCACATCCTGGCGACTATTAACCCAATAAAATCGTTCTCGTACTTTAGTCAGCATCTTATTTATGCCAGAGTGTCCGCCGGATGTTCCATTATGCACTTCCTGGAGTACTTGTGGTATAGTTGAAATATTCTTAATAGTGTACGGGGTTAAGGCGTTATGCGGGGAGAGACGAATGAATTAGCCCGAGTAGGCGGCAAATAGATCTTCCGTCTTTACTCCACTTTTACCACAGCTTTTACATTGTGACAGAGAAGATACCAGACATCTGACGTAGCGTGTAGTTAGGCGTAGACTCTGCGTTCTGCAGCCAATCTGTCTCAACGATACCGCCTACATAGACACACATAGGCGGTACATCGGCGGTACGTCGATTCACTATTCCCATTGTTTCAACTATACATGATATCTGGGAATTAGTAGACGCATAGCAACTTGCTTTAAGTCTAGGATTTCCCATGCCCTCCTCAATAGCCCGTCTATGACTCTAAGTGAATCCCACTGCGACCACAAAGGTCTTCAATTCTATTCCTTTGTTTGAAACATCCTTCTATTCCGGTCGAGTTCTTTTCCTTTCGCTCGCAATATGGGTCCTTTTTCTGTATCGCTCAGTTGCTCTTGTCTTAAAACTTCCTGTGTCCAATCTTCTGGAACAGTGTTAACTTTTACCATATTCTGCAGTTTTTCCACACGATGACAGTGCTTGCAATCTTCTTCGCATGGTCTTCTGGATAGAGCAGGAATTTTTCGATTTTCAATTTCCAATGAATAAATTCTTTGTTTTCAATTTTAAATAAAAATATTATTATTAATAAACTTAAAAAAATATTTGTTGATACAAAATATTTATAAATATCATTCCTCTCTCCGCACTATATTTCGAAAAGGGTTAATCATACGAAAAAATTCATATAACCAAACAGTTTTATGCTCTACAAGTTTTGTAGTAACCTCGATAACGTTCGATATCTTGAGTAGCGGATGCGTGGAATAAATATTTAAGGACTTCTAATACCCATTTCACATTTAAGAAATGCGTTAATATGTATATATCCATGTTTGATTTATAAAAACTTTATTTTAGTTTCATAATTCTTTATGCTTGTGTATATTTTCTGATATTTTGTGTAAATGGTAACTGAAAGTTCTTAAATATTTCTCCCACGGGAGAAATAAAATGAAATTCTACGCTATGTTTCTATCCTCGAAAATGCCGCCTTAAAAACATAATGTATTAAGGGTCAAGTTCCAGTGTGCTTCGCAGGCAACCCATGTTAGACCAGGAGCCCGCCGACCACTAATTGGGTGTCACAGGTTTAGTCCCAAAATGTGTGAATTGTTGTTAATTTGGGGCAGTAGAGCACAGAAATTCCATTTTTTCTGGGGCAGGGGCGTACGGCAGGCCCCCAAAAGTGTAAGAAATATGACTTGAAAAAGTAAAAAAAAAGTCACAAATAAGTAATAGCTTTACGCATGGGGGTTGAAGGGATTTCTTAATTTACCCCCAAAAACCATGAATTCAGACTCCCATTCATTTTGGGCGGTACAAGGAAGCGCTACGATCGCCCAAATTTGAAAAAAAAGTCAGTTAAAAAAATGATAAGTTTATAAATGGCAATCAGGAATCTGGTAAGTATGAACCTTCTGAGTGCGAAAAGACATTCGCCATCTTTGAAAAGTGATGCGAACGTCTTGCCTTTCACGATAATTGACGGCGTATCGGCTGTTCCTACCGCATGTACTAGTTACCCTTGTGATTCGATGAGTATTACAAATTTACGATTGGCAATCATAAACTTGGTAAGTATGAAACCCCTGAGTGCGAAAATATATTCACCATTTTTGAAAAGTGGTACAAGGGCCAGCTAAAGGGGGTTCACTATAATTATTTTTTTTTTTCATTCTCACAAAGTTTGTTTTTTTCTGATTAGTTTCTCTTCTAGTTTTAATTATTCTCTCTTTAATCACCCTCTCGTATATGCACACATACACAAACACGCACGCGCGCACACATGCACGCACATTTAAATCAGAAGGCGGACAAAAATTTCAAATTTTCACATCCTCTTTAAGAGGTCGTTTTCTTACAATGTTGTTGCTTATGTCAATGGTTTGATAAAATTCAATTTTCTGGACTTTAGTTCAGCATTTATGACATTTAAACTTAATTAGAAAAAATATTTACTAAACGCCCAGTAAAAGGCCTAGGTAGGTACCTTCTTTACTCAAACCCATATTATGTTAAATGCATTATAATTAAGAGCATTTTCTTGTCCCTTGTTCATAATATTTAATGTATATTATCAGGTTAAGTATGTGTTGTTGTTTAATTAATATTTGTAATTGCGTGGGCATTGGTGGAAGAACAGAATCTGGAATTATCCAGAATTCTGAACCATTTAGCCCTTTATTTACCTTATATAAATGTATCTACATTGAGTAAATAATAAAATATTATTATTATTATTATTATTATTATTATTATTATTATTATTATTATTATTATTATTATTATTATTATTATTATTTTCGCTCTTAGGAGGTTCATACTTTTTTCTGATTGCCAGTCGTAAATTTATGATACTCATCACCTTACATAAATATATCTACATTGGGTAAATAATAAATTATAATTATTATTATTAGAGACTTAACAGCGGCACACTTTCTCAGCCGTAGCTGGAAACTATTCACCGAATCCCTCGCGCGCGATTGAAATTCGGCTCTGTTGGAGCCCGTTCCAGGTTTTTGGGCCCTTCAGTTGGTGATGCCCGCTCCAACAGCTCAGACTCCAAATCCCAACAAGGGATCACAGAGACGCCTAGTCCAGGACTTTCCTTAAAATATGCGCTGTTCTCAATAGTGCGATCTTCTGCACTTCTTGTGCGCTCGGTTGACCAGGCAGCTGTTGTAGACTCCGGTCATAGTCCTTCTTGACGGTTCCAAGGGCTCCTACAATTACTGGTACGACTGTGGTCTTTGCATTCCACATTCTACTAACTTCTATTTGGAGGTCTTTATACTTGCTCAACTTTTCCGTTTCCGTGAGCATCACGTTGGTATCATTTGGAATAGATACATCGATCAGTAAGCAGGATTTTTCCTTTTTGTTATGTACGACGATGTCTGGCCTATTTGCGCGTATTTCTCTGTCAGTTATAATCGGCAAATTCCACATAATTGTGACGTCGTTGGTATTGACAACCCTCTCAGGGGCATACTCATAATATTTTGGCGGTACTGGTATCTCGAAGTGCTTGCACATGACCCAGTGGATATATCTGGCCACTCCGTTGTGCCTGTGAGTGTCCAAATGGTGCCAGGGTAGTACATCCCGCCACCACGTGGCTGACACTTGCTGTCAACAGGCTGTTTCAAGATCATCCTCTGGTGGTACCTGGTGTTTAGTGCTTGGTCCTGTGCTGCTATTATCAGACTTTCTGTCTCCCCCTTCAAGCCCGAGCCATTCAACCACTGCTTAGACGCCTTTTTATCTACTGAAGAATTTTCCATGCATCGGCTTTGCGCAGAGTACTTCTATTTTCCTCTTTTCGATGCCGGTTTTAATTTTCTTCTTAACTTCCTCGTCGGTGGTTTCGGCTTCTAAATATTCTTCCTGGATTTTCCGCGCTTCCTTCTGGATGAAGTACAACTTCTTGTCCTTATCATGCTCTTTAACTAGCAGTGTGAATTTGTCCTTCCCCTGTCAAATGTACGCGCTCAGTCCCACGATGGATGACTCATAGGCAGATTCTAGCTCTATTAATCCACGACCGCCGTCCTTCCTCTTAACGTATAGTCTGTGCACATCTGCTTTTGGGTGATGAATTCCTTCCATTGTTAGAATTTTCCTCGTCTTCCTGTCCATTTTCGCGATGTCACTTCGAAGCCAATCGACAATTCCAAAACTGTAGGTAACTACAGGAACAGCAATAGTGTTTATTGCTGTGATTTTGTTTTTGGCGTTTAGTTCGGTCTTAAGAGCTTGTCTAATGTGACGGTAGTATTCCCTCGCAATCCTACTCTTCATCTCATCGTTGTCGATTCCGGCGCACTCCTCAACACCTAGGTACTTGTATGTTTCCCCCAGATCCATGCTTCGTATTGCAGACTGATCACTCAGCACGATGTTCTGACTCTTCACGTGTTTACCTCGCTGGAGGACCACCGTGGCGCATTTATCTAAGCCGAATTCCGTCTTGATGTCATCACTAAAGGATCTAACGATATCCAGCTCTTGCTTTAGTTGAGCTTCATTCTTAGCAAACAACTTCAGGTCGTCCATATAGAAGAGATGGTTTACTTTATTGTTGTCACTGATTTCAAAGCCAACTTTCTGTTTGTTTAGTTGGTGTGACAGGGGGGCGAGTGCCAGACAGAACAGTAGAGGTGAAAGAGAATCTCCCTGGAATATTCCTCTTTTAATTTGCATGTTCCCTCTTCTTATGTGACCTTTCGAGTGGTAGAGCCACATCTCCGTTTTCCATCTCTTCATTGTGGTTTCCACGAAGTCTGTTATTGTTGAGCACACACGGTACGTTTTCAAGGATTCAACAATCCAAGTGTGGGGAACGCTATCAAATGCCTTTTTGTAATCTACCCATGCCATGCAGAGATTTCTGTGCCGCTTCTTTGCAATTGATGTTATTGTCTTACTCACTAGCAGCTGATCCTTACAGCCCCTGGAGGCCTTTCTACAACCTTTTTGTTCTTTTGGGAGTATCTGGTACTTTAGCAGGTGGTTGCAGATTTTAGTTGCTAGTGCGGCGGTGATGATTTTGTATATCGTTGGTAGATAAGTTATTGGGCGGCAGTTTTTAGGATCCTTAGCGTCCTTGCCTTTGTAGAGAAGGAAAGTGCTTCCTGCAGTTAGCCATTCGGGGGCTTCTTCGGGGTGTCTTATGATCTTATTGACGGCTGTTGTTAAGCTATCGTGCAGAGCACTCAGGTGTTTTAACCAAAAGTTTTGTACCCTGTCTGGTCCAGGTGCTTTCCAATTATGCGTCTGCTGAATTATCTCTGCAATTTCATTTACTCTTAAGTCTGACCATGCCTCAGGTTCACTCCTTCGGTGCTGTCTACGCTCTTGTTCGATCCACAGAGCGTTTTCATTATGAGTCACTTTGTCCTCCAAGATTCCTCGCCAGAAGTCCTCGACCTGTTGCTGTGTAGGTGGTGTCTCTACTTCAGTTTGTTGACCGTTAATTTGGCGATAGAATTTCTTGGCGTCCTCATCTTATTATTATTATTATTATTATTATTTTCGCTCTCAGGAGGTTCATACTTTTTTCTGATTGCCAGTCGTAAATTTATGATACTCATCGAATTACAAGGGTAACTAGTACATGCGGTAGGAACAGCCGATACGTCGTCAATTATCGTGAAATGCAAGACGTTCGCATCATTTTTCAAAGAAGGCGAATGTCTCTTCGCACTCAGGAGGTTCATACTTACCAGATTCCTGATTGCCATCCATAAACTTATCATTTTTTTTAAATCCCTTTTTTTTTCAAATTTGGGCGAGTCCAAAATGAATGGGCGGTACAAGGTAGCGCTACGCTTACAACTTATTTGTGACTTTCTCTTACTTTTTTAAGTCATATTTCTTATACCTTTGGGGGCCTGCCGTATGCCTCTGCCCCAGAAAAAATGGCTGGCATGGTCATTTCTGTGCTCTACTGTCCCAAATTAACAACAATTCACACATTTTGGGACTAAACCTATGACAACCCAATTAGTGGTCAGCGGACTCCTGGTCTATGTGTCATGACTGGTATATAGAGGTTGCATATTTATGTGACGTCACACTAATGCGGTCTTATTATCTAATATCGGTGTAAAAATGAACAAACAGCCAATTCAAACGTATTTTTAACCATCCTCAATAATTAGTCGAGTCAATTAAGCCTAAAAATCGTCAAAATCTCTTAATTCTCAGCAACAGCTCCGATTTTGATCATGTTTTTAAATGTTTTTTAATATCATTCAAAATCAGAAACATTCCAAGTGGCGCAAATAATAATTTATATTGTTTAAACAATATGCGCGATATGTATAAAACATTGAGTTGTTTTTATTAAATAGTACAATAATATTGTGCAGTACCTACCGTCTTCTAAAATTTCTTCCAGCTCTGAAGTACTCTTATAAAATATTTTCACCTGATTTCTTAAATCGGTTTTCAATAAGATTGAAAAAATTTGTTTAGCTTTATTGCAGAACGCGGGCGTTGTATCACATTTAGTGAAACAATGCGAAAAAATTATTAATTTCGCACTGTTTGGATGATCCACTTCAAAACAATTTACATGCTCCGAAAATTTCACCGAAAAAATGCGATTGGTTTTTCAACGATAACTTCCCTAATTTTGAAGCTATCCAATCGCTCCAAAAATCATTTCACAGGGAATTTTAAGGGCTACAAGGCATGTTGAACTTCCTTGAACCCTTTGTTTTTGAGATTTTTAAGTTTAAAGGGTCCTCGCGCTCAAATGCAAACTTATATCTATTAATTTTTATCCTAGAGAAATAAAAAGAAAACTAAATTTTCAGTAGAAAAAAAAAAACTAAATTTTTGTACTTTAGCATTTTTTACGTATCTTCTTTAATTTTTGAATAATTGTGAAAAAATGAAAATTATTTAAGAAATTTCATAAATCGTTTTAAATTTGATTCAAACTTTTTTCAAATTTAGACATCCCAAACCGGTCAAACTTCTAGAACATATTGTTAGTATTTAAGTAAATTGTAAATGGATTACGTTCAATTTCAGTCCTTGCGGTGAAGCCATTGGTTTAATTGCTGATTTTTTTCTCCGAAAAAAAGAGACAACCATTTTATTTTCATCATAACTCCGTTAGTTTTTATGCTAACGACTTTTACCAAAGCTCATTTTAAAAGTTTTTTCAAGTACTTTTAAAAATGTCTTCTATATTTTCCTCGAAAAATTTCCGTTTTTCTGTTCGAATTCAGTTTTCGGCGAACAAAAAATCACCTTCAAAAATCACCTTCAACGAGCGGTTCGTATTGCATCTACAGAAATAGAAAAAAAAACAATCGATTTGCTATTTTATAGCCTTAATTTTTACTTATAATAATTTTTATGGTAAAACGTAAAGTTTTCGAGTTATTCGTGAAAAATCGTTCTAAAACATGCATTTCTTAGATGAAAAATCAACATTTTCAGTCACGATTATCTCAAAAAGTATTAACTCATCGAAAAAAAATTCATAGAACATTTATTGTTTAGAATTCATTCCTCTATCGATTTCTGCGGTTACCTTGAACGTAATAATTTCCACTCAAGAGAAGGGTAAAAGGTCACATCGGCACTATTTAATTTGTTTCTTGAGCCATTACTTAGTTACTGTCCAAATTTCACGTCAATCGGTTTTATCCGAAATAATTCTGAGCGAAAAACTCTCAAACACTGGACTAAATTCACTTTTTCATGAATATCGAGAAAAAAGAAATAGATTTTTCTTATAAAAGTTTTTATTATTGCTTAAACAATATAAATAATTATCAACTTCGACTGCGAGAAACATTTTTGAACTTAAATTTTCAATAAAAACAACTCAATGTTTTATAAATATCGCGAAAAAAATGTTTTAAATATTTTTTCCTGTAAATATTGTTATTATTGTTTAAACAGTATAAATAATTATTTGCGCCATTTGGGATGTTTCTGATTTTGAATAATATTAAAAAAGACACACTAAAAAAAATGATCAAAATCGAAGCTGTCGCTGAGAATTAGGAAGTGAAAACCTCCATTGACTCGACTAAATATTAGGTAATAAAATTTAATTAAGAGGACTGCGCCGACGGTGAAATTTTACTTTTGGCGATCTTTTTTGAAAGCTGTTCAATTTTTTTCAAAAATTTATTTTATTCTTACCGTAAAATACATATTGAAAAAAATATAAGAAAGGCCATGCAAACTCCATACAAAGCACCAGTAAGTTCTGATACCAGTAACCCTTTCAGAAAGTCAGCATCATTGATCTTCTTGTAATTTATTAATAACTTTAGCTAAAAAAATGTTTTATATTAATTATATAGACATTTTTGTACTTCTTTTTTCTATTTAATATAAATAGTGGAGTAAACGTAGTCAAAAAAGAGGCATTGTTTCGGAATAATTTGTAACTAATTTGTAATTGGGTAGATAAATGTAAAATGTTTAATATAAACAGATATAATGTACTATAAAAATACTTTTATTATAAACTACAATGAAAGGAAGTATTTTAACTATAATATATGATACATACGGTTTTTCAATCAAGAATGTAATAAAAAAAGACTTTGTTTATGAACATACAGTGATTGTCCGATAATTGATTTTTAAATACAAACACGTTTAACGAAAAGGGCAGATAAAACTTTTTAGCATTCTGAATCTTCTAATTGTACTTGCTCCAGTTCGACAGGGAGAACAATTTGTACAACTGTTGCCACTACATGCGGAGCATGCCATAGTGCAAAAAAGACCAGATTTTCTATACCCACATGCTGATCTGCAACCTTTCTTGCAGCTACAGAATATCATCTTAAGTATGTCGTGTGATGCAGGTCGTTGACTCGTTGGTATAGGTACTAAATTACCATTGACTTTCTTCCAACCCCAGCTCTCTGCATGTAAATGCTTACCCATCTACGTTTGCATCTGTAAATACACTATTTTACAGTGCTGCTCCAAGGCATCTTCTGTGGGTGGTAATGAAGACAGCTTCACACTGTTTATTTTTCCGGAAGTACCTTTCACGAGGCAGTGATACCGAAATGAGTTTAAGTCAGCTACATTCTTCCTTGCACCATACACAGCCAATACGCATGTAATTCCAGACTGCAAAAGAATTTCTGGACTTTGATGATCCTCACCGAAACTTTCGGCGGCTTTTATTAAATCTACTTGATTTTAAAATGTGCGGCAAAGTACAGCCAAGCAACATAGCAACGGAGCCACTTTCACGGATCTAGTTAAGAGCTAGATGGTGAACTTGCTAGTAGTAGTCAGGAATATGTTATCGCCCTCTATGTACACATTGACCAATTAAAAAAAAATTAAATTTCGGTTCGAATTTTGTAGTTGTTGTTGTTTGTTGTTGTTTTTACCGATTTTTCTCTTTTTTTATTGTTTAATTGTTGTTAAGTACGTTAAAAAAAAATAAAACCAAGAAATATTTTTCAAGATTAGTACCTTAGCTAACACCTCTATGCATTCAAATAAAAATATATATTTTTTTAAGTTATTACACTTTTAATAGTGTTAAATTTTCGAATTCTTTTCTTCTAAAACATATAGTTCAACTTATTCGTAAAAAATTAATATCAAAACGCGTATGTATCATAAAATAAATCATTGGGGCTTTTAGTACACATCTTTACCTTCAAATTGATCACTTATAAAGTGCCGATATCACGATATTAAGCTTTGATATTGAGGATTGAAATTTGGTGTCAACAGCGGAAAACGTCTCTTTTCGGAAAAGTACTAAGTTTAAAGGTCTGAATTTCCTAAAATAATTTTTTTAAATTTTTCTGGCTGAATGCATATTTTAGATAATCCCTTTAAATGTGGTATCCAAGTATTTTTTTTTTTTTAATAAATTATTCATTTTACAATGATTTTTACTAAATAATCATTAATTCATGTAATGGTTCGCTTTCAAGCTACATATGTGATAATTAAAGTACTTAAAAAATTATTTTTAAACATGTAATACTTCGAGGAAATGATACTTTTTCATCTCCAATTGGTTTCATATCGTTTGCTTTTTGCAATCAGAAGTTATAGCCACGTACGTACAGCGCGTGCGCTACCGCAAGCCTATTCCAGCGTCAGCGGGCGGTCGACGCAGCGTCACTTGGGACCTTAGTTAACAAATTTCTACTCGCTCCAATTTAATGAGCAAAATACATGTCGTATATGTTTCTTTCGTAAAATATCCCGTTCTTTCGAATTAGTCCAGTACGTGGGTATCAAAAAGGGGTGTTTGAATGCAAAAGGTGGGGTAGTAGTGATTTTTTAGTATGAAAAATCCAAGTTTGCGACCTCGAGGCGCATGCGCTCGAGCCGCCATCTTGGATTTTAGGTACAAAAATTTGATTTTTTGATAATAACTCAAAAACGGTGGCTTTCACGACAAAAGATGTTCTATACAAAGTTAAAGAGGACAAAATTTCCTACATTTTTTGTTAAAACATATAGCACATATATGTTAGGAGTTACAGCTCCGTGAAGTTGCACTATTTGAAAAAAAAAAGGCAATTAGATTTAAACGAAAAGATAAAGTTATCCCACTACTAGCAGCTAATAGCAGCATTAAAGTCGGCGAAGAAACTATTTGCCTCAACCCACTAATGCTGTTTCAAAGGATGTGCATTGCTAAGAAATCCGAAGACGAGATAAAGGATTTCCTTAAATACGAGCTGGCCCCCTTTCCTTTGTCGCTTTTTTCGGAAGCAGGAATGCGCAAAGGAACCAAGTCATCTTTATATTCCGTATTCACACCGCTTTCCGATGAATTTCAATTCGGAGATAACCATCAATGTGGTGGATGGGGGATATCTCCTACACAAAGTTGTGTGGTACCGAAATGATTTGTTTGGAGCAATTTGTGACAAATATGTTCGATATGTGCAAGATCATTTTGTTTCCCACGCAATTGTTGTTTTTGATGGATATCCAACTGATGGTGGCAATACAAATACAAAGACCGCAGAAAGACTTCGTCGATCAAAAAAACACGTGTCTGCCGATGTCCTTTTTGATTAAACAATGGTGGTGCAAGTTTCGCAGGAGCGATTTTTAACCAATGAAAAAAATAAAGTTCGTCTCATATCGATGCTGAAGAACAAATTTGAGCTGGCTGCATTTACAGTTAAACAAGCTGAAGATGATGCCGACGTGCTAATTGTCAACACTGCAATTTCTTTATGCAGTGAATCAATATTTGATGCTGTTTTTGTGGTCGGGGAAGATTTTGACCTTTTAGTACTTGTGACAGCCTTAGCACCAGCCGAAAGTTCTATCTACCTGGAAGAGGAAAAACTGCTGAGAGGATATATTGAGCAAGTAGCCTCAAATACGAAGAAGCAACCAAGCGCATTCTGTTTTTGCATACCTTCAGTGGTTGTGACACAACGTCATCCCTATTGAATCAGGGAAAAACTAAATTTTGTACGCTGATAGAAAAAAACAGAGCGGTTCATGAAATAATTGAAATTTTCAACCAACAAGATGCCACGTCAGAGGAGATTGCCGAGGCCGGAGTATGCTTTCTCGTAGCTTTATATGGTGGCAACATGGATAAAGAGAGTTTGGAAGAGATTCGTTTCCAACGCTTCGCCAAATCTACGCTGAAAAGCAAATTTAATCTTGCTTCTTTGCCACCTACAAAAGACGCGGCGCAATTCCACGCCTTTAGGACGTACCACCAAGTACAGAAATGGAGAGGCATAGAGAAAAATCCTGAAGACTGGGGTTGGAAGCATGGCGCTTACGGGCTCACTCCCATAACAATGGCGAAAAAACCAGCTCCCGATTCCTTATTAAAATCGGTATCTTGTAACTGCAAAAAGAGGTGTGGTGGGGTATGCAGCTGCCGAAAGGCTGGACTTAAATGTTCGGTTGTATGTGGCTTCTGCAACGGAGAATCTTGGAAATATGCCGGAAATCCGCATTGAAAGCGAGGACGAGGATAACGATATTTTTCAGGCTACGGACCAAAACTACGACCAGGACACCGACAAAAACCAACCCGGACCATCTAAACGTACCAAAATGTAGTAGAAATTAATTTTTGTAACGCTCTAAAATCATAATTTACTATTCTTAAATTTAAAAAAAAATGCGATATACTTTTCGCCTTTAACTTTGTTTACGATAAGTATAATACTGTTGAATGATAATATTCAAGTGCCTTTTAGTTTTTTTTTTATAATTATGTACAAATATAATGATATATAATAAGAATAATAAAATAAAACTCAACCAAAATGAAGTTTCCGCATTTTTTTTTTCAAATAGTGCAATTTCAAGGAGCTGTAACTCCTAACATATGTGTGCTACAAAAAAATTGTTTTAACAAAAAACGTAGGAAATTTTGTCCTCTTTAACTTTGTATAGAACATCTTTTGTCGTGAAAGCCACCGTTTTTGAGTTATTATCAAAAAAACAAATTTTTGTAACTAAAATCCAACCTCGAGCGCATGCGCCTCGAGGTCAAAAACTTGGATTTTTCATTAGGGCCCCAAGCTTAACAACATACTAAAAAATCACTACTATCCCACCTTTTGCATTCAAAAAACCCCCACGTACTGGACTAAATAGCGCTATCAGCTTTTTCGTACAAATAAAATTTAAACAAAAACCGTATTTTTGCACTTAAATTGTTAAACAAAAATAGGACGCGTACACTTTTTTGCGGTGGACTTTTTACTACGTTATTCTAGCATACTTGAAGGATATTATTCACCAAAGTCTACCTGGTTACAAATTTTTCCGAAGTGAAAATCTTCGTTTACTCTACTAAAAATCATTTTACGTTATCCGGCTTACCAAGTATATAGGAAGAAAAAACTTTGCAGAACCCTTTGCTACATTTATAAAGAGGTAAGGAGAAATTGTAGCTTTCAGACAGTTTTTTTCCCAGTAGTGTATAACATCGCATCTGACACTATCGGCTATTCGTTCATAAAATAATTCTTTACTTATCACAGTCATGGTGTTAAATAATTCAGCACTTATTTTAATTAAACCTGTATTGCACAGTTATCTTGTAACCGACATAATATAATAAATTTAAACTTGGACACCTTAGGTCCAAAGATTACTAACACAAACTCTCCAGGATTATTAACGTCACTGGACTTGACATTGAAACTAAATGAAATGTTTACTGAATTTTAACGTCGTTGATAATTTTTTGTACAGTTGTGGACTTCATAAATTTCTCTTAAACTGGTAACATGGATATTTATTAAACAAAATGTTTTTTATATGAAAAAGTAATCGAGATAATCGAGGAGCCTATGTACCGGAGACTACAGAATTTCTTCAAAGGATATATGCTTCACCTCAATGGCATAGGGTTCTTGGTCTTCTATGCATTTTCTTAAAAATTTAGTATTTGGTTAACCTGTGCTTACAGAAAATAGTAGGAACTCAGTCTTTTGTCTTTCCACACCAAAATTGATTGCTACTATGAGTAACGTGCTTAATATTATCTCAAAATCAGGTACAGTTAAATAACACAGGCCTGGGACCAAAAAACTTATTTGAAACAAATAGGTGATCTTTATAGATTTTTGGGGGCTGAATACGGGAAAAATAATGAAAAAAATCCATCACCCTCAGTTTTTTTGCAAATTTTATTTTTTTTTTGGGTGTCGGTATGAATAAAGGTCATAGAGAAGAGATATCAGGGTAGATGGAACATTAGTATGATGGGAGACTACTGCTAGTCACTTCATCTAGAGAATCCAGGTGTTACTCACAAGAGGAAAAGTAACAATTGGAGCTTTTCCATGAAGAGTGAAAGGAAGTATAGACACATCAATGTGGATTAAATTAATTGAAAATACATTAACAGTGTCTTTCATTGTAAATAACTTAAGTTGGAATAATAAAACCTTTTTTAAATTTTTTAAAACACATCTCTACATTCCAAAATAGCCATATTCATACCAATTAGGTTCAAAATATTGGGTCGAGTTGCGGAAGAACGGTGGGTGATGGAGAAAAACTGATATCATTTTCAAAACTGTTAGATCACTCTAAATAATAAAAAAAGTTTTCATAAATTTTTTTTTGCAGGCATGTAATCATTTAAAAAATTATGATGCGATTTGCGAACACACTATCAGAGCGTTCACAAATATTGTCGATAGGTGGTACAGTTAAAAGGGATTCTCCATAAATTCTCACAAAACCACACACACAAAAGACCTTTGGAAGGACTAAAACTTGTAGGGCTCAATGAAGTGGAAACTCCATTTGCCAGCGAGGTAAAATATCTAGGAGTTATTTTCGACCAAACTCTGACATGGACTGGCTATAGCTAGAAAGTCACACAGAAATGCAGGCTAATGCAAGACACAACACCCATAAGGCAACAACATGGAACAGAGCATCAAAAGTTATATTCAGAGCTGAAGGCAGATCCCATTTTAGGTAAATCGACGAGCGACGGATACTATAGTCCCAAAGTATAATTTCAACAAAATTCTCAAATCAAGATACTAGACAGAGAGTACTGGAAAAACGGTTCTCCAAAATTAGCACAAATAGTCTGGTATACGGACTGCTTCAATACAGAACAGGAAATCGGAGCTGGGATTTACAGGATAAGGTCTAAAGTCACAATCCAGACACGCCACAGTAATTTAGGTTGTATTTCAGCATTTCGCTTTATAGTGGTGTGTAAAAGTAATAATGAGACAATGAGGAATATTTCCATTGTCCGATAGTCAAGCAGCGCTGAATGAAATCGATTCCAAGTACATCGATTCGAGACCAGTTTGGGATTGCCATTTTGAAAAAGTTCTTGCCATATATCTCCGTAATGGTACATCTTACAAAAAAATTGTAGAGAAGTTTTTTGTTTAGAACCAAACCATGTACCAATATTATCTCTTACAGCCGATGAGACATTCCTAGCGTCATCTGGTGACCAATCCTCAAACTCTGAATAATTATAAGCACCTAATATATAATGTAATTTAATCTTGTAACAATATTTATAATTTTTAACAATTATTAATGAAGTTTCTAACGCAAAAAATCCGCCGGTGTAAGGATCGAACTGCCGATCTCTCAATTTGTAAGCCATAATCTGTCACTTCGATCCCTTCGCAGAGTTGCAAAACCCTTCAGAATTAGGGAAATTAAAAAAAATGTAAATGACAATTATTCGTTATGAAATCCTCTACAAAAAATATGTGATGTATTTTTTTGTTAAAATTAAAAAAGTTTTAGCGCTTAAAAGAGAATTTTGTGACAAGGGTTATAACTTTTTAATTATTCAATTCCCGACAAAAAGATTAACTAGTCAAGTTGTAAAGAATTCAGTTCTAAACAAAATACCTTTTTATATATTTTTTGTAAGATGTATCGTTACGTAGAAATAGGGAAAAAACTATTAGCATCCCATTTTTTAAGATGGCGGCCAAATTGGGTGGCCACTGACTCCGAAAACTCAATTTTAAACTTACACCGACCCCCCCCCCTCCCCCCTACACAACGAAAAAAAAAAAACCTTGTCCTACACAAAATGCAATAGGTTAGTATGAAAATTGATTTTTGTTTTTATTAGTGCATGACTGATCGCAAAAATTAGCCATCCTAGCTCTACTAATAGTATTTAAACATACATTCTGTCTCAAATGACAGGGTAATTTGTTATTGAAAAATTTTAAACGTTCGTGTATTATAACAAGAGTCTTAAAATGTTAAAGCTGGTACTGTACATATTGAATATAGTTAATATTAATAAGTTATTGTTTTCAAATGTTTAAAAAACGGCAAAGTAAACAATATGCCTGTAGGTTTAAAGGTTAAACATATACAGGGTGTCCCGAATTGCATAGGCCAAACTTCACTAAGCAATACATCTTTTCAAAATAAGAAAAAAGTTCCTATAAACATGGGTCGGGAAGTGCTTAGTTTCCGAGATACAAGGTGTTCAAATAATTCTCCTGAAAATGTTTTTTTATGAATATTTTCGAAACGTCTAAAGATAAACAAATGATAATTTACACAGGAATTTAACTTTTAATGCTTTTTAAGACAAAATGATAACTATGTACGAAAATCATTCAGGAGCGGGTGAATCTGGGGGGGCCTAGGTATAATTTAGCCCCAACTTCATTGTGTGACACTTTTACATTAATTTACGAGCATAACTTAAAAATTTGAAGTTATCTACATGAAAAAAGTCTCTTGTGTTTTTTCTCTAAAATTATCAGTTTTTGAGTAAATCTTATCTGAACTTTATTAATTAGTAACCATTATTACCAGCATTCCTGGTATGCAGGAGTGTACCAGGATTGTAATGTTTGTAACAAATGAAAAATAATCTAGCATGCAATGCCAGAATGATAATAATGACATTGTTGTTTTTTGTGTTTCCTGTAGTTCATGGTTCTGTAGTTTTATTATTTCCTTTTAGAAAAAGTGTTCTATTGGAAAGTAAAAGATGGTCATGTTTAGTAATGTGGAGTACGCGGATATTCATTTTATTTATGGATATTGTAATGGAAACGCGAATGCCGCGGTACGCGAATATCGCAGAAGATTTCCTAATAGAGGGAAACCATCTAAAGATGTTTTTATTCGAACCCACCTAGACTAGAATTTAGAAATTTAGAAATGTTGAAAAGAGGTTCAAGAAATGAAGTACAGCGAAATGGGCGATTTAAAAACGTAATTTTGGTCAAATTTAACAATAATAATAAATTAAGTATCATAAGAGCGGTCCAACAGCTGCGTGCGCAAGCTGTGCATGTTTCCAAAAACAAAGTTTTTCGGATTCTGAAAAAAGACCACAGAAAAGCTTTTCGAATGCAGCCAGTCCAAAGCCTTCAACCATATGATCCCGAAAGGCGTATCAATTTTTGTAATTGGTTTATAAATGCCATGGAACAAGATCCCGATTTCGGAAGTAAAATTATTTGCACTGATGAAGCTACCTTTAACCGTAATGGATCGGTTAATTTTAATAATTTAAGAATCTGAGCTCATCGGAATCCTCATATAATTCGCCCTAGGACATTTCAACAGGAGTTTAGCGTTAATGTATGGTGTGGTGTTATAAACGGGACTTTTTGTGGGCCCCACATCCTTCCTCCCCGTTTAAATGGACCATTATTTAATGATTTTTTAAATAACCATTTTTTTCAATATCTCAAGGATATTCCTCTTGATTTAAGAAATGAATGCTGGTTTCAAATGGACGGAGCTCCTGCACATTTTGCTGTTGAGAACCGTTTGTGGGTAAACAATAATTATCCTGAACGGTGGATCGGTCGATTAGGTGCAAGAGCCTGGCCACCCCGTTTACCGGATTTAACTCCAGTTGATTTTTTTGTTTGGGGATATTTAAAGTACAAAGTCTACGCAAACCCTGTAAACACAAGATAAGAGTTAATAGAAAGGATTCTCGACGAATGTGAAAATTTGCGGGCTAATCCTGATTTCATTCGTAAAGCTACACGTTGTACGGTGCAGATGTCAGAAATGTGTTGATGCTGGAGGAATGCTCTTTGAACAACTCTAGTAATTTGTAATTTACCTTACTTTAATCTAATTCATTCTTGTCCAATAAAAAATAATGTAACCAAATTTTGTTTTACAGTCATTGTTTTTTTCTGTTCTGCTAAAATATTCATAAAAAACTATTCTCGAATAAAGTTCATATAAGATTTACTCAAAAACTGATAATTTTTAGAGAAAAAGCACAAGAGACTTTTATTGTGTAGAAAACTTCAAATTTTTAAGTTCTGCTCATAAATTAATGTAAAAGTGTCACGCAATAAAGTTGGGGCTAAATTATACCTAGGCCCCCCCAGTTTCGCCCGCTCCTGAATGATTTTCGTACATAGTTTTCATTTTGTCTTAAAAAGCATAAAAGTTAAATTCCTGTGTAAATTATCATTTGTTTATCTTTAGACGTTTCGAAAATATTCATAAAAAGCATTTTCAGGAGAATTACTTGAACATCCTGTATCTCGGAAACTAAGCACTTCCCGACCCATGTTTATAGGAACTTTTTTCTTATTTTGAGAAGTTGTATTGCTTAGTGAAGTTTGGCCTATGCAATTCGGGACACCCTGTATATAAAACGTGCTGTTTTTTACTTAATAATTTTCATATAAATGGTTCTCTATATAATTTATTACACAAATTCACTCCTAAGTTCTCCTAGAAAGTCTTCTATAAAATATTGGTATTGTCCATTAACTTCCCCGCATTGCTAAAATATGACTCAGGCATGCCTTACAAAATTTTAAATACGCTATTTGACAGTAACAATGACAGTGATAGGATATCGAAGGTCTCAAAAAGCGACGTCGCTTTGAATGCTTGGATACCACAAGCAGGACCGTAGAGAGAAAATACGGGCCAAGTGGAAAAAAAGTTTTGAAAATTGATGAGCAGGGTGGAGAAATCCCAAAATCTTTTTTGTCAACTCTCAAAATTGAAGAACTTTTTGTTGGGCGGTAGGGGCGCCGCATCATGGTGACGGTGGGGGGGGCTACCCCCCTCATTGTTTTAGATCCATCTATATAGTTTTTATGATTTCCGGTTTTGCCGGAAGTAACCTCTACTTTTGATTTTTAAATGGAACACCCCGTACATATTTGCATTTTTTGAAGCCAAAGGTCATTTTGCATATGACGGTGCTAATTTTATGACCTTTTCCGCCATTTTGGATTTTTTGAAGCCAGTGTTAATTTTTAAGAATGTATTGCAATACATCGTTAGATTGGTATTGAAAAATTACATTTAGCTGTAGTATGAAAGTGATATTTTCATTTGAAAAATTTGAAAAATTTCTACACAGTGTTTTTATCAACTTTCAACTTGTCTGTGACACAAATTAACAACAACAAAATTCAATACGTATTTTTTTTTGGCTGCAAAATATTCAAAATGGCGGAAAGGATCATAAAACCAGCACAGTCATATGCAGAATGAGCTCTAGATTCCAAGAATGTAAAAATATGCAGAGTGTTCCATTTAGAAATTAAAAGTAGTGGTCACTTCCGGCGAAACCGGAAAATATAGAAGCCACAGACGGATAAATAATTTAATTTTGGTAACATCTGACACGTGCCTAGTTTCATCTCAATTCCTTAGAAAATGAAGAAGTGGAGGCTGGAAAGTGATCTCTTCGACACCCGGTATATCAAAATATTGATAATGATTAATTTAAAATGAATTGAATTGAGATAATTGCGCCTAGTCTATCACTTTTTCCTCTGCAAAAATTTTCGTAAACGCGGCGTTCCTCCTCGGCATGAAAAAGACGATTTCCACGCGTCGGACTGGATTTGGATTCTACATATATATTCTATATATTTCTACAAACTGTCCGACAAAAATTTTGGAAGGTTAAGGATGTCTACCACCCTAAAGATAACATAACATAACTTAAAAACATTTATTGACAACCAGCTGATTTCTTCAAGATTGCTTAATAAAAATATGTAGAATC
The DNA here is from genome assembly GCA_936432065.2 of Rutpela maculata. Taxonomy (NCBI): domain Eukaryota; kingdom Metazoa; phylum Arthropoda; class Insecta; order Coleoptera; family Cerambycidae; genus Rutpela; species Rutpela maculata. The sequence goes on from OW386293.2 coordinate 99,596,943, forward strand.
CAATTTTCGAATTGTCTGACAAAATATATTTGCCGATTTTCCAGTCCGACACGTGTGGAAATCATCTTTTTCATGCCGAGGAGGAACGCCGCGTTTACGAAAATTCTCGCAGAGGAAAAAGTGAAAGACTAGGCGCAATTATGCCGTACAAGAAGTTATACGAGGATATGTATAAATTGCATTTATGTACGCGAGCACCTAGACTATATCTATATCATAGATTTAGCTTATATTTGTAAGCCTTATAGTAATTAAAACCGAAGTAGTCAGGTGGATGCGGGCAACTAATTTTTTTAATAAATAGAAAGCTTATTCTTTAATCTAAAAAAAAGTCATCGATGAATTCGATGACTTTAGAAAACACCAAAAACCTTTAATCGAGGCTGCATCGGAATTAAAACCTACATTTTGACGTAAATTTTATGCATATATTTTATGACTTAAGAAAACTTTAAAAATCGTATCCGGAAGTGACGTAAAAATTTCATGACGCGGACAAAATTAGCTTGTATAAAAGGTGGTTCCCTTTAGGTCTGTGGTAGTACTACTCACTCCAGTCCGGTTTTAGATATACATAAATTGCTCTAGGCCCAAGTCAATTTTGCACCGCCTACAACATAGAGTTCATAATCAAATTCATACTTGTTCAACTTCGGTATCGGTACTGCTGCCAGAAGACACTTCTGTCTCACTATTTTCAGGCGATTGAGTATCGTCAGCTGATTGAGTATTATCAGCCGACTTAATCACTGCTGCTATTCTGGCTCTTTCAATAACTGAAGAACTTCCTTAGGAACTGTTACCATTTTCTTTTTGGGTAGATTTCTCATAGAAGAAATTGCTGGGTCAGAAGACACCAATAATCTATTAAGTAAATCCGTGGAAGGTAAATACCAAATTTATTTGTAGAAATTTCCGTAGAAAAAAATTAAGTAGTCATTTGAAGCAGCTACCGAGCATTCGTCGTCGCGTCGTACGTATATTTAACACCTCGTACTTGACCAAATTATTACTCATTACTTCCAAACCTGGATGAACCGGATTCTAAATTTTGTACCATAATTTGAAAAAACTATACACAAAGAAAATGATAGGTAAATTCAACCAAAAAGAGCATATGAAATCGCGCCTATCTAATTTCATAGTTAAATCAATCAGAAAAGAATAGTCATACAACTTTATTTGTTTTCGTAAACAAATAGTAGTTTAATAATCATATCTTCTTGTAACAAATTAAATAGTACAATGACATTTTTTTATGTTCACTAACCATTTTCAATTTGGTCTGCAATTAAATAGTAGAACGACTTTGTTTTTTGTTCACCAACTAATTTTTAGGTTGATCTATACTTTATTGTATGATGAAGTTTTTTTTGGTTAGCCAAAATCTCAGTATTGAGACATCAGACAACCCAAACCAAAGATTAGAGATCGTTTATAAGACCCATCCAAATATATCGATGATCCCTGAGAGAATTTGAACATTGCAATCATGTTATTAATTTTCTATAAATTCATAAGAATATAAGATAATGCATGATTGATTATTGTCAGTGATTTGTATGTGGCGTTATCTGGGAATAATTTCTGTAATAGACTACGTGGCAAGCAAGCAAATTTTATGGTAATTCTTTTAGAACTTCTGGAAGACGACAATAATATTGGTTTGTCTACCAGGTACAATAATACAGCGAACTAATACTGGGTTAGAATTACAATTCGATAATAGTTAAAAAAAAAATATACTATTACCTAGTTTAATTTGACAGAATTCAACAAAATAATAGTCAGACGAAAAAAATAATAGTCTTATTCACCTATTTTTTAAGTTAATGTTTGCTTTGTTGTACGACAACTTTTTATTAATTAAAATAACAATCACCTCTTGTTTAAAAATAGCATCAATATAATTTAGTTTAACAAAATTAACGATATTCTTAGTTAACCATATTTGTTGAATTTACCCATACTATTTCTTTGAGTGTAAGAAATCGATCAGTAAAAGAATCATGCTTGAAACTGGTTGCGCTTTTTTGGTAGCTCAAACGAAAAGCACCCATTAATTTTGATTTCTGTATCTTTGCAGAACCCCATTTAACACAATTTTATAACCGAATGTATCACATTTCACAGGCAATCGATATATATATAATATATATATATATATATATATATATATATATATATATATATATATATATTTATATATATATATATATATATATATATATATATATATATATATAGATATAAAATAAAATACTTATTTTATAGATTGTCTTGGTAAAGTTTCACTATGTTTTTGTTGAAATTACACAAATTACAGCCATATCGAATAGTACGTTCGAATGTGGCAAGCAACTATTCACAATTGTACGCTAACAGGGTGTATCAGGTGAAAATGGGCAACAATACGGTTGGAATTTCTGGTACGTAATGAACTGAATATTTATAACTACCGAAATATTACTTTGAATACAATTAAACCTCTTTCGAATTTTGGCTATTTGACCAAGGATTTTCGGTTTTGTGGCCCACTGTGCGTTCTTCCAAAAAATGCGAATGTACGGTCGTTGGAAGTTCTGGATATCTCACCTGGTTTTACAAATGATACCTCAAAGTTTAAAAGCCTTCCGGCCACCAATGCTGGGCATTGAAATAGTATATGGTGAGGAGTCCCACTGTTAGGATGCCCACTGCACATCTCAGCTCTTTCTTACTTAGCTTTAGCAATTCGTTGGTCTTTGTTTTGGATGGTCCGTCAGCGGTGAACATACGTGACTATCCAAGCGCCCTTGTCCAAGACAAGTTGTGTTTCTGATTTATAGTTCCTTTAACAATTCTGTTGCAGTATTATATGATATGCCGCAGGTTGGTTCGGGTTCAATTAAAGCCAGGTAATCAAGCCAGTCTTTTAGCGTTGAACGTATCTCTACTGCATCCAGAGCTTTGAGAGCTACTTGGTTATCAGTGATGGTACGAATTATTATGTCCGTGTATGACCTCCATCCCATATCTCATGCACAAATTTCTTTAGCTATTTCTGCTTGCACAACTAGGATACTACAGTTATATTAGAACATTATAGAATGATAAGGATGTTGATTAGATGACAATTTCATTCTATAGGTGATATAACAAAAAACAACTCAGTTAGTAAAAGTTTTTATTTAATTTTTATTCATAAAAAATTACTTAGAATGAGGTATATACATCACAAACACTTAAAATTAAAAGCAAGAACAACTTAAATATGTTTAGTGACAGTCATACGAAAGCTACATTTAACAATACCCTTTATAATATTAAGTAACTATACAGGGCCAAACATACAGGATTATCTATAAGTAGGAATAGTATAAATAATTTTTTTAAGGTCCGGTAATCATCTGTTTTAGACGTTTGGTGGCTATTTTCTGCTAGGTTTTAAAATGTATTTTGCTTTGGTGGCTTAGTACCTTGAGCTACAAAGTGTCAACATTTCTGAATATCAAAAATGAGTTCGGTTTTAAGCCTACTTTGGATAACTACTTCTAAATAATTTTACTCTTTACAGTATTTTTGCAGTAAAACATTAATAAAGGTGAAGAACTGGAAAAATACATTTATAATCAGAGGAACTTTGCTGTATATGAAATACATCCACGAATATTGCTAAAAGTAATCTGAAATATCAATATAAATGCATAGTCTATCACCACGTAAAAAATACTTGAAGATATAATTTAGTAACCTTAATTTTTACGTATAAAAACTGCCAGTCGTGGGTAAAACAGTAGTTATCGGGACTTTCACAGTAATTTATATCATTTCTTGTCTTAAAACTTCTCCTGTATATATAAAAAAATGTTTATTCAACTTCAATGCGAACAAGATGTCCATCACTACCACCAACGTAGATTTCACCTTTATCACCGATAGCGATTGTGTTTATAACGATTTCTATATCAAGTGAGCTATCGAGTTTGACGAGATCTTCGTCGATGTTCCATTTTTTGACAGTCTTGTCCCAGCCACCACTGAAAAGTACGGGTTTTCCATTCCATACGGTTCCAGCTAATGCGTTTATTATCAGTTCGTGGGCGCCCTGAAAATAGAACGAAAATTTTATATCTGTATCATATGTTTAGTTAATTTACTAACTGAATAATCTCGGGGCTAAAAAATATTATCCTAGTATAAGCATTAAAAAGCTTTAAAAGAGCCTTTAAAGGGTCTCTTGGTACATTTCGCTAATAGCAAATAATTAAAGAAGCAAACTTTTGATTTACTAAAATGTAATTTCTAAAAATGTAATTGCAATCAACTTCATTTTGCAATATCAAAATGCATATTAATGGTGCAGTTTTCAATGAATATTTTATAAATCAAAATACTACCAAGTGATATAGTACATTTTACCGAAGTGCCGATTACTTTGTGACTACATTATAACAAATTGAAATAATACACTGTTTTGCTTTGTTAAATAAGTCACTATATTTAGAAAACACAGGAGTGTGAGTGTGTATTATTTCAATTTGATATATTATAACTTTACCTCAACTTTAGTAATGGGTTTGTAATGGGTCTCGTCATTATTCTCGTGGACGATGATATCTTTTCCTTCTCTGTTAACAAAACTGAATAATTTGTCGCCAATCAGGGAGATCGGAGCTCGTCCCATGTAAGTCTTCTTGATTCCATACTGTATGTGTTCACCTACATAAAAATGGAAGTAAATATAATAGATTCAATGAAGAATTTTTAGACTTACCATCAACTTTAACGTCGGTGATGACAACGTCGTTATCCTTCACGGTGAATAGAATGTGACCAAATACAGCCATATCTTTAACGGGTTCTGCAATGTTCAAGGAACCGTAGAACAAGCCATTCTTCCACACTTTTACCTGAAAAATACTGAATTTGAGTAACCTAACGCAAGATGCTGAATAATGAGCTGCTTGTGATAAACAGTTTAAAAAATCGTTCAAATGGTTTGCATTACCCTATAATTCTACAAACTACAGAGATGTGTGGATGTATATAAAGAACCTAAACAACTATTATGGATGATACAAGTTGAGTTCTAGAAGACAAAATTTATGAAAATTGGTTAAGATTGAATGTCATAATTCATAACAACTAAGATAACAGAAACTAAAAGTCATTAATTAGCTATAATAGTACATGGTAGAGAACAATTTTGAAGATGCTTTAATTAGAAAAACAAACTCATATAGAGACTATTTACAACACGATTGAAAAACCAACAGTTAACATCGACTATGTCATATGAATAAATTTAACTATTCTGCTTCAATGGTTCCACAATTGAAATGATTTATTGATGAAAATAAAGATGGCTTTTGTCAGAAGTTCTAAGAATCTAAGATTAATGCCTTACCACGCTATAAAGTCAAATGTAGTCAAAACATGTTTGCCCGAAAAATAAACACCCGCAGAGTAGAAAGTCATTTCAGAGGTTAATGAGCTTTTTATTGCTCTGTTGTTTCTGTAATATAATTTAAGTAATTATTTTTAGCTTTCAGGAGGTTACGTGGCTTGTGTTTTGCAATCACATATCTCCTATAACACGTAATAAACTAGAATTTCTTGGAAAGTAACGAGTGTTCAGGTTACACATGCAATTGAAAATACATGGCATATTGGTCTCTATGCAGCAGGCAACATGCTGTTGCTGTATGTGCTTGTGATACATCTCGGTAGGAATAATCAAAAGCCATATCATTCGCATCGAACTGATTAATAAAGTGGATTAGAACCTCTTCACGATATGCTTGCTAGATTAACGTTTTCATGAATAAAAAAATTGAGCAATAATTCTCCTGTTAATGACACACAAAACGCCAACTTTCGTCTAATAACGAGCGAGAAATTAAGGCCATATTTTTCATCGCTTGTTGACGCCTTGCTTGACAATACAATAATTTATTGGATGGAACTACAATGTGTGTCACATTTATCTTCATTACTTACATTTCCTTCACTATCCCCAGAGAAAAGACAGCCATTGGAGTATTTAACTCTCCAAAATTCAGTATCTTCTTCCTTAATGATAAGTGCCTTTTCCTTGAGGGTGTCCAATTCAAATGACTTGATGGTTCCCTCGTTAGAGCAAGAGTAAAGGGTATCATCAGTTGCTGTCAGGGCGTACACTGAACAGGGGTGAGCTTGTACCTCTGTGAGTTTGGTTAGATCGGGTGCCCAGGCCTAAAAGAAATTACAGCATATTGTTAGTTCTTATTAACTATAAGTTTTCGGCTGTGCAAGCTTATGTTAAAGAAGAGAAGGGAGATGCTTTAATATTGATAGATCGCGGTTAACTATGACGAAGACCATTTCTATCAAGTAAACTTACAAATTATAATCATATGACATTGGTTCTTGTCTAATTAAGTTAAATGTAAAAGTACTTTATTCAAGTTGCCGTTCCTTTACTAGTAAGTAAAAATGATTTTCACTCATTAGTGAGGTCAAGATTTTTATTAATAAAATAGATGGAGCATTTAGAAAATTGTTTATTTATAAGAACAATCGTTAACAGCCTAAGTTATAATAACACCCGGCACCAGTCTACAAAGCATCATATTATTCAAATAAAATCACTGGCATAGAGTGGCAAAACTGATCACTGTCAAAACAAAAGCTCTGTTACTAACTTATATATTTCAAATTCAAAACTTAAATAAAGAGTTGTTTGATAAAATATTGCATGCCACGCGTATGCATAAAATATTTATTTACTTTATATTATAATAACCTAATAATACTTTTTCAAAGCCCACCTGCCGAAAAAAAATTATGAGTTAAAACTGTGTAGACACAAATATTAAGAATTTGAAAAGCACTATAAAATCAACGAAAAATCTAAAATTATTTCTATGAAAAAAATATTTTTGTGACGACAGGAAATACGGAAAATTGTTCATCCTCTTAGATATATTTTTCAGAAAGTGTTCTAATTATCTGCAGCTTCCAATTTTACAATGATTTAAGAGTTATGGAGGCAACAAAAAAACCACTTTGTTTTTTGAAAACTACTCTAAAGCTAGTGTTACCCCATAAAATTCAAAATCATGTTCGAAACGGTCATAAAATCTTCAAACTTTCCCCATTTGACCATTATTCTGTCTCGGTTAATAAGCAAGATAACAATACAGTCAGCCTCAATTTATTTCTTACCTTTATCTTGCCATCATCACCAGCGCTATATAACTTTCCCTTATGATAGAGTATGAAATTCACGTCGAATTCATGTTTATCAACATCATCGGCCCTGGTTCCAACTCTTAAAGGCATTTTGCTGGAAACAAACAATTCATTTTCATTTTACTGTTTTTATACACAATTATTTAGGTATATTAAAATAGTTCAGTTCAAATTTACTACTTATAAAATATATATTTTTTCTGTCTAGCATTAATATCTGTCTTAAAATAGCCAGGCAATACACACATAGATAGAGATATGATGCAGAACTGGTTACTAATTTGGCAATAACTTTTTTCTTAATATACATATTGCTAACAAAGTATAAGACTATCAAACTAAAACTGCAACGAGAACAGTGTTTGAGTTTTTCACTCAATGGTATCACCGTCTGCAAAATCAGCAGAAGAATATTACTCTTATTATAGTTCTACTTAGGTAGTTTTTCATTTTTTTTTTGTAATAAATGTATAACGAAAAAGAGTTATGATCAAAAATATTAAACATTTCAATATCAGATCTCTCTTTCTGCCTTAAAATGAAAACTATAAACTTGAATTATATCGATCTTTAATAATTTATATAAGAGAATTTAATAGCAATTATTGATAATTCTTGTTACAATATCATTAAACTAATTAGTAAATAACTATGAATTGGATACAATTCTATTTTTATTTCTCAAATATAATTACAAATCTTCTATTTTTTTGGGTTCAATTATATATATATATATATATATATATATATATATATATATATATATATATATATATATATATATATATATATATATGTATATATATATATATATATATATATATATATATATGTATATATATATATATATATATATATATATATATTTTTTTTTTTTTTTTTTTTTGATTAAACACAGTTTTGAGTGAAAATAATCACACCGAAGTAGGATATTGATTGATTTGTTGACTATCACAGAATATATTGCTCTTAGAAATATATGAATCTAAATAAATAAAAAGTTTTAGAATTAGAATTGTTGACGTTTTGGAGGAATAATTTATTTCTGTTGCCCAAACTCAAAATGCGTTTAAATAATTTCAGTATGAAACAAGATAGTGTTCTGTTTCCGATTTTCCATAGACATTATATTATATAAGTTATTAAATACGCAATTAACATCCTTAACAAAATAATAAGGGATTCTCTAATAGACCAACAAAGTTGCGTTCCAAGTTAATATTTAGAAAACATCAAGACACACGTTGAAAATATATATTAACAATTTTATAGAGCATGAAATTTTCTATAAAACCTGTAGATCATTTTGCAAATAAGTCAATAATTTAGATGCTGAAGACTTCAAAAAATTAGCGAATGACTAATCGCTCCGGAGAATTTTTAAAATTCTTTAAAAAAAATTGAGTGCTTACTTATTTTTAGTAACTACATCAAAATATGATTTTTTTTCCATCTTACCTGTCTTATAGAGAACAACATTATATACATGAAAAGTCTCTTAACAATTAGTCGAGAAACCAATAATTTTAGTAAAAAATTAAATAAGGCCATAAAAAAAGGCCACTAAAAATTATTAAATAAAATTTCATATAGCCGGCCAGTTAGCTGGAACTTCTGACCTTACCAGCTACCACATTAAAATACGTTTTGTAGAAAAATAATCAGGTATATAATGTTCAAAATTCCAAAAATTGTATTAATGCTGCTTTTTCGTAGTGTGGTAGACAATATGTACGTAACGCGAGACGCATCCGTAACTTTATTGCTGATTTGACAAATGAAAAACTTGTAAATACACGTAGGTTGAAAGCAAGCATATTAAAGGAAGAAAGCAATAACACTAAAAGAAAACTTAGAAATCTATATTATTTTCGTCAAAAGAAGACAAATATGGATCCAATGAAACTGAGGATTTCTAGTCTTTTCCAAATCCTTAGGGACGAAATAAAACAAGCAATTAAAATATTCTTTTCCAAGTGTCAATGGAAATGTATAAAGAGAAATTTATGTAACTTGAAAACATATATTTATTAAAAATTTAATTTTGACAAATTTTTACAATTATTCCAAACTTAGAGAATATTATTTAGGTATTATGCAAATCACAACTTACACACTTTTATTTATTATGAAAATACCTACTTTCTGTATATTGTTGCCCTAATCTGGGCACGCTAATATACTAGTTAGGTAAATACTTTAAAACACTCATTATTGGAGAACCAATCAAAACAACTACTCTTGTAATTCAATACTTCGTCAGTATTAGCTAGAAGAGTAGTTGTTTTGATTGGTTCTTCAATAATGAGTGTTTTAAAGTATTTACCTAACTAGTATATTAGCGTGCCCAGATTAGGGCAACAATATACAGAAAGTAGGTATTTTCATAATAAATAAAAGTGTGTAAGTTGTGATTTGCATAATACCTAAATAATATTCTCTAATCATGATAAATGCAAATAAATAAAAATAATTAATGGTAAAAAATATTCCAAACTTATTAGTTTTGACGTTTTCATTACCATGCGAATTAAAAAATTATCCACTTAAATTTTTTATATACAGTTGGAATTTTCTTTGGAAATTACTTTTTTATTTCTTTTCCGTCTTAAATTCTGCATGCAACTCGACTATGAGAATTGATTCTATTAAATGTTTGAAACATCCTGTTTTTTTTATCTATAGTTTACCTACTACTTACGTAACGGTTTGTTATTGTAAGTGTATTTTTCAGTATTATTTTTGCCTCTGGTTATCTAAACTTATGTCAGATAAAAATTTATTAAGCTGAGCTATATGATAGGAATTTTAAACAAGTAGAATAATGAATATGTTTGAGATCTCTGAGAAAAGCTCGAGATGTATTTATTTTTATATCATTTTGACTATTATCTTTGAGGAAAAGTAATTTTAGGTTCAGTGGGAAGCTAAATATTATTCTTATTGTGTAAAAGAAAGCCTAGTACATATTCAGTAAATCAACTATCAGAGAAATAACTCTCGAAGTAATTTTTGTAACTATAGCTATGGTGCAGTTTGAAATATTTTTCTTTTATTTTTAGCGATTCTCTTATTTACAGAATTCCATTTGTTTGAAATCAGATATCGTTATCTTAATTTTTCTTTCTTTTCTTTTTAATTTACCACTACATATACTTAACAATCAGGTATGACAAAAACAAGAACATTACTTCTTATGTATGTAGGTTGTCTGAAAAGCTGTGCCAAAGCACATATAAGTCATAGAGTTTCAATTTCATTACAATTTGAAGATATTTTAAAGGAAAATCACTGAGATATATTTTGACAAAGACAAAACCAGTAAACTATTAGCAAAATTAAAAGAAATTGCATTTATAGTATTAAGTAAGTAAGTAAGTATAATGAACATTACGTGGGTGTCATTCAGATCTTTCAGTGTCAGACTGGACGAATACAAGAGTTACATTAGAAAGAATGAAATTCAGAAATCAAATATTTCCGAGCAGGTTAAGTTAGGAGGCCATAGACATCTGCAAGGAGTGAAAAAAACAGGAAATCAGTCTTTAATTCAAAAAGAAAAGTAAACGTAGTTAATCAACAAAAAAATTAGCAGTGGTAGAAATAAATAAAATAGATCTGAAACTATACCTGAATAATATAATAAGAACGCAATATTTTTCTACAAAAATAAAAATCTATCACTGTCTAAAATGAATGTTTATTTTCTTTAACATATCTCCCCTTCACATCTATATTTAACAGGCCAGTAATGTACGGAGTTTAAGTAAATGTTATTGAAATCATTTATAAGTGATTTTAACGTGGTGTGTTTGATTGCTGGTCTGGTTCGTTAAAACATTAAATAAACTTCTGACGCTGTAACTATTATTTGTTAGTGTACCTATTCGATTTAATTATATGTATCATAACTAGATAAATAAGATTTTTTTTAGAAAATATTTTATGGGCTGATGAGATCATGTACATGAGTTATTTACTAATTATTATTATTTTCCTAAAAAAAATACTTTCTAGGATTACCAAAAATTAGCTACACTATAAGAACAACTTACTGATCTATACTATAAGCATAGGTTAGATTACTAAGAATTAAAAGGTGGTAATGAAATTAAAAATCAAATCCCCGGGCATATAGGAATTCAACTAGCTGTCGCGAATGAAAGTGAATCTTCAGGAAATATTCCTCTTCGTTCAAGCAACGCGCGACGTAAAAATATCTTTAAACTGGAAACTTAACTACAAATGATAGAACAAATGTTCTGAATCTAACTCTATACTATAAATAGCTAAACCTTTTATTGGGCAGCGAAAAATACAGAAGAAATTTAATCCAACAGAGAACAACTTTCATAATTGAAATAAATTTCAAAAAATCCTAATCATTTGAGTGAAGTATGTTTTTATTTTCTCTCTAATATGATGATTTTATGTTTATTTTTATTTGTTTACTTTAAACAATTTTTTCTCAAATTCTTAAAAAATGGTGATAATCCTAGGGTTTATTTTAATTTAATTGTTAAAAAGCAACTGTTATAAATAATTACAAAAGAAAATGAAATTAAGATAATTTGATTATACTCCTTGAACAAAATTTTATACGTCTTTACTACTGAAAAAAATATAAACAACTTTGCGTTGTAATTTGCTTAAGGAATTTCAAATGTATAGCAATTTTATTTGAGATATCCACATATTTAGAAGATACTTAGTTCATTTGATTTGAAAAAACTGCTTACCTAGTTCTATAAAATTTACTTATTTAAAAAAAAAGTTAAATCTGAGATAAAATAGGAAAACCTTTAGTAATATTTAAAATCACAAAATTTGGCTTACAGCTTTCAAATTTTAAGTAGATTAGTGGAATATAGTTGACGACTTGTTTCAAAATTAAAATTGTTTGTTTTCTCGAAGGAATAAAAATAAATAAAGAGTATATTAGACAACTTAATATTAATTCTACAAAAACATGTGTTTTTTCGCCAGTAGATAAATGGTAAGGTTTATTTCAATTTAACTGCTAAAAAATTAACTGTAAATTTGATTGCTTGTTAAACAAAACCTTACACATGTTTACGATTGAAAAAAATATAACTTTTATGTTATGATTTTATAATTTAAACTAACTCCGTAACTACATGTTTTCTTCTTTTTGCCAATACATAAAAGTTAAGGTTTATTTTAATTTAATTGTTGAACAATATCTTAAAGATGTTTACGATTGAAAAAATATAAAACTTTTTAATTTTATTTTATTTTAATTTAATTGTTAATGATAAATATAAACAATTTTTGTTATGATTTGATAATTTAAACTAATTTAATAACTAGATGTTTTCTTCTTTTTTCCAAAAGATAAATATGTTTATTTTAATTTAATTATTAAAAAAACAACTGCAAATTTGATTTCTTACTGAACGAAATTTTAAACATGTCTATGATTAAAACAAATCTAACTTCGCAACTACATGTTTTCTTCTTTTCGCCAATAGATAATTGTGGAGATTAATTTCAATTTAATTGTTAAAAAAACAACTACAAAGATCACTTGTTCAAAAACCTAAAACATGTTTCCGATTGAAAAAAAAAATATAAACTTTTGTGTTGTGATTTTCTTCAGGAATTTCGAACGTATCGCAAATATTTGATTTGAAGTAAGTACTACTTGGTTCTATGAAATTAACTAACTTAAAAAAATGTTAATCTAAGAAAAAGTTAGAAATAATATTTAAAAGCACAAAAGATTTAACAGCTCTCAAATTTTAAGTATGTCGGTGGCAAATAGTTGTTTATTTGTTAAAGAAATCGATATTGTTTTCTCGAAAAAACTTATTAAAAAGAGAAAATAAAAAAATATAAATATATAAAATATAAAAGAATAGAATATTACTAATTTTATAAAACACCAATAAGGATATCGCTATATAAAAATATTGCAAAAAAGAGTCTCGAGTTTTACTTTTTATTAAATTTTAACAATAGAGACGAATTTTCATTTTTCATTTAAATTGTGAATTGCAATATACTTGCAGAAATAAAATAAACTTAACAGAATCATAACAATTTAAGCAAAGTGTGTTTTTATTTTTTTTATAATATGCGGCTGTTATTTTGTTTAACTTTATTTGTGTATTTTGAGCGACTTCTTAATCTCAGATGTTCAATAATATGACTTCATAAGACTCATCAAATAGCAAGCTTGAATGGAAAACATGTGAATATTGCCCCAACTTCTACAAAAACATGTAGGTATTTGATTAGAAAATGAATAATAAACTAACTTCGTAAACATATGCCTTCTTCTTTTCATCAAATGATAAATGTTAAGGTTTATTTTAATTTATTTGTTAAAAAACAATTCTTAAATTGATTACTTTTAGAACAAAATTTAAAACATGTTTACAATTGAAAAGAATATTTTTTATTGTGATTTGCTACGTGAATTTCGAATGTTCTTTTGAGATGTTTTTGGTTTATTTGATCTGAAAACTTAACAAAATAAAATTTATAAAATCAAAAAAATTGTTTAAATCTAAAAAAGTGAGAAAATAACATTTAAAAGCAGAAAATTTGACTTATAAGCTTGCCAACTTTAAATTATTTTAAGTAGATTGGTGACGAATAGCTGATGATTTGTTACAATAATTTGATATTGTTTTCTCGAAAAATATAAATAATTAAAAAAGAAAGTAAAACTAAGATAATAATTATCAGCTTTCTTACTTTTTGGAGTAGCAGCTGACCCAAAAGAATAGAATATTATGAGTTTTATAAAACATCAATTGTTACTTAAAAATTTTGCAAAAAAGAATCTCCGGTGTCGCTTTTTATTAAATTAAATTAAATTGCAAATTCTGGTAAGAATTAAAATAAATTATTGCTGTAGGCAAGCTTGTATAAATGAAAATAAAGGTATACTATTATAAAATAAGCACTAAATTTTAAAACTATTTTCTAACTGATAAATTTTAACTAAAGTTAATTGTAATTTTTATATTTTCTTTATTTAAGATTTCTTTGAATTTTAGTATAACTAAGTTTAATATTTTTCAATGATTTTAAGTTGAAATAATTTCATATTTTTTTCGGAAACAACTTCAGCTTTACTTTTTAAATGGACCACCACCATCTATCTTTATATTTTGAAAGTGCATAAAATTTGTTTGTAGTTTTAGTACATTTTGGAACTAAATTATATATTTTCGAAAGCTATCTTATTAAAAATTATTATGAAGTCTACAGACATGTTTTATTTGACTTAAAAAATTATTTAAAAGATACGATCAGTTAATTAAGAATGTGTTTCTAGAATTTAGAGAATCCTTTAATAAGACTAAAAATCATTTGTAATATATGGTGAATTAGAAGATGTTTGCAATAGAATTTAACAGGAGATAAGTACATAATCTTTCTAGATTTAAAAATATTAAAAAAAAGTAAAATTAACTGGAAGAAAAAATTTCAATGTAACTTCAACAGTTAGCAAATATCAAACTTACCCCACATGTGTTATTAACATATGAGTAGTTTCACCAAACAAACTAATAACAATTTCATTTACGATGATATGAAAAACAAATTACATGAAAATCTTCAAAAGCCGGTAGCATGAAACACATACAAACACTGTTTTTTAAATGAACATAATATATGTTTTTTTCAAACATATTCAATAACTTGAAAGCTAGTCGTCGACCGTAAAATTATTTGCAATTTATAAATTATTTACTTACAACTTTTTTTTTTTATTATCACTTCTTCACTTGAATACTCGCGAAACACTGAATGGTGCAATGTTGTTAGAGCGCCTTTAAATCCCTTCGAGTTACGTTGCATGGTACCAATATAGCTCGGATTTGGCTATTTCTAGATCGTCGCCGCTTCACTTTTTTTCTCTAGTCGTAAATACCAAATTAGTAACAAGTCATTACTGATTTCATTGTTATAG
This sequence comes from Rutpela maculata, assembly GCA_936432065.2. Lineage (NCBI taxonomy): Eukaryota > Metazoa > Arthropoda > Insecta > Coleoptera > Cerambycidae > Rutpela > Rutpela maculata. The sequence continues at coordinate 99,612,106 of OW386293.2, forward strand.
GTGGTATGTTACTAATGGGAACAAATAGTTTAGGTGCAGTGCACTCGATCAATGTAGTTTGGATCTGGCTATTTATAGAACCGTCTCTAATAGCTTTATGGCATACATGAAGAGAAATATAATTATTTCGTTTGTCTTGTTTCTTTCACTTTAATTTTAGTTTAATAATAACAAACAGTGCCTCAAAATATCAGAAATACGATTTTATGAACACGAAACACGGTAGTGGTTTGTGGTAGCTATGCTGTGGCATTACAGTTCAAGGGCTGAGTTTTAAGCGGTTTAAATGTTCCGGGAGTGGCAAGGGACACTTCCTATGCAAATTGGATTTCTCTCAAATTGTCTGAAATTTGGAATTTGTTACTTCTTATCAAGCTTATCAAAAGTTGTCATGGACACAACTTAATTCTATGTACAGCTTTTGCTGTAGAAGACCTTAAAAGTCGATTCTTCATATGATGTGGACAACACATCAATAGCAGTTAGTTTTAAGTAGGCGGAGTTTCTGCAGCTTGGCCGGCATGTAGACACAACAATTACCTAGAAATTCGGAGCTGGGGTTTATTTGTTGCATTTATCATACTATTTCCCTTTGAACTATACACTGTATTAGCTCTTAATAACGCGGTATTTTTGTTACATTTACCATACACTTATATTCAAAAGGAAAACAATATTGTATTTGTCAACAAATATCTACACGAAAATATGTATCTTTGAGATTTTTAAACAAATATTTTATAAATATATTTCAGAAGTAAGTAATATACGGTAAGTAATTTCAAAATAGTCAGTGTGGCAGAATGGGACAGAATAGATTGGAAAATATAGTAGCAACACATAATTAAAATACAATTTCAATGCTGAAAAACGGTTGAAGGGTTGAAGAGGAAATAAGATAGATACAAACTGCAATAGACAACAATAACTTGATGTAATATAAATGTGAGAGTATAAATCAAAATAAATAACGCTTACCCTTCTAATTGCCACTGCATAGAAAACAAATCTGATTACACTTTTAGGCCATTCATATTAGCTTAAAAATAGCCCAATAGAAAAAAAAATTATAAAGTTTTGCCACTTGGGGATTAAACTTTAAACTTTCAAAATAAAAAAAGTTCCCAAGCAACAAGTCCAATAGAAATTGAGCAAGCTGGGGAAAGGTTCATATTGGAGCATACTATAAAGCTAAGTCATTAGAGAGCAGTCTCAGTGAGCAAAGATATTCTTATTTTAATAAGTTTGTTGGCCAAGCAAGAAGTGCCGTGGTTCTTTCAAAATTACCTCCCACGTCGGCAGCAGTACAGCAGGATCCTCGTAGTAGTTACCGTCAAGTGCAAATATGGTGTGGACAACATTTGCATCCTGAGCTTTGGGACTTGAAAAATAATATGATGCCCTGTCACCTGTCTATACCACTGAGCCATCCGCCCGGCTTCTATTTTAAAATTGATAATCTGCAGTTGCAAACAAGGTTGTGCATGGAAAGAGATGCAGCTGTACTAAGGCAGGCTTGCATTGCACAACTATGTGCAGAAATTGCCGTGGCCAAAGCTGTACCAATACAGATACCACATATGATGTAGATACTACCGAAGACGTATTATTTTATTTTGACTTAGTGGATTAGGTCTCAAGGAGAAACCACTTAAAAAAACGCGCCGATAACTTTACCTCAATGGTGGTGTGGAAACGAGTGCTCTTGTATAAATTGCAAAACTTTTTTTATAAACCCCTTCTCAACTATAATACAACCTTACATTAAATCATAGAGTTCTAAAATTATACCTAAAATACATGATTGTACCATGTTCGTGAATCTCTGTTAATGCAACCCCCAACTTAAATACCTAGCTGATTTCTCGAAAACCTCTCTTCCAAACAATTTAAATAATAGACACTTTTTTATGCAGAATTTTACTGGGAACATTTTTTGTAATTATAACTTTTTTTGTAGGTTAAACGGTTTTCCAGAAAAACGCAAAAAACTACCAAATTGCACTTTGGGGATGGGTTTTAGGGATGAAGCTCCCACTTGTTGTTTGAGAACTTTTTTATTTTGAAAGTTTAATCCCCAAGTGGCAAAACTTTACAATTTTTTTTTCTATTTATGCTAATATGAATGGCCTATTTCCTGTTTTTAACTATATCACTTAAAATAGTGCAACATTCTGACTACACTTCAAACGGTTTGAACAATTCAAATTCTTATAGTATGCTTTAACGGGTGTTTAAAGGGCTCATGTTTTCTTTCTGATGATTTTTAAACTGTTGTATTGTCAAACAGACAGAGTACGATGTTTATTACTCTTGATAGTTCTGCGAAGTGTGGCTGTTTGAAAACGACATCGGTGAGATAAATATCGTTTACTGGAAAAAAACTTTCACTCCCTTCAAGATCTATTCACCGCTGCGTACGAGTCTTTTGCTGCTGGTGACCACATTATTAGTTGACAGCTTCTCCAGCCACCATTGTTGAGACTATTATTTACATTTTAACTTCCTCTACGGATAGAAAATGGGTCCATTTTGACGCATTTTTGATTTTTTGGAAACAAGAATACGCGATGCCAAATCCGGTAAATTTGCAAGGTGTTCCAGTACTGGAATGCATTTTTTCTGAAATCGATCGGGAATGTCTACATTTTCGGCGCGATTTTGGAGCGAAAAATGCACAATTCCAGTATTTTAGTCCGTTGCTAGGAAACTATCAGAAAACAGACCGGAAAAGATCCGTTGCCAAGCAACGATCAACAAAACCGTACGGGAATGTTACTTCCCGGCCTAGGCCGGGAAGTAACATTCCCGTACGGTTTTTTATATATATTTTAATATGTTAATATTTTTGATTTTTATACGTTTAAAATAGTATTTATTGTGATTTCAGAAAAAATAGTATGTGTACTTCGGTGTGAAAGCACATTCCCAGACTTCGATGCTTGTTGGCCTCGGCTAGCGCCTCGGCCAACAATTGCATCGTCGTCCGGGAATGTATCGCTTTCACACCTAGATACACAATATACTATTATCTGAAATCTGTTTTACGAAAATTACATTTTAAACTGAAGCCGTATCTTACTGAAGAATTAATTCATTATTTGTCAAGCAGGCACTTCGTCAAAGTTGACGGTGTCAGAATTATTTTAATAGCGTCCACTTCCATCAACGCCTGGATGCGAACTAATCGAGTTGAGAGCGATGTAGCAAGTTCAAACTGGAACTGAGAAATATGCAAAACCAAGCTTTATCTTCTCCTGCTGAGGCGCTTATTTCATTTGTAGTAAGCCCAGTTACCTTTAAATAGCTACACCTCCTGCTTTTCATATACATTTTACTTATTTTAATACGAGGGGAACTTTAATAATATAATATTTGAAATCATATACCCCAAAAACCCATAAAACGATATGCCACATCGATCGTGGGGACAGAGGGTGGTAGTGGGGGTGGATAAAATAAAAAAACGATCCATACTACTCCAGGTAACTCACTACGCATTCAATTTTCTCGAGGAAAGCCACGACATATCCATAATTCTCGAGGAAACCACCTGCACATTCTTATTACTTTAAGTAACCTATTGTGCATCCATATTACTTGAGGTAACCTACTGCGCATCTATGGTACTCGAGAGAAGCCACTGCGCATCGATCCTACTCGCGGTAACCTACTGCGCATCAACGGTATTCGAGGAAAGCCACTGCGCATCCAAAATACTCAGAGAAACCTACTGCGCATCGATAGTACTCGAGGAAAACCACTGCGCATCAATTATACTCGAGGAAACCTACTGCGCATCCATGGTACTCGCGGAAACCCACTGCGCATCTATACAACTTGAGATAACTTACTCGAGAAAAGCCAGTGCGAATCTAGAATACTCGAGGTAACCTACTGCGCATCCATAAAATTCTGGGAAACATACTGCACTTCCATAGTACTCGAGAAAACCCACTGCGCATCCATACTACTCGAGGTAACCCACTTATTATGGAATCAAGAAAATAATAGAAGATCATTCTACATCATTTATGTATCGTAGCCTTGGTCTTCCTACTGCTCGCTTACCCACCGGGCTTCTCCTAGTGAATATCTTCGATAGGGTGCTATTTGAATCCAGACGTTGTACGCGACCTATTCATCTCAGATGTGCTACTTTAATGTGCTTTATGATATCCAGATCCCGGATGACCTGAAATAGTTCGAAGTTGTAGCGCCTGAGCCACAAGCCGTTTTCGGTTACAGTACCAAATATTCTCCTCAAAATATTTCTTTTGAAGCACACTAAGAGAACCTTATCGTTTTTTGTGAGTGTTCAGGTTTCTGAGCTATAAACTAGTGTAGTTCTAATTAGTGTCTTGTACAGACTACAATTGAACTTTTTTGACTTTTGATGATGACGATGATGATGATTTTATTAGGCTGTAGCATCTGTTGGCCAGGAGAACTCTTTGTTTAATTTCGTCACTTACGGTGTTTGCGCTGTTGATTAAATATCCTAAATATGTTACAGGGCCTCAGCCCACTTGTAAAGGGGAGCCCCAAAGGCTGCTAAGCAGCGAACGTTGGGTAAGGTGGTCACCCTGTGGCCCGAACAAAATTTTGGTATTTTACGTGCAATACCCCACCCCCTCTGCAATACACTGGTGAGGAAGGGGTCTCACGCGGCCGACTAGTCAGGGCCTTGGAGGTGGTTTCGATAACTGGAGTGGTGCAGGATGGCCAAGAGTGAAAAAATTACTATATGTGACCCAAGGAAAAACATAAATTGCTTAAAACTATTGAAATCTATTTGTAAAATAGTGTAAAACTATTTAATTATTAGAGTAACGATACACAAGATATGCCAAATAGGTATTACTGAACTGAAAATTGGAAACTATATGTGGAACGTGGCAAATACTATTTAATTAGTGAAATAACGTTACACAAAATATGATAAATATTTACTGAAATTTACTGAAATCGTCACGAGCAAAACATTACAAATATTACTAAAAATTATTGAGGTAGTTATGTGTAAAATATGACTAAAAATATTACTGAAATTAAGTCACACGCAAGTTATAACGAATGGTAAAGCAACTATTACTTTATAATTAAACAAATGCCAGAAGTGGTGAACGGTAGCACATCTACTACTATGAATTAGCTGTATATAAAATAGGACGAACGATCCTGTTCGTTCTCTTGTCTCGGGTTAAACAGTCCCTAATTACTTTACTGTAGGGTGGACGTTGTGTTGACGTACCGCATCCCTCGTTAAGATAATATGATTCCGCTAACTTTTGGCAGTGTCTAAATAACTTTTCTCATCCTACCAGCATAGCGTAATTCTAGGTTGTAGAATATCTACGTGGTGGTCTAATATAACGTGACGAGATCCCCAGTACCATACACAAGACGGTGTGAAGAAGCATTCCACATCCCCGGAACGTGAGCCAACGAGAGTTGTCCATACAAGCACAAAATAACAGGAAATAATCCAAAAGCTAGACTAGAAGTCGAAACCAGAGTCTGAAGTAAAACACAGAAGTTCCAATATGAAATGTATAAAAGTTCAAGTAGAACGTAAAATAACAGTTACAAGTAAAACGTAGAATAACAGATCCAAGTAAAACGTAAAGTAATAGATCCAAATAAATCGTAATGTAACAGCCCCGAGATTTTAATGTGGGCTAAAAGAAGTCCTTTGCTGTCGAATGGCACTCCGAAATCTTGCATTCGAAAGACACCATGTGCTTCAGAAAATTGATTTAATCCGGAAATCCGTAGTTGTATCTCCCCAAAAACGATACTCATGTACCAAAATGGAAATACGACTAATTTTGTGGTACTGAATGTTAAATCCCATACATGGAGCAAACTTACAATATCGCCAAGACGCATATTCACACGACTCAATTTTCCAGCCAGCCAAAAGGAAAAAATGAACAAAAAGATGCCCCCTGTTAAATCGTCAGGTTCTCGTAACTTCCGTCGGGTACGTTCGGAATTTCCAATACACGGCGTACTCCACAACTCTGAATAGATTTTCCTAACTTCGTTTACATCCACAAATAATATCGTAATATAGTTCGGAGGCCATCCTTTCATAAGTCTACGCACCAAAAGAAAATTTAATTAACAATACCGGCATTGTAGGAGTTTTACCAAGGCTTTTTACAATGCGCTCTCTTAAAGAATACTCGAACGCACCTCGTTCGGCTATTCATTTTTACCTAAAATATGTTTTATTACAATTTTAGAGCAAAACGTTATTATATAGCGTTTCCCTCAGATCAAAACGAACTTTACGTAAGTTCGGCGATACATCGATTTTGCACTTGGCTGCGAATATCTGTTAGATTTAAAAATTTTATTTCAAATTTACCAGCAGCGCATGGAATGGCCCGAAATAAAGCATAGGTATCACTATTAGGCAACCCGTTTTACTCGCTTTGCAGCCGAAGGAAATATCTATTTGACGAGAGATGGCACCACTATGCTCAAATACACGATAAAATTTGGGGAAACAACGAAATTAGTACCTAAAATTCGGGCAATTACTAAATGTGAAAATTGACTGTAACAAATATACCATTTACTGTTTCCATCAATGGTTATATTGGGTGCCTATTGCTCTTGCTAAAGAATGGTGGTGGGTATATATTTTGTACACTCCTCTATAATTGATGCAGTTCATCATATCCCCTTTCTTATGTATTGGGTGCCAAGGTTCCATTTTGAAATGGTTACAATTTATATTCAGATCTTAAGAGGAGACAACGCCAATTACAAAGCTGAAGTGGGGCGAAGGGTAGGCAGAGTATGGCTATTATAGGACGTCACAGCTAACCTCAAAAATATCTGTTTCTTAAGATTTAAGAGTATTACGCAACTGTTATTAAAATTTCTGCCTGGTTCCCATATTTTCAACTACAATCTAGTTCAGTGTAATATGAAGTTCCAAATACTTTGTCCTAATAAAATAGTACTCTTTTTCTAACCTGTAATTAGCAGTCTATTTTTATTAATCAACAATATTGAAAAATTATTTACGTGAATTTTTAAATATTTGCTTGGAGCCAGTACAGCTTTAAGTTAAAGTTAAAAATGCGTATACAAACATTAAAAATGAGAATAAATTTGAAAAACTTAAAATTTAAGGTTATGTTGGTTACACTAAAAAGCATTGTACTAAAAATCTTGATTGGGAAAATAGTATATTATATTACTAGGAGTAGAACGCACTCTTTTTTTTGTGTTGAGCCCAGGATTTGCGGCTGAGGCGAAGCCGAAGCCGCAAACTGGGCGAAACACAAAAAAAAGGCGTTCTACTCCGTGTAATATATACTATTTTTTCTTCAAGCGTATTAGAATGCAAAAATTCATTTATTTATCATAAATGTACAAATATTCAAACTACAGTCTTACATGTTGACACAATATGACAAGTGGCTAGTGGATAGCGCGCCACCGGTGGCTTTCGGTATTAACATTATGTTACTAGTAAAACAATACCCACTGCGGTGGCGCTTTCGGAACTAATATTATGTTACTAGTAAAACAATGTCCACTACGGTGGCGTTCGGTACTAACATTTTGTTACTAGTAAAACAATGTCCTACTTCTACTTCTGTTTTTGGTGACATAATTTAAACATTTTAATACGCTTGAAGAAAAAGCAGTTTTTAGCCAAACGACTGGCGTTATTAAACTGAAAAAACGATATTCTTGTAAGTAAATGAATACTATACACTTCTATTGAAGAACATTTTTAGCTAAAACTTGTTTATTAGGAAGATATCTCTTCACATTGGCTAATAAACAAGTTTTAGCTAAAAATGTTCTTCAGTAGAAGTGTAATATTCATTTACTTACAAGAATATCTCTTGATCAGTTTAATAATATGAGCCAGTTCGCTAAAAAATGCTTTTTGCTGTAAATTTTTTCATTAGTCCAATGCAGTTTTAGTAGATGGAGTCACTTCGATGTAATTAAAAATGATTGCAAAAATAATTACATTTATAACCGATGCGCACTCATTTCGTGTATTTGAAGCTTGTTCTCGATGTGTTCTTGACCTTTCTTGCGTGATTGTAAGTAGGTAGAACAATAGTAAAGAAAGTACGAACGCCAAAACTAGACAACCAACACAACAGCTCTCTGCAGTTTATTTGCTCATTACCGCTCACTCCCGTCTGATTTGATCGCATTGTTCCCTCTTAATAAGACGATTGTGCAAATATCAAATATACAAGGCTATCTCCCCCAGTTTTTAAGCTTGGCAATCGCAGCTTTAGTTTCTCCTATAGTAGGGGGAGTTTCTTTAACCTGCCGTTCACTGTTGCGGGGTGAGGTTTGGTGGCGTGTTCTTTGACTTCGACTTCTTTGTTGAGCAATTCCTCGAAACGTTCTGCTCAGCGTTCTAGTATGCCTTGCTTGTTGCTAACAATATTGCCTTCCTTATCCCTACTTGCCTATTGTGTTGATTTCTGTGTTTCTGCTATTTCTTCGAACTGTCTTTGTTGGTGTTCTTTCTTCTTTCTATTGTGTACGCCCCTTTCGTCCCTTCTCACCTATATTATAAGCGGATAAAAATTTGTAATAATTATGGTAGAAAAAGAATTTTGCACAGAAATCTGTTTTATAGTATGCTGAACTCAAAATATCACGCGTATGCGCGTGTTTATCTGTATGTGTGTGTGTAGACTCTTTCTTATAAACATGATAATTTCTGATATACTTAAAATTTGTAATTAAAACTTGGAATGTATTTAAATTAGCACATTCTGCGTGATCGCCAGAGACGTGTAAACTATCATTTTTACCCAAAATATGTGTTATTACAATTTTAGAGCAAAACGTTATTGTATAGCATTTCCTTCAGATCAAAACGAACTTTACGTAAGTTCCGTGATACATCAATTTTGCACTTGGCTGCGAATATCTGTTAGATTTAAAAATTTTATTTCAAATTTAGAACATACGTAAAATAGCACGGTAGAATATTTTCTGTTGAAATTAAGCCTTAGCCGTGATCTCCAGAGTTGTGTAAACTGCCTTATTTTATATAAATTATGTTTTATTCTAATACCAGTGCTAGTGCACTGTGAAATACAGTGTATCTCTCAGGTTCGAGCGAACTTTAAGTAGATTAGGTGATATGTCGGTGATACTTTAAAATGTTTATTTTAAGAAGATTACGGAACGAATGAAAGTTGCAGTTAAGCATTGCCGAATACTTATTAGGGGAATAAAAAAATACTGACTATGTGCTTTATCCCTGAGGTATCACATAAAATGAATTGTGCCGTGTTTGATGAAAATGCTATTCAAATGATATTTGCAGACGGCCACACTCAACTTCTATTCGTTATTTTTCAAATAGATATTTGAAATTTTCACTCGTTTCATGTATACTTAGGTGACAAACTGTACAAGGGAAAGGATGAAAAGTACATTTTTTATATAAATAACAAAACTAATTTTGAACCTTCTAAAAATTGGATAATTTGTGAATGTTTCCTAAGGAAGCTATTGTGAGAGAATGGTGTCATAAAGTTGTTGCACAGATAATCAGTAAACCAGTACTTATTTTAAGGAGACTCCAGGTGCAAATCTTTGTTATATGTTTTTGTCATTTTATCTTTTCTTGTATATTGAACCAGAATAAAAATCATATTAACATGCATTCTTAAGTTTCGCTATTTGGCGGTGTTGTCTTAAAATTTCTTATCATTTTTAATCAACGTTAGATTAGGTGCAGTAAGTGAAAAACCGCTGCCCAAGGAATCACTACTTCCACATTCAAGTCTCTTACAACAAAATACTATATTTGCCCTCCATTATGTGGAAATAATTGTTTATGGAACTTTAATAGTATGATATTTGAAATCATGTACCCCAACAACCCATAAAATTATATGCCACATCGGTAATAGAGGTGGGGTGGTGGTGGGGGTGAATGAAGTGAAAAAAATTCTTGATGACTTTAGCTCTTGTACACACACTAAATCACACTATTTTTTCACCACCTTTAATAATGGGGTGGGTATGGATGTGCATTGGCTAATGACAATTTTTTTTTGAGATCTTAATTCCTCATATTTACTAAATACCAATTTCATGGACTCTTACTTGCTTGATTTACCTATTTACCCCCATTTGCCCCAATTTACCCTTCAACTCTGCAACGCAATAAGATCAAAATAAAATCTAGTTCCAGATCTCGTTAAAAAACATACGTGTGCTATATTTTAAGTGAATATCTTAAACGGTTCCAGAGTAATCGTGAGCACCAAAACGATACAAGACTAACAGACAGACCGACGCAACAGACAAATTTATTTTGCTCAGACTTAAAATATTGACGTTTCCTGATATTCTAAGCCTATTTAAACAATGAAAATTTCCAAAAATTAGTTTTGCGTTGATATACTTCAACTGAATGTCGAACTAATACGCAGAAAATGGCATGACAAAGATATAAAAAATCGTTATGTGCCGTAAACTACACGATAGAAGTAAAGTCTCCACTTCAAGCATTTTCTTCGAGGAAACCTACTACGCATCCATACTACTCAAGGTAATCCACTGTGCATCCAATTTACCCGAGGAAAGCCACTGTGCATTCATACTTTTTAAAGTAACCCACTGCGCATCCATATCATTTGAGGAAACCTACTCGAGAAAAGCCACTGCGTATCCATAATACTCGGGGAACTCTACTGCGCATCCATAGTGGTCGAGGAAAGCCAATGCGCATCCATACTACTCTAGGTAACTTTAACAAAATATTTGAAAACTAATGATATGCCACATCGGTAGTGGGGATGGATGAAGTAAAAAAATATTTTGAGGTTTCTGGTTCTTGTACATACACTAAACCACAATTTTTTTTCATCCCCTTTAATAAGGGGGGGTGGTAATGGGGGTAGCTAATGCCAAAAATTTTTTTGAGACCCTAGCTTCTCTTGTATATACTAAATACCAATTTTATGGACTCTTACCTGCTTGATTTACCCATTTACCCCAAATTTACCCCAATTTACCCCCCAACCCTTCGACGGAACAAGATGAAATTATAATCTAGTTCCAGATCTCGTTAAAGTACATATGTGTGCCAAATTTCAAGTCAATACCTTACACGGTTCCAGAGTAAACGTGCGCACAAAAAAAAGTTACAGACAGACCGACAGACAGACAGACAGACTGGCAAACGGACAGAATTTTTTTTTCGCTCAAACTTAAAATCCCGACATTTCATGACATTTTAAGCCTATTTGAACAATAAAAATTAAAAAAAAATTTTTTGTCGTTACTTATACTTCCACTGGATGTGGAAGTAAAAGAGGCGATAAGCTCCTTATTTGATCCCAGCGAGTACCACTTTGCTTCTTAAGTATGTCAAGGTTTTTACGTTCTTACACCACATATTTAATAGTATTTTATATAACAAGTGGCTAAAAAAAACACATTTTAGTCTCGAGTTTATACAACATTTTTTCTATCGCCATTCGAAATCAGAAAACAATATAATTTTGTAAAAATAGACTAAATTCTATTGCTCTTTCCATAGAAACCAATAAGTTTTATATCACACTGTGAAATAAAATGTTTTTATCTACTCTTATTAGGTTATATACTAATTAATGAACTGCTTTTGATCAATTAATAGTATCCATAAAGAAACAGCGTGAGTTATAATGCGTGAGTTATTATAACTCACGCTAGATACAGAGCCAATCACCTTTATCTTCATGCCTAGCCTGTCCAATCGACGTAACGCGCGGCACACGAAGGTGGAGCCAGGGAGACAGTGACAGATTATTCGCGTTAATGTCTATGAAGATTTTTTGAAATGTCACAAAATGCTACTTTTGATTCGTTCGTGCCTAGCCGAATTTTCGAATTTCGCCGTGCAATTTACGATCAGGTTTATCTCGAAGACTTCCTCTTTAACGAGTATACTCTACTATTAATCTTTTGATTCCATAAGAATTTTGATTTTTTTTTTCGTTTCGGACATAACTACTGAAATGTTGGCCATGTACGGCAAAAAATCGCAAATTTTGAGCTTCTACAGTTGGCAACTTTTTAATCTTGGCTCCTACGCCAAAAGACCACTCTCTAGTTAACTTAAATAGAATTAAATTTGCTAAAACTCCCTTTTTTATTTTTTGAATTCTGACAAAAATGAAGGAAATAGAGGGGGCGGGATTTGAGACTTTTTTTTTCGGTAAAATTTCTCCATTTTATCACCGTAATTAATCGGTAATTAACTGAAATCGATCTCATATATGATGTTTACTTAATATCATGTACTACTTTGACGCTCCGTTAATCTTGGCCCTTCGAAACAAAGGTTTATGAGAAAAATTATTTTTTTAAGATTTGCATCCGCTCTATAGGAAAACGTGTAATTTCTCACATTTCCTCGAATATCTCGATAATTATCGTTTTTTTCGAAAAATTTGTAGACAGCTTATGTAAAAAGAATTGATTGAGCTTTCCGACGCTTTTTCAATTTTTTCTCTAACATAAAAAACAAGACTTTTGACACAATATGCGCCCTGGGCTATTGCAGTTTGCGGGGAATTTTTGCATTTTCCGCCGCGTAATATTAATCTACAATGCTAATTTTTTGTCTACAAGCAGTTTGTGCACTATTTCGATTAAAAATCACATTCTACCTCCGCTTAAAGGTGGCTAAATCTTTGAAGACAAAAAATATAACAGGGTGAACAAAAATTAAATTTTACAGTTAATTTTATTAATAAACAAACTGAGTAATTTAAACAAAATTTTCTTAATTTAATATTTATTGTTACAATCGTAGATAAAGTATAGTATTCAACTTGCGGTAATGGTAATAACTCACTTGATGAATTACAGCACTCGCCTACGGCTCGTGCTGTAAACTTTCATCTGCATGAGTTATTACCTACATTACCGCTCGTTGAATAATATACTATTATTTCACTCTTTTTTCTTTATTTTACACTTGTCAATAATGACATTGTTTTGATTCATTGAAACTGTCAAATAAATGTCATTTTGGGATATGGCGTTACAAAAATAACTATTTCAGTACTCTCTTGTGCTCGCGTAAAACAACAAACTAAAAGCACAAAGAATGGTGATTTCGCGTATTTTGGTGAAAGGAGTGAATTTTAGACGATCTTTATAGATGGAAAAAAATTCGAACTACGTGAAATGTATATTGTTCGTCCTATCTTCAAAGTTTAAAATTTTTCTTATTTTGCCTCGTATTTGAAAAGAAACTTGTTGTTGGGGCCAAGAAAGGGCCTTATCGCCACCTCTTCTCTACTGAATAGTTTACAACATTTCACCAACATCGAGCATGTGCACAACTAGATTTTTTTTCCTTACGGTTGAGATACCAGCACCTTGCTGTACTGAAGCTTAACCTTATTTTACCCCATAGTCTCGTTATCTCATTAGTCCCGTTCTTCCCAAAAAGGCGACTGGAAGCTCTGGATATCTTTCCCACTGTTAGAATGCCCACTACACATCACAGCTGTTTTTTACTCAGCTTTAGGAATTCGTTGGTATTTGTTTTGGATATTCCACCAGTAATGAACATACGTGACTGTCTTATCCCAAGAGCCCTAGTCCAAGACAAGTTGTGTTTCTGATCTAATAGTTCCTTTACCAATTCTCTTGCAGTATTATATGATATCTCGCAGGTTGGTTCGGGTCCCATTTAAGCCAGGTAATCAAGGTAGTCTTTTAGCGTTTTGAAACGTATTTCTACTGCGTCAGAGCTTTGAGAGCTACTTGGCTGTCAGTGATGATACGAATTATTTTGTCCTTGTATGACTTCCGTACCATTTCTTATGCACAGTTTTCTTTAGCTATGACTTCTGCTTGCACAACTAAGATACTACAGTTATATTATAACATTAAAGAAGATTGATTAGATGATTACTCCATTCTATCGGTGATATAAAACAACTCAATTAGTAAAAGTTTTTATTTAATATTTATTCATAAAAAATTAATTAGAAAGAGGTATATACATCACAAACACTTAAAATTAAAAGCAAGAACAACTTAGATATGTTTAGTGACAGTCATACGAAAGCTACATTTAACAATACTCTTTATAATATTAAGTAACTATACAGGGCCAAACATATAGGATTATCTAAAAGTAGGAACAGTATAAATATTTTTTTTAAGGTCCGGTAATCATCTGTTTTAGACGTTTGGTGGCTATTTTCTGTTAGGTTTTGAAATGTATCCTACTTTGGTGGCTTGGTACCTCGAGCTACAAAGAATCAACATTTTTGAATATCAAAAATGAGTTCGGTTTAAGCCTGCTTTGGATAACTACTACATATGTAAATAATTTTACTTTCACAGTATTTTTGCAGTCAAAAATTAATAAAGGTGAAGAAATGGAAAAATACATTTATAATCAGAGAAACTTTGCTGTATATGAAATACACTCACGAATATTGTTGAAAGTAATCTGAAATATCAATATAAATGCATAGTCTATCACCACGTAAAAAATACTTGAAGATATAAATTAGTAACCTTAATTTTTACGTATACAAACTGCCAACCATGGTCAAAACAGTAGTTATCGGGACTTTCACAGTGACTTATCATTTCTCGTCTTAAAACTTCTCCTGTATAAATAATAAAAAAAAATTATTCAACTTCAATGCGAACAAGATGTCCGTCACCACCACCAACGTAGATTTCACCTTTATCGCCGATAGTGATTGCGTTTATGACGATTTCTATATCAAGCGAGCTATCGAGTTTGACGATATCTTCGTCAATGTTCCATTTCTTGACGGTCTTGTCCCAGCCACCACTGAAAAGTACGGGTTTTTCATTCCATACGGCTCCCGCTAATGCGTTTATTATCAATTCGTGGGCGCCCTGAAAACAGAACAAACATTTTATATTCCTTTAACCATATTTTCCTGTAGTTAAGTTACTGAGAGCTAAAAAATATTATCCAATGAGTGAATTGCAGCCTTAAGAGTACAAATATTTGCTTTTTATTGGATTTTTGAATACTCAACAGAATTTTTTTTCAAAAATATTCTCTTTTGAAAGCAGTGAAAGGTTTCCGTAATTTAAAGACAATCTGTCTCAGTCAATATTAATCGTACACAGGTAAAAGAGACTTCTAGCTTTAATAGACGTTAAATTAGCTTTAATAAGATTATTTTAAGCATTAAAAATCTTTAAAAGAGCTTGGATGAATATTTTATGAATTAAAATACTAACAAGTGATATATTATCGAACATTTTATCGAATTGTCGGCTACTTAGTGACTGTACATTATAACAAATTGAAATAGTACATTCTTTTGCTTTGTTAAATAAGTCACTATATTTTGAAAACACAGGCGTGTGAGTGTGTATTATTTCAATTTGATATATTATAATTTTACCTCAACTTTAGTAATAGGTTGGTAATGGGTCTCGTCATTATTCTCGTGGATAATGATATCTTTTCCTTCTCTGTTAACAAAACTAAACAATTTATCGCCAATCAGGGAGATCGGAGATCGTCCCATGTAACTCTTCTTGATTCCAAACTGTATGTGTTCACCTACATAAAAATGGAAGTAAGTATAACAGATTCAATGAAGTATTTTTATACTGACCATCAACTTTAACGTCGGTGATGACAACGTCGGTATCTTTCGTGGTGAATAGAATGTGACCAAATACAGCCATATCTTTAACGGGTTCTGCAATGAACAAGGAACCAAAGAACTTGCCATTCTTCCACACTTTTACCTGCAAATAGTGAATTTGTGTAACGCAATGCTGAATAATGAGCTGCTTGTGATAAACAGTTTAAACAATCGTTCAAATGGTTTGCATCACCCTATAATTTTAGAGACTACAGAAATGTATAGATGTATATCTTGGAAGAACTTAAACAACCATTATGAATGATACAAGTTGAGTTCTAGAAGACAAATTTCATGAAAATTGGTTCAGATTAAATGTCATAATTGGTAACAACTAAGAAAACAGAATCTAAAAGTCATTAATTAGTTATAGTACAAGGCCGAGAATAATTTGGAAGATGCTTTAAGTAGAGAAACAAACTTATATAGTCTGTTTACAACACGATTGAATAACCAACCGTTAACATCGACTACATCATATGAAATAAATTTAACTATTTTGCTTTAATAGTTCTATAATTGAAGTGATTTATTGATAACAACAAAGGTAGCTTTTGTAAGAAGTTCAGAATCTAAGATTATTGCTTTACCACACTATAAAGTCAAATCTAGTCAAAACATATTTTGTCAGAAAAATAAACACCCGCAAAATAGAAAGTCATTTCGGAAGTTAATGAGATTTTTATCGCTCTATTGTTTCCGTAATATAATTTAAATAACTATTTTTAGTTTCTAAAACAACGTGGTTTGTGTTTTGCAATCACTAAGTTCATATCTCCTGTAATACTTGTAATACGTAATAAACTAGAATTTCTTGGGAAGTAACGAGCGTTCAGGTTGTCCATGCAATTGAAAATATGTGACAGACTGGTCTCTATGAAGCTATCATGGATTCTTATAAGAAGGTCAGAAAAAGGAATAGCACGTGAATAAATCTATGATGTACATGAAGATAAAACTAATTAGATGAATTTGAAAAATGACTTGCAACATACTGATTGATTCAGTTACTGTATATACTCGGGATATATCTTGGTAGAAATAATCAATCCATTTCATTGGCATCAAACATTAATGAAGTGGATTAGAACCTCTTTACGGTATGCTTGCTAGGTTAATGGTTTCATGAATAAAAAATTGAGCAATAATTCTCCTGTCAATGGCACACAAAACGCCAACTTTCGCCTAATAATGAGCGAGAAATTAAGGCTATATTTTTCATCGCTTGTAGACGTTTTGCTTGACAAAACAATAATTTATTAGTACAATATGTGTTACATTTATCTTCATTACTTACATTTCCCTCATTATCTCCAGCGTAAAGACAACCATTGGAGTATTTAACTCTCCAAAATTCAGTATCTTCTTCCTTAATGATAAGTTCTTTTTCCTTGAGTGTGTCCAATTCAAACGATTTGATAGTTCCATCGTTGGAGCAAGAGTAAAGGGTATCATCACTTGCTGTCAGGGCGTATACTGAACAGGGGTGGGCATGTACCTCTGCGAGTTTGGTTAGATCGGGTGCCCAGGCCTAAAAGAAATTACATCATAACATCAGTTCTTATTAACTATAAGTTGTCAGCTATGCAAGCTTATATTAAAGGAGGGAAGGGAGAGATTTTAATATTGATAGATCGCAGTTAACAATCACGAAGGATTTCCATCAAGTAACCCACAAAATATAATCAGATTGGTTCTTATCTAATTAAGTTAAATCTAAAAGTACTTTATTCAAGTTGCTGTTTATTGACTAGTGAGTAAAAATAATTTTCACTTATTAGTGAGGTCAAGATTTGTAGTAATAAAATAGACGATGAGTATTTAGAAAATTGTTTGCTGATAAGAACAACCGTAATTATAATAAGAGCCTAGGTTATAATAACACACGGCACCAGTTTACAAAGCATTATATTATTCAAATCAAATCACTGGCATAGAGTGGCAAACTGATTATACATTTCAAAATTATATATTTCAAACTAGAAACTTAAATAAAGAGTTGTTTGATAAAATACTACATGCCACGCGTGTGCATAAAATATTTATTTACTGATTTGTAATATAATAACCTAATAATACCTTTTCAAAGCCTACCTGCCGAAAAAAAATTATGATTTAAAATTGTGTAGACACAAATATTAAGATTTTGAAAAGCACTATATAATCAACGAAAAATCTAAAACTATTTCTATGAAAAAATAGAAAATATGAAAAATTGTTCATCCTCTTAGATATATTTTTAAAAAAGTATTCTAATTATATGCAGTTTCCAACTTGTACAAATATTAAGAGTTATGAAGATGTTAAAAAAACACTTCGATTTTTGAAAACTACTCTAAAGCTAGTGTTACCCCATAAAATTCAAAATCATATTCGAAATGGTCAATCCTCAAATTTTCGCCATTTGACCATTATTCTATCACGGTTGATAAGCAAGATAACAATACATTCAGTCTCAATTCTTTGCTTACCTTTATCCTCCCATCATCACCAGCACTATATAACTTTCCCTTATGATAAAGTAAGAAATTCACGTCGAATTCATGTTTATCAACATCATCGGCCCTGGTACCAATTCTTAAAGGCATCTTGCTGGAAAGAAACGATTCATTTTAATTTTATTGTTTTTATACACAATTATTTAGGTATGTTAAAATAGTTTAATTCAAATTCACTGCTAAATAAATTTATTTCTATCTAGTATTAATGTCTGTCTTAAAATAGGCAATACACACAGAGAGAGAGAGAGAAAGAGAGATGTGGTGCGGAACTATTTACTAATTTTGGCAGTAATTTTTTTCTTAATACATATTGCTAACAAACTATAAGACTATCAAACTAAAACTGCAACGAGAATAGTGTTTGAGTTTTTCACTCAATAATATTACCATATGCAAAACCAGCAGAAGATTATTACTCTTATTATAGTTCTACTTAGGTAGTTTTTCAGTTTTTTAATAAGTGTATAAAGAAAAAGAGTTACAGTAAAAAATATTAAATATTTCAATATCAGATCTCCCTTTATTTCTTATCTTAAAGTGAAAATTATAAACTTGAATTTCGATTTAATTTATATAAGAGAATTAAATGGCAATTATTGATAATTCTTGAAACAATATGAAATACTACAGATTTTTTGTCTATTCCAAATCCTTAGGGACGAAATAAGACGAGCAATTAAATGTAATATTATGTTCCAAGTGTCAATGGAAATGTATAAAAAAAATCTATGTAACTTGAAAACATGTATTAAAAATTTAATTTGACAAATTTTTACAACTATTCCAAACTCATTAGTTTTGACGTTTTCGTTCCCTTGCGAATTAAAAAATATCCACCAGAACTGGTTGCATTTAAATTTCCTATATACAGTTGAAACGTTCTTTGGAAATTACTTTTTATTTCTTTTCTGACTCAAATTCTGTATACAACTCAACTATGAGAATTGATTCTATTAAGTTTTTAAAACATCCTGTTTTTTTATCTACAGTTTACCTTCTACTTACGTAATGGTTTGTTATTGCAAGTGTATTTTTCAATATTATTTTTGCCTCTGGTTATCTAAACTTATGTCAGATAAAAATTTATTAAGCTGAGCTATATGATAGGAATTTTAAACAAGTAGAATAATGAATATCTTTGAGATCTCTGAGAAAGACTCGAGATATATTTATTTTTTGACTATTATCTTTGAGGAAAAGTAATTGTAGGTTCAGTGAAATGCTAAATATTATTCTTATTGTGTAAGAGCTTAGTAGCTTAGTAGATATTCAGTAAATCAATTATCAGTGAAATAACTCTCGAAGTAATTTTTAGTAACTATGGTGAAGTTCGGATCTTTTTTTGTTTTAGCGATTCTCTTATTTACAGAATTCCATTTGTTTGAAATCAGATATCATTCTTTTAATTGTTCTTTGTTTTCTTTTTTGATTTACTACTAAGTACATATACTTCACAATCAGGTACGACAAAAACATGAACATTACTTCTTATGAATGTAGATTGTCTGAAAAGCTCTGCCGAAACACCTACAAGTAGTAAAGTTTCAATTTCATTACAATTTGAAGATATTTTAAGGGAAGATCACTGAGATATATTTTGACAAAGACAAAACCGGTAAACTATTACCAAAATTAAAAGTAACTCTATTTATGGTATTAAGTAAGTAAGTGTAATAAACATTACGTGAGTGGGTCATTCAGACCTTTCAGTGTAAGACTGGAGGAAGACGAGAGTTACATAGGAAAAATGAAATTCAGAAATCAAAGATTTACGAATAGGTTAAGTTAGGCAGCCATAAACTGTAAGGGGAGAAAGAAATACTGGAAATCAGTCTTTAATTCAAAAAGAAAAGTAAACGTAATTAATCAACAAAAAAATTAGCAATGGTAGAAATAAATAAAATAGATCTTAAATTATACCTGAATAATATAATAAGAACGCAATATTTTTTTTACAAAAATAAAAATCTGTCACTGTCTAAAATGAATGTTTACTTTCTTTAATATATATCTCCTTACATCTATATTTAACAGGAGTTTAAGTAAATGTTATTGAAATCATTTATACGTGATTTTAACGTGGTGTGTGTTGATTGCTGCTCTGGTTCGTTTAAACATTAAATAAACTTCTGAGGCTCTAACTATTATTTGTTATTGTTATTATATTTAATTTAATGGGTAGATGTATTATAACAAGACAAATAAGATTTTTTTTAGAAAATATTTTATGGGCTGATGAGATCATGTACATAAGTTATTGACTAATCATCATTTTCCTAAAAAAAAAACCTCCTTCTAGGGCTACTAAAAATAGCTACACTATAAGAGCAACTCACTGATCTACACTATAAGCATAGGTCAGTTTACTAAGAATTAAAACGTGGAAATGAAATTAAAAATCAAATTCCCGGGCATGTCGAAATACAAAGGAATGGGCTTGTATATGCAACTAGCTGTCGGGAATGAAAGCGAATCTTCAGAAAATGTACCTCTTCCTTCAAACGACGTATAAATATCTTTAAACTGTAAACTTGACTATACATGCTAGAACGAATGTTCTGAATTTAACTTTATACTATAAATAGCTAAATCTTTTATTGGGCAGCGGAAAATACAGAAGAAATTTCATAATTGAAACAAATTTTAAAAAATCCTAATAAGTTCAGTAAAGTATATTTTTATTTTCTTTCTAATAAGATGATTTTATGTTTATTTTTATTTGTTTATTTTAAACAATTTTTCAATCTCAAAATCTTAATAAAATTGTGGGACTCCTAGATGATGACTATATGCTTTCTTCCTTTTACCAAAAGGTAAATCTTAGGGCTTATTTCAATTTAATTTAAAAAAACAAGTGTTATAAATAATTACAAAAGAAAATGAAATTAAGATAATTTGATTATACACCTTGAACAAAATCTTAAACGTGTTTACGACTGAAGAAAATGAAACTTGTGTTGTGATTTGCTTAGGGAATTTCAAATGTATAGCTATTCTATATAGTTCCATATTTAATTAAAAAAAAAAAAAAAAAAACTGAAATAAAATAGGAAACCCTCGTTATATTTAAAAGCACAAAATTGGACTTACAGCTTTCAAATTTTAAATAGATTGGTGGAAAATAGTTGATGACTTGTTTCAAAATTAAAATTGCTTTCTCGAAGAAATAAAAATAAACAACAAGAAAATGAGAAAAAGATAATTATCAAGTTATTTATTTTTTTGTATATTATTTGTGTATAAAAAAGTAGAATAATATCACTAAGCATGTTGTTATACAAAAATAATAAAAAGCTACTGCTTATTAAATTTTAAAAATGGATTGACACATTTTTATTTCTCGTACAATGGCCTTAAATTGTGAATTATAATACTGTTGCATAAATGAAAGTTTAAAAAAATCATAATATCTTAAAGAAAGTGTATTTTAGTTTTCTATCTAATAGGAAGCTATTGTTTTATGTTTATCTTCATTTGTGTTATTTAAGCAAATTTTAATCTCTATTTCTTAATAAAATGTTATAATTCTTGACGATAATTTACAAAAACACAATTTTGTTTATTAAAGTATTGCAAACAGGTTAACTTCATAACTATATGCTTCCTCTTTTCGCCATTAGATAAATGTTGAGGTTTATTTCAATTTAACTGTAAATTTGATCACTTGTTGAACAAAATCTTAAACATGTTTACGATTGAAAAAAATATAAACAACTTTTATGTTATGATTTGATAATTTAAACTAACTTCGTAAGTGCATGTTTTCTTCTTTTCGTTAATAGATAAATGTTAAGGTTTATTTTAATTTAATTGGTAAAAAAACAACTGCAAATTTGATTACTGTTGAACAAAATTTTAAATATTTTTACGATTGAAGTAAATATAAACAACTTTTATATTATGATTTGATAATTAAAACTTCGTAACTACATGTCTTCTTCTTTTCGCCAATAGGTAATTGTTGAAGTTAACTTCAATTTAATTGTTAAAAAAACAACTGCAAATTTGATCACTTGTTGAACAAAACTTTAAACATGTTTCCGATTGAAAAAATACAAACTCTTGTGCTGTGACTTGCTTCAGGAATTTCAAATATATCGCAATGATTTGATTTGAAGTAAGTATTACTTGGTTCTACGAAATTAACTAACTTAAAAAAAATGTTTAAATCTAAGAAAAAGTAATATTTAAAAGCACAAAAGATTTAACAGTTTTTAAATTTTAAGTAAGCTATTGGCAAATAGTTGATGATTCGTTAAAGAAATTGATATTGTTTTCTAGAAAAAACAAATAATTAAAAGGGAAAATCAATAAATATAAATATATAAAATATAAAAGAATAGAATATTACTAGTTTTATAAAACATCACTAAGGATATCGCTATATAAAAAAAGAGTCTCGAGTGTTACTTTTTATAAAATTTTGAAAACAGAATTGTAATGTACTTGCAGACATGAAAGAAACTTAACAGAATCATAACATTTTAAACAAAGTGTGTTTTTATTGTCTTTCCAATAGGAGGCTATTATTTTGTTTATCTTTATTTGTGTATTTTAAGTGACTTTTTCATCTCAGAATTGTAATAACATGACTTCATAGGACTCACCAAATAGCAAGCTTGAATGGAAAACATGTGAATATTGCCCCAACTTCTATAAAAACATGTAGGTATTTGTTTAGAAAGTGAATAATAAACTAACTTCGTAAACATGTTTTCTTCTTTTCTTCAAATGATAAATGTTAGGGTTTATTTTAAATTATTTGTTAAAAAAACAATTCTTTAATTGATTATTTTTAGAACAAAACCTTAAACATGTTTACAATTGAAAGCATATTTTGTATTGTGATTTTATTCGTGAATTTCGAATGTATAGCAGTTCTACTGAGATATTTTTAGTTCATTTTATTTGAAAACTACTGGTTTAATAAAATTTACCAAATCAAAAGATTGTTTAAATCTGTTTTCGTGTACCTCGTATAGAAAGCAGAAATCGTGAAACATCTTATCTTGCTACCCTCTGAACCAATTTACTAAAATTTTCACCTATATATTTTATGTGTAAAAATTATAATTCGCTGCAAAATGAGCTTGATATATTTAATTGTAGTCCTGCTTCAATTAAAAGATTACTATCCGTATATAATGAATATGCGTATAAATTCCATTTATCTTATTACCGTTTACATGTTTTTAGCATAATGTGATATGTATATGTGTATATACATATTTTAAGTCAGCTTTCCTTAGTATGATATTTGTATTTTGTTTCTTCTGTGACGTACTGTGCATTAGTACATATAATATTTATACTATTAGTGCATACTAGTGTAACATTTCCACCCTTTAATAGGTTATCTGTTGGGTGGTTGTATCTAAATAAATAAATAAATAAATAAATAAATAATAGATAAATAAATAAATATATCTAAAAAAGTGAAAAAACATTCGATAACATTTAAAAGCTCAAAATGTGACTTATAAACTTACCAATTTTAAATTATTTTAAGTAGATTGGTGACAAATAGCTGATGATTTGTTACAAAAATTTGATATCGTTTTCTCGGAAAATATAAATAATTAAAAAAGAAAATAAAACCAAGATAATTATCAGGTTTCTTTTCGGAGTACCATCTGTACTCAAGAGAATAGAATATTATGAGTTTTATAAAACATCACCATCACCATCACCATTTGCAAAAAAAAATCTCGGGTGTCACTTTTCATTTAATTAAAAAAACAAAAACATGGTTAATTTAAATAAGCAAATTGGATATTCTGGTAAGAATTAAAATAAATTATTGCGGTAGAGAAGCTTGTGTAAATGCAAATAAAAGTATAATATTATAAAATGAGCACTAAATTTTAAAACCATGTTTTAACTGATAAATTTTAACTATAATTAATTGTAATTGTTATATTGTCTTTACTTAAAATTCCTTTGAATTTTAGTATAAGTAAGTTTGATATTTTTTAATGATTTTAAATTGAAATAATTTCAGATTTTTTTCGAAAACAACTTCAGCTTTACTTTTTAAATGGACCACCACCATCTTTATATCTTGAAAGTCAATAAAATTTGTTTGTAGTTTTAGTACATTTAGGAACTAGAGTATATATTTTTAAAAGTTATCTTATGAAAAATAATTATGAATTCTACAGATATGTCCTAATTGACACGAAAAAATCCTTTAAAAGAGGTATATAATCAGTTAATTAACAATGTGTTTCTAGAATTTAGAAATTCCTTTAATAAGATTCAAAATTATTTATTATTGATATAATGAATTAGAAGATGTTTCTAATTCAATTTAACAGGAGATAATTACATATTTTTTCTAGATTTAAAAATATTTAAAAAAATTAAAATTAACTGTAAGTCAAAAAATTTCAATAAATGTAACTTCAACATTAACAAATATCAAACTTACCCAACATATGTTACTAACATATGAGTAGTTTCATCAAACAAATTAATAACAATTTCGTTTACGGTGGTATAAAAAACAAATTACATGAAAATATGCAAAAGCCGGTAGCATGAAACACATAAAAACACATCAAAACACTGTTTTTTAAATAAACATAATGTTTTTTTCAAACTAATTCAATAACTTGAAAGCTAGCCGTAGAACGTAAAATTATTTGCAATTTATAAATTATATACTTACAACTTTTTTTTTATTATCACTTCTTCACTTGAATACTCGCGAAACACTGAATGGTGCAATGTTGTTAGAGCGCCTTTAAATCCCTTCGAGTTACGATGCATGTTACCAATATAGCTCGGATTTGGCTATTTTTAGATCGTCGCTGCTTCTCTTTTTTTCTCTAGTAGTAAACACCAAATTGGTAACAAGTCATTACTGATTTAATTATTATAGGTGGTATGTCATTAATGGAAACAAATAGTTTAGGTGCAATGCACTCGATCAATGTAGTTTTGGTTTATAGAACCGTCTCTAATACCTTTATGGCATACATAAAGAGAAATATAATTATTTCGTTTGTTTTGTTTCTTTCACTTTAATTTTAGTTTAATAATAACAAACCGAATATATTCATTGCCACAGCGTATCAGAAATACGATTTTACGAACACATAATACGTGGTTCGTGGCAGCTAAGCTGTGGCATTACAGTTCAAGGGGTTTGAATGTTCCGGGAGTGGCAAGGGACGTTTTTTATGGAAATTTCTATGGAAAATTTTCTCAAATTGTTTGAAACTTTGACATTTGATATTTCTTATCAAGCTGATCAAAAGTTGTCACGGACACAATCCAATTCTATGTTCAGCTTTTGCTGTAGAAGTCCTTAATAGTCAATTCTTCATGTAATGTGGACAAAACATATCAATAGCAGTTAGTTTTAAGTCGACAGAGTCTCTGCTGCTTGGCGGCCATGTAGGCACAACCATTACCTACAAAGTCGGAGTTGTAGTTTGAACCCAGCGTACAATAGGCGCTGATTTGTCGCATTTGTCGCATTTTTCGTATTATTCCCCTCTGAACTCTACACTATATTAGCCCTTAATGGTGCGGTATTTTTGTTATATTTACAATACACCTATATTAAAAAGGAAAATAATATTTTATTTGTCAACAAACATCTACACGAAAATATGTATCTTTGAGATTCCAAAACAAATATTTTATAAATACCTACTTTCAGAAGTAAACAATACATAATTAAAATACAAGTTCAATGCTGAAAAACAACCTATAAAAGAAGTATTTTATTTCATTACTTTGGGTATGGGTTGAGGAGGAAAAAAGATAGATGCAAACTGCAATAGCAACAATAACTTGATGTAATATAAATGTGAGAATATAAATCAAAATAAATAACGCTTACCCTTCTAATTGTCACTGCAGAGAAAACAATTCTTATTACACTTTCTAACTTTTTAACTATATCACTTAAAATAGTGCAATATTCTGACTGCACTATCAAACGGTTTGAACAATTTTTATTGTATGCTTTTAAAGTTTTCTAGACTATAACTAGAAGTCATGTGAACGAAACTTTCATTATCACATAATATATAACAGGTATTTAAAGGGCTCATCTTTTTTTAGGCTAAATACATTGTCAAACAGATAGAGTACAATATTTATGACTTTTCCGTATCTCCATGGTGGCTCTGCGAAGTGTGACTGTTTGAAAACGGGATAGGTGAGTTAAATATCGTTTACTGGAAAAAATTTTCACTCCGTTCAAAATCTATTCACCGATGCGTGCGGGTTTCTTGCTGTTGGTGACCACATTATCAGTTCACAGCTTCTTCAGCCATCACCGTTCAGACTATTATTTTCATTTTAACTTCCTCTACGGACAGAGAATGGGTCTATTTTGATGCACTTTTGATTTTTTGGGAACAAAAATACACGATACCAAATCTGGTAAATTTGTAGGGTGTTCCAGTACTGGAATGCATTTGATCTGAAATCTGTTTCACGAAAATGTCATTTTAAACTGGAGTCTTGTCCTAGTGAAGAATTAATTCATTATTTGTCAAAAAGGCACTTTGTCAATGTTGGCGGTATCAGAATTATTTGAATAGCGTCTACTTCAATCAACGCCTGGATGCGAACTAATCGAGGCGACAGCGACGTAGCAAGTTCAAGCTGGAACTGAAAAATATGCAAAACCAAGCTTTATCCTTTGCCGTTGAGGCGCTTATTTCGTTTATAGCTAGCCCAGTTACCTTTAAATAGCTACATCCCTGCTTTTTATAGATATTTGACTTATTTTAATATGAAATGTTAGTGCTTATTCAATTTAGCTATTTTTAGTCACCACACGATGTAGAATATAAGACTAATTAAAATAAACAAAAATATTAACAAATTGAAGCAAAGCGATAAGTGAGTTCCCTCAAAACCTACACCAATATAAAAGTACCCTGGAGTGACTTTAATGATCGTCAGTTGTAGTATTTCTAAATTTGATCTATTAGCTATACTCCATAACTCTATACTGTAGATCTCAGACTAGATAAGAATTGATTTATATACTAATAAATAATTTTTTATCAAGTTTTAACTGATTCTTCTTTCCTATTAACCCATAGAGCTGTCGTAGTTTCAGTTCCAGCAATTCCATATTAAACGCCTATACAGATGCAGTTCAACTTCATTGGCTTGGGTAAGATTACGGTTACTTAATGTAACATGTGTATAAGAATCTCATCTCAACCTAAATGTTATGTGTTAACTTCCATTTACTCCTTTTACCAGATTTGTATTTGCCTCAGGTTTCCCTGCAGGTTTTTTAGACCGTTGTTAGAATTTTTTGTAGAGCTAGCGTTGTTGTATTATCTGCAAACGTAGCGCTCGTTAATCGCATAGTTAGTAAGTAAATAAAAAATATAAAAAGGCCCAGTGCACTACCTTGTGGCACCTCTGATTTTATAACGTATAGATCAGTGCAATCTAACTATACTTAATCAGAAAATATCTACCAGAAAGTTAAGACTTCAATATTTGAAAGAAGTGTTGTGGCAGCGCTTTCTTCAGGCTTCAGGCTTCAGAAAATACCGTTTGTTTTCCAAGTCATTACTAATTTGCTTACTACCGACATAATCAAAGCTTTTATTTCAAATTTGGTATGTATGCAAAATAGCATGATAAAATACTTGAAATTGGGTCATGCCCGACATAGAGGAACAGAGCAAAATTTTACTAGGGTCTTGGATTAAGTACACAGAAATACGAAGGTACAATTTATTGGGACTGTTTAATATACAGTATGTCTTTTAAACGAGTTTGTAATAAATTATACCTATAAAATTTTATTTAAAATGTTATTAAGGCATTTTTTTCTGACGGCTAAGATAGGGCACAGTCGGAATAACTTTAAGCGAAATGAAAATATAAAAATCTTAACTTATTTCATCACTGTGGACGAATTGAAAAAGATTTAAAAATAAAATTTCGAATAGGAAGCGTAAAACTTAGTTGCTAATCAAAGATGTCGAATACTAAAATAAAATTTTCATATGTTGATTTGAGAAAAATGATCAAACCAAAAAATCTGCTTCAGATAATTAACACAGTATCGAGCAGATCCCAAAATCTACAAATTTTGTTAGCATAAGTGAAAAAATTCTTCTATGTTTTAATTGCATTAAATAAAATAAAAAAATTACTTATTATTTTTTTATAGATGTACTTACATATATCGACAGATCATATTATGTAAACTATTTTGTGACATTTATTTGTTCTAAATGCTCCTTATACAGACTCATTGCAATTTAAGAGATAAACTTAACATAAGCTAGTAAAAACTGCAGTCGGTTATGGCCGACCGTGAATATCTATTTGATTAATATTTTGCTGGAATACGGTACGTGGTGCACACGTCCAGTATCTTTTTATTTTTACACCTTTTTGATTTAATCAAATAGGTACCAATATCATCATCATCATCACCCAACAAACACTAAAGGTTGGCCCATCAGCGGGCCATCATTAGACCGGAAATCAAACTTCTGGTCCCGTAATGGCCGCTGAAAAGCCGACCTTTAGTGTTTGTAGGACATCATCATCATCATCCTCATCGTCATTATCATCATTGGCAACTACAGCCCGTGGTGAGCCTTGATCTCCTCTAATACTCCTCTCCATCCGTTCCTATCCTCCGCCAGCCTTCTCTATCTTATTATTCCAATTGTCTTAAGGTCTCATTCTGCATCGTCTATGTATTGTAGCCTTGGTCTTCCTACTGTTCGTTTACCCACTGGGCATCTCCTAGTGAATATCTTCGATAGACTGCTATTTGGATCCAAACGTTTCACGTGGCACTTTAATGTGTTTTATGATATCCGGATCCTGGATGACCTGAAATAGTTCGAATCTGTAGCGCCTGTGCCACAAGCCGTTTTCGTTTACAGTGCCAAATGTTTTCCTCAAAATATTTATTTTGAAGCTCCCTAAGACAACCTTATCGTTTCTGAGCTCCAAACTAGTACATGTCTAATTGGTGTCTTATACAGACTACAATTCATCTTCTTTGACAAACTTTGACATCAATCAATGAAAGAAAAATAGGGAAAATATTTCGTGAAGTGGCCAATTTTTGTATAGTCGTAGTACTTACTTACAGATACAGCAATGGCTCAACAACTCCCTTACTCCCGAACCAGTGGGGACGGAATCGAGGGGAAGATGGATCGCTAACCCCGGTTACGATCAAAGAACCAGTAGCTCCTGAAGCGATCTTGAACTCCATCTTTTGTCTATGTTCTACTGGATGTGGGGGATGCTGGCGTTGCCGAAAGCCGGCATTCCATGGTCAGTGGTATGCGGCACTTGCCATGGTAAGTGTACGAATGGTGCACCATTAGACGACAATGTGGACGACGACGATGGTGATGATGATTTTGATTTCGATTCAGCTGACTTTTAAAATGTTTAGATTTAAGATAATGTTCATGTATTGTTAATAATATAGTTTTTCTATTAGTTTTAAATTCATTCAGTATTAAAATTTCATGTATGCCATTAAAATTCGATTTTTTTTAAATTCGTGATTTTTCCACTTTCTGCTTCTCGTAAAGTATTGATCCTAGAAAAGAAAAACGTATTTGTAGGAAATTTCATCTAGTTTAATTTTGCATGTGAACACTTTTCTGCTAGAGGTCGTAGTTTTCGAGTTATTCAAGAAAAAATCTGAAAAGGGAACCTTTAAACTACCCCCACCCACCGGCCAGGACTTTTAGTATGTTGTTCTGGGTCCCCCCCCCGACAACTGTGCAAAAATTGGCCTTTACACTAATTATTTCCCCTAATCGGCCTTTTTTGAACTTCGTTGACTGGATTATATTAGACTGTTGTAGCAGCATCTATTGGCCAGGAAAATTCTTCGTCTGATTTCGTCACTTACGGTGCCTGCGCTCTGTTGATTAAAGATCCTAAATATACGAGTTTATTAACTGTTTCCTGGAGAAAGCCGTCGCTGGACATATTGGATGCCTATTGCTCTTGCTGATGAATGGTGGTGGGTAATGTATTCTGTAACTCTCCTCTTTAATTGGCGCAGTTCATCATATCCCCTTTCTGTTGTATTGGGTATATTATGCCAAGATTCCATTCTGAAAGGGTTACAATTTGTATCCGATCTTATTAAGAAGATTGTGCAAATATCTAACGAGGCTCCCCCCCCCAATTTGGGATAGTTCCGAGGGCAACTCAGAGGAGTCGGCTGCCTTATAGTTTATAAGCTTGGTAATTGCAGCTTTAGTTTCTCCTTTAGTAGGGGGAGTATCTTTAGCCCCCTGTTCACTGTTGCGGAGTGAAGTTTGATGGGGTGTTCTTCGGCTCTTGCCTATTGTGTTCGTTTCCGTGTTTTTGTTATTTCTTCAAGCTGTCCTTGCTGATGTTCTTTCTTCCTTCTTTTGTGTACTCTTTTTCCTCCCTTTTTACTCATATTATAAGCGGAGGAAAATTTACAATAATTATCGTAGAAAAAATTAATTTTTTCTACATAAATCCATTCTATATAGTATGCTGAACTCAAATATCACAAGTGTACGTATGTTTGACTATATGTGTATGTATGTATGTGCGTAGACAGTTTCCTATAAACTTGATGATTTCTGTTATTTTATTACAATTTTAGAGCAAAATGTTATTAAGGTTTTTGATTAAGGGTGGCAGTGCCGTACTTAAGAAAATGATTTCGTAATTCGGCACTTTCACCTATACCCCTGAACCGATTGAAAAAATTCTTTGATAGGCTTTTAGAGAAAACTTGATAGAATGATATCAGACTATTGAAATTAAGAAAAAAAAATGATTTTCGCACGAGAAAAAAAAAATTTTCCTTCTTTAGTTTTCAATATAGTTTTCAACCATTCTATAAAGTTGTCTCTAAAAGCCCATCAAATAATTTTTTGAATCGATTTAGTACAAATTGTCGAATTACGTTCACCAAACCGCCCACAGTACACAAAACTAGAAAGACGTACAAGATATTAAAACTATTATCAAGCGTTTCTCTCAGATCAGAACGAACTTGACGTAAGTTAGGTGATAACATCCATTTTACTTTAAAACGTAATTAAGTTATTTATAATAAGACTATTACGAAACGAATAAAAATTGCACTTGGGCGTTGCTGACTGCGAATATCTGTTTGATTTAAAATTTTTATTTCGAATTTAGAACATACGTAACTTAGCACGGTAGAATATTTTCTATTGAAATTAAGCCAAAGATGTGTAAACTGTTTTGTTTTATATAAATTATGTTTTATTTTAACGCTAGCGCAAAATGTTACTAAGGATACTGATTAAACACAAAAATACGAAGATTTACAGGATAACAAAACTGTGATATACAGTGTGTCTCTCAGGTTCGAGCGAAATTTAAGTAAATTTGGTAACATGTCGGTGTTACTTTAAAATGTTTCTATTTAAGAAGACTTTACAAACCAGATCAAAGTTGCAGTTGGGCATTGCCGACTACTTATTAGGAGAATTAAAGAAATACTGGCTGTGGTATCACATAAAATGAATTGTGCCGTGTTTGATCAAAATGTTAATCAAATGATATTCACAGACAACCACACCAGACTGCAACTTCAACTCGTTATTTTTCAAATAGATATTTGTAATTTTCACTCGTTTCATGTATGCCTAGGTGACAAACTGTATAAGAGAAAAGATTAAAAGTACAATTTTTATATAAATAACAAAACAAATTTTGAATCTTCTAAAAATTGGATAATTTGTGAATATTTCCTAAGGAAGCTATTGCCCTCTGTGAATGGTGTCATAAAGTTGTTCCAAGAAGACTCCACGTGCAAATATTTTTTGTATGTTTTATCTTTTCTTATATTAAGCTACAAGTTATAGTTATTGAAAAAAATAAAAATCACACTAACACACATTGTTAAATTTCACTATTTGGCGGTGTTGTCTCAAAATTTCTTATAATTTTTAATCAACTTTAAAAAATTAAAAAAGGAGGAGATACTCAATTCGAGATATATCTATGTTTTTTTATACAGGCTGTCCATTTTATCAGGGCCCTCGAGAATATCTCACTTAATATCGGTCGTGCAAAAAAATTGTTTCTACGAAAATTGTCCCGATTTTTATTAGCTACAAAATGGTTTAAAGACATTTGAAATCCATGGCCTACTTTAAGAGTTATGACGGAAAATATTGAAAATGCCGAATATGTCTAAGTAAAATATCTCCGTTATTTGAAGAGATACGGCGAAAATTCTAAGACGAAAATTTTTTGCAGGACAGGGTATTTTAACGAGGTTTTATCTAAATTTTTTCAAAGCCGCTGTATTTTGAGATTTACTCTTCAGGGTGTTAATTTTTTTTTTAAACGGACAGGAAATGACGGCATTGAACAAAGTATTTTCTTCCCTTTTCAACGATATGTCACATGCCATATTTATTCATTGAAACTGAGCAAGTAATTATAAAAACATTTTTTAAATCAATAAATTTTTTTTAACTTGCGTCATACTTGCCGTGGAGAAGTATGATTAAATAAAACGATTAAAAAATTTAGTAAGTTTTTCAAATCTAATAAAATAAATTTAGCTAACAAAAAAAAATAATAAAATAATTGTGTTAATGTTTGATTATAGTAAAGATTTGAATAACTCACTGAATTTTTTAATTGTTTTATTTAATCATACTTCTCCACGGCAAGTATGATGCTAGTTTTAAAAAAAATATATCGGTTTAAAAAATGTTTTTATAATTACTTGTTCAGTTTCAATCAATAAATATGGCATGTGTTATATCGTTGAAAAAGGAGTTAAATACTCTATTTAATGCCGCCATTTCCCGCCCATTTCAAAAAAAAATTTTAAGACCCTGAAGAGTAAATCTCAAAATGTAGCGGTTTTGAAAAAATTTAGATAAAACCTCGTTGAAATACTCTGTTTTGCAAAAAAAATTCGCCTTAGAATTTTCGCCGTAACTCTTCAAATAACGGAGATATTTTATTTAGATATATTCGGCATGTTCGATATTTTCCGTCATAACCCTTAAAGTAGGCCATGGATTTCAAATGTCTTTAAACCATTTTGTAGCTTATAAAAATCGGCACAATTTTCGTAGAAACAATTTTTTTTCACGACCGGTATTAAGTGAGATATTCTCGAGGGCCCTGATAAAATGGACACCCTGTATATATTTTCAATTATTACTCTGAATTTACTTAAGCGATTTCTATGGAGTCTTTCTAAAATGCTTCGCTATGTCCCATAATAGTTTCAAGTTACGGCTAGTGTAAGATGAGTAAAAATTGAAAAAAAAGGTTATTTAGCCTCAAATTGGGCGGATATGCTAGTGATAAAAATTCAAATTTTATCGGAATTGATTGATTGATTTACCAGCGTGCGGTATTCATTGCTGCCACTCCCAGGAAATATACCGCTGGCTACGTCCACGCTGGGTTGAATTAGGGCCATGTCTGTTGCCAGCAGCGAGAGCCACATGACGCACGATAGAATGGTGGAATGTGGGACGGGAAATGTAGTATTTGTGAGATGTGTTACCGCATTGTGTCTTGAAGGAGCGTTTCAGCTCTTTTTTTTGTGTTTTTGCATCTAGACTTCTGCCTCTTCTGAAACTTCTGTTTCTTTCATTTCTGATTTCGTCAGAGCATATATTCTTGAGATTTCTTTATGGTATACCTTTTTTCTTGTCGTTCTTTCCTAGTACGCTCAGTGCTTTCCTAGTTTGTTCAAGATCCTCTCAAATATTGTTATTCACGTTATGGTCTCCCTGTTTTCAGTTTATAGTCGTTAATATTAGCGGTTCCTTCAGTAAATGTGTCGGATCCTTTGCCTGGACATGTCCCCAGTACTTCGTTGGGAATATTTCTAACCACTTCATAATTGTCTTCCCTCCTATTTTGTTGGGCGTTTTATGTCGTTGCTTTAGTCCCAATTGTTTTGCAAGTAGGTAGACGGTGTCTCTTTCAGCTCTTCTCAGACTGCTTCTGTTGGCTTCTGCCGTTGCCACGTTCTTGAGCAGTATGATAACTATGAATATCGTCTTGATCTTTTCCTTCTTCTCTTGTTGGGTCTGTAGGTGACTTCTGTCTTCTGCGCTGTAGTGGGTGAATATTTCAGGTGTATTGTGTGTTTTGTTATTCTCTTTACGTATTTTCTCTTTTCGTATTTCCAGATTCATATTTTGTGATCTGTGTTGACTCCTGTTGTCCTTTTTGCTTTAATATTTTTGACCCATTCTCTTATCTTCCTGCCTACCAAGATATGATTTATTTATTGAGTTGAGTTTCTGCTGCTTTAGTAGTTATCAAGATGCTCCATATGTTCTTTTGCTCTGTGTATTTTCTTAGGAATCATTTTCCTGAGACAAACCTGTGTCATGCATACCTCCATTGAGATGCCGTAAGAATTCAGTCTTGACGCTGCACAGCGACAATGGCCCATTGATTATTTCTGATCTAATCCATATTAAATTCGTTTGAATGCTTTTACCAATTATGAGAACCTTACTTGAAAGTTAGGTATACTTTAACAGTAATGCGTTATTGATTAGTACGTGCTTAATTTATATTAAACTTGTTTGAATATTTTTAGTGAGTTTATTTATTATGAGAAAATAATTTATTTGAAAATTCACATAGGAAAGGACCCCGCACATTTCTAATGGGAAGTGGCCCTTGGTGAACATGCCTAAAATTAAAATATGTTATATGTTCCTCTTGACCTGTTCATCAAAAGTTCTCATGGGCACAAAGTCTTAAAATGGACAGTTTTCGAGATACAAGGGGGTGAAAAATCGTCTTTTCACCCCCCCTGACTTTGTGCCCATGACAACTTTTGATATACAGGTCAAGAGGAACAACATATTTTAACGTCAGCCTTTTCACCAAGGGCCATAAGAAACAATAAAATTCTGTAAAGTCGTATCTTCACTCCCTTGTATTTCGAAAACTGTCCATTTTCAGACTTAGTGCCATGAGAACTTTTGATGTAGAGGCCAAGAGGAACCAACATATTTTAATTTCAGCCATTTTCACCCATAAGAAATGTGCGGGGTCCTTTATACGATCACACTTTAATAGCGATGCATTATTGATTATTTCGGGTTATTATTATCACCATTATTTATTTATTTATTTATTGAGAACATTGTTCAACAGGTAGATAACCCAATTATAGAACAGGAGAGTAAGCAAAAACAATAAAGTTAAATGTAGGTACATTGAAAAAAAAATTGAACATACTTAAATATGAACATTAAGACATGTGGTAACATAAAAGAGAAAATATGGTCACAGACTTACAAACATAACATATACATATAATAAAATATAATGTGAGCTAAAACAAAAAAAATAAAAAAAAATGTGTACAAGTATAAAAAAATTAATATTAAGTGAAAGAAGTAGGTAACAAGATGGGAAGAAGAAAAACAAATTATTTATTTAAGTAAAACGTTTTTATGTCATTAAGGCTGCAACTAAATATATCAAGATTATTACCGGCTGCATTGCAATTGTTACAAGCTGAATATAAAGGTGAATGTTTAAGAATATTAGTGCGAGGTGTCAATAGATAAAACGTTAAGTTCTCCCTAGAGGTTATTCTCGGTACGATGAAGTTCAGTTGAGATAATATTTCTTGACAATCTGTGATATTTTGAACGATTTTAAAGACAAATACATGTGAGAAATATTTACGCCTAATTTCCAGACTTGACATAGAGTGTCTCTCGAGCAAGTCCTGCTGCGGAAAGCCGATAGGTGGATAAACACCATCAGATTTAAACGACAAAAATTTTAAAAATCGACGTTGTATGGATTCTACGGTATTGATGTGCGTATTGTAATATGGAGACCATACAGGAGAAGCATACTCAAGCTTGGGTCTGACAAAACTAAAGTAAAGCAATTTTATTGTATCGCTGTTCGTGAAATCTCGACAATTCCGCGCTATAAATCCATACGTCTTAGTAGCCTCTGAGACGATGGTGTCTATATGTGACGTAAAAGAAAGTTTTGAATCAAAGATAACGTCAAGATCGCGAAATGTTGTGGGAAGAATTAGATTGACATTGTCAAGATTGTAATCAAATATTATGTGTGTGGATTTGTTTGAAAAAGACATTATGTTACACTTATTGGCATTTAAAAGCAACTTATTTTCCTGGCACCAGGCATTCACGTTCTCCAAGTTTCTTTGTAGATGGAAACAATCCTCGATAATATTAACAACACTATAAGTCTTTAGATCATCAGCATAAATGAGACAATTGACATCTAAAACATCTACAATATCATTGATGAAAATTATAAATAACAAGGGACCAAGTATGGATCCTTGTGGGACTCCGGACGTTGCCAAATATTCGCCCGACTTAAAACCATTAGAAACAACATATTGCGTCCTGTTATATAAGTATGACTCAAACAGTGTAATTAAAGCATGCGACATGCCAAAGTAACTAAGTTTATGTAGTATCAAATTGTGATCAAGCCGGTCGAAAGCTTTAGAGAAATCTGTATAAATTACATCCGTCTGAGTCCGTGTATCTAGAGATTCAGCTATAAACTGAGTAACACAAACCAAATTTGTTACTGTAGAACGGCCTCGCATAAAGCCATGTTGGAAGACCGATATATTCGTAGAGACATGGTGATATATGAAATCGTGTAATAAAATTTCTAATGCTTTGCAAAAGTTGCAAATGATAGAAATCGGTCGAAAGTTGGTAATATCAAACCTATCCCCTTTTTTGTAAATTGGACACACTTTCGAGCATTTCCACAATTTGGGTATTTCACAGTTACTGATACATAAGTTGAAAAGTATTTTTAGGGGGTATGCCAGCACATATGCACAATGTTTCAACAGAAATGCGGGTATTCTGTCAGGGCCGGTTGTCATTTTGGGTTTTATTTTCTTTAGTGCAGCCGTTACTTGACTCTCATTAAATTCCCGTAAGTGAAAAGTTGAGTTAAATCTTGGTACCTCTACCGGTCTCTGGGAGAAGAGAGATGAAGGTAAATAAGATTTACAGAAAAAATCAGCAAAAGCATTAACAATATCATTCGGGTCATCTAACTGGCGTTCGTTATAGGACATTTGACTGGAAATGTTAGACGTTCCTTTTTTGTTATTAATGAAACCCCAAAATTTACATGGATCATTTTTTATATTAGTTTCAGCTGTTTGAACGTAAATCTTATAGGATATATTAATGTCCGATTTTATTCTAGATCTCAGTATTTTAAATTCGTCTAATGTACGCGTATCCCCGTTTCCCTTATATAAACGCCAAAGTCTAGCTTTTAACTTGATATTATTTATAATCCGAGAGTTGTACCATGGGGGATATTTTTTCTTGTTGGTAGCTGGGAATTTGGGTACACAGAGATCAATAATGAAGTAAAGTTTATCATAAAAACTAGTTGCTTCTTCCACCATATCATGCGTAATTATTTTGACTGGCTTGGTTATTAATTACACAGGCATACAAAAAATAAAAAAGGTCATGTACTTTTTTACCGACTATTATATCTATATATATTTTGGGGCGCTGAAACAGAATCCGAGGTCAGAATTGTCACATGTCGTCAATATTTTCATGTAAGCTCAAGAAACAGCTTAGAACAAGCTTGAAACCGGGTAAAAAATAAATTGAGAAATTAAACGGATTGACCCACGTTTCTATACGTATTTTGGTGCGCTAAAACCGAGTCCGAGGTCAGAATTGTCACATGTTAATATTTTCATGTACGCTCAAAAAATAGCTGAGAACAAGCTGAAACCGGGTATAAAGTAAACCGAAAGATTAAACGAGTTGACCCATGTTTCTATACATATTTTGGGGCGCTGAAACCGAATCCAAGGTTAGAATTGTCACATCGTTAATATTTTCATGTAAGCTCAAAAAACAGGTTAGAACAAGCCTGAAACTGGGTAAAAAGTCAATTGAGAGATTAAACGAGTTGACACATGTTTCATGTTTCTGTAAGTATTTTGGTGCACTGAAGCCGAGTCCGAAGTCAGAAATGTCGTCAATATTTTCATGTAAGCTCAAAAAACAGCTTAGAACAAAAATGAAACCGGGTATAAAGTAAACTGAGAGATTCAATTAAACGAGTCGACCCATGCTTCTATACGTACTTTGGGACGCTGAAACCGAATCCGAGGTCAGAATTGTCACATATCGTCAATATTTTTATGTAAACACAAAAAACATCTTAGAACAGGCCTGAAACCGGGTGAAAAGTAAATCGAAAGATTAGACGAGGTAACCCATGTTTCTATACGTATTTTGGGACGCTGAAACCGAATCCGAGGTCAGAATTGTCACATGTCGTCAATATTTTCCTGTGAGGTAAAGAAACAGCTTAGAGCAAGCCTGAAATAGAGTAAAAAGTAAATGGGCAGATTAAACGAGTTGACGCATGTTTCTAAACGTATTTTGGGGCGCTAAAACCGAATCCTACTGTCGCTACAACAATTAACAATCTAATGCCTGTCACTCTGACAATTAATAAACATCTGTTATATCTATAACCAAATTCTTTGACATACGTTGATTTGACATTCAGTTGATGCAGCGTTGGTCACTTTGGTTCGCGGCGTTAGGCAAATAATTAAGTTCGCAACTTCCTTTCAACAAATACTGATGCTTAACGTAGGAACGACTCTCGCATAGGGTAGCGGCGGTCTTATACGTAGTAACAATCGAAAGGTCAAGTTCGTCTAGGGCAAAACCTCTCACTATCTAACTCGAAGTGATTATCAAACAAGACACAGACGTTGTATCAAGAACTCTCACCACCCGACAAGTGTCATTCATACGCCGTGACAACTGTATTTGAGATTAGGATGTTGCGGACCTTCTAGTATTCTCTCCGGGATGAGAATGAATTTCTGAACTCCTGCATCGGCTTTTATAGTGGAAGGTTGCTAGGTCCGTGACGTATCATTATTTACGTCGTTGTTTTAGTTAAATTATTGCAATAAACCCACTTCACTCTCGTTAGTTTGTACTATTACATTTAAAAGTGAATATAAATACACCGTTAGACCCCCTTTACTTCACAAAAAAAAATAGAAAAAAAATATATATATATGTATGAACGAACACATAAACAAAAAAAGAGTTTTTTTTTACGGATCACTTGACTTCAATGTAAGCCATTCTCCTGTATCGAGTTTAAATCGATAGCTCTTCTTCCTCTTTACATTTTTAGGTCGAAGCTTTTGTGGTTTTTCGTCGTCTGGTATTGATACCATCCTGGTTTCACTTTCTTTCTCTCCTTTCATCGCTTGTTCACGGTCGTCCCCCATCCATTGAGACAACTAGCTCTCGCATCGCTTCCGGAATTCTCCCCATCTTACATCGTCACAATTCCTCTCTTTTTTTGGACTTTCCCCAAATAGTGGGCGAAATTTAACCTGTATCTGGCTCTCACTCTGCTTCCTCTTCTTGGGGCTTTCCCCAAATAGTCGACGAAATGTTACCTGCATTTGGGCCATTCTAAGTTAAAGGGAAGGAAAAAAAAATAATAAATGAGCCATTTTAAGCTCTTTTACGTGTACGTTTTCGATTATGTAACCAGAACCATCTTCTAAGTTCATAAGCACTGGTGATACTGTAGAAGAACGCACTACCGGACGTCAAAATGACGCGACACCAATTTATTTCTCAGGGGGCGCCAGTCGCGTGCTACCCCGTTCTTCTATCTCCCAGGCGGGTTCGAGATAAGATGCACTAAAGATAGTCGAATAATGGACCAAGGCTGCACTACCCCAGATCTTAACGTCGCTCTCTCTGGCCGTGAATTCCTCAATTTAGGTTTTCGTACCTTTTGAAAAGCTAAATTTTTGCATAAAAAAATCCCGATCGGAGAATTTTTCTCCGATGGGATTAATTTTTGTCGTGCTGATCACGATTTTGTCCGCTAATAACGGACTCTACACCCTAGGAATTCTGAGAAAAACGCATAAAATAATCCCTTCCGAACCCCCGTACAGCAACTAGAAGGTCGAGTGTGATGCAATAACTCGACATATCCGGTTTTCGGTACGAAAATTCCAGGGATTATAGACTAGCAACAGGTCTCAAGATCAATTAAGATGCAATAGTTCAAAGAATCCGTTTATTTAACAGATAAGGTTATACAAAATTCTTATTGTAAGAATCGCGCCTTCCCCAATTAAGACAAACGGCTTTCAGACCATACAAGCAAGGGCGCTTACGCTAACGATCGATTAGGTAGAAAAGATTCATGCATACCTTCTCAGAATCAAAATGCGATCTTTTTAGAGAAGTCTGAGTGAGACTATTTGTAATTTCATAATTACGGCTGACTGATTTTAACTTTTAACAAACTCTTTCTATGCGAGAAACCGGCCTTGTGCATGTGCATTGATTTTTATCAATTTTTGCTTATCGGCAGTACGCCGGCTTTGTCAAAATCGTCTATTTTGCCTTTTAGATGCAATGCATCGCTAAAATTTTATGCCATACTTTAGAACAGGGCATTCAATGACCATACCTCAATGGTCCATTTCTTTGGTTGAGGAATAAAAATGGAAAATATTTTAATATTTTTTAAAGTACAGTTTCGGAGTACTTTTTAAACTAGCTTCGGGGTACTTTTGAAAAATTAATCTTTGGCGTATCTTTGAAAAATCAATTTTCAAGCCAAATTTCGACGCAGTTTTGAAAAATTAATCTGCAAGTGAAATTTCGGCGTACTTTTGATAAATAGATTTTCAAGTCAAATTTCAACGCAGTTTTGAAAGATTAATCTGCAAGTGAAATTTTGGCGTACTTTTGATAAATCGATTTTCAAGCCAAATTTCGACGCAGTTTTAAGAATATTATTTTTCAAGTCCAACTTTGTTGCACCCCTGAAAAAAGTATATTATTAAAAAATCCTTGCCATTATATACTTTCACTCTCATATCTTGAACAAAAACATATTTTCCTAAGTGAAAATTCGGTCTTTTCCGAATTTTCACCTGGTCATTTCTGACGCCTTATAGAACTCATGACGGTCCTTAAGGACTGATCTGTTCCTCTGCAGACTCTTAAAAATGA
Organism: Rutpela maculata; assembly: GCA_936432065.2. Lineage (NCBI taxonomy): Eukaryota > Metazoa > Arthropoda > Insecta > Coleoptera > Cerambycidae > Rutpela > Rutpela maculata. The sequence continues at coordinate 99,653,359 of OW386293.2, forward strand.
ATTTTTTTGCCTAAGTCGAATTTTGATTCTGTCTTCAACTTAGGACGATTTTGGAGAGTTCTACAACAATATCACCTTGATTATTGAGAAAGGCCCAACGAATTTCGGGGCCAGTTTGGAGGAAAATCCTCGGATACTATAGAAGACAATGAGTAGTGTCTTTTTATCACTTTGTCTCCCACTTTAAAGCAATAATCTCCTCGTCTCAAGTTATAATAATGACTTTGCGTATTGAAAGCCCTTTGCAGGTTTGTCTGGACTAAACCATGCGTTTCTTGAAGATGCCGTAACTTACTTATTTGAAAATCGATTTCTTGATCGATAAGAGTTTCGTCCGATAGTTGACCAACATCATCGAGATCATTTATGTATAATCCGTTAGGTATTTCGAGTTCTCGGTCAGAATTTTCATGTCAGAATGTAACCTCAAAAGAATCTCAAAAAACACCTCATAGATAGTCAAAAATGCATTTAAAAGTAGATTTTAGTGTCTTGTATTCAGTTTAAACCTTCTTTTAAATACATTTTTAACCATTTTTGAGGTGTTTTATGGTGATTTTTTGAGGTTGTGTAAAATTCTGATATGATGGGAGAATTCTGAGATTCAGTTTCAGCGTTCCAAAATTCATATAACTGGTTTGGTTGTTTCAAGTTTCATATATACTTTAAAATACATTTTTGTCCATTTATAAGGTATTTTTTGAGATTTTTTTGAAGTTATGTCAAAATCCAGATATGATAAGAAAATTATGACCTCCAATTCGATTTCAGCGCCCCAAAATACGTATAGGAACATGGTCAACTCGTTTAATCCTTCCATTTACTTTTTACATGGTTTCAGGCTTGTTCTAAGCTGTTTCTTGAGCTTACATGAAGATATCGACGACATGTGACAATTCTAACCTCGGATTCGGTTTCAGCGCCCCAAAATACATATAAATATGATAGCCGGTAAAAAAATACATGACCTTTTTTATTTATTTTGTGCGAATGTGTTATTATTTGTATTATTGACCTATAGTCCCTTGAGGTAAAGCTTTTACACCAAAAGTTCTGCGACCGGACCGCAAGACATGTACCCCCCCCCCCGTTTTCGAGGGCGGGAAACACGATGGTGACAATATTTTCCGACCTAGCGTCCTAAATCGATTTTCCGGTGCTACGCTTGCGAGGGCTTGTCGGATCGGTTTCTTTTTGGTCAATTTGAATAAAATAAGTAAATATTGACCACAGATGACCTAACCCACCCCCGGGGGTCGAAACTACCCCCACCTCCAGTAATGGAATGCCACGAAAATAACGAAAATCAGCCTGAAAGCGGTACACAGCCGTCTTCGAAGTTGAGAAATACGATGTTGATATTATTTCCCGACCTACCCTTCACCCACTACCCATAGACCGAAAATTAAATTTAGATTATTGATGGTAAATAGGTAAATCAAGCTGGTAAGAGTCCATAAAATTGGTATTGGCATTTAGTATATATAGAGAAATTAACGTCTCCAAAAATGATATTAGCCACCCCCCTTTACCACCCTCCACCACATTCTTAAACGGGGTGAGAAAAAAATAGAAGTGATTAGTGTGTGTACAAGAACCAAAAACCATTTTTTGAATTGCCATCCCCGCTACCACCCCCTACTCCACTACCGATGTGACATATCGTTTTATGGGAGTCAACGATGTCAAATAGATTATTAAAGTTCCATAACCAATTATTTCCACATAGTGGAGTGTAAAAAAATTCTTTTCGTTGTGAGAAACTTGGATAAAAAATCTAGATGTGGAAGTAATAATTCCTTGGGCAGCAGTTTTTAATAACTTAGCTTATTATCGTTGTTGTCGTGGTATTTCGTTATTGGGAGTGGAGGTAGTTTCAACCCCGGGGGGTGGGTTAGGTCACCTGTGCTCAATCGTTACTATTTACTTTATTCGAATTGATAAAAAAAAGATCTGACAAGCTCACGCAAGTCTCGCACTGGTAAATCGGAAAAGGGGATGGTTTTTCAGGTTCAGGTGAAGGGTAGGTCAGAAAATATTGTCACTAATCGCTTTGCAGCTGATTTTCGTTGTTTTAGTGCACTTCGTTATTGGGAGTGGGGGTAGTTTCAACCCTTGAGGGTAGTAGGTTGGACCTGTGGTCAATATTTACCTATTTTATTCTAACTGACAAAAAAAAAATCCGAATTGACAAAAAAAACCCGAAACGACGAGCTCTCGCAAACCTAGCCTAGCACCGAAAATCGGAAAAGGGGGTGGGGCTTTTTCGGTAGTGGGTGAAGGGTAGGTCGGGAAATATTGTCACCATCGTATTCCCCGCCCTCAAAATCGGGGTATACGGCTTTCCAGCTAATTTTCGTTTTCTTCGTGATACTTCGTTATTGGGGGTGGGGGTAGTTTCAACCCCCGGGGCCGGGTTAAGTCACCTGTGTCAATATTTACTTATTTTATTCAAGCTGACCAAAAAATGCCCGATCCGACAAACCTTCGCAAGCGTAGCACCGGAAAATCGGATAAGGGGTGTTTTTTTTCGATTTAGGGGTAGCAGTTGGATGCTAGGTCGGAAAATATTGTCATCATCGTGTTTTCCGTCCTCGAAAATGGGGGGTATATGTCTTGCGGTCTGGTCGCAGAACTTTTGGGCTTTTCGCCTTTTTCTGGTTTACCTCAAGGGACTACTAACAGCCAGATTTTCAATGTCGAGTTAACTCTTGTAAAGGAGTTAACTCTGGATTAAGAGAAAAATTGCGTATTTCAAATGCGAGTTAACTTGAAACCTCGAGTGAAATCGAGATTAAGATAACTCTAAGGTGAAGTATGAGTTAACTGCAAATTTCGGTTTAAAACTAACCTAAAATTATTTTATGGTGTAAATAAATTGTGATATTTTTCAAACACATGATGGATTATGATTTTGATGTAAGTGCTTATACTACTGATGTGGAAACTAGAAGACCCAAGTCACTTCTTAAAATGGGATCGACATGATTTTTTTTGCGCGTTTTCATTTATATCCTACTGTAGAAAATTTATTAGAAGTGCAATAAGATATTTCGTATCCTACGAACATGTAATGTTTGTTTTCCAGAAATGTCTGCCTCTCGTCAGAAAACCAGTTGTTATTAGGGTTACGATATTATGCCACCGATTCTTTTCTGCTATACCGTAGATTTTTGTGGGGCGCATAAATCCACAGCAAGTAAATGCATACGGTGTGTAAGTCAAGCAATAGCTAGTTATTCAAGGCCCAATTAATCAATTATATAAAAATGTCTCAAACAGTAGATACAGATACTGAAATGTAAGCAAAATTTTTAAAATATATTGCACGATTTCCAAATGTCATTGGAGCTATTGGCTGATTTGGCTATAGTCATATAAAAGAATTCAATCACCTGAATTATTCAGAAATTGAAAGCTATTTTTCTGTCTACATGTTCAAACAATATCAGATTAAAACCACAAAATTATTGCGGGTTTATGTACCTATTTTAATAACTGTTTCGAGAACTGTTTGAAATAAATACCAATGATATATTAAAAAGTTTTAAAAGGTAGGTTAATTTAACATTTAATACTACAGAACTATTGAAGAGATCAAGAATTCTCGTGGAAAATCCCGAAAATATAAGTAACATTCATACTTCTCATACCAACATAATAGAATATTATACACACCTTGAGTTAACTAACTCGTATGAAAAGTTCTAATGAAAAACACTTGTAACGTTAACTCGAACTTATCCTCGAGTTAACTTGTGAGTTAGGGTTATCTAACTCGAACTTTAACTCGACATTGAAAAACTGGCTGTAATAGTTCGCCTCAGGTTAACTCGATAGTTTAGTTTGTATATTTTTGCTGAAAGAGAAATATTTACTGCCCTGATTTTACTTAATTGTCTAGGAACTATCAAGCATTTAATACATATATAATTTAAGTAAATAAAGTAGTATAGTCGGGTGTCGACTTCTCTTTCGTATACCTGATGTGCTGATTGATTTATTGTTTCCTGGTGGGTCTCGGTTTATTCTCCACTTTTCACTTATGCATTGAGACATTCTGATCACCTGCATTAATTAAATATTAGCTAAATAACTTAAGTGTTGTAATGTTATTATATATCACTTTGCGTAGAATTTTTCACTTATCACATCAGCGTAATTTCGTCCTGTTGTGCCGGCTTTTGATAGGGATTTGAGGCAAACTACTGGGACTGTTCTTAAAAGCGTCCGATGTCTTTGAGACCACTAGACGAACTCCTAAAAATTCAAATTTGATCGAAATTGCATAAAAATTTGTGGTTAGATATATCAAGAGTAGATAGTACCGAATCTGATGTCAAGAGCTAAGAATTCAAAATAACACATCTAATATGGCTGCCATAATGGAGTCATTTCATAATTTGTATTTACATTGAACTAGCGTTCTAGGACTAGTAATAACTAAGTATATGTAACAGCAATTTTTTTTATGAACATTAAATAATTTTAAATTCAGTTTATAATTTGAAAATGATAGTTCCCGCTAAAAGCCGTGACGTTAATGGTTACGCATGCGCAGTATAGTTCAAGCATTAAATTTGTATGGCAGCTATGAATACAAACTTCACCATTACCATATTGACATGTGTGACTGACATTTTGTTTTGCCGTTTTCGCTAGATGTCAAAAATGCCACTTTTGATTCGTTCGTGCCGACCCGAATTTTTGATTTGCCTTGTGCAATTTACGATGCGGATCAACTAGAACTCTTCCTCTTTGCATCGCGACATCGTACGTCCCTTCCGCAGGTGTTTTTCTAAAAAATATGAACGTTTTAAGATTGCATGTTTTTGCGCTATTTTCGGTTCCGAAATGCATGTTTTTTAAAAATTTTTTTCGTCGATATCTCTGAAGCGCTACGAGCTAGCCCAAAATAAAAAATACTGTAAAACGAGTTCGTTTCATTATGAATCTTTTGGTTCCATCAGAATTTTGATTTTTTTTTTCGTTTCGAAAATATTTACTGAAATATATGGGGATGTCCGGCAAAAATTGCACATTTCTTGTTTAAAAACTTGGTAACTCCATAACCTTGGCTCCTAGGCCAAAAAACTACTCTAACGAATTTAAATAGATTAAATTTGCTAAAACTCTTTTTTAAATTTTTTGTCTTGTGACAAAAATGAAAGGGAAGTAGAAGGGGAAGAAGTGAGGATTTTTTTTTTTTCGGTTAAATTTCGCCATTTTGTCATCGTAATCAATCGATAATTAACTGAAACTGATCTCAATTACGATGTACTCTTAGTATCGTTTAGTTTAGTAGACGCTCCATTAATCTCGGCCCTTCAAAGCAAACGTTTCTGGGAAAAATTATTTTTTTAAGATTCACATGCATTTTCTGGGAAAACGTGAAATGTCTTCCATTTTATCAAGATTCTCGCTAATTATCAGCTTTTTCAAAATATTTGTAGGCACCAATTCTAAAGAAAATTGATCGAGCTTTCCGGCGGTTTGTTTTACTTTTTCTCTAACATAAAAAATAACAAAGTTGTGGCCGAAAATATGCGCCTCTTAGCACTTCCTAAAATTCATAAAATATTTATTTGCAAATTGGAAAACTAGAAGTTAAAATATTAGTGTTACATTTGGTATTGACATGGTAGCAAATTAACAACAATAAAATTACCTCTAATCATTGACGTCACGCGTTAATAAAATTTAAAATGAGTAGTATAGTTTTTGTGGATTATGAATAATTAACAAATATCAGAGTAATTTTAATTGCTATTACGTTATCCTCGTATATTTTACTGTTCAAATTAGTAGGTATTTTTAAGTTTTTTACACACATGAAATAACCCCATTGCAATATTTTTGCAGATTTACATGAAAGATACATGAAGATTTCAGGTTTCAGATAGCGTACCTGATAGTAACGCTTAAAAATTCAAAACAACAGATATTTCCTTTACCGTGTGAAAGCTAAATCAAGAGACCATTAAAAAGAAAGAAATCAAAATTTTGAAAAAGAAAAGTTCGCAAAAAATTACAAAGTAAAATTTCACCGTCGTTCAGTTAATTGAATCTTATTACCTAATATCGATATTGAGGTCGATGTAAAAATAAACAAATAACGATTTTAAACGTATTTTTAACCAATTTTGAAGCGGTTCAGTTTTTTTCCAAAATTCTTTTTGCAATTTGCTCCGGTTGCCAGAGAATACTAATTTAACTTTCCTAGTTAAACGTGCCTGACCTCATGTAACACGGATGCTAAATGTTGGGTACCTACGTGTTTATTTTGTTTACTAGAGTACAATCGGTCTAATGAAATATTTACAAACAGCCAGCCAAGTGCAACAACAGATTGCTGGCAAGTTTTCAAAATTATGCCGGCGATTATAGGTAAGACAAATGAATTTTCTAGATATTTCTCGAATGGAAAATATAAATAATAAGTTGGCAAATAGGTTTTATTTGTTTATTTGCACATACAATGTGTAGGTTGGTATCATTAAACATTGTTTTTCTTCATCACCTGGATGGAAAATATGACATATACACAGTGTTTTGTTCTCCTACGGTGTTTACCGAAATTATGTCTATTATTGTAGTAAATATTTGTGTACATGTCGAATAACACATACTAACTGAGTTAGTAATAACCGCACTTTTGTAAACAAAAAAAGAACAATAACAGGAGGTGATCTGTTCTGAGAAATTCAGCAACTATGCAGAGAAATGATTGTTGACATTTCCAACAACAAAGAAAATGGGAAATATTGTTAGTGATAAGCTTTCAAACATCTCTTGGATATTGTATTTTCTTCGCTAGTCAGGATTAGGAGAATATTATTAAGATAATAGTTCCTTTTTCCTTCATTAGATTACAATTGAGTATTTTTTCAAGCTTAAGTTTCAACCTAATATTTTTATTACTTTATAATTTGTTTTAAAATCACATATGTATATTTTAACAGGCAAAATTATCGACAATCATCTTAAAAAACATTTGGAATTAGTTTCATAACAGATTGATTTCAAATATCGAACAAATAATTTCTCTGCGTCTGTATCTATGTTTAGATTATTCAAATTTCCAATACCAATATTGTCGAGGTTTACTTCCAACAAGACGGGACTGGAAAGCACAATGCTATTACCGTTAAGGATTACCTAAATGGATTGTTTCCAGATCCCATCCAGTCGGATGGCCTGGAAGAGAGAGTTAGATACGAAATTGCACAAATAACACCTCAACAACTACAGAATTTTAGACGTGCAACAATAAGTTGCGCTACTCTGTGCATTAATCAAAACGGTGAACAATAATTTAGGTTTTAAATGATTTTTGTTATTTTATTTATTCATGGTTGTTACGTTTTATTAAATTTAGTTTTTGTTTAATTAGTGTTTATCTTTTAAAAATACTTTTTTGTATCGCCATATCATAAAATGACATTTATTTGACAGTTTCAATGAATCAAAACAATGTCATTATTGACAAGTTAGTGTAAAATAAAGAAAAAAGTGTGAAATAAAAAAATTTTATTTCACAGTGTGAAATAAAACTTATTGGTTTCTATGGAAACAGTAATAGAATTTAGTCTATTTTTACAAAATTATATGGTTTCTTTATCTCGAATGGCGATACAAAAAATTTTGTATATAACTCGAGACTAAAATGTGTTTTTTTTAATCGTGTGGTTTATAGCACCCGTCTTCGGCTCGTACTATAAACGCTTGTAAAAAAAACACCATTTTAGCTACTTGTTATATAAAATACTAGTTTGTAACGCCATATACTAAAATAACATTTATTTGACAGTTTCAATGAATCAAAACAATGTCATTATTGACAAGTGTAAAATAAAGAAAAAAGTGTGAAATAAAGGAATTTTATTTCACAGCGTGATATAAAACTAATTAGTTTCTATGGAAACAGCAATAGAATTTGGTCTATTTTTACAAAATTATATTGTTTTCTAAATTCGAATGGCGATACAAAAAATTTTGTATATAACTCGAGACTAAAATGTGTGTTTTTTACTCGTGTGGTTTATAGCACTCGCCTTCGGCTCGTACTATAAACGCCTCACTTGTAAAAAAAAAATACCATTTTAGCCATTTTTTATATCAAATACTATTTTGTAACGCCATATCCTAAAATGATATTTATTTGACTGTTTCAATGAATCAAAACAATGTCATTATTGACAAGTGTAAAATAAAGAAAAAAGTATGAAATAAAGAAATTTTATTTTACAGTGTGAAATAAAACTGTGGTTTCTTCAATAGAATTTAGTATGGTTTCTATGGAAACAGCAATAGAATTTAGTCATTACAAGGTAACTTTGTCAATTTCAAAAGTTTATTTATCTTATGATACTTTTAGTAACAAGATGACAATAGTGATAATAATTGTGTCGTTTAATTTAATATAGACAATGGATGATAACATATATAATTTAAAATTACAACACTACATTACAATAAACAAACTAAAAAGTTCACTAAATCAAACGAGTTTACCTGCTAGGGACAAAATAAAATTTAAAAGTGAAACATTTTTGTATCTATCACATTTCATTGCATTGGTAATATTTTGCTACATTTTACTTCCCCATTCAGTGGAATAGTGACCACAAAAAAAATTTTGAAATTTTTTATTGTTCAAATAGGCTTAGAATATCACGAAACGACGAGATTCTAAGTTTGAGCGAAAAAAATGTTCTGCCTGTCGGTCTGTCTGTAACTTTTTTTGTGCGCACAATTGCTCTGGAACTGTTTAAGATATTGACTTGAAATTTGGTACTTTATGTACTTTAACGGGATCTGGAACTAGGTTATATTTTCATTTTATTCCATCGAAGGGTTGGTGGGTAAATTAAGCAGGTGAGAGTCTATAAAATTGGTATTTAGTATATACAAGAGAAGCTAAGGCCTAAAATAACCACCCCCATTACCACCCCCACCCCATTATTAAAGGAGATGAAAGAAAACTGTGATTTAGTGCGTGTACAATAACCAAAAACCTCCAAATATTTTTTTACTTCATCCACCCCCACTACCACCCCCTATCACCACCCCCACCCCACTACCGATGTGGGATATCGTTTTATGGGTTTTTGGGGTAGACGATTTCAAATATTATATTATTAAAGTTCCAAAAATAATTATTTCCACATCCAAAATTTTTTCGTTGTGAGAGACTTGGATAGAATAGATAAATGTGGAAGTAGAGATTCCTTGGGCAGCGGTTTTAATTTATACACCGCACATGATTTTTCTAGGTAAGTATGTTTTGATTTATAACATCATGTATGTCTGACCTGCGTGTATTTAATATCCACTTTTTTATTTTTTTTTTAAAGCTGTGTATTTATCTATATTTCAGAAGTCAAATGCTAGGCTATTATATACTCGTGATTCTAGATACGTGTACGATTTTTGACCAGCAGTTTTTATACATCTCAGTATTCGACAGCTATTTTGTTTGGTTTTTGTATCATAGTTATGTTTAATTTGTATGATATTAGTTTTATTTTCAAGGTTTTAAGTGAAATTTTGAAAGAGAATAGTTGTTTTGCATCGAATTAACTGGCATTCTTTATATAATAAATCGCTAGGATAAGTAATACTTTTACAGTAAATAATTCATATTATCCATTTTTGATAGAATTTAATTGTTTTAGGTGAGATTCCCCAACCAATGATACCATAAGTCAGTGGAGATTGAACCAATTAAATGCATAATAAGTGATTTTCAAGTGGGGACCATCTAGATAAGTTCTTAAGTATTTGAATGTGGATAATAAACCTCTTAATTCTTTAATCAAATTATTTACATGTAAATTCCATCTCAAGTGTCGATCTATTATATTTCCTAGGTATTTAACAGAGGTGACTTCTGGTATTTCTAAGGTGTCTTTAATTTTTAGGAAGCCCAAATTTTTAAGTGATTTGAATAACTTGTGAATGATAAGTAATTTTTTTTACTATAATTTATTGTTAGTAAATTGTAGTCGAACCGTTTTTTAATATTTTGAAATCGTTTTCTGCTTTGTTTTTTAAATTTTGCCATGTGTGGGATTTATACAGTATTACAGTGTCTTCTACAAAACTGAATATCGTACCTTCAACTTTACGTACGAGTAAATTGTTAATATATAATGTCAAAGCATAGGTTCAAGAACTGTCCCTTGCGGAACACCATATCTGACAAAGTTAGCTGAACTAAAGCAGTTGTCAATGTTTACATATTGGATCCTATCAGTAAGGTAACTATTTAGTAAACTCAGGACATTTCCTCGAATACCACAATTTTTTAATTTGTTTAATAATTTTTTATGGCACACGGTATCGAAAGCTTTTGCTAAATCAGTATATATGCCTAAACATGGTTGGGTTTTGTTTAAAGCTTCGTAAATTAAAGATGTTAAATTTGAAATAGCATCTTCGGTCGACCTGCCTTGCATGAAACCAACTTATCTGTCCGATATTATTTTATTTTTTTTTTTATAGAAAGATGACATTATCCTATGTTTTATAATTTTTTCAAATATTTTTGCGATATCGGATAGGTCTATAATTGACTAGCTCAGTTCTATCCCCACCCTTGTATAATGGTTTGATATTTTAAGAGCTTTTGGAAACTATCCTATTTTTATATACTCGTGTATACTATGCAAAATTCTTAGTTGAAAATATATACTATAGAGTAAATATAGACGGTTTTCTATAGTATATCCGCTATGTAATCCACGCTTTGAAATTAAATAGATTCTGCGTATACGCGCAGATGGGTCACCTACCTGATTGCTAACCAAGATTAACGTTGCTTAACTCTACATCATTTCTTCAAAATTTCACTATAATATTTAACGATATAGAAATATCACGGTGACTTTTTTTATAACTGCACTTTAAACTCAGAATTACATATAATATACACGTTTAACTGAGAATTATGTATGATTCACAATATAAACTATAAATTATACTAATTCCAAGTTAAAAGTATATATTATACATAATTAATTCTTAGTTGAAAATATATACTATAGAATAAATAGCGGGCTTTCTATACCTTCGTAATTACCCAATTACTTCGTTTAATTGTTATGCCTGGTTGAAATTTTATGAGTATGTTTTGGACAGGTATATAAAGTATAAGTAATTACATATAATCTTGAAAAAATGTTAAACAAAAATTCGGTAAAAATAAATATTCTTGTTATTCAAGAAAATGATGTTTATTATCGTTACTTTTAGTGTAATCTTTGACTGATTTTGGACAGCAAATAAATATTATTACTATTGGTGGGATTTATTATTCAAGTAAAAAATAGTTACAGTAAACAAGAATGCGGTTTAGACATTCCTTATCTAATATACTATACATAAAAATAATGTACATAAAAAAAATTAACTTAAAATTATTGCCATATAATGAAACATACATGTAAAAAGTGCAATTTTATTACAAGAGTTATATGCTTTACGTCATTTAATAAAAGTATAAGAAAATACGAAAGTGCAAACTACAACTTACAAAGTTAAGAACATTAAATAACTACTTCTTTCCCTTCTTCTTTTTCTTTTGTGCGTCTGGCCAAGGAAACCCACGCCATTTCAGTAAATCCTGTACGTTGTGACACGTCGTATACGCATTTTCCATAGCCGCTTCAGTGAAGATATCAACATTACACCTCGCACTTTTCGATCTACTTTTTCGCCCTCCAGTTTTCTTCGGTTTTCCAGCTTTTTTCTTTTTATCGCCGTTCTTATTATTTTTAGGCTTTTTCTTTTTGCCTTTACCAGCCATTGTTTGCGACCTTCATAAATCACAATGTATCTAAATAAACTAGCTAATATATTGTTTTGTTTTGTCGATAATACTGTCGTACGATTTGAAAATAAATATGTTGCTTAGTTACTGTTGCCCAGGTGAAAGATTTATTGCATGTTTTTCACAAAAAAGTACATAACTCAAAAGGTATTTTCGCTTAAAAGAGAAAACAATTTTTACATTGATCTAGGTTAACAGATATTTTGTGTAAAGCGACATGTTGTTTTGTAACATGGGAATGTCGTGAGTAAGGGATTTAAAAATAAAAAATAACTTATTTCAGTTAAAGTAAGTGAATAGTGTTTATTTTTAGAAAATAATTCACAATTCGAGCAAATTGTGCAATAAAATTTTACATAGATAATAGAAAATCCAGACATATAATTCTTTTATTTTCTTTCTCAAACACTCTAATAGAATAATGGAATCCTTTGCCGTTTTATTTTCGATGTTAAACACAACTTGAAGACTATATAAGTTTCGTTTTTTTAAAATTCTTTAATTTAGAGAAACTTAATATGATTACTAACTTTAAGTCATGTAATTTACATATTTTTTAAATGAACTTGAAAATAATACAATTTATTTTTTATCAAACATTTTTTAAGCCTCTAACCGAAAAAATGTTATCTCAAACATTAATTAAAAATGTTTACGTATCTATTTAATTTACTAATTTTAATATCAATCACCACCATGCAGTGGTTTCTGAGGCGACTTTCGTGAAATATGTTAATGTATATGCATTTTATATTTGGTGGTAAGAAACTGAAAATTATTAGATGTATTTCTTTATATGGGAGTTATACCGGGTGCTACAAGGTCGTCTTGTTTTTCGTTATTAAAACTGGTACGATAAATATACTTAGTAATTATTTTGACCAGTTTATAATCAGTGAAAATAAATTATTTTCCACTTTTTAGTCGATTTTTTTAAATAAAACCATTGTTTAAAAAAATATATTTAATTTTGTTTTTAATTGAGACAAAAAACTCTTTCATTTGATAGCCATGTCAAGGGGGTTATGAAGAAAAAGGTAAGCCGCCATCTTGAGGCATCCGCCATGTTGGATTTAGAACGATGTTAGATATACTACTTTTAATGTCATCGGAACCAAAGCTGTGTGCCAAATTTCTATAGCTAGATTTGACACATACATAAATTATACAGATTTCCAAACTTAATAAAAACCATTAAAAAAAAAATGTGTATTTGTAGATGATATGGCAAGTATAAGCAGATGAAGTATACGCCACATTAAAGAGAATGAAATTCTTTAACAATCTGTCTGTAAATTATTGCTGCTTAATCCTGCTAATTTTTTGTTTGCCTTCTTAAATGTGCGTATTTATTTTCGTTTTCAGAGAAATGCATCGGTTCCATTTTTATTGCGACACCGATTTTACGGATAGTATGTAAGGTCTGTTCGCTGATAGAATCCCGGTCGTATAGTGTAAAGAATATAGTCCGGAGCACTATCTTTCTTTGTATTTATTGAAATATTGTTTGTAACCTAAACTGTAACGTAAGTTTTAATCTTTGTGGTCAAGTTATGACCGACATGCTGCATTTCTATTGTTCGATAGCAAACCAATTTGCGTAACGCATGTCGTCGTCGAGTGCGGCTGGCGATTTCAGAGGTGGGTCAACTTTCTTGAAAGTCAGGTATAGTCGAGTATAGTGCACTTATTGCAATTAGTGCCTAAGCGGGCAATTTTAGTCTTGTTCTATTCTTAAAATAAACATGCATCCTGGTGAATTTTTAAATCCGCAATCACAGCAGTTAGTTTTGAATTTGTTGGAATATTTTCAAAAGGAAAATGAAAATGGTGGACCTTTATTGTCAATAAAAGCTCTTCAAACGCGAGTAGGTGAGGCTTTAAAAATCGATGAAAAGACAGTAAGAAAAATAGCTAAACACCACAAAGAAAATGTGGAACCCCAAGCTTCAGTTAAACGGAATCGTAAAAAGTCCAAAACAGAGTTACACGATGCCGTAAAATATAAAATAAAAAATGTTATTTACGATATGGTGTCTGATCATAAACATATTTCCTTGGCTATCCTGTTAGAAGGGCTAAAATCTAGAACAATAGTTGATATTGGCCGTATCAGTTTATATAAAGTGATTAAAAAATTAGGCTTTTCCTTTAAAAAAGATGACAATAGAAAAGGAGTGTGTGAAAGACCACAAATTTATCTAAAACGGCTAGAGTTTTTACGCAAATAGGTAAAAATTTGAAAAGCAATGACCCCAAAGATGTAGTGTTCTTAGATGAAACTTGGATATCTAGCAGGGGAGGATTAAAACGTCCTTGGCAAGATGATTCCAGTAAATCGAAAAGGCGTCGTACAGTTACAGAAGGTAAAAGATTTATAGTTGTATATTCAGGATCTATTCATGGCTTTGCTGAAGATGCGAGTTTAATTTTCTCCACCAAGAATAAGTCAGCAGATGACCATGACAACATGAACTCTGAAAATTTTGAAAAGTGGCCGACAGAAAGACTTTTGCCGGGGTTACAAAATTCAACAATTATTGTTTTAGATAATGCTAAGTACCACTCTCGGGTTGAAGAAAAATGATCTTGGACGAAAAAAAAAGACAAACCTGGTTAAAGACCAAAAACATTGATTTCAGCATTTAAAGCTGAATTGCTCCAGAGAGCTGGAGCTAACAGAACAGAACAACACTATGTTATCGACAATTTAATTAGAGAGCATGGACACGAAGTACTGCGGTTTCCACCATATCACTGTCAGTTCAACCCGATAGAACTTGTTTGGGGAATTTGTAAGGCGTATTACGACAAACACAATGGGAAAGATAGTTCTAGTGACAAAGCTGTTCTTGCTATGTGGAAAGAGGCTATACTGCGGTTTCCACCATATCACTGTCAGTTCAACCCAATAGAACTTGTTTGGGGAATTTGTAAGGAGTATTACGACAAACACAACGGGAAAGATCGTTTTAGCGACGAAGCCGTTCTTGCTATGTGAAATGAGACTATATCTCAAGTGTCGAGCTCAATTTGGTCCAAGTGTGTAAATCACACAAATAAATTGATTTTAGAGATATATGATCTAGAGGTTTGTACTGAAGAAGTTATGCTACTCATTACAAGTGTTAATAATAAAAGCGACGATTCGGAAGAATTAAGACATTGACGAAGAAAACTAAATTTATTTATTTATCTTATACTAGGTATTTGTATTTTACATCCATATTTGTTTTATATAGGCATAATTAGTATTAAGCATATATTTTTATTTTAAGATTACATATACTTATTTGACAAAATTCTATCAATAAATAAAAAATATTTAGCTGTAACTATTTAAGTGTATTTATTTTATATATTTGCTGTATTATATTCTTTACTTGAAACCAAAACAAATCAATATCATAATTTATTTATTTAACTTAAATTACTATAAATTTACAATAGATGTATTATATATGCTTATAATTCAATTTCCTTTAAATAAATCTAATTAAATACATCACTGTGCATTCGAAAACATCAATGAGCCTAAGGCATCTTAGTTCAGATGTTTTTGACGTCACACCGGGACTCTATCAGCGAACAGACCTTATACATACCCGAACGATAATGCAAAAATTGTTACAAAACAAAAATTTCCTTATTACACGATGACACACTTTCAAACTTGATATTTATTTGTATACGTACAAAGCGCAACTGAGACATTCACTAAATTATTAAGGGATCGTACCTCCATGCAGGTAGAAACGTGCACCCATTCAGGTACCAGGTCCGGAATCAACAGATTTGGGGTATCTATTTTCATCATTATAGGGCCAATTATTTATTTACGTACATAAAAAATGTCGATTTTGGTCATAAAAATGACCTGTAGAAACCATAGAGTCATGTGGGTCATCCTATCTACTTTCCTAAATTGAATATATGGAAATTATGTATTGTTAATAAAAATTGTTTCATTACTACGGAAAAGGTTCACTCTATTAACATAAAGAAAAAAAAGATTTTTATATTCCATTCTGCAGGTACAAATTATCCTCAGACTATCTAGACTCTCTACTCCCCGAAGTCTTTTATCCATGACTATCATATTATCATTGCATTATACATTTAACAATTGATGAATAATAGTAGTTATAATTCCAACCTAGCGTATTATGAACATGACCTCATAACAACCCACCTTTGACCAATCAGGTACCAGCAATTTTCATAATCCACTGGTAAGTTCATTTTTTCCCAGGGAAAGTCCATATTTTCGTTTAATGTTTGAAACGTCAAACCAAGTTTTACTGTGAACTAACTTTATTTTCTCACTTTTAAACGATTAAAACACTTAAAATAGTCGTGGATAAAATATAGAATTCTGCTCACGTATAATGGCTATTACACACTCCAATGATTTACAATACGGCTCGTGAGTAATAGCCATCATTATACGCTCGCTGAATAATATACTCTAATCGTTTACCAGATTATTTAAAGCAGGTTAAACTTTTACAGTGCATTGTTTTAAATTAGAATTATTATTATTATTATATATAGGTGGTTCCATTAGAATTTTAACCATTGTAATTTTTTAAAAAATATGTAGGTAGGTAGTACTAACAAAATCAAATTAAAAATTTCTGTTGGTAGATACAATAAAAAACAAAAAAGAAAGGTTTTGATAAAAAATAATTTAAAATAAATTAGACTACGAGTAAACAGTGGTCTAAGCAAAATTTTGAATTTCGTTCGGTTTGAAATGTCGATGCTCTTAAATCTGAGTTTGTTATTTCATTAATTCACTAAATTTACAGGGTATTTATTGCTCTTAGCTATATCCTTAATTAAAGGCTTTCTTATTTGTGATTCAGAGGGGAACCTAATATATGATGAATCAAGAAATTAACACCAGCCATTTTGTGCTGGGTTACAATGATGTGAATCATTATGGATATACCTTACAGGGACGGTGAATTTCTTGTATATAACAAATTCCAACTTATTTTCACTATTCATAATTACTAATGTATCGAACAAGTAAAATTGAAAATTTTTAAAGACCCCCGATCAATGTATCTAATCGTACCAGTTTCACATGTTCGAATCAAAATGAGGCCTAAATCATGTTCGGCTACCATAATTGTCTACACATTTTCAATTTTACTTCAATCGGACAATTTCTAGAGAAGCTCAACATGGAGAATTCAAGATGGCGACCAAACATCAAAATTTAATATGGCCTATAACCTTCTCGACAAAATACTCTTTCAAATAAAAAAAACTTCATCAAAATCGGATCACCCGTTGAAGAGATATGAAGCCACAGACAGACAGACAGACAAACAAACATACAAACATGCGCGTCAAACCTATAACACTCCTCTTTTGAGGTCGGGGGTTAAAAGTGATAGTTGTCCATTGGTTTCTATTTCAAACGTGAATTTTACTGAAGTGAAACTGTTTAATTTAGGAACAAAGTGGATTTGTAACGAATACTGCGAATATGTCATCCAGATATCTCAATCATATCCTAAGGAAATACTCGAATTCCTCCTTTGTTTCTGTATCGAACTTGCTCATGAATGGAGTTAGCAATTAAAAGTGACAAAAAATTTCCCATAGAAATTCCCTATGCTGCTTTTCAATCCTTAATTAAAAGCAATTTTTATACATACAAGAGTTAAATATATTGAATTCTTGACTATTATTTAATTTAAGTAAATACTTAATATACTTCAAGGTATGTGGTATATATAAGGTATTGATACAATTGGAAATAATAAACAAACATCAAAAGACAAATTTCACTTTCTAAAAATAGTGACTTGGTAATTTTATCGATCAAATTATTGAAATTAATTACTGAAATACTAAGTTTTGCCTTTGGTAAATTTTCGAACTCACCTGTTAACCATTTTTACAGGTGGTAAATTGGTGATTTCATTGCGGACACAACGGGGATCACCTACTTTCCTGATTTAAAAAGAAGTACACAATATTTGAAAAGTAAATGACATTATTGCCAAAGAAAAAGTCTACTACACTTTTAGTGAAAAATATACAGGGTGGTCATACTTAAAATATATTTAATTAAGATCCAGCTAAATAATATTTGGAATGGGGCTATAATACCATTATCGAGGAAGAAACATGCTATACTTTTATACAGGGTGGGCGGTCACTAAAAAATAATAATTAATTAAGAAAAGATGGAGGAATATAATATTCTCTGTTCAATTCAGTAACTACAACAAAGAAATAATAGATAAAAGAGGGACGTTTTTGTGAAAATATATCTATTGAGTTTCTTTAAAATTTAAGTAACCGCTCATAACAGAGAATTTAAGATTTGTCAATTCACAACGATTTTTACAAGATTCTTTATCGAAATTAAATATATAAGTACACTGTGTTTCTAGATGGAACTGAAAAGAGGAATAACATCTCTATTATTGATTTGACGACAAAAAGTTATTCTTTACAAAAATTATGCTTGTCGAAAAAAAATTGTTTATCATATAAAAATCTTAGATCAGATGCGTATATAAAATAGGGTGGGCCAAAATAACACTTTTTTTAATTTTTCTATCGCTATACCCCGGAAAAGTTGCCTATCGCCTAGCTAATCAAAATGAAAAAAAAAAAAAAATTCAAATCAAAAAATATCTTTCGGTCGCGCGTCACACTCAAAGTTTTGAAAAATAGAGAAATTTTGACGTTTTTTCATCAATTTTTTTATAATTACCTGTGATTTCAAAATATTTATTATTTATTATTCGCGCAAAAACCTAAAAAAAAAAACAACAATTTTTAGTGGAAATGGCAATATTTCGTAATTTCTGCTAATTTTACTTTTTCATTTTTAGTAAACAAACGGTGAATATATTTATCATTTCTAATTTTGTTATAAAAGAGCGCGCTTTAAAGTCAGATTTTTGGGTCGTCCTAATGAAGCGTGTCAGCGTTACAGACTTTTTTAGATGTTTTGGTCACAAGTTTGACATATCGTTCTACAACTTGGGTGTGACAAAGCAAGCTTTGGAAATTCGGTTGCAGCGGTGTGCCAGTCTGTATTAGGTTTTTGATGTCCTCATCCGTGGAGGAGAGATATTGCAACTATCCCACCAAATCATGTTGACGTAGTCTGATGCTTTGAAGTTGAGTTTTGGCATGGTGGAGTTCCGAATAGTCTTTCCCTTGGAAATTAATAGAGCTATCAATACTCGGCGCAAACCCAGTTCTTTGATAAGTCTTCTTTCATCAAATTTTCAGGGTGAGCAAAGAAAGCGTTTCGCTCAACTACTGGATTGATGGCAGTAAATTTTGAGTTAGATACCGTGATGTTCTGATGAACTTTTGCTGGCTTTAATTTCAAATCAGAGAAGCATGCATTTCAAAATAAAATGTATCAACTGCCTAATTTTGATGAAATTAGGTAGGTGTTTCTTAGCTCACGTATAGTCTGACTTGCTGTCATCAACTATCTTGAGTCTGAAAGCCGAACTGGATCACGAGCTGCTAAATCTTCTAAAATTGTACCTGACTTCATATCAGTAAAAATATCAGGTAGGTATAATTGATCCTTGGTCAGCACTTTTCTGTCAACTAGAGAAATGGGAATCTAATACAGACTGGCACACCGCTGCAACCAGATTTCCAAAGCTTCCCTTGTCATATCCAGGCTGTTGAACGGTGTGTCAAACCTGTGACAGAGGCACTTACAAAAGTGTGTGGCGCTGACGCAAGAGATGGCTTGATTAGAACGACTCTTCTATCAAGATCTATTACGCCAGAATTTTCTGATTTTAAAGTGCACAATAACAAAATTAGAAATGATATGAAATGATACCGTTCGTTTACTAAAAATGAAAAAGTCAAATTAGTATAAATTACAAAACATTGCCATTTCTACTTAAAATTGTGTTCTTTGAGCTTTTTGCGCGAATAGTAAATATTTAATTATAAAAAATTGATGAAAAAAATCTCAAAACTCAAACTTTGAGTGCGATGCGCGACCAGAAGATATTTTTGGATTTGATTTTTTTTTTCATTTTACTTTTCCAGGATATAACGACAGAAAAATAAAAAAGGTGTTTTTTCGGCCCACCCTAATATATAAGTTCCCGTTATTCCTTAGGTGGAACATAGAGATCCACGAAATTTCTCCATCTGATGCGTTTATGAGCCAGTTGCTTCACTTCTCTCCAGGTTCGGCTGCCTTGCGGGTTTCATTCTAGTGCTTTACAAGCGATGCTGTCTTGTCTGCGGATTGTATGACCAAGCCAACTCTATGTTAGGAAGTTTAGTAGAACTTCGGTATGCTCTGAAGCTAACACAAACTCATCTGTCTTTTCTATGAGTTGGTTGTTGATGGTTAGGTCTGTTAGGTCTGTTTCGACGTCTGTATTTATACTCATTTCCTTGGTTTTACTGCTGTTGATTTTCAAACCCATTTCGCCTCTGTCATTAGAAGTTCTAGTTTCTCCCTCATATCGTGAATAGTATGGAATAGTAGGCAAATATCGTCTGCATAGTTTAGATCCTCTAAGCGTACCATGAGACTCGATCTTATTCCTCTTCCGACAGTGTTTATTTTAGCTAGAACAGAGTCTAACAAGATGTTGAATAAGAGTGGAGATAGCACACATCTCTGCTTTACTCCATTCACGACTGAAATTTTCTCTCCTGTATTTCCTTTATGCATAACGCAACAGCTTGCTTGGTTGTAGAAAGCTTTTATAATTTTGATTATTTCTTCCGGTATTTTCTTCTCAACAAAGGCGTTGCAGGTAGCTGCAGGTCTTAGATCAGATCTTAATTCAGTAACACCCAATTAACTAAGAAAACATGAAAATGCCTCGAGGGAGAAGTACCCTTATTTTGGACAAGATGTGTATAAAACAAAGTTGTTTATAATCCAGAATAAATAAAATACAAATTTTGAAGTCTAAACTTTAACTTATAAATTTATCTCAACTTACATTTTTTTTCACGCATTACCATAACATAATCTAACATTAATTTCAACGATTGTAGAAAAATCTTTTATTCTGCGTAGTCTCCTCCAACCTTAACACATTTCTCCATCCTTTTAATAAATTCTTACGAATAGTTCCGGATGCATACATTTCATTCACTGGGTTTTGTACTCGCGATTTTAGTATTTCTCGATCATGCGGCAGGTCATCTGCAGAAACTTTCTGTTTTAAAACAGCCCACAGAAAATATCTATTGGTGTAAGTTCGGGTGATCTTGCAGAAAAATTAATTGAACCAAATTTTCCGATCCATCTGTCTTCGAAGTGATCTGTCAACCACTGCCGTACCAAAACTATGGAATGAGCGGGGCAACCGTCTTGCTGCCAAAAAATGTTAAGCCTTACTTCCGGTTAATAGAGACGTCTCCAATTCTTTAACGTTCGTCAGATCAATATTATCGACGGAACACTCTGTTTTTTAATTTGATTATTTATTCATATTCATAAATTAAAATTTAAAAGATAACCACAATAAAAACATGAAAGTCAAAATTTAGACTTCAAAATTTGTATTTAGGCTTTATTTTGAATAATAAACAACTTTGTCCAAAATAATAAATAAAGGTACTTCTTTCGTGAGGTATTTTCATGTTTTCTTGATTCATCAATACATCTGACCAAAGTATGGTAAACTTATTTTTTCGACAAGCGGAATTTTTTGTAAAAAATGACTTTTCGTCGAAAATCAATAATTATAATGTTCTTCCTCTTGTCAACTCCATCCGAGGACACTGTGTATCTAATATATATATTTTAAACTGTTATTTAACGTTATATAACATAATTTCTGGTGATGCATGTGTAAATAACGGTGCTCTTTCAAGTGACACTATCAAAAACGGCAGTTACTATTAAATAAGTTGTCGACGATATCCAACTTTTACGACCTATCAACCTATCAGCACAGTTCTTTGTCACCGACTTTGTAATGATTTCATCTCATTTATAAAATTCTTTGCGTTTCTTGAACGCTGATAAATGTTTACATCTATATTCCGAATTCCACATTACATAAGCGTATTCTAACTTTGATCTGACAAATGTGTTCAACAATAATATCAAAGTGTTAATAATAGTCATCTAAATTATATGGATCATCTTAATCAGTTTGAGCCGAATTCATCAATACACTAGTGTAGGTGTGGTTTACGGGATAAAGTCAAAAACGAAAATCTCGATAAGTTTAGGTATTTAGGGCTGAACTGGCCGCTTTACAGTGGCCTGCAAAGGAAGTAATGAGGCAAGGAACTGGTAACCAGTCAATTGCCATTATTTCCAACAGCCAAACAACACTAAAGGCAATAGCAGGTCGATTCAAGACTAGTATGGGTTTGTTGAAATGCACTTACTGGCCTGGGAAGTCAGAATAAAGTGACCGTGGCATGGGTACCAGGACACGATGGTCACAGGGAAAATTAAGAGGCTGATGAACATGCCCGGAAAGGCGCGACTAGAACCCTAGTAGGACTGGAACCTTTTTGCGATGTGGCTAAGCCATTCGAACATCCATTAATAAATGGGTACAAAACAAATCTCTGTAGTGGTGGAACAGTTACCCATGACAGAGACAGGCCAAAGAGTTCATTAAAGAACGATCGGACAAATTCACGAAAGATCTACTACATAAAAACAGAAAAGACGGTAGTATAATGGTGGATCTTGTAACTGGACACTGTAGGATTAATAGACATATTGCTCTAATGGGCCTAGCAGATGATGCAACATGCAGATTCTGTCAAGAGGAAGGGGAAACCTCAGAACGTGTGCTATGCTGTTGCGAAGGCCTAGCCAGACTGAGATTCCAACTACTTGGCGAGGAGAAATCAAGTGCAGATACCTATACCAAGGAGCCCTTGACAAGGCTATGGAGTCTGATACAAAAGACAAAGTTGAATAAAGAGCTCTAAGTAAATTTAGATCCAATAGTGCCACAATACATCCACAGTACATTCCGCGTTGAGCAAGGCCAATCCGCCAACTCCTCTCTTCAAATCTAACATAAGAGCCACACAAGTTCAACCCAGACAGTACAAGGTTATACTATGGGCATCCTAGGGATATAAAAGCTAGGATATAGCAATATCCTAAGGATATCCTTGAGATTCAGAAGTGGCCCTACTTTCCGTATCCTTAAGTTATCACTGTAGGCTCTTAGGGCCGTAGTATTTACCTAAATAGCCAGATTGCAAGTTGCTTTCAAACAATCTTTGCAACTTGCTGCGCTATGTCCTCCATAGCATAGCAAACTATTAGCATTTCACGCCAAGATAATATTTTTACTACTTGAAAGCATTATGTTGCATTGTTTGCCTGAAAATACGAGAATATTAAATTTAAAAGAAGGAGAAATATCATTTTGGCGTGAAATGTTTACAGTTTGCCACGCATTGGCTAGATGATAATAATAGAGTAATAAGCTGATGGCATTGAAAGCAAATTTCCGTTCAGTCTTGCTATTTAGATAACTGAACAGTAATTTCTAGGGTATCGTCTGCTTGTACTATTTGTACTGTAGTTCTGAAAAGTCACCACTGCCACCCCAATTCTACGATAATAAATGTGATGGTTTTGAAGATACGAGCATACTGTTTACATTTTAAAAATCAGTCTATTGACATATTCCGAAAAAATAGACACTGTGATCTAAGTGTTGGCATTCCGGAAGGCAGCTTTTCCAGATTATGATAAGAATGGTACAAAACAGCAATACTTAAGAAATCACCATTTTATGTATTAAAATATATATATTATTTTTCCGCATCTAATTGATAAATTATGAAAATGAAATCCAGCCTTGACAACAAAGGATTGTTAAGTAATTAAGTATATATTACTCGCTGGTTTATATGACAAATAATATTGCATTCTGGGGAGTTGGTAGTGGCATAAGCAGAATACCGATATCGCAAAAAAATTTATTAGGCTAATTTTTAACCTACAGTTTACGACCAGTTGTAAAGAATATTTTAAAAAGGAAATATATTAACGGTAACCTCTGTATTTATGTGGAATGCTATATGTTTTTAAAAATAGACATAATTTCGTAGAAGTTGGAAAATGACACAGTTACAGAACAAGATATGGTAGCAACTTAATGATACCTGCTCATAAGACAAGTGCTTATAAAAATCCCCTGCCCACAGCTTCATAAAAATATTTGATACCCTGCCTCAAAAGTTAAAAGATATAAACAGTTTCTCTAGTTTTAAAAAGCAAACAAAATCATATTTCCTGGATAAGGCGTTTTATTCTGTACAAGAGTTTCTATCTTTAAAAATATAAATATATAAACACAATTTTTCACTGTATAAATACCTCATAAATTATTTGTAGTCATTTTTATTCTTTTTATTTATATGCGTATCTGTTTGTATATAAATGTTTTTGTGCGTGTCTGTTTATATTCTATACCTATTTGTGATTTTGGATATATTTTAATATTTTTTAAATTATCTTGACTTACCATATGTACAAAAATGTATTTAAATAATGGGAAAATATCTATCTATCTATATATCTATCTATAGATTATTAGATATCTTGTTTTATGGATAGTTGATATACAGATTATGAAGATGTCCTTCTGGAAATAACGGTAAATTGTCTTCCCATACTCTTATGTTTCATTTTGTACCCTCATTTACAAACAACTTCATAAAAAAACCAAAAGCACAAGAAGCAACTTTATCATTAATAAAGTCAGTAAGTAACCCACAAGTTCAGTTTATTTAATTTTACGAGTCACTATATACTGGTGATGACCCACCTCTGCAAATCTAATGAAGCATCCCAAACCACTTTTTCCATTTTGGTTTAATTAAACAGATGTTGGTGATGCAGTTGCCCTGGTTTTTGGTTTGTATCCACTATTGATATAAGAGGTAAAAACAATGTTAGTACATTGTTTCTCCACAACCATTACAAAATGTAATCATTTTTAATAATAGAAAGTAAAAATTCTCACTCTTGAGAATCTTGAGATAGTATATTTATTCTGAAACTCTTCAGTCGGGACTTTTTTATTGGAAATTTCTTCCTCTTTAAGAATCTTTCTTTAAAAGTTATTAAATACTAATAGTTTTCGAGTTATTTACAAAAAATTGAACTCGTTATTTTTTCAATCTTCATTTGTTTATAACTTTTGTAATTGTTTGAAAGTTTTGAACATTTTTCTAGACGTCATTCCGAATCCAATGAGCCCTCTCTCATACTTTTACGAGCTTTATCTAGAATTAACATGGCTTTGAACTTGTGAACTAGTGTATAAGTTACAAAATTAAAATCAATACTGAAACAAATATCTAACAAGGTAGAATGCCATATAACTTCTAGAAGTGAGTTCTGTTAAATATTAAAATTTGAAAGAGGTTTTAGGATAAGAGATAGATAAGAGGTAGAATGAAAGATTAACTTCTAGGTGAGTCCTGTTAAATATAAAAATTTGAGATAGGTTTTTGTGGATAAATTAATTTTAGAGCTTTTTGTCTCTAGTACAATCAAATTTGGATTGTGAGAAAGCTTAAAAATTGATAGATTTTAATTTTTAATAGGTAGATATTTTGCAAATAAATTCGTTGTACGGTTTTTAATTCTAGTATAACCAGAAGTAGTTATCAAAAGAATGCAAAATTTTGAAGTTAATGTTAATAGATCATTTGTTTGAGTTGGTTTGTTATATACATTCATATAACCACATCAACACTGACACTTTTCAATTCTATTATTTATTTTGGTTTTTATTCATTATTTATAGGTATAAATATAAATAACTCCTAGTCACATATTATGTGTGTAATTTTCCAATATTTGCAACATATATTATGTATCTGGGTATCTAGGTAAAATAAATATTATTAATGTTATTATTAAACGTCAGTGGTTTTTGCCTTTATGTGCATTTAAGTAATTAGAAATATATTTTTAGTTCCCCGCCAACTCAGACCACGATAATAATCGTAGAAACTTCCAGTAAAGTCTGTTCACCTGCCTGAGAATATTTTCGTTGCTTCGTACTAAATGTGAGCAACCAACAACACAACAATCTAAAAATATATTTTGGGACGAGTGACTAATTTGGCGTCGATGAAGGTTGGCTTCACAAACAATTCCAGAATAATCACATAATAGTTTAGCATAAGACCGCTTTCAGAAAAACAAGTCTAGTAATTCTTTCATTTAGGTGGTTAATATATTTAGCACATTTACTAAAGAATATAATTCAGCATTTCAATTAATTAGCTAACAAAATTATTTTTTTGTTCTCAGCTAGTATTTAGGGAACTTAAAAAAAATTGTAGTGGTAAAATACAGGCTATGATCTGAAAATCTTCATAATAATGGGGTAGTATGAAGCAAATGCCATTTTTCGTAAACAACTTTCAAATAATGTAGGTATTTTAGGAAATTTCTTTAACAGATTATTAAAAATAGTAATAAGAATTCTATTTTTTTTATATTTGTATATTGTAATAAAAAAAAATTAAATAGTACAATAAACATTAGTAATCACATTCTTCATCATTATCATCGACATTTCATTAAAGGGCTTTACAAACAAAACATCTCTTTTTCTTAACCTTCTTGCATTAGCAAACTACGAGTCCAGTAAAAGCACTCTTGGGACGTGTTACGTACAATATATTGTTTTAAACGGACGCAGTGTTGTACCTACCGTATATTTATTCAGTTTACATTTTTATAACAATTGTCGCGTTTTCAACTAAACGTCAAAATATGTCAAATCATTTTATAGTTTTAAAGCATACATATGGAAACCAATTGAATGTCGACTTAGACTAACTATTTTATTAAGTTTTATAAAAATGGGTCCGGTAATAGTTATTTACGTAACAAGTTCCGAAAGTGGTCTTTTACTGGACGAGTAAGCAAATTCCATGACGAGCCATAGGCGAGGCCTGGAAGCTTGTGAGTCCAGTAAAAGCACTTTCGGGGCGTGTTACGTACAATATTTTTTCTTCAATCGTCTCTTTAATGAAAAATTAATATATTTTGACTATTTATAAATATTAATATTAATTGTACTGTCATCACTGTCCATTTTGAAATAACTATTATCTGACAGCTTTACGCGTCATTATTTTGTTGCCATAGCAACAGGACTGTTTAGCGTCGAGTACGAATGTGATTAATGTGATTCATAGTAAAATATAACCTGCAAATTAACATTGCCGTTTAGATGATCTGTCACTTTGCAGTACTAGTACCCGTAATAGCTACTTTCGGGGCTAGTACTAGAATGCGCTACTTTCGGTACAAAAAATCGTACCGAAAGTACCTACTTTTGGAACGATTGAAGAAAAAAGTTTTTATCTAACCCCGTTGTGAAACACCGTTATGAAATGTCAAATTTTCAATGCATTTTTGACGTTACTAATTATCACATTTTTCTTAATTGTCAGTTTTATTACATAACCAGTTATGAAATGAATTTTTACGTAGAGTAGTATTACTATGAGAAGATGACAGTAAAAAATATACGAAGAAACGAGTTTGTACATTCCATCATTCTAAGCCAATAAGAACAAGAACAAATTACGTGACATTCAATGTCGACACCCAGTGGCAGAAATAATAAAACAACTTTACAAATTACTATTCTTACACTTCTCCTGAACAAAGGTTACCCCTGGCAAGTTTTAATCTACTCCATCACAGACCTCCTTAACCGCGAAACTTTAATCTCAATTACATATCCCTATACCCCAGATGACGCTATGTCACTGGTAAAAATATTCGGACATGTTGACCTGTTATCTTCTCATAATAATACTACTCTAACTGATTATTGTTTTTAAATTTCTTATATGCTTCTTCATTCCTGCTTTTTGATTTACCAGGTATTATTGAATTTACTGCTAAATTAGCTGATTGTTCTATATCAGATGGAATATACATACCGGAATCAACCATTTCCGACTTAATTTGCTTAAAAAAATTCAGCAGATTGACAGGTAAAGTGTCTTTAAATATGTATGAATGTCAAGCCACGGTAACGCTTAGGTAAAGCAATAAACACATAATTTATTTACACGGCTACACAAGCGTAGCTTAGCTATGTTTGGAACCGCAAAATAGTGTTCAAAATAAATTATCATTTCTTTTCTATTTTAAAGCGGGATTAGATAAAATTTTGTACTTAACACGTTATGAGAAGTAATTTTATTTGACTCATGTAATTTGCAAAACTCGTTCGCTTCGTTCGCTCGCTTTGGCAAATATTACATTTGTCAAATAAAATTGCATAAATAACTATTACCGGACTCTCACAATAATTTTCTGGCTGTCTGATAAAATGCGATTTTCTTACCTAAAAATAAACTGGAAAGTGCTCATTTCTGGTCGGTTTTATATATATATATATATTTTATTTACATAGGTATACTGTAATTAGTTTTGTAAAGATTGAAATAATTTAAAACCTATATAGTTTTTGAATTTCTTATTTATTTTTCTTATTTCTTATGTCTTACAAGAATTAAGGGTGTGCAACAAGTTAGCGCTTGAAGAAATCAATTGAATATAAACTGTGCATTGTGCATGTGTGTTGAGAGTTGTATTATTATTTTAATAATAATATAACCTACAACAAAAGTTCATTATCATGTTTACAGCAAATGATGGGGACATTATTAAGTTAATAAATATGCCAGGTTTTAACTTTTAGTCAAAAGCCTTTTGAAGATCTGAAAAAAATTAATGAAAACGTGTCTTGCTTAAAGGGTGTCAGTTCAGTTAGGAAGCAATTTCGTACAGCGGCGGCTGGTGAAATTTCAATATTTTTTTTCTCGTCTGTGGCGCATGGGACCCATACGAAATTTGGGAAATAACATCTAGAGAAGCACTTCTCTAATGACCCCTAAAAAATTTTGAAAAAGCAGTTTGCGAAAAAAATTTTGAAAATTCGCTAGCCTCCCCTGGGTCTAGGGACCCCTGTTTACTTTTATTTTTTTTTGTCATATGCATTTGACTTTTCATAAAAATGCATCGACAGATTTTGGAGTTTGTGAAAATATTTTCATTACTAACTGAAATACAATGAACTGAAATTTTGTAATTTTCAATTTAACAAATTACAATATTTCAATTCGTTGTATCTCAGTTAGTAATGAAAATATTTTCACAAACTCCAAAATCTGTCGATGCATTTTTATGAAAAGTCAAATGCATATGACAAAAAAAAATAAAAGTAAACAGGGGTCCCTAGACCCAGGGGAGGCTAGCGAATTTTCAAAAATTTTTTCGCAAACTGCTTTTTCAAAATTTTTTAGGGGTCATTAGAGAAGTGCTTCTCTAGATGTTATTTCCCAAGTTTCGTACGGGTCCCATGCGCCACAGACGAGAAAAAAAATATTGAAATTTCACCAGCCGCCACTGATTTCGTATAAAATGATTTGCGCCGAATGAACATAAAAACATCTGCGGAGTTTTGAGATAGTTTCTGGAATCCTGTACACGAAGCATAAAGTGTATATAAGAACACTAGGAAATTAGACTAATAGCAGTAAACAAAAATTAACAACCAGGTATTAAAACGATCGATATTATTTTACAATTCAAAGCAATCGTTTTGACACGCAACATTACAAAATAGTTATCATCAAGAGATAAATCATCCATTTATAAAAGGTAACAATGAGACTATATCATTTACAAAGGAATACTCCTGACATGGTAAGAACTTTAGTAGACTGTATTGTGTTGTTACTACTAAACTTGTTAGAAGATCAAGAAATCCAACAAGGACCATCGAAAAACAGGCGATAAAGAAATCCTGCATACCAATGAGGCACCAGAAGAAACTGATACCTTCAGAATCAAGGGCACCACAATTGCCTACCCAAGATCTACAAAGCAGAAGTTTCGCTACGACCAATTGTAAGTGCAGTGAATTAATTAACATACTCATAGCATTTATCGGACAAACAGAACACCATATCAGGAATTCAGACCATTTCATACAAGAGCTGAAGAACATCTCATTCTTCACAGTGGCCCAAGAAGATATACTAGTCAATTTTGACATAACATCACTCTTCACAAATATACCAGTTAATGAGGCGATAGAATTAGCTCGGGAAGAATTGCAGAACAACAGTTTGGACACCACTTTAGCAGACCTGATGGAGCTTTGTGTCAACTCGACCTACTTCAACTTCAATGGAAGCCTATATAAACAAAAAGATGGAGCAGCAATGGGTTCACCTTTATCACCAGTACTCGCCAACTTATTTATGGAAGCATTCGAAATATACACCTTGGACAATTACCAATTAAAAACAGAATGTTGGTTTCGATATGTGGACTACACTTTCATTATATGGCAACATGGCCGTGAGGAACTGGAGAATTTCAAGGACTACCTAAACAAACAGCTTACATCGTAAGATCAAATTCACCGTGAAAATAGAAACAGATAGCAAACTCCCATTTCTTATTCAAGAAGGACAATAGATGATTAGGACACAAGGCATACAGAAAACCGACGCACACCGACAGATACCTCGCTAATTCTCACCACCACCCAGCACAAAAACAGGCCGTCGTTAACACACTAGTACGTAGCGCAAAGCAAATTTGCAACACAGAACATCTCCAAGAAGAATATCGAAAATATCACTACAGAAAAATGGATGCAAATCGAAGACATAGACAACGCAATAAAGAGACAAGATACAACCAAAACAGAAGAAGAAAAAGAAAAAAGAAATACACGGCAACAGCTTAACCACCATATATACAAGGCTGTACAGATAGAATCGGAAGAGTTTTGGAGAAAAAGAACGTCAAAATAGTATACAATGCGAAACAGAAGGTGGCACATCATTTTCCCAAATACTAAGGTCCAGAAGAACTAGAAACACCAGGATATATAGCATTCCATGTTCCTGTGAACAAGTTTACATCGGATAGACCAAACGATATAGAAACATCAGACTCAGAGAACACACTAGCAATACATAGAAGGGAAATTCTACAAAATCAGCAGTTGCTGAACACTCAGAAGAAACCAGTCATTTGATAAAATTCGAGACAAAAGAATTAGTTAACATCAAGAATTATTGGCCAAGAAGATACAGAGAAGCCATTGAAATATATAAACATACACACTATAATCGTGACAGCGGACTACAATTGCCAATAACGTGGAAGTCAATATTCCGCACGAGCAATGATTCGCAATACGCCTCCTGATAACTTTTATAAATAGAGGAGCTTAGAAGCTCAGAAGAAGAACACAACAAGATGGTCGAAACATCAAGCACTCAACCAAGTCTACGCGAAAGAAGACCCGGAAACCAGCAGTCAGTTACAGTGTTATCTCCTCGGTTATCTCAAAATGGACATGATAATTTCCAACGTAAATAAAACGTTTGGTAAAGTCCCTGAGCGCTCACTGTTGCTTTGTAAAATTCTTCCACACATATTGCATCCCCCAAGCCTCTTCTAATGAATCACAAAAAAAGTTTATTATTTCATTATCCGAGTCCACCTCTGTTATTTCCGTCATGACACCCAAGAATCCTATGTCTGCTCATCAACATCAGAAATAAACTCAGTAGGTAACATTAATTATATTGACAATTGTTGAACGGCCTTTGAAGAATTTCCGTTGAGCTACTGAAATTTGATACCTTACATAGTTAAAAATAAAATTGTTGAGATTTGTAAAAATATTTGATATTTAATATGTTTAATAAATAAGTCTATGGTGTATTATATGATTTAAATAAGGTGAAATATATCACCAAAACGCCAAATTTACAGATGTATCTCTTGAAGAATTATTCTATAACCGAACGTAAAGTCAAAAAAATTAATTAATAATTGTATAGTCAATGATCAATTGATCAGAAGTCAGTTCGTACCGAAAATTACATGCCATGCTTGATTTGTTAGTGAGAAACTCTGTAGCCATTCCCATGCTCAATTAGGCGCTTCTCTTCCAGTTGAGTATATATGTAAAGTTAGTATAAATATAAATGTGTTTATAAAATGTCGTTGACTTTCGTTGGCATTGTAGATATTTTTAAAGTTCCATAAACACTAACTCTATTAACATGATATATTTTGGTATCATAGCATATTACAAAGATCTGAGCGTAACATTTTTAAGGTGGTCAAAATTTTATAATGAAATTTGGAATTTTGAGGAATACGGCGAACTATCTTCTTATTCACAACGTCTTGGCAGATGTTTTGTGATACATGCTACATTCTTAGTCGGTACCCCCTGGCTTTATAGTACGTCTGAAAGCATGACGCCTTTTGATCGGGTTGCCTGCCAAAGATTTTATTCATTAGTTCATTGGGTTCATTCATTAGGGTGGTCCTTAGCTATACTTGACGATATTTTTTTTACAGTTTTTTCGGCCTCACGCCCTAAAGTTTTTCCAATTAATTAAAAAATGAAGTATACAAAATTTTAATTTGATCGGATAATGCTAACCCGTGTCTCAAGGCAATTAAAATTTACCATCAAGCGCAATTTTCAACGATATTTTTTTCTTACAATTTTTTCGGCCTCACCCCCTAAAGTGGTTCCAATTATTTAAAAAATGAAGTGTACGAAATTTTAGCTCGATCGGATAACGCTAACCCGGGCCCCAAGGCAATTAAAATTCACCATCAAATGCAATTTTCATCTATTTTCAATAGTAACTATTGATTACATCGAAATGTTATACATACATAATTGGAAGAAAATTTATTTTTATAAAACGTCATTTTCTTGCATTTTTCTCATACACTTAATAGTTGACTAGGAATAATGAAGTTTTGGTTGGCATAAACAGGCACCAGAACATTCATGTTTTCGTTGAAATGCCAGGATACACGTTTTGTGTCCCATGAATTAATCGAATTAGCTTCCCTTTATTGTAAGAGATGGCTTATAGCAACACGGTATCTGTCGCAGTTGTCTGCTAGGCATACGACTTCAAGAAACTCTTTTTCATTGGTCGCTTTTTAACAACAATTCCCTGCGATATTGCCATCTGCTGCAGCTGCGGTTCGAACTCAGTAAAGATAACAGCGGCACTAAACATCCATACTCTAGCCAGCCTCGAACCAGGAAACCCGTGGTCTCAAAGCTAACACGTAAGCACTGAACCACTGAGTCGGTTAAGTTTCTTTCGCCATTTGCCATCTGATTTTCTATGAACCATTAACCGTTTTATGTTTTCCTCTTCGCTTGATGTGGCCAAAAATATCATAGGATGGAAAGATTTCGTCAGTAGTGAGATATAGCGGACCTCCGATCGGATTCAATTGTTCGCAATTATGGTCACATATTACTGAATTTACCGGTTACGAGTTTTCACAACGCTGCTAAAATCTTTCTATTTAGAGATTTTCGAGAGATTTTACTAATCAAATCATCCCGCACTTTTCAATATTCATCAGTAAATTCACCGGTGGAGGGAACCAGTTAGAAACATTTTTCCCCGGTAAATATTTGGTTGCATGCGGTTGATTAAACATTTTGAAATGCTTCGATGAGACTTTCCGGTTTACCAGTAGGTTTGTTTTGGTTCCAGCTTCGCGGGCAGTTCCCATCATGCGCAATAAAGAAACAGCCATGCGCAGTGTATTGTTTTTATTTCTTCTTGACATATTCACCGAAATTCCAACTCAAAAACCTGGTGGATATGGTACCTTACTAGTTCAAACAGCTGATCACACCGGTGAATTTAGAAACATCTTATTTTTGGTAACTGGTTAATTTTGAAACGGTTCGGTGAGAAACCGGTCGAGATCGGTGCACTTGTTGTAGAACTCTCCAAAATTGTCCTAAGTTAAAGACAGAATCAAAATTCGACTTAGGCAAAAATTTCATTTAAAAACATTTTTTAAGAGTCTGAGGGACTCAAGAGGCACAGACCAACCCATAAGGACCGTTTTGGGTTCTATAAGGCATTAGAAATGACCAGGTCAAAAATTCGAAGAAACACCGAATTTTCACTTAGGAAAATATGTTTTGGTTCAGGATATGAGGGCGAAAGTATATAATGGCAAGGATTTATGAATAATATACTCTTTTCAGAGGTGCAACAAAGTTGGACTTTGAAAAATAATATTCTTAAAAGTGCGTCGAAATTTGGCTCGAAAATCGATTTATCAAAAATATGCCAAAATTTCACTTGCAGATTAATTTTTCAAAACTGCGTCGAAATTTGGCTTGAAAATCGATTTATCAAAAGTACGCCAAAATTTCACTTGCAGATTAATTTTTCAAAACTGCGTCGAAATTCGGCTTGAAAATCGATTTATCAAAAGTACGTCAAAATTTCACTTGCAGATTAATTTTTCAAAACTGCGTTGAAAATTGATTTTTCAAAAGTACGCCAAAGTTGGACTCGAAGATTAATTTTGTAAAAGTACCCCGAAGCTAGTTTAAAAAGTACTCCGAAAATGTACTTTAAAAAATATTGAAATATTTTCCATTTTTATTCCTCAACCAAAGATATGGACCATTGAGGTATGGTCATTGAATGCCCTGTTTTAAAGTATAAGCATAAAATTTTAGCGATGCATTGCATCTAAAAGGCAAAATAGACGATTTTGACAAAGCCGGCGTAGTGCCGATAAGCAAAAATTGATAAAAATCAATGCACATGCACAAGGCCGATTTCTCGCATAGAAAGAGTTTGGATTAACTCAGTGGCTCGCAATTTGGTCGAGCGCGTTGAGTGGTCCCGACAAAGCGATGGTAGGAAAGCCAATAGCGGGGCTTTCCAAATGACAAAGTTATAGAGGAAAACGCCTTGTGCATAAAAAACCAAAAATTCAATTTTGCCTAAAAGTCGCTCGAAGGCGGCTTGCTGCCATATCGATAATATTGAACAACTGCATAAGGGCAAGTAAGTTGTGGACTGATTGAACGCCATTAAACTTATGCAGTCATAAGTCCTCACGAATGTGTTTGAGTACGTGAACCGCCACGATACAAGAACTTTAAAGCTAAGTAGTCTCTAGCGAAACTAAATTCATTTAGTAAAACTTTTTTAAGTTAAAATCAGTCAGCCGTAATTATGAAATTCCAAACAGTCTCAGACTTCTCTAAGAAGCTAGCATTTTGATTCTGAGAAGGTATGCATGAATCTTTTCTGCCTAATCGATCGTTAGCGTAAGCGCTCTCACTTGTATGGTCTGAAAGCCATCGCCTTGATTGGGGAAGGCACGATTCTTATCTTAAGAATTTTGTGTAACCATTTCTGTTAAATAAACGGATTCTTTGAACTTTTACATCTTAATTGATCTTGAGGCCTGTTGACGGTCTATAATCCCTGGAATTTTCGTACCGAAAATCGGATGTGTCGAGTTAATGCTCCATACTCGACCTTCTAGTTGTTGTACGGAAGTTCGATAGGGATTTTTTTATGCGTTTTTTGAGAAATACCTAAGGTGTAGAGTCCGTTATTAACAGATAAAAACGTGGTTACTACGTACAAAATTAATCCCTTCGAAGAGAAATTCTTCGGTTGGGATTTTTTTATGTAAATATTCAGAATTTTAAAAGGTACCTAAACCCCTGACGAGGGAACTCATGTCCAGAGAGAGCGTCGTTACCGATCTGTGGGAGTGCAGCCTTGGTCCATTATTCGGCTATCGAAGTGCATCTTATCTCGAACCCGCCTGGGAGGTAGAAGAACGGGCGACTGGCGCCCCCTGAGAAATTAAATTGTGTCGCGTCATTTGATGCCTGGTAGTGCGTTCTTCTACACACTCACCGGTGAATTTAGAAAAGCGCCCATCGACAGTAAATTGCCATTTAGCAGACAAGTTTTAAGTGAGTTTATTTCAATTTCAGAGAAGTTAAAATGACAATTTGTAAAAGCGTTTTGCATATTATTTGCGAAATATTAATATTTTGGCAAACAGTCTGAATATTAACGTGTAATAAACAACATTGTCCAGAGGTAGAATCTTATATTCGAGATAGAGATGTCTATAAAAAACATTTGAAAGTATAACTAAAAAAGAAGAGAACTTTCGAGGAAAATTAGATAAACTCTCATTTTTTGGTCACGTCAACCGAAGAGTGGACAATATAAAACAGTTGATATTTCAGGAAAACTAGATAGCACAAAGCGAAGAGACCGATCTGCTGAACATTGTGCTGATATCAGCAAGGAGCCGATGTGAAAAGCTTTGGAAAGGTTGTGCGGCACTGACAATGCCGGTGGGTTTGGATGTATGTCTGCAGATAGCCTTGGTTTTGGATTTGGGGGTTGTCTAGTTATGCGTGTCTAGGTGTGCGTGTTTGTGCATGTTACTTCAGAGTTAGATTTGATGTAGATAACTGAAAACATATTTTTTTTAATTTCAAGCAATACAAATTTGAGATCAGTTTGAGGTCGTTTGGAAACGACATAGAAAATGAGCAAATAATCTTTAAAGCCAAAATTACACTATGAAAATTTGAGAGACCAATATTATAAGGACAGTAGTGTACAAAATTTCGATTGTAAGGTATTATTTGAATAATTCATGGGATCTAAAACATCTGCTACGAAGTCAATAGCGAGAATATGACTGTTCTAGTACGTGTTTTCGCCAATCAAAACTCCATTATTTCGAAAAGGATTAATTGTACGAGAAAAATACAAATAAACGAAGTTTTAGAAAATACAATTTTCATTTTATTAAAAATGTAGAAAATTTCGATATGATCAACCGGTAACGAGATACTTTCGAAAATAGGTGAAAGTTGCGTATTTTAGTGACTTCTAACGGCCTTGAGGAACGGGTTAGCGTTATCCGATTGAGTTGAAATTTTGTTGAAGTTCATTTTTTAGACCGAAAAAATCCAATGTTATAAAATAATGACCACTCTAGTATTCATTCACTATGCATCAGTTATTACTGTCCGGTTTTCCCTGAACATTAATCGTTCTATACTGCTCTCTCTTCAGCTAGGATGATCAAAAAAATCATAATTTGTGGGAGAATTGAGCTTTCTAACAATCCATGCCTCAGAGGTATATAGAAAGATGGTATACCTTTTCTAGCTATTTTTGATGTATCACGAATGGAAAATGAGCTATAGTTTAAAGATCGTTTTTATGTATCTGTTTACTTCAGAGGAGGTGGGAAACTAGAAATTCACTGATTACCCTAACCTATACGAAGGCATAAAAATAGGTTAAAAAATTTCAATATTTGTTGCCAATTTTGCGCCTGACTTTTTACCTCGTCGCTTGGCCTATTATAATATCTAAAAAGATATACTTTTGTATTCACGTCACTCACGTCTCACGTTCAAAACGTAACGATCCAGGAATTATGTTTACCAATTTACGCATTATTAAAAATTAATTGACAGCGTGTTAGCAAAGTTGTTATTTTCAGAATACTGGCATTAAAAATACATGTAAAAAACATGTACTTAAGGTACTTAAAATTCCAATGAAAATTTTAAGACTCGTTTCTCGTTTAATGGCAGTGCTCTATGTACATTTAACGAGGAATACAATCGTTAGAGCAATAATAATAATAATTTATTGGTGCCAAACTCAGTAGATTTACATTAGTCGAAAAGTATAATTGATGTAAATTACATCATGATTACTATATCTGTCTCAATCTCTGAGATGCAATCTGAACAAACTTGATCTCTATGTCCCTGGTACTATCCATGCCCATTCTCTGTGCGAAACATATTTGTTGATGATTTCTGTGATATATATGAGTGCCATAAGAATATAAAACTAGGAACCGTTAGAATGTTCAGTTTTATAAATTTTTATTTTACATCTTGCCTAAATTTTGTAAGTGTGTGTAATTTTTCTCATAACATGTCACTGCAGTAAGAATATTCTGTATAAATGAGAAGTCTTACGTAAGGATAGGATAGCATACACGCTTTTAAATAGAAATAAATAAAATATATTTATAATATTTTGATGCAATTCTGCTATTAAGTTTCACATCAAACATATAACTATATAATTTACTACATAGATAATCAACAAGCTGAACCCAACGTAGATGTGAATCTATGATTAATAATAATAATAATAATAATATATTGACGAAAAAATATATATAAGTACAAATACTAATAAATCAATGAACTATTCTGATTTACTATTAGTAATTAAGCAAGGGCGAATCCAGGGGGGGCACCAGGGTAATTGCCCCCCTCCCCCCGAGGGCCCCGAGAAGAATAGGATCTAATATTATTTATTATTGAATATTGAAAATGTCGATATAATTATTGATCGTTCGGCGGTTTTATCTTATCCTCATTGAATTTAAAAACTGAAATACATCTGCCAATTCTCTACATTACAAAAAAATTGTTAGTTTTACATAAAATGTTAGCCCCCCCACAGTAACATTTCTGGATACGCCCTTGTAATTAAGAGGAGACAACGCCAATTACAAAGCTGAAGTGGGGCGAAGGGTAGGCTGTGTGGCTATTGTAGGGCACCTGCACGTGACGTCACAGCTACCCTCAAAAATATGTGTTTCTTAAGGTTTAAGAGTATTACGCAGCTGTTATTAAAATTTCTGGCTGGTTCCCGTATTTTCAACTAAAATCTAGTTCAGTCTAATGTTTATGAAGTTCTAAATACTTTGTCCTAATAAAATAGTACTCTTTTTGTAGATTGGAAATCTAACATGTAATTAGCAGTCTATTTTTATTAATCAACAATATTGGAAAATTATTTACGTGAATTTTTAAATATTTGCTTGGAGCCACTACAGCTTCAAGCTAAAAATGCGTATACAAACATTGAAAATGAGAATAAATTTGAAAAACTTAAAATTTAAGGTTATGTTGGTTACATTAGAAAGAACTGAACTAAAAATCTTGACTGAGAAAAAGCAGTTTTAGCCAAACGGCTGGCGTTATTAAACTGAAAAAAAAGATATTCTTGTAAGTAAATGAATACTACACTTCTATTGAAGAACATTTTTAGCTAAAACTTGTTTATTAGGAAGATCTTTCTTCACATTTGCTAATAAACAAGTTTTAGCTAAAAGGAGAAGCTAAGGTCTCAAAAAAAATTTTGGCATTAGCCACCCCCATTACCACCCCCACCCCATTATTAAAGGGCATGAAAAAAATGTGATTTAGTGTATGTACAAGAACCAGAAACCTCAAAATAGTTTTTTACTTCATCCACCCCCACTACCACCCCCTATTACCACCCCCACCCCACTACCCATGTGGGGTATCGTTTTATGAGTTTTTGGGGTAGAGGATTTCAAATATTATATTATTAAAGTTTATGGAACTTATTTCCAACCACAAAGTATTTTCGTTGTGAGTGACTTCGATAGAGAATCTGGATGTGGAAGTAGTGATTCCTTGGGCAGCGGTTTTTTAAGGTTAAAACTGGCCAAACATTAAACTTAAAGTGATTTTAACATACATGCCGACCAAGTATATCATTTCCTTAGTATATTCATGCGCTGAACACGATAAAAATAGTGAAATTTATTTTTGACATTCAGATTTCAATAAAAATCCATTTTTTTGTAGAAAACTGGCCAAAAAATAGGTTTAAAGATAGAATCAGGTTTCGTCAATTTTTGGGATACCTATTACCAAAAATTTTAATTTTCTCAGATACCTGAAGGTCAGGGATATATTTTGGGACAGCTGTTGCTTCAGTGTCTCAAAATACTATAGAAATGACATATCTGGCGAAAATTTTGGAAAAAGATCAGTTCATGGCCTATTTTCGGGCCATTTTTCTACAAATAGATTGTATTTTCATAGAAATCTAAAGGTCAAGGGTAAATTTTACTAATTTCATCATGTTCAACGGATGAAAATACTACCAATATGATATATCTGGTCAATATATAAGAAAAATCACTTTAAACCTATTTTTTGGCCAATTTTCTACAAAAAACGGATTTTTATTGAAATTTGAATGTCAAAAATAAATTTCACTATGTGTATCGTGTTCAGCACGTGAAAATACTACGGAAATGATATACTTGGTCGGCATGTATGTTAAAATCACTTTTTAAGTTTAATGTTCGGCCAGTTTTAACCTAAAAAACCGCTGCCCAAGAAATCACTACTTCCACATCCAGATTCTCTATCGAAGTCACTCACAACGAAAAAACTTTGTATTTGGAAATAAGTTCCATATACTTTAATAATATAATATTTGAAATTCTCTACCCCAAAGACCCATAAAACGATACCCCACATGGGTAGTGGGGTGGGGGTGGTAATAGGGGGTGGTAGTGGAGGTGGATGAAGTAAAAAAATATTTTGAGGTTTGTGGTTCTTGTACATACACTAAATCACATTTTTTTTCATCCCCTTTAATAATGAGGTGGGGGTGGTAATGGGGGTGACTAATGCCAAAAATTTAGCTTCTCTTATATATACTAAATACCAATTTTATGAACTCTTACCTGCTTGATTTACCCATTTACCCCAAATTTACCCCAATTTACCCCACCAACCCTTGGACAGAACAAGATGAAAATATAATCTAGTTCCAGAACTCGTTAAAGTACATATGCGTATCAACTTTCAAGTCAATATCTTAAACGGTTCCAGAGTAATCGTGCGCACAAAAAAAGTTACAGACAGACAGACAGACCGACAGACCGACAGACAGAAAATTTTTTTCGCTCAAACTTAAAACTTCGACGTTTCATGACATTTTAAAGACTTTTTTTGTCGTTACTATGCTTCCACTGGACGTGGAAGTAATTGCGATTATCTCCGAAATTTGCCCTTAAGTCATGTATTTTGACTACGGCATCGTGTTCAGCGCCCGAAAATCCTTCGGAAATGATATGTCGGTCTCCTGGGTTTGAACTTTTTTTTTCTTTGTGTGCCTGGGTTATTATTCTATTCTTAACATTTCTACCCATTTTAAAAACTATATGAATGTTGTCCGATATAAATCGTTATTTACTGAACTAATTAATGTAAGATTGAATCGCTTAGAACTTTAACTTTGGTACCGTTTTTTTTAGAAATTAAAACAGGAATTCAAGTGCTTAAAGAACTTAAAGATAACATTTTTATAATCTTAACTTGTAAACATTAGACGAAGGTAGCAAAAATGTATTATTTAAATTCGAATTCCGGAAGATATTTCTTTAAAGAATATAATTTGCAAAAGGTTTTCCCGCTGTTTTTCTGAAACATCTCTGGTATAGCTCGTATAACAATTGAAAAAAAAATCAGATTTTTAATCTTGAAATGGTTAAGAAAATTAGATCTGTGTGGACTTACTTGGTGGATTTAACAAATCCATCAAATAAGTTACGAAAAATTATAACAATTAAGGTTGCTGATTTTT
Organism: Rutpela maculata; assembly: GCA_936432065.2. Classification (NCBI taxonomy): domain Eukaryota; kingdom Metazoa; phylum Arthropoda; class Insecta; order Coleoptera; family Cerambycidae; genus Rutpela; species Rutpela maculata. Next base: position 99,694,535 of record OW386293.2, read on the forward strand.
GAACAGTTGATATATTTTTTGCTTTTTATCCTGATATAAAACGTAGTGTCTCTGATTATTATATTAAGTAATAATTTACATATATATTTTATATTTACCGAAATATTTACCTACATACTTTATACTATTATTATTTATTATTTTTAATTATTTAAATAGACAAAACTGTCTGCTGACTTTCTACAAATCTACTTAGCTGAATATAACGTTGTTAAATAAATATTGATCGATCTATAGTGCTTCTAAAAGTTCGTATAATCTCAAAATCAACCCCAAAGCATCCTCTATGATCTAACAGTGGAGTCAAATTGTACCTGTCACGCTTATTTCTAATAGTTTTTATTTTAAGGTATAGCTAAATGAGACCTTTACTATTTTGTAGGGAAGGAGGGCTTCATTTTGGCCATCCGAAATGGACTTTGACTTTTAGCATGTGTTTTTTAAAACATGTATCGCTTTATTAAATCCAGGATTTAAGGTACGATATTGAAATTTTTGTCAATAACTCAAAAAATCAGAGCGCTTCTAATATAATGGGATTCACCAAATTTACAAAACGTGAGGCTTTTTCGAGAAAATGGGCCTCAAATTCGCCACAAGCATGTTCCTGTCTTAAAAACTTCAAAATGCGACGAACTATGTCAGTTATTAAAGATGTAGTTGTACATATATAGTACAGTAACTAGAGGTTTTAATTTCTAAATAATGTCATATTGAACGGATTTCGTTCATTTTTGGCAATATAATAGTAAATGCTTCACAGAAAAGTTTCTATATTGTGCGGGGTATTGCTAATTTATAGGGGGTGGATGCCACCCCCTCTCAGGGGGTGGCACTTGAAAAATATATATATTTATTAGAGCTGAAATAGAATCACATTTTAAGAAGAAAAAGTTCTATGCAATTTTTCATATAAATTGATAGTTTTTAAGTTATAAACGACTTCAAAATTGCGATTTTAGCTTGAAAAGAAAGGTATTTCCAAACGACTTTCGTCAAGTATCTCGAAAAGTATTACTTTACTGAAAAAATGTTACAGACCAATTACAGAAAGTACAAACTGGGAATTAATTATATATTTTGTTTATTGATGTAGGATTAATAATTTCGGAGATATTTAAGTTTATACTTGGTATTCAAGTGTTTCGAAATTACCTTTGAGGTTTAAAATGCATTTTTTTCTGAAGCAAGTGCTTTAAATGAGCAAAAAAATTTGAGCATCTAGGTAATGCTATATCTTAACGAAAAATTGTATTTGAGATAATTTCTTTAAATTACTGGCTAATTAGAGTAACAAAATGGCGACCTTTTTATATAAAATAATATAAATACGCATATGTTTCCGTCATAACTTCTTTATTTTTTATGCTACAGGAACGAGTAAAAAATAATTTAAAAGCGCAATTAATTGTCTTCAATTTCATTCCTTAGCATGCGTGATGTAGGTGTCACAATTTCTGAGATATTTAACATTTAAACTGCATTCTTCGTCTTATAAACGTTTGGACGCCATTTGTAAACTTTCATATCTCCGAAACTATTAAATCTATGTAAATAAATAAACAAGCGAAATTAATTATCAGTGTATGGGCTTTATTTTTGGTCTCTACCCATATTGCAATAAAACTTAAATTTATTGAGATGTTTGGAAAAAGAAAAAAAAATTAGGTTTTATCGAAAATACCTTTATAGTTTAAACTGTATTTTTTTCTAATGCAAGTGCTCTATACAAACCAAAAAAATTGAGCATCTACGTCATGCTATATATTAATGAGAAACAGTGTTTGAAATTCCTTTTTTTTTTTAAATTACTGGCTAATTACAGTAACAAAATGGCGACGTTGTTTTTAAAAAAATGTGTAGACGCACATTGCTTGGGTCATAACTTCTTTGTTTTTTATGCTACAGAAACAAATAAAAAAAACAGTTGAAAGCTTAATTAACAACCTATTATTCTACCTATTAGCATCCTTGACGTAGATGTCACAGTTTCTGAGATATTTAACTCTCACTCTAAATAATTATCTTATGAACACTTGGATGCCAAATGTAAACTTATATGTCTCCGAAATTATTAATCCTACATCAATAAGCAAAAAATATAATTAATTCCCAGTTTGTACTTTCTGTAAATGGTTTGTAACATTTTTTCGATAAAGTAATACTTTTCGAGATACTTGACGAAAGCCTCTTTTTTTAAGGTAAAATCGCAATTTTAAAGTCGTTATAACTTGAATACTATCAATTTATGTGAAAAATTGCATAGAACCTTTTCTTCTTAAAATTTGATTCTACTTCAGCTCCAATAAATATATATTTTTTTTAAGTGCCACCCCCTCTCAGGGGGTGGCATCTCCTATAAATTAGCAAGCCCCCGCACAATAAACTAGAGAAACTTTTAAAGAAACTTTTAGAGAAACTATAGAAACTTTTATGTGAAGCATTTACTATTATACTGCCAAAAATGAACGAAATTCGTTCAATATGACATTATTCCGAAGTTTTGCATATTTTTTACCTTTAAGTACTGTACTAATAGTCCAGTCAATGAAAGAGTTGTAGAGAACATTTAGGAGGGGAGAATTTTTCTCTTCAGGAATGTGTTGGGGGTAGTTAGGAGATAAACATACTAAAAGTCCCCGCCCCTAGCCCCGCCGCTTCAGGGGGAGAGTTGGGTGGAAAGGTTCCTTTTTTCGATTCTTCGCTTATAACTCGGAAACGATGCGGCGTACGGAAAAAGGTTTCGCTGGCGAGTATCTCGTAAACTATAACACATAGGAAAGAAATGAGTATAAACGTTCTTGTGGAAAATTTAATTACGTTTAATTTTGCATAGATTACCTTTTTCATACGACGCGACGCATCGTTTTCGAGTTATAAGCGAAGAATCGAAAAAAGACACCCCCCCCCCCGAAGCGCCGTGGCTAGGGGCGAGAACTTTTAGTATTTTTACCTCCCAACTACCCGCAACACATCCCTGAAGAGAAAAATTCTCCCCTCCTAAATGTTCTCTATAAATCCCCTTTTGGACATTCATTGATTGGACTAATATATGGAGTGAGAAAAGTATGGACATTTTTTTTATTTTTTTTTATACTTTTGTCTATATTTCACTCCATATAGGTATATATGTAATTAAATTTTCAATAATTCCTCGTATGATTAAGTTTTTAATGCACTGACTTGCGAGTGTCGACTTTGTGGCTCATTTTCTTGAAATGACATTAAATTTTGAAAATTCTGTGAGAACCATTAAAAGCGCTCTAGTTTTTTGGAATAAGTGATTTAAGATAGCCATGTATGTTTTGAAAAATGCATTTTTCGATTTGCTTCTAATAGTCTGGGAGGTAGCGTCAAATTTAATTACATCGTTTCAACAAAGCTCATTTTTTCAGTACAGGTTGTTTTTTCATTGCTTATCATGGGCATGGGAGGCTGCGCATCCGGTGAAATAATTTCGTTTTTCGCGTCAATCCAATAAGGCTACTAAACTATAAATAGTTTATTTATGTAATATAAATGAAAAAAAAATGTGTCAGCTGCATGGGGTAAGGAGCGAAGGTTGTCAGCTGCCCTAGTCAATATGTATGGAAAACACGTGAAAATTCGTTATTTCAACAAAGCTGAAATTTATTTATATGATAGTTTACGATAAAAAACAATTAAAAAGTGTCAGCTGACAATACCATGGGACAAAATCTGTCAGCTAGGCCTTTTAAGTGTACCGCAGCGTCCAGGAGCTCACCGCGCCCGGTATCTTTAATGTCCCAGCTAACGTATTTCATTTTTTTTTAACCATCTGATGATCAATTTCAAGTTTCTCTCAACTAACGAATTACTTTATTTCACGCCTGTTGATATCGTTTTTCTCATATGAAACTTGAAACAAAATTTATGATGGATTTTTCATTTTCCATCAATTGAAAGATGTTTCTGGAACGTTCGAAAGAAATTCTCAAAAGATACTCCAAATATTTACAATGAACCAAGCACACATTGCAATTATTGCATTCAATCGTTACTTTTTCCCATCCATCAAAAATAATGAGCACTTATTAAGAGGAAGAGTGCAAGGCAACAGGTTTACTATCAGTGACCCAGAGCAGAAGTGTCCTTCAAATTTCGTTAATGAATTGAGAAACGTTTATTTCAAGGAGGCATTGGTGAAATTAATTTGCAGAAGAATACATGGCACCTCTCTTCTCCGGAAAAACTATTTATAGCCCGTCGGGCAGATCGCGAAAAGCCTTCTCTTTCTTGACCTACCCAATACTGAAGTATAACCAGATGGGACCTTCACTACTTATTAAAGCATGTTATTTTACATAAGAAATCAAAATTGACGACACTCTGCATTGGTCGAGACCGAAGATATAAGAAAAAAACTAAAAAAAAAGAAATTTAGAAATTTAAGATTTAATCAAATATAACTTTAGAACTAAAACAGATAAAAATACAATTTTTTTTTGGTTTTGAGAAACAAACATTGCTTTTTAATTTGAAGTATGATTTATTGCAATAATTAAAAAATTAACATAAAAAAACTAGCAAAATTCAAAAAGATACACAAATCAGCAACATTTTTCTAATTCTTAACTCGCCATAACTCGCTTATATAACGAGGTATTCAATTTTTTCTTTCACCAAAAACTGACAAATTTAATAGGCTTCATTTTCTTAACTAAAAGCGCTACAGCCCTTGAAACACAACGAAGCACAGTACGGCGACGAAGACGCGAGGCTTCCTTTCCCGCCCCCGCTACTTTCTCGGAAAGAAACGTATCGACTACTGGCCTCATTATTGTCTGGATAAATATTAATAAGTATATACTATTTTACTTACATGTAGGCTATTACAGTTTATGTATATTGTAGATTCATTTTTATCAATGGAGAAAAACTACATGTTTGTTTTACGAAACTGCTGAAAGCAGTGAAAATCTAATGGTAAAAAACCAACTGTTACTGGCATCAAGTCTATTATTAATTGTGCAAATGAAAGAAAATATGCAATTTCATTAAATTTTTTATAAAACAAAGTGGTGGCACTTATTTGCACACCCTTCGATACCGATTTCATTATTCTTGTCTGACATCTTTTTGTAATAAATAACATTAGCAAACATAATACGTATTGTCTCTGATATTAGTAACGCGATAAGAAAATGCAAGTGAGCCGTCATGTAGTTATAATAAAGAAAAAAAATCAGTTTAAAATAAAATGGCATTGTCTGATTTGTGGAAAATCCAGAAAAATTAAGAATAAATTAAGAACATCTTTAAGTACCAGTTTGTACAGGAACGGGTGCGGAAACTAGAAAAAAATATATATTAAAGCTGCAGTGTCGCATTGTGATACAGAAATACAAGGCAGGTTACACATTTATTCAGATTTATTTGGGCTAATGGAAATTATCATAAAATTTATTATGCAAAATATATTAGCAAAAAAAAAATTAAATGTGTACAAACTAAACAACTGAAAGAAAAAATGAATTTAAAGTAGCGTTAAATATTTTATTTAAGGAGGTTTATCTTGCTGTTTTGCAAAAAAGAATTGTTAACTCTAATATTTCTAAAAACACGCCTTAATGATATATTTGAAGAAATGACGGAAGAAAAATTAGATTATTATAGCAGTGGAAATATAAGAAAGAGATTAGAAAAGCATTTAAGCAAACGAAGTGTTTTGTGAACACAAAGAAAATACAACAACAGTTCATTCAAGTGATAAAGCTAAAAGGATTTTTGTTGTCAGTCACAAGTGAATCAGGCGAAGAAAACTTGGTTCATGAGAATGAATTGACAATTCCTGATAAAGCTGCCGGTATCTTAAGAGAAGCTATAGCTGGATGTTTTAAAACTATAAAAAAAACACGACTACTAATCTGAATGAACATAAATGTAAACAAGAAGTTTCAGATTTGTTATAAACATTTATGTCGTGGATACTAAATATGTCAGGACAGACAAATTTGATTTAAACGTTATTTCTATAGTAATGGAATTTATATTAATACTTATGGAAAAAAAACAATCAGCTTAGGTCATTTTTTTAATCCTTTACATATGTGTTTCGTGCCGTCAGAAGAAAAAGAACTTAATGACATGCTTTATTCTTTTGGCTATGGTTATTCCTACGATGAAATACGTACATTTTTAACGTCTTTAGCTAGTCACGTATTAGTAAAAACTGGTGACGACATTTTTATACCACCTGGAATTCCTCCAGTAAGTTCTGAAGAAAACAATTACATTTATCGCAGCGATAATTTTGATCAAAACGAAGATAGGCTAGATGGTAAAAATCCCACTAGGAATAGTATTATTTAAAAAAAAGAACAGCCTGTTTACACAAGCATATTTAGATCGTCTATCCAATTTTAACCGATTTTAACCCTTCCATTTACATGAAAACAAAAATATAGTTATGTACAAAAATCCAACTAATCGTTCAGAGCCTCTACGAGTTAGTGAAAGCATGGCAAATAATTGTTTTGATTATGTGGTTACCTCTGACATTTTATGAAAAATATTAAAATATACGAAGCAAAGTAAAAACTTTACTAGCTGGCATGATTTTACTTCCACATCCAGTGGAAGTATAGTAACGACAAAAAAATTTTTAAAAACTTTTATTGTTCAAATAGGCTTAGAATGTCATGAAACGTCGAGATTTCAAGTTTGAGCGAAAAAAAAATTTCTGTCTGTCTGTCGGTCTGTAACTTTTTTTGTGCGCACGTTTACTCTGGAACCGTTTGAGATATTGACTTGAAATTTGGTACACATATGTACTTTAACAAGATCTAGAACTAGATTATATTTTCATCTTGTTCCGTCGAAGGGTTGGGGGGTAAATTGGTAAATTTGGAGTAAATAGGTAAATCAAGCAGATAAGAGTTCATAAAATTGATATTTAGTATAGACAAGAGAAGCTAAGGTCTCAAAAAAAATTTTGGCATTAGCCACCCGCATTACCACCCCCACCCCATTATTAAAGGGGATGAAAAAAAAATGTGATTTAGTGTGTGTACAAGAACCAGAAACCTCAAAATATTTTTTTACTTTATCCACCCCCCACTCCCACCCCCTGTCACCACCCCCACCCCACTACCGATGTTGGGTATTTGAGGTAGACGATTTAAAATATTATATTATTAAAGTTCCATAAACAATTATTTCCAGATACAAAATTTTTTCGTTGTGTGACTTGGATAGAAAATCCGGATATGGAAGTAGTGATTCCTTGTGCAACGGTTTTTACGATGATATATCTGAAAATCAGTTATATCTGTCTGATACCTACCTATTATTTTCACTTTATTAATGCACCACCCGCGCAGTACGACATCATATATAGCAGATTATTACAACTAATATCATATTATTCAATTTGATTTGTTAATTTTATCATCTTACAATAAAGGAAGATAATTCTAAAGCTTTTGTTGCGGCCGCTGATTGTAGCCTTGCGCGATTTATGGTGAACGCGGGATGTACCGGGAACGAGTGGGGAAGCCTCGCGACTCTGTCGCCGTAGCGCGCTTCGTTGTGTTTAAAAGGCTGTACCGCTTTTATTTACAGAGCTAGACCCAGCATTAATTGAGACAAAATAAAGTCTATGACATTTGGCAGTTTTTGGCGAATAAAACATTCGAATAACTAAATACATAAGCGAGTTACAATGAGTTAGACCTTTCAAAAAAATTGACAATTTGTGTACCATCTAAATCAACGTCAATTTTTTAATGTTAAAGTTATTATTTTTGTAATAAATTATACATCAAATTAAAGAGAATCGTTTGTATTATAAAACTAAAATATATATATATAATTTTATCTTTTTTCGTTTGAAAGTTATTCGTGGTTGAATTTGAATTTTGTTATTTTCATTTTTTTATGTTTTTTTCTTGTAACTTCAGTCTCGACCAATGGAGAGTATCGTCAAAAGTGATTTCCTATGTAAAAAAACCTGCTGAATAAAATGAAATAGGTTTTATTTGGTTATACCTCGGTATTGGGTTAGTGAACGATAGAGCCAGCCATCCGACGTACTATTACATAAATTATGACTTGTGCTATAAATTCGAAGTAATCGATAGCAAGGTCTTGAAAACTGTTGTAGAAAATCTTTCTTGTCCTTCGCACGAAGAAGCTGACAGCAAAACCGTTTTCCATGTGTGTCAACTAGATTTTGATGCTCGAGTCACAAAAATATGTTCCAACACAGATATAATGATAATCATGGTCGGGAACATGCCTGCCCTCCGAAGAAATTTACATATAACAATTCTCGCTGGTATTGGAAACGTTAATAAAATATATGAGAAATTAGGTCAGCAGTTGTGTCTAGCACTCCCAGGTTTTCACGCCTTAACCAGCTGTGACTTCAGTCTAGCTTTTTATAGGAAAGGGAAAAAGAAACCGCCAGAATTATTACGGAAATGTCCGTCGTATATACAGGCTTTCACTGATATTTTTCAACACGCACCTGGAAACTTGAAAGAAAATTTTACTATTCTGGAGGAATTTGTTTGTCATATGTACGGTTCTAAAAGAATCAAGAATATTAATCTCGTACGCGTAGCTACTTTCATGGAGGCGTATAATGTCAATCAGAAAGAAGATGTCTTGAAGATTGACCAGAATTTCGAAGGACCTATGTTATCTCCATGTAAGACAGAATTGAAACAACATTTTTTGAGAACATCTTACATTGCTCAATTGTGGAGTCATGCACATCTTCATACACTAAGTTTGTCTTTGTGAACTGATTATGGATGGGAAGACCAGGATGAGAAGTATATTTTCAAGTGGTTTCAAGGCGATCAATTACCGAAAATTGAAAATATCATAAATGGGAGCGAGGAAATTCCAGGTATTCTATTCATATAATCTTTTACTTCTACATGAATTCTCTTTTATTCACTTCACTGGTTTTCAATATTTTTCAGCTGATATTTGTGAAGACGAAAATGAGAACGATGACAATCGAGAATGAGAACTCTAGATTTGGAAGACCATTCAGACAACACTTCCGAAGAGATAGATAATTTAGAATACAGCAGTGAGAGTGATTCAGATGAGAATTGATTTGTTTTATTCGTATTGAATGTGGCAAAATAATAGAAATATTAAGATTTTTATATTGATTCTCATTATTTAATCCACACTATTCTCAATCAATGATTACAACCTCTAAGTATTCTCTAATATGTATGTCTAATATTTCATACAAATATGATTTTCTTTCAAGTCTCATAACGCATAAAATATTGACGCTAGCTCCCAGACTATAAGGAATGAAAAATTTTATTTTGCAAAATTCTGCCGTACTGAAAATAGTTGTGAAAGTCCAAGGCGGATGTCAAAAATTAAACTCTACAAGGCAGTGAAGGTCCCATTTGGTTATATTTTAATTAAAAAAAAATCGGCAGCTACTGGAAGCGGCTGGAACCTCCCCACACGGTGGATCCTTATCAGCTGTATTTGGATATTACATCGAAAATCAGAGCACTGAGCAAACAGATAAATTACACGTGACTTTGGAGCCATTTATTTCATCAACAAATTCGAACGAACTGAAGCGGACTACAAGCAATCTGTTAAAACATAACCTCTCTTGTTTGTTTATGTTGCATGTTAATCAATTGCCGGATATTATAAGGGTATTAACAGATAACGTTTCGAAGATTTTGTAAAATATTGGATAATGAAAAAAAAAATAATAACACAGAATTTAGCCCAAATGACACTCTAACTTCAACAAGTCAATAACATAAGGACTGTTCAAGCAGACTACGCATGCATCAAATTAAAATCTTCCTGCTCGATCAAAAAGGTTGAGCAAGTCGAGCTTCGTCCGAGGCCTTTATTTTGTAATATTCGAACGTTTAAGATTTAGCTCAATTCAATTCAATTCAATTCAAAACAAATTTATTAACAATTATTGTTTACAACAGTGCGCCTCGGTCGAGGTCCGATTTAGAGCCGACCGCACCACCACGGCGCGCAACGCCGTGGTAGATGGGTGGTCGGGTGAAAGGGCTCGGCTTTGGCTATAACGCTATAACTAACACGGGTTGGTTAGGCCTCCTGTTTAATGGGTGGAAAACTTAAGCCTAACAATTTGAATAAAAATAACTAAAGATAGTTTAAAAACACTTACAACTACTTAAAGCTAGGTTTAAAAACGTTGGTTTAGAGCGCGCGCACTACACACGCGCACAGGTTTAGAGCTTTTGGTTGGTATATACGGGAAAAGCTGAATGAAAAAACCCGTTCGAACAAGTCACAGTCTTCATCCAGTGGTCTGCCCGCCTTCGGAAAGGTAGGGTGAAGAGGAATTTGTGATTTTAAAGGGTTGGGATTTATAAGGGATTATCGGTCAAAAGGGGATTTGGAAGAGAAACAAAGAGGGACAAAAGAACAAAAATTGACAAAAACGACAAAAATGAGGCGAATAAAGGGAATAGAAAGGGGTTTGAAGTAAAAGCTGGTTAAGGTAAAGGGTGGTGAAAGGGAAATTGTGGTATAGGAAAGGTGTGGCTAGGGAGGTTGCCGAAAGATAGGCAACGCCTGGTATGGTAAGGGGTGTTTCAGGTTGAAAAGTATTGCATTATGCTGTCTGATTCGTGTGATGTCTCGGGTTAGCGGACTGTCGCCCAATTTGAATTGGTAAAATTTTTGGGATGTTTCCCGGACGAAGTCCGCTAGTGGGGTTATGTCGTGACAACGTGCATAAAGGTCTCTGAGGGAGGTGTACCTATCAGAGTTCGAAATGAGGCGCATAAATTTGTGTTCTAAGACTTGGAATTTTTTCATTGTCGTGGCCGGAATGCTGCACCATACCGGCGCCGCGTATGTGATGGCCGGCCTGATCACCATCGTATACAACAGTTTTTTATTTGTCCTGTTTAGTCCACTGCCATGTGCCAGGAGCGGGTACAGACTCCTGGACATGGAGTAGACCTTGCGTACCGTCTCGTTGATGTGTGTATTGAATGTCAGCCGTCTGTCTAAGTTGACCCCCAAATATTTCACGCACCGCTTTATTGGAATTTGGCGGCCCCCTATCGAAAGTGGTGTGAGAATTCGGTTCTCGGTAAAGCGGCGCGTGAAAAGAATCGACTCCGATTTCTCGGCGTTGATCCGGATCTTCCACTTGTCGTAATACGCCGTGGCACGAGCCATGTGCGCCTTTAGCAGCATGTTCGCTGCCTGTGCGTTGTGTGAATGCGCGTACATGGCCGTGTCGTCGGCGTACTTGGCAAGGTTCGTATTCGGGAACTCCGGGAAGACGGAGACGTATAAGTTGTATAACTTTGGTGAGAGGCACGATCCCTGGGGGACGCCCGCGCGAATGTCCCGCCGAGTTGATAGTTTGTTATTCACTCTGACCTGCAGTGATCTGCCTGTCAGGAAAGAGTGAATTAGTTTGGTGATATGCGTCGGAAAGTTGAGCGTGTTTAGTTTGTAGAGTAAGCCCGGGATCCATACTGTATCGAAGGCTTTCTCAATATCGAGGAGCACCATCACTGTGCTCTTTCCGCGGTTGCATTGCACTTTGACGTCATTCACGATCCTGACGACCTGGCGCACAGTGCCCCTGCCTTTCTTGAAACCAAACTGACATTCGTCGTCGATGTGGAGTTCATCCTGGGCAGAGTCTAGTCTGACCAGGATGACCTTCTCCACCAACTTAGAAATCGCCGACAGCAGCGAGATCGGTCGATAGCTGCCGGCGAGTTTGGCGTCTTTGTTAGGTTTCAAAATCGGCACGACCACGGCGCACTTCCACTGGCTTGGCCAGTGTTGTAGTCGCAGGATCGCGTTGACAATGTACGTCAATTGCACAATGCCTTTCCGCGGAAGATATTTGAGCAGCCTGTATTCGATACAGTCTGCTCCCGGTGCCTTGTCGTTAGGTAATGTCCGGACAATCCCTGCAACCTCCGAGGGCTTGGCCATGACTTTTAGAAATTCGCGTCTGGTCAATTGGATGTCATGGCCAATCAGTTCGAAAACGTTCCGGTGAGATTGCTTATACTTGTAGGGCTTGTGAGCGGTTCACGAAGGCTTCTCACACCTTCCGTGGGCTTTATGAACGTCGTGTAATGTCTCGATGCACTTGACACTCAAATTTACTCAGCATACAGTCTGCACGCTTTAACACACTAGTCTATTGAACGTTAGGTTAGACCACTGAGTACAGTAACTATACAGAGGCGAAGGCTAGCCTTCCCGCCAAAACCAAATTTGTATACTCATCGCCATTTCTTAATTGTCTAACAATCAACCTCACTTTTATCTTGACACTGTTGATGTTTATCGTGTTAAGTTTGGATTTGTGAATTTTTTCTTCCACTCATTTTGAGATATTGAAAACATTAAGCGAGAATTAAAATTCTCATAAATAAAACCTAGTGTACAACTCAATTGAAAATAGGCGCCGATTATAAGCAATTCAAATCGTAATATTTTTCAATCCAACTCGAAATACACTGTCTTTTCAGTGTATCCTTAAATGGGGATCTGCACATGACGTCATAGCTAACCTCAAAAATATATATTTCTTAAAATTTAGTACTACGTAGCTATTATTAAAATTTCTGCCTGGTTCCCATACTTTCGACCAAAATCTAGTTCAATGTAATGTTTATAAAGTTCTAACTAGTTTGTAATAGATGGCAGGACCAATAAGTTCTCTCATTACTTACGCATAGATAGATAATTTTACAGGTTCTGTGCATACGTACATACAGTGTTGCATACATTTCCGGCTTCTTGTTTTTGACAAGAGTCCAGTGACATCTGACATTAATTAGCTAAATTAAAACATTGCAGTATTGCACGTGTCGTCACAACTAACCTCAAAAATATATATTTCTTAAGATTTACAGGTATTACGTAGCTATTATTAAAATTTCTGCCTGGTTCCTGTACTTTCAACCAAAGTCAAGTTCAACGTAATATGTATGAAGTTTTAAATAGTTTGTCACAATAAAATAAGACACTTTTGCAGGTTAGGAATCTAACCTATAATTAGCAGTCTATTTTTAATAATCAACAATATTGAAAAATTATTTGCGTGAAATTTTAAATATTTGCTTGGAGCCAGTATGGCTCCGAGCTAAAAATGCCTATACAAACATTAAATATGAGAATAAACGAAAACACCTTAAAATTTGAGGTTGTGTTAGTTATACGATGCACATGCCCAGGTAATTGTAGGACCTTATTGCTCGCGCCATCTATTAAAGTAAATAGAAACCATGCACTTACGAAGCCATTATTATAATAGGAAAGTGCCGGACCACCTATTTAATACACCGTGGTGTAGATGCAACTGGTACGCAAGGTCACAGAAAACGAGCCATCAAAACTGAAAGGAACCGCCAAAGACTTCGCCTCTGTGCAGTTACTGTATTCTGTGGTTCCACTATAAAATATATTTTACACAAGAAGCGTGTTATTTGGTTTTTAATTTTTTTCACGGAAACCAAAGCTAAAGAGTGCAAGTGTGATATATCGTTGAAATCGGAATTTTTACTGCTTTTCAATGGTTCGATTACAAATTGTAAGTAATCATAAAATAAACAGCTTGTTGTGCCAAAACAGTAACAAACGTAATCCGATCTCAACCAAAACCTTTTCAGATCTTCTGGAGCACTAAAGAAACCCTCATGCAAAGTTTCATCCAAATCCGTTTAGTGGCTTCGCCGCTATCGTGCTAACAGACATACACACACACACACACACACACACACACACACACACACACACACATACACACACACAGACATTTTTCAAAAACAACTTTTTTGGGTTCCTGGGACCTCAAAACGTAAAGATTTGATGTTATCTCAATTTTCGATTTTGGACTAATTGTAGTAACCTCCCACAATTTTATTGTGGGGAGGTTAAAAGGCATTATTTCAGGAAAATTTTACTCCACTATGGATTTGTTAAAAATACCTATTCAAGGTTGACTACATTACTATTCTCATTGAGATTTATTAAAGGCGCTTATGTAACAAATACTAGATGTCTGTAATTAAACGCAATCAATTGTAAGTAGCCAATTAAAACTAGATTTAATTATCCACTTGCATTTGTCTTGCAATCCACACTATAAACTTATAATTTGTGGTTTAAACTCTATGAAAATAGCTAATTTAAATTAAATCTCTAGGTATTTTTGATCCATTCTAGAATTAAGTTTTCATTGATCTAAATAAGCCAATAAAATAAAAATATCTGTTTCGAATAAATCACCTAGATATTTTCGGAATGGATTCGATGCCAAGCGAGAAGATTCTCGGTTACTCAGCCTACTTTAATTTTACGTTTCAGTAGGGGAGACGCGGGCATGTTAGTATTTGTTTCACGGCTGTAAAAATTAACAGAAATGGCAATCGAAAGAAAAAATTGCCCTTAATACCATTGTAGTAGCTAGGACCATTTTACTATAATATTTTTAAAAAATTGTTGTTATTAAACCAATATTTTTTACAAAACTTGTTTAATTTTTTAAAATACCTAAAAAATATCCACAAAGCTATGAAAACATCCGAATGTGCATAATTTTTGTTGGGAAACTCATACATTGGTGTAGTGTTAATCATTATGACCAGTCTTTCTAGATTGAATCTTTTTGTGCCAATCGCTTGTTACTCTCTCTCTAACCCTTGCATGTAGTTAAGATTTAACATTCTCGGGGTGAGTCTCGGATTTACCATGTGTGCTATGTAGATCTGATTTGCTGTATACATACTTATGTAGATTCTATGGGTTGGATAGGCACTGATTTATAAAGCACTTCACATAGATGCTGTACATGACTCTGATTGCAGCAAAGAAACTAACCCAAAAGTGTAAAAGTATTAAAATATATATACAGAAAAAGTGTATCAACAGTGATAAATATAGCGGAGAGAGGCAAAGTAGCAATTTAAGGTAAACAGAGGTTGTTAATATTATAATCATCGTTTCCAGGACTTAAGGTCCTAAGCCGTATTCTAAGAATTGCAACGAACCATCTTGAAAGTGAGTGAATCATTAAAAGTTGTAGAAGGTGCGATGGAGTACTTTAAATATAAATTTAAGTTAAGTCCTTCAGGCAAGGTCGTAGGATCGTTCACTGCCGCACTTATCAACCCCAAACAATTTTCCTTGCGTGTTCAAGATATTCACGAGTTTAAATTTAAGTCCCAAAAAGTGGTTTTTAAGAATTTATGTCTGTCATCTGTTTTTCTGTGGTCACACCTAGAGCCCAAGCAATTTTACATGCGTGTTCAAGACAATCACAAATAGAGGCGAAATCGCCAAGTTGGTCTTAGCTCTAATATGGAAGAACTGGTAAAGAAGTGGAAAATATTTTTTTCAAAGATGTCATTAATGACTTTCGTTAAATTTAACACACAGATACTCCTTTAGTACCAATACACATGGAGAAAGGTCGTACGGGTAGGGTTTAAAGAATTAATGAAAAAAATAATAATAAAAACTATCGAATCGAACATGATGGTGTTTCGGTTTCCTAAAGATGGCCGACGATACATACTTCAATTCAAATATAATCATAGTTACTCTAATAGCACAACATTGTTCTATGGATATCTGAAGGCCGTCCTCGGCGGACATACAGGACATCCGATAGACGTTCGTTTTTGGTTCAAAGTGCATCCGATGGACAACCGAGGGAAGTCCAAATGTCACAACTTTGAACAATATTTGTACATCTCTGAGGATGTCCATAAAGTACGATATATGGACATCCAACTTTTTTTTATATAGATATATTATTCAGGGCGCTTTTCGAAAAAGTACAACTTCGACATGTAAGTACTTTACTTGATAAAAATGAAGTAATGCATAAACATTATTATATGGATATTCGAAGGTCATCCTCAGCGGAGGTGAGGGCATCCGACGAATTTATTTGTTATCATTCGTATATTTTATTTACTTTAACATATCTGATATTGTTTACCATAACTCCAATTTATTCTCACAAGGGTGGTCTACAAATTATAATGTTTACTAAGTTATTAAATTCATTTTATTTTACTTACCAATTGCCGTCGGTAGGGGCTATCATGTGGTCGTTATTTTGGATGCTAAAAGTAGTAAGTCTAGTAATGTGTGGGAAATGAATTTAATGAGATTATCGGTAATAATAAGTCTTTATTATGTGAAATTGAATTTCTAGCCTTATTTAAAACATGTGAAAATCGTTCAGGTTCTCTTTTTTCTATTTTTTATTCCCAAACCTAATTTTTTTTTGTTACTAGCATTTATATTTATTCAAAATTATATTTTCCAATAAACTAATTAAAACTGAATATAATAATAATCTAAACTATTTTGAGTTATAAGGACTTGTAACAAAGGAGTGATCCTACAGAATAAACAGTATTTGTGTATAATTCGCACTTCCGTTTCAAATTGTGCACTTTATTAAATAAGATTGGCATTAAGTTTGAAAAACCTTTAAAAAAAACCTTTTGGCCTATAAATGTGACAGCATTAATGGTTTCGAATCAATAAAATAAAAATCAATAAAATAATCATTGGTCTAAAAATTTTTACATGTCGCACAATATTAAATCACAAAGTTACATACGAAGTATACATTCAAAACGGTCTGATTAATTACCCGCTTTTACCACGAGAAAGCATGTCCTAATTGTTGATTGATAAGAGGTCTCAAACTCTGGAATTGAGTCTCCATCGTTATGTATATTGATTATATTCAAAAGGGGCTATAACCGTAAATCTTGTCGCTTACTATCAGGCCTTAAAGGGATAATAAAGACCACTGATACATATCTTCGTCTAGAGTAGTGTTCGAGAATATTTTCAATGAATCAGCTGTCAATAAGGAAAGGGGAACTTGCCCATTTTTTTTTTATTTCATTAAAGTGTGTATTTGTGTGCAAAAACACGCTACACCGAATATCAGCTCTTAAATCGCAGTACCTACTTACTTTGCAATAAATAATTAAAGTTGAGATCCTCGCGAAAAGCACTGTGACGTCACTTCGAGAAAACTAGTCTCGCATGGGGTCCCTCATGCTGGGCGGCGGTTGGCTTTGAGAGTAATTTGCGTTTTAGTTTTGTCACCTCTTAACCTAACTTTCGTGTTTGCGTTTGCTTGTGTGAAAATGTTGTGTTGTGAATTCACATATTTTAAAGATTTTGTTTAGTTTATGATTCTATTTTGTGTTGAGAAACGGAAAATACTTATTATAAACACTGTATAGTGTCACTGTGTAATAATACAACTATTAAATCAGCAATAAAATGTTTATTCGCGTGCCTAAAGATAAAAATCGCCGATCAAAATGGATAATAGCATGCAGAAAAAATAATATAGAGGATATATCTGAAAAAAATATCGCCATTTATATATGTGAAGATCATTTTAATGTAAGTAGGTACCTATATTAAGTATAGCCAAAATACCAAGAATTGAATTTTTACATAAGATATTATATTGCAGGTTACAGAGCAGTGTTAAAGCTTATTTTATTTTGCCATTGAATAGAGTGTCATAAACTTTAATTTCTTTAAATACTATGTTTATTTCTAACCCTCAGTGTTTTTAATGTATAAAGCCACCATAAACATATCTACACTAGGTAAGTTGTCTGATTGTCCTTTTGAAAAACCTGCATCAGTTATTTTTAAGTAACATGTTTACCACACAAGCTATAAAAATAACAGATATCACTCAAAATCAACGAATATTGATGTTTTTCCAACGAATACGTATCTGGCTATGGGCTTTTACACGAAGTAGTATTTAAATTTTAGGTTAGGTTGTGTTCACTGCTAGTTGTTTCTGACAAATGCGCATGTGCACGCGGAAGTGTCAAGCCAAATCAGAATAGGTGTCGTTTGACGCCGTCGTCCGACTTTCTTTCTCTGATGTCACGTTTCAAGACAGGCAGATTTTAATCGCTTATATATCTGGAAGAGATTATTTTTTAATCTTGTTGTTGTCTATGGGGTTTTTAATGATGTTAGTTTACGATTTTGGGTATTTTAATTCAATTTTATTTTTTGGGCAAGTTCCCTATTGTAAAGATCTGTCCATTGGTGCTCTAATCACTTCAGATGAAAAAACCGCTGCCCAAGGAATTACTACTTCCACATCCAGATTTGCTACCCAAGTATCCCAAGGAACAATTTTGGTTTCTTAAATATATACAAGTGTGCTATAAAACTATTTATAAAATGCCTTGAAAAATCTATTTTGCTGTAACAATATCCTTAATACCATCATAAAGCGACTTGTAGACCAAAAGGGCCCACTCTTAAGAAGGTTGTTAATGTTAAGGCCTCTTTAAATTCCATCATAAAACTCCTTAGTGAGGCATAGTGCCGCTCTTGAAAACCTTGTTAGGGCCGTTTTAAAACCTTTCTTAAAACCTATTTTAAAGCTGTCGGAAGCTTTTTATTAGCTTCCTGCATTTCTAGAAAACACCTAGAAGGCTACCTTAAAATTGGTTTTTAAAACTCTTATAAGTCCATATTAGAACTGAGAAGCTATAAGAATGTCCACAAAGGAATCCAAATAATTTTATTATTGCATTTATTTTTTCTAAACTGATTTAAGCAAACACATCATCAGACTTGTTGAAGATAAAATGGAATTTGAAATTTATAAAGCGTAGCGTGGCTCTTTAACCTTTCTAAGGCCGATTTAAAAGGTAATAAAAAGACATCAGGTATGCCAAAAAAATTAAAACCAACGGCAGTTTATCGTTAAAACTACGAAAGAAAGGCCCAAAAAATAAGGGTGCCTCAGAAATAATAATGATTTTAATATTCATACAAAATTTGCATAGACATATAATCAGCAAATTTAAAAAAGTAGGCTGCTTCTCGGTTCCCATGGTAATTTTCAGTCGTTTCTTGTAATTCTACCTTAATTTGCTAAGGAAAAAGTGATAATTATTAATAATTATAATTGTGAGATTGACCTTGAATATTTTTATATAACAAGAAAAACATGGCCGCCAACTAAAAACCTAATTGTCATATTACAGTCCTCTCATTAAATTATATATTCTAATAATGGTAATGAACTAGAACATTTACTCTAAATGAAGTCCTTTTAGTCTTTTTGTATACTATCACAAATAATCCCTTCCTTACATGCAAATGCACTTGACGAAGATCACATGGACTTGATAAAAGCTGTAATAAAACGTTTGGGATTTAAAAGAACCGCCTTCAAGGCGAACCGTGTTGACATTTGATACAAAAAACTTAAAACTTAACCTCAAAATAATTTGTTCCATAAAAGACATAAATACATATCAGTAAGTCGTGAAATGCTTTTAGTTAACACACACACACACACACACACACACACACACACACACACACACACACACACACACACACACACACACACACACACACATGTACCAACGACACTTAGGCAAACATATTGTTTATTATTATTATAATGAATGTTTTATTGAGGTTTTAAAAAGTGTTTTATGGAATTAAAATTTGCCTTTTAGATTTATAGAGGCCTTTTTTCTTCCTACCGGTTTCATCACAACATTTGTCAAGGATGTTTTAAGAGTCTAGTTTTGTAATGGCCTTTAATAAGTACTAATAGGCATTGAAAATGTCTAGTTTTAAAAAGGATTTAAAATGCATTTATTGCAAATATGTTAAAACCATAAAGAATAATTTAAAGCCTCTTTAAATCCAAATGGAATTTAAGACGTCCATAAAACTAATTAGGTTTATGGAGAGTTTTATGTAGGTATGATAAACCCATTACAAATACATATTATCCTAGAAGCAAATTAGCTTTATAATTAGGTCTTACAGAATGCTTTAAAACCTACCATATAAGAGCAAGTATACTTGAAGCCTAAAAGGCCTTAACTACAACATCAATAAAGCACAAAACTATTTCCTAACCTGGATAAACCTTTTTTAAAACCTCCTCAAGTCCAAATGACTTTTAAATTGTTCTTTGGGATCTTACAACGAAAAAATGTTGTATCTGGAAATAATTGTTTATGGAACTTCAATAATATAATATTTGAAATCGTCTACCCCAAAAAAAACCATAAAACAATATTCCACATCGGTAGTGGGGTGGGGGTAGAGGGGATGAATGAAGTAAGAAAATATTTCGAGGCCTTTGGTTCTTGTACACACACTAAATCACATTTTTTTTTATATAATGGGGTAGGGGTAGCAATGGGGGTGGCTATTGCCATTTTTTTGAGATATTAGCTTCTCTTGTATATACTAAATACCAATTTTATAGACTCTTATTTGCTTGATTTACCTATTTACCCCCATTTACCCCCCAACCCTTCAACGGTACAAGATGAAAATATAATCTAGTTCCAGATCTCGTTGAAATACATATGTGTACTAAGTTTCAAGTCAATATCTTAAACGGTTCCAGAGTAATCGCGCGCACAAAAGAAGTTACAGACAGATAGACCGACAGACAAGACAGAACATTTTTTTTGCTCAAACTTAAAATCTCGACGTTTCATGACATTTTAAGCCTATTTGAACAGTATTTTTTTTGTCGTTATTATACTTCCACTGGATGTGGAAGTAATTAAATAATTTATTTTCTTATTCCTTGACTTCCACCTATTTCACAAACTATTATATCATTAAGACTTTTGAGAATCATCAAATTCAACAGGATCAAATGTTTCTCTTTATTTAAATAATCCTGTATTTACAAATTTTGCCAATATTTACCGTACTCCAATCTCCCCCATTAATAAATGTTATATTTCGGTGGGAGTTCCAGTAAACTATAGATATAAGCAGTACGTTTACTGAAAAGTAAAACCACACATTTCAGAACGTTACCAACGCGAAAATCAGTATTATAAATTTTTAAGTAAAATCCAATAGTTTTAAGTAACCATGGGTGTACCTGCAATTGGTATCGATTTGGGGACCACGTACTCCTGTGTTGGTGTCTGGCAGCATGGAAAAGTGGAGATCATCGCCAACGACCAGGGTAACAGAACCACCCCCAGCTATGTGGCGTTCACGGATAGTGAGAGACTTATCGGAGATGCCGCTAAAAGTCAGGTTAGAGGATTTTGAATTTTGTGTATGTCTATTTATAAAGAAAACTTACGTAGGGATTTTTTGCGGTAAATTGCAATGACTGGATGCATATCGAAACTATGATTTTTGATAATTTGCCAAGAACACTTTATTTTAGAAAATATTTCGGCTATTTATTCTTTTAGTGATTTCCACGAAATTTGCGTAAAATATTTTTAACGATATTAGTTTTCATTGCATACAATGAATTAATTGTAGATCTGTCTCCACTCTCGTCAAGAATAACATAATATGCCATGCACAGAAAATAACTTCATAATTTATAATAGGTTAACAGTGAAAGATTTACTGGCGATGATTGTATTAAAATAAACTTAATCCTTAAAACAATGTTGCCAACAAACTCACAGTATTTTTGTAAACGTACTATTTGACGCAAATCAACATTGAAATTACTCAATTTATAATCCCCGATACAATAAGGAAGTGTTATGAGTTTGACGCTATGTTTTCATGTCTGTCCGTGTGTCTGTAGCTTCACATCTCATCAAAGAATCATCCGATTTTAACGGAGGTTTCTGTAGGTATTTGATAGAGTATTTTGTCGAAAATGTTCTTAGTAAGGTTTCATCGCGGTGGATCTTCAGAAAGCTGTATATAATCAATAGAAAGTTAATTGTTATTACCAGCAAATTCTCAAATTTGGCGAATACGTCACGCGCCAGTGATTTAAATTAAAAATTTGATTTTCAATTTATTTGAAAGAGCAGTTTGTTGAGAAGGTTTTGGGCAAGATTTCATATCGTTAGACAACTGCACATCATCAATGAAGAATTAATTATTCTCGCTCTAATTTTTCAACCGATATCGTCGCGATTTTTTTTATATGATATAATCCGATAATTTTAGCTTCAAAAATAATGATTTCTCGAAAAGTTTTGGGTCTAGCCAAAAATTAGTCTACCCCTTACAGAATTTCCTCAGGAATCCGAAGAAAATAGTGTTGACCACTCAAAACGGCGGCTTTAATTGTTATTTAACGGTTTTTAAACAAAATGAATTTTGCAATTTAGTTTTTTGCTTATATCTTCGCTTCTAAATGTCGTAGAAAAACGTTCGATCCGTCAATTTCTTCGCCATGAGCTCCCCTATAAGGTAGGTATACGCAAAGAACGAATCTTTGATTGTTAATAACATTTTATGGCAAAAAACTGAAAAAAATTAATTTTTCAATCCTCGAACTTTGAAGTACTGTAAAAACAAATATAAAATCTGTATGTTAACGATATTATGACAAATAGTACATATTTTTACCCTTAATAAAATGCACTTTGTCCCGTTACAAAATATTAATAATTTTTTTTGCACCCCAGAAATTTTGGGTAAATACCTTTTTATAGACTTTTTTTATGGAATTACCTATTTCATTTGATTTATCAAAGCTATTCAAAATCAATTTATTCAAAATATTGATTGCAAAAAATCTACTATCAAAAGATGTCCTTTTTTATTTACAAATTTGTATCGAAGAGAAAGTAGACATTATCCATGTCATTTTGTTCGTAATTCAAAAGTTATTTATTTTATCTTCAGGAAGAATCGTGCTTAATCTTAGTATTTGAAGAAATAATATCTCACTTGCAGACCGATCTTTAACAATTTGGAACAAGACTACATTTGTAGACTGAAGGTTGATTCAGAAATAATGAATTTTTGAAATCTAATGGCAACACACTAATAGGTGATTGTGTGGTAGTAATCCAGACGGTATACCTTGGTGTCCCTTCCTACTGACATATCGACAACTGCAAATATAAAATTAGACGAGGAATACAGACCGCAATTTACTAGTTAAGCAAAATTTGTCATGACAGAAATATTACGAAACACACTTATCACACATATCTAGCCAATAAAAAACAATTTTGAATCAAACACATACTTTCCTGTTCTGTTTAATATGTGTGACGTGTTTATTATGTTCATTTTCATAATAATTAAACATAAAAACCAAATAAGCTGCTGACAGCATGTAACATTTTTTTCCCAATAAAATCATCATTTTTATATAATATTAAATCATACATAAAAAAGTTAAAGATTAATGTAATTTACAATTTAACAAATTACAATATTTCAATTCGTTGTATCTCAGTTAGTAATGAAAATATTTTCATAAACTGCAAAATCTATTGTTGTATTTTTATGAAAAGTCAAATGCATATGACAAAAAAAATAATAAAAATAAACAGGAGTCCCTAGACCCAGGGGAGGCTACCGAATTATCAAAAATTTTTTCACAAACTGCTTTTTCAAAATTTTTCAGGGGTCATTAGAGAAGTGCTTCTCTAGATGTTATTTCCCATATTTCGTATGGGTTCCATGCGCCACAGACGAGAAAAAAAAATAGAAATTTCACCAGCCGCCACTGGTTAATACTTGACCGATTTGCATCGAAATTGAGTTAATATATTGTAATCACTATTTATAAGGTGAATAGTAATCCTTTATTAACTATTTTTTGTTTTATTGTTATTTTTTTATTAATACAAAAAGATTCCTCGATATTTTGACTGAATAGGTTATATATTGCAACAAATTCAATACTACTGTTGGAAAAATAAGGTAATAACGATAATACCATGAAACCATGAAAGTCATCAGGATATTTTTTTAAGTTCTTTTCTGGCACCAAATCATCTTCTATCACGTCAAAACCAAATTCACAGGGCTCTAAGCGAACAACCATGTTATCCATACAGTGTTGCTGAAGGTATGTGTAGAAATAAGATCTCAACAAATGCCCCTTAGCACTTCTGCTTGTAGGTGGCAAATCTTCAATGTCTGTATTCTTTCCATGATGATACAGCCGCAGTCTGAGTTCATCAAGAGATCTGCAAGATGACCCCTTTCGTAATAGCTGCACTAAGTATTCTTCTGCAGGTTTAAAGCTTTCTTCTATCTCATCCCAGTCATGTGATACTCCAAAGTTCTCCAAATATGCTGTAGATGCACTATTAACAGCTGCTTTCTTGGTACCAAACTTACTTGTATAATCTGATCCAGATAGTGCATGAGTGGCGAACTCCAGTGCATACCCACATTTCTTCTACACCAAGTTGATGAAGAGTAGCCCAGTGAAATAATGCTAAAACCATCATGTCAGTGTCAGCACTCACAAGAACGATTTTTAGTAAACCCACACTGGCATGCATGCTTTGAATGAATCAGCATTCTAAAGTCAGCTTTCTCTAATGACAAACAATTTTTTTCTGGGTGATTTACTGGTTTTCCATTTTGCACAGATGTACAGTTAAATGATATCTTATCTTCTTCATCACCATAAATAATGATAATAATAATAATCACTTTATTCCTTAATACCAAATCGGTGTGCAACAAGTCACAGATTACAATAGTAGTACATGACATAAATGATTATAAAAAGGAAAAACATATAATAAGTACATAAATATAAAATAAGACAATACAATAAATATATTAAAAAAAACTTAAAATTTATAATTAAAAAAGTCAGATACTGAGTAAAATGTCTCATTGATTAAAAAGTTATTTTTTTTTTGAAAAGTGTAAAAGGTAAGTCCTTGTAATCACTGGGTAAATGACTGTATATTTTTATAAGTTGTGTCACAACATTTCGTTGCACTTGGCTATACGGTGTCTGTGGTAAACGGAGTATTGCATTTATGTAGTCACATGTATTGTATAGATGGTCTGCTTCATATCTGCTGAATAGTTCTTCGTAGTTATTCTTCACAAAACATACACATTCATATATATATAGAGACACGGGAGAGTAAGTATATGTTTTTGTTTAAACAATATGCTGCATGTCAGTTCGTTTCAGATGGTAAATACTTCTAATACAAGTTTTTTGCAGTCTGAATATTCTATTTCTACTGAGTTGCCCCAAAAGATGATTCCATATTTAATTCTGGAGTTGACAGGCATAATAAGAGGCTTGGCACTAAAGGTGTGGTTAGTATTACATGGTGTTTGAGTTAAATAATCCATCACTGTACTGGCAATAAACTCTTGTAAGATCAGTTTGTTCCTTGATGATCCCAAGAAACTGCTGAGTTGGACCGGCAATGGAACCTCTTCAGAGATGTGGGCGATATCTATAACAATGCCCTTACCGTGACTCTGTAATCTTTCAGGTGCTTTCGGTGATAGCTTGTAATAACTGTGAAAAACACAATCGACTCTTCCACAGATTTTTGTGATGCCCCGAACATATGAAGAGAAAGCAGAAACTGCTCCACCAAAGGTTTTCTGTTCATTCGTCATAACTTTTCGTATGGAATTCATAACATCCACAACACAACAAGTCTTCTCATCAGACTGAAGCAGGTTATGGTCGCTGGTGGTGGTACTACTATAAGATGTGTCTAGCTCACGTGTGATAGATCACACCGAAAGAGCTTCCTGCATGTCATATCCACGAGCTTGAGCTATTTGTATCACGCGGTGAGCTACACCTTTTTTTTTTTTTTTTTTTTTTTGGGAGATTTCGCTGTAGGAGGACCTGTATTTGATGTCTTGTTGCTATCAATTGCTGGCAACATGGCTTTGTGGATATTACTTGATATCCTTGCTGTTTTGTCTTCATACCGTGTTTTTCGCAGTGTAGAATACAAATTATCGCCGGTTTTAAATACGGTTAAAATCTTTTCCTTTGTATCTTGTGAAAAGTGCAAGTTTTATGAATCGGTCAAGTATTAACAGAGATATAAGCACTTCTTGTGATCCAGCTGCCGCTATCTTTGATGACGTCATAAGGGGTAAATGTACCAGGTGACGAATGTCCACCCAAGTCAGAAATACTTACTAAGACACTTACTAAATCGCCCTACTCAAAATATCCTAAAGAAGTAAGTACAGGTACAGGACTACTTGGCATAATTTAACATCTTTCCACTTTTTTATGTATCTCTATTTATATTTTTTCCAAAACATTTCAATTTTATTGGGCGAGAATAGTGTGTGGGTGGCACTTTTTATCATCGTTTCGTTGGGTTTAGTGTTTTACTCTAAATGCATCTCCTCTCTTCTACGAGAAAGATGTTTTTCTTTCTAAAAAAAGTAAACGTTTTATTTGATTTTATGGAAAAGGCAATGCTTCGACAATCTATGTTAGGCTGGTGCTTGGGTAACTTATGATATTAATAAGTTAATAAAATAAATTAAGTATTTTGTTTACTAGGTATATTCTACTTTATGTGTTCTATAAAATCTTGTTTTATTAGACTAATAAATTTCATTTAACGCTTAATATTTATTGGCTACTACGTAAACTGAATATTATTAACTTATTAAAATTGATCTTGCACCTGTTTTTTACACCTACAATAACATTCTCTGCGAGAGGGATAAAAGAACGTCGAGCATCACACCGTCTCTCCGAGTATTCAAATGGCAATTATTGTAATTACAGATAATTAGCACTGACATTTTTACGTTTTACTAGAGCAAGTTGAACATATGTTAAAAGTGAACTGCCTAGAAGATTTAATGCCCCTTTTAAATGTTGCATAAAGTATTGCTCCTTATTTGGGTAAACAACATCTCCTGGCTGTCGCCTACGAGACAAAAGTCGTACTCCAAATATGATAGTAATGCAATGGCAGTACCAAAGCGGAGTTTGTTATTTAGTCACAGGACATATACAGTTATATTTTTACATAAATAAAGATTTAATTCGTTATCTTTGTGCAACATCTCAAGTTATATTTCAATTTTGTATATAAAAACGTAAAATGAATTACAATTTTAACATTTGTATTAAAATTGTTTTGTTTAAGATGTTTCATTCTTTATGTATGGCGTTGGTTTTATAATATTTGCCCAAAATGGTATGGTATTTAAACTTTGAGGAATATCATGGTCAACGTGTAAATTAAAATGAATATTTTAAAATTCGACAAATATTATGCAGCAGCTACTCGCCGTATTATAAACTATATGGCGCCTCCGACAGTAATCAAAATTTATTTTGTCATTAATGATCTTTAGAAAGGCCTTCCAGTTTATTTGAACAATTGGAAAAAATGTTTAAATTTCCAGGATGCGGTTTTAACCTTTCACCGCTTACATAGCGATGTCGTTAATAGATACGACAAAAACGCCCTTGTCCTTTTTTGTAGGGCATCGAATTTTTCACAAAAAAGTGTCTGTTTTTTTTTTATCTATTGTAGCTTACGACCTACAGGCGCACAGGAGCAAGCATACAAATGACGTTTTTTCGCGTTATTCTGCAAGAAGTCCGATTTAATTAACAATTAAAAAAAATAAATGAAGTCTCCGAAAAAAAGGTGATATTTAGATTTTCTATCTAAGCCTCTTATAATGAAAAAAAAAATGGATAATATTTTTGCACTCCGATACATGGAAATAATGGTTTGTATAACTTTAATAATATAATATTTGAAATTGTCTATCCCATAAACCCATAAAACGATATGCTACATGGGTAGTGGGGGTACGGGTGGTGGTGGAGGAGGTAGCTCCATGCCAAAAAATGTTTGAGGCCTCTCGTTCTTGTACGCACACTAAATCACAATTTTATTTTTTACCCCCTTTACTAATGAAGTGGGGGTGGTAATAGGACTGATAAGTTTCAAGTTAATATTATAAACCGTTCCAGGGTAATCGTGCACACAAAAAAAAAGTTACAGACCGACAGATTTTTTTGCTCAAACTTTAAGGTAATTAGAAAAATTCATGAAGCTTCTATTTTCTAATAGCATTCATTATTTTTTAGGCGAAGTTTGGATAAATTCGATTGCATTCGATTTTTTAAATTTTAAAATATTTTTTTTCAAAATTGTAAATAACTCGTAACAAATGCATTTTTCAGCACTTGATGGGGCTTAAAAATACAAAATCAATTAATTTCTTTTCTTAAAAAATTTAGTTATAGTTATAATTTTATTATTATTTTTTTAATTACAAACAATAAATATTAATTTACGAAATGTTACAGCTATTTTTACGATTTCGCACAATCTTTCTGATAGTGCTATTAAAAAAACTTCAGTATTCTATTTTCACCATTTTTCAAATAAACAAATTATTATATAAAAAAATGTGAATTATGATTGCCATCTCTTTTAAATATTTCTTTTATCTGGAACTTACCGAAAATGACACTATACGTCTAAACTCGTTTAAATGATACAATCTTCTTAACTGTTCTTACCTACTGTTTAAACAAATTTTTATTTAAATGCTTGCTCATTATTATGCATAATACAGAAAGTATATGTATAATCTTTTTTTGTGCCTCGCATATATTGTTACAAATATTTTTATATTAAATCACAGTGTGCTTGAAGGTGGAAAAATTATGATGAAAATGAGTCCAAAATTGGTTTGCGCAGGCTGATTCTTCATTAAAAGTAGATTCAAAATTTATGAAATTTAAAATCGTAGCTGATCCCTTTCGCGTTTTATCTACATTTTTGGATTTTAACCCTTTGCAATACAGTAACTCGTATACATCAACTTTTTCTTCGAGCACTTAGCACTTTTAGAAATAAAGCTAAAAATTAAATTTCATTTGTTGTAAAACACTTGGAAATAACCAAGAAACAAAAACGTTTAATTAAAATTTAATTATCTTTTTACTTGTAAGTGTTTTAATGTTTATACATTTTTTCATTACTGACAAAATAATTTATATGGATTACACTCTTTGCCGCTAGGTAGCTACTCGTATTTTGTTTCCAAACATAAAGTATAAGTCTCAAAAGTATATAGTATACTTTTTTCCAGAACCAAAAAATAAAAAAAAATTCATTGGTTAAAAGTCTGTCAAATTATAACGGTTTCAAATGAGCCATGTAAATAAACCCTCTCACGAGGATAATCGAAAAAAGGTATGTGCTCCATATGGAAAAAAATTATATTTGGGAAAAAAAAACCAGAAAAATTTTTCATAACTGAAAATACTGAAAAATTTATTAAAAAATTTGAGGACTTTGATCTAAAAAATGAAAAGTATCCTTTAAGTATATGTACAACTTGTTCTCTCACACTAACAAGGGTAAATTTCAAAGACCATTTCAGAAAATGCCTAATTATACAGATGTCATATTACCAAAGGATACTCGTACATCACAAAATACATGCAACTGTTATATATGTTTGACTGGTCGTTTCAAAGGCCACGTTAAAATTGATAAAGGTAAAGGACATAAGAGAGATTTAGGAAACAAAATTGATGTTTCTACGGGACTTTATGGGCGTTCAGCAATAGATAGCCTGCCAATTTCATCTATAGAGAGTAAAGATACTAGAAATTTGTTGTGTGGTGATTGTTTTCAAGAGATTGGAAGGGGTAAAAGTCACATTTGTAAAAATAGCAAAGAAAATGTATTAAAAATTGTAGAAAAGCTCACTGAAAAAAATCAAAATCAAATTCTAAGTACTATTATAAAAAAAAAGGTTCAATCTGCTAGTCTTCTTACAACTAAGAAAAATGAAAATTTTAGTTTTAATGTATCTGCTGGTGGTCGGGAGTCAAAAGTTGTTTTAAATCCGAGTATTAAAAAAAGTGTTTCATTTACCGGTGCGGTAGCTCAATCGGTTAAGGCGTATTGAGTGGCGAATACGCTGATCGACTGCCTACCGCGCTCTGGGTTCGACCCCCAGCCCCGGTATTGACAACACTAGTGGGTGTGGAGTGTGGATGTATGTCTGCGTTTTTCCAAATATGTAACTCCCTTCCGCACAGCCTTGGCTATGGATTTGGGGGTTGTCTACTATCTGTGGTGTGTTTTTGTTCATGTTTATGATGAAGAGAGCTTAAATAACTTTAGGATAAATTTAGGAGTTTCAGGTACTCAAATGAGAAAAATAACTAATTTTGTAAGATGTAACGTAGGTAGAAAGTCTATTCCATCGCACTATACAAAGCATTTATTAGTTTTATTTCTAAAAGTGCTAAGTGCTCGAAGAAAAAGTTGATGTATACGAGTTACCGTATTGCAAAGGGTTAAAATCCAAAAATGTGGATAAAACGCTAAAGAGATCAGCTACGATTTTAAATTTCATAAATTTTGAATCTACTTTTAATGTAGAACCAGCCTGCGCAAACCGATTTTGGACTCATTTTCATCATAATTTTTCCACCTTCAAGCACACTGTGAAATATGAGTGTTATTATTATTAGTTTCACTGAATTGTGAAGAATTGCCGTTGAATTATTTGCTGCATTCATGCTTGTAACTGTTGCAACTGACAAAATATGCGACATACAAAAAAATATTTTCTTTATCGAACTTTATGACTAGCGCGATTCCTCAAATATTTTTTGATATTTTTGTGCTGCGCGTATTTTAGTCACTAATTTATGAGGAAGAAACAATTTCTCAAATTTTTTGATATCTCTCTTGTTTGAAAAGATACTGATTTTTTTCTAAAAATCTGTAATTTTTCTATTTTTGCAGTTAGGCTTTATTGTGTTTCGTAAGAGCTGATCGATGTAGATTATAATACCTTATCACGGGTGCTTTAAAATAATAATAATAATTATAATAATAATAAGTGCATTTTTTTGTGCTTTCAGTTCATGGTGTATAAATATCTTTTTCCATGCTAATACACATTTTATTTTTATTGTTCCATTAATAATAAATAGTTCGGTTCTTCCCTTTTTCTTTATTTGACCTTTTATATAATAACTAGCTGATGCCCGCGACTCCGTCTGCGTGGAAATAGGAACATCGACATACTAACTCACTGCACATCCATTGTATTCAAAAAAACGCACTGTGCATCCATCGCATTTGAGGAAAAACACTGCTTTTCCATTGTTCTTGAGGAAACCCACTGCGCATCCATAGTACTCGGGGAAACCCACTGCGCATCCATTGTACTCGAGGAAACCCACTGCGCATCCATAGTACTCGAGGAAACCCACTGTGTATCTATAGTACTCAAGGAAACCCACTGCGCATCGCAATTTGACAACAATTCATTATTCTATTTTTGTATTAGAGTGAGTTAAACGAAAAAATAATTATTTAACTGTCGAATACGTGTCTCCTTATTTCCTGAGAAGAACACATCGCTGGAATATCACGTTTCTGACTTACGAGATTTCAGAGATACGGGTACCCTTTAGACAGTCTACCTACCACCCCCGTTTTCACCTCTTCAAAAAGTGAAAATCGATATTTCGTCTTACTCGTGTCTAATCGATTCCAATAAAGTATATTTCTGCCAAATTTCAAGCTTCTAGATCTAACTGTTTCCGAAAAGCTTAAAAAACCTCCCCCTTCCCATTCACCCGTGGTCTCTTTTTGAAAAACGTCGAATACGTGTCTTCATATTTCCTCATAAGAGTCCATCGCTCAATAATCATGTTTATGACTTAGGCGATTTCAAAAATACGGGTGCGCTTTAAACCATCTACCACCCCCGTTTTCACTCCTTCAAAAAGTGAAAATCGAAATTTCGTCTTACAGGTAGGTATTCAATAGATTTCAACAAAAAATATTTCTGCCAAATTTCATGCATCTAGATCTATCATCAACCAGCAATTTGCGTCCACTGCTGGACATGTACCTCCCGTAAATATTTCCATCGATTCCTGTCTTCTGCCGTCTGTATCCAATTTCCCTGCAAACGCTTTATGTCGTCCGTCCACCGCGTGGGGGGTCGGCCTCTACTTCGATAAGCCCCTTGTCTAGGTCTCCACTCCACGATCCTCTTAGTCCATCGACCGTCACTGAACCTTGCAACATGACCTGCCCAGTTCCACTTTAGGGAAGTTATTCTCTCTATGGCATCTGTTACGCCTGTTCTCTGCCTTATGATTTCGTTTGATATTCGATCCCTCAGGGATATACCCAACACCGATCGTTCCATGGCTCTCCGAGCGACTCATATTTTGCAGATTGCTTTCTTCGTCAACCTTAAAGTTTCATCCCCGTAGGTCATTACTGGGAGAACGCATTGGTCATATACCTTTCGTTTAAGGCTCATTGGGATATCTGCCTTAAGAACATCCCTCAATTTACCAAAGGCTTCCCATGCCAGTCCTATCCTTCTGTAGATTTCGCAGGTTTGGTTATCTCGGCTTATCTGAATTTCATGCCCTAGGTATTTATACGATATTACCTGTTCGATCTTATATCCACCCACATATATATTGTCACTGAGGACGAGGTTTGTCATAAACTGGGATTTTTGAAAATTGATTTTTAAACCGACTTCTAGCGATGCTTCGTACATGCTCCTTAGCATTTCACTGGCGTCTTTTGCATTGTCCGCTATCAGTACGATGTCGTCAGCAAAGCGCAAATGATTTAGATATTCTCCATCTATGTTGATGCCTTTTCGATCCCAATTTACTCTTTTGCACATAAGCTCCAGTAGCGCTGTGAATAGCTTTGGCGATAAAGTGTCGCCTTGACGTACCCTTCGATCAATGGGGAATTTGTTGGCGTCTTCATGAAGTCGGACACAAGCAGTTGCGTTTTTGTAACCGTTTCCGAAAAAGTCCAAAATTTTAATCCTCCTTTTCACTCCCTTGGGGGTCAAATTTCGAAAAATCCCTTCTTAGTGGTTGCCTACGTCATTTAAGGAACCTCCTACGCAAAAATTGAAATTTCTAGACCCAGCGGTTTGAGCTGTGCGTTGATAGATCAGTGAGTCAGTCAGTCAAGAAGGGGATTCTTTTGTAGATATAAGACAGATAGTGCTTTTAAGAAAACGTACATACAATTTTTCGTACATTTTTGTATTTTTTGCGATCAACAAAATTTGAAAAAAATATTGTTTGTGTCTATAGGTAAAGCCATTTAGCCCCTTTACCAAATATGTTTTTAACCGTGCCAGAGATAATTGGAGTTCCGTTTTTTATATTTTGATGCAGAACACCCAAAAAATATTCCTCCATCCCTGAACGCTTACCGATTTTGGGTACTCCGCTGATTACCATGCAAAATATGTACTTATTAGTATCATTTTAAGGGAGCTACCATAAGGTATTATAATAAACTACAATGATCGGTTTTTACAAAACACAATAAGGCCTAATAGACCTACGGCCAAGAGGCAAATAAGTTACATCATCGGGTACAAAAGGTTTGAGTTTTTTTAGTAAAAATACCACATATATGTAGCAAAAAGCCGACCGTCTGCCGGGGCTCAATGGTCAACTTCTCATTATAACAACTTGTCAAATCAAAGGTCGTTTTATGTTGATCATAAATGTTTTTCAAAAAGATCGGCAGACGGTCAACTATAAAAAGCAGACGCTCTAAAAAATGTAACCTGAAAGAATAATGCCAAAGTCGATACAGGGTTTCATTGAGTACATGTTCGGAAATTGGACAATGCACTAGGAAAACTATTACAATTATTATTTTGTTTGTCAGACTTCCGTGAATATGCAGGCAAAACAACTTCGTATACAAGAAACAACAGCAATACAAAACAATAGTTAGACAAGGATCCAGAGACCATTTACTTTCAGTCCTATGCAACTGTTGGACATACTTTTAAAATTAGGTCTATTATTTACCATTTATCCAAAATAAAAAAAAGAGTAATGTTGTAATTAGAGTCTCTGACACATATATCCTAATAGTTATTTTAGAAAATACGCATCACATTGATCAGTCTGTAAATGTATGAATGGAAGTTGGAATTGTATTCAAAAATACTTGTCGATTTGTAGATGTCAATGCACTAATGTTTGGAAATCTCTACCAGTATTCCATTCTTTAACAGGGTGTGACTAGACGGAAGCTTTCTTCAGAAAAAAGAAACTAAAACCCTTTGAACTCTTTAAAAATGACAAAAAAATGCAGGAAGTATTTGGTACATTTGGCAACAATTTCCAAAGATCAGGTTACGTATGTAGAAAAATTAATTTGTGCTATGTATGAGAAATTCACATTATGTAATGTCAATGAAGCTCGATTCGACATTTTCTACTCTCATTGTAAACCAAAACCAAATCAGAGTCCATTCGATAACCTGAAAAAGTTTGATAGTACTATGTTTCCTCCATGCAAAAACGAATTGCTTTTAAAAGTACAAAGAACGAATCAAATATGTGTCATATGGGATAGTGCCACCGAAAAACAACCAAAATTTTATAACCCCTCAGAAAATGATTGGAATTTAAATGATAATAAGTTTTCGCCGATTTAGTTTGATGGACCTCAGTTACCTAGTATCCTAGACGAAATAGTTGTACGCAAAACCGGAATGGGGCAAAGGGATATTGATGATGAAAATGAAGAGGATTTTAATGATTCATGTGATGACGAAGATGACGAATAGTTATTTATCTTTAGATTCATTATCAAACAAAACAAAAAAAACCTCGCTATTTTTATTTACTACTATTGTATTGTATTGCTGTTGTTTCTTGTATACGAAGTTGTTCTGCCTACATATTCACGGAAACAAAATAATAATTGTAATAGTTTTCCTAGTGCATTGACAAATTTCCGAACATGTACTCAATAAAACCCTGTACCGACTTTGGCATTATTCTTTCAGGTTACATTTTCTAGAACGTCTGCTCTTTATAGTTGACCGTCTGCCGATCTTTTTGAAAAATATTTATGATCTACATAAAAAACCTTTGATTTGAACCCAGGTTTGTACATATACCTCATGAGGTAAGAAACGTCGAAATTTTGGGTGTCGCAACGGGCGTCTGCTCCATGTATGCGTTCAAATATTGCCACACAAAATAAAAATTGTAATGGTTTTCCCAGTGAATAGTCACGTTTTTAACAATGTACCCAATGAGGTAGCTTTAGCGACTTTTCTCGCCTATTTGACAAACTGTTATAATGAGAAGATGACCATTGAGCAGTGGCAGACGGTCGGTTTTTTGCTACATATATGTGGTATTTTTACTACAAAAATTCAAACCTTTTGTACCCGATGAGGTAACTTATTTGCCTCTTGGCCGTAGGTCTATAACGGTAAAAAAAAAATTACAAATTTTTAGAAAAAAATCGGTATCTTACAAAACAAGAAAGGTATCAAAAATTTGAGAAATTGGCTTTTTCCCCATAAATCAGTGACTAAGAAAATGTCCATCAAAAAATGTTTGTGGAATCTCGGTAGCTATAAAGTTTGGTAAAGAAAACACACTTCTCTTTTAGACCCTGTAGACAGTAACGTGCTTCAAAATAAAAGAATGGGCCAAAACTCGCTGTTTCTCAAATAAATTATTTCTTAAATCCTGAAAGTCGCATATTGATATCTATTCTCTTTCTCAAAAAATGTGGATTTAAATTCAACCTAAAAATCCATTTTAACTGGCCAATAGTTTAGTTTAGTAGATATAGCACCACTAGACAGACATCTGACCGACATACAGACAAACTGATGTAATTGAGACTTTAATTTTC
This sequence comes from Rutpela maculata, assembly GCA_936432065.2. Classification (NCBI taxonomy): domain Eukaryota; kingdom Metazoa; phylum Arthropoda; class Insecta; order Coleoptera; family Cerambycidae; genus Rutpela; species Rutpela maculata. Next base: position 99,730,030 of record OW386293.2, read on the forward strand.
GAAATCTGCATAATTTTAAACTTGAAAATCTAGGAGAATTATTTTTACAATATTTTCTGTCTGTAAGCGAGGGAGGTAAAAATTATTCAAAAAATATATTTTCTTAATGACTTTTTAAACATAACCTCCTATAAATGACATCCAGTCCTATATTTGTCTCCAGATTTGCGTTCAAGGGAATAAATGATATACTAATTTTTAGAATACTCCATTGAATTCATAATAAAGGCAAACTATCAGTTGCGCTGTTAATATGGGTAGATATACATAGATAGTAAAATACAAAACAAATTGCTATTTCTTCATTGAATGTGTTATTATTACTATTATTATTCCCTATTAATCTTCAAATTAAGTTTCCTATAAATCTTTACCAGAAATTATCAATATGTTTTTAGACTTTAACCTTTAGAGCTAGACCATATGTTTATCTATTAATTAACTTTATTATTTTTAAATATAAGTATAGGACTACTTAAAAAATAAACACCAATCTAAATTTAAAGCATTTCGTTATGCCAGAAAAATTTTAAACATATGTTGGATGCATGCCAGAGTAGAAAATAGATACAAACGTTTATTCACTTCTCTGGAAATTATTTCATTTTATAATGCACAGATTTTGGCATAATAATATTATATCTAGTACAAAGTTTATATTTCTTTCATAATAAATACGATTATGTGTTCAACATTATGTGTGTAAATGATGACTTGATGAGCACATGAAAAAATTTGTTGTATTAACGATTCCCGATATAATTCTTATTACATTGTAATATGAATCTGGCCTATTATGGAGTGTTTATCAAGGGAATATGTATAGGGTGGACCAAATTAGATGAGATTTGAGGTTTTCTCTAAAACTATGGCAGATAGACAAAAACCAATATAGATGTCCCAAACTCGATTTTTGAGAAACAAACAATGGCTCAAACCGCGATCGTCTATCTTTTTCGACTACCAAGCTACAGAGTGTTTTTGGAAAATGGGTATTTTTGGACGACAACATCTCAATTACTAAGTGTCGTATCCAAAATCGAGTAACACATTCTTAAGGCACTTTTTTGAGTAGAATCCGTTGCTGATAAGAAGATAATTATGCATGCCCCAGTTTTCGAGATATAGACATAACTTTTATTTTTTTTAAATGGAACACCCTATAAATTATTTCATTATTCGATCACACTTTAGCTATCCAACGATATATACTGTGTGTAGTGGCGGGCTAGGTATAGGGAGTAAGAATTACAACATCGCGTGTGCCAGCTGGCTGAAATGAAATAAGTGAGAGCTGGGATGCTTCGCCGACGGGCGAGGACGGGCGAGTTTGCTCTCTGCTGTGTTGTCATATCTCTCGCGCTACGTGAATATACATACCTAATGGGAAATTACACGCACTGTATCATATGTCATATTTATCTCAAGAGAAAGTGGTTAATTTTCGAAAAATTTAATATATTTGTGAGGAGGCCATGGAAAACTATTAACATCAACAACAACACTTCTTATAATATAAAATAATTTTGGCAAACATAGGAAAACTAAACTACAATAAATGTTCGAATTGTCTTTCATTGACATCTATGCATTTTTGATACCTTCTCATTACAGTATTTGTTGCATTTCCAGTCATGACAGGAGTTATTGTCCGAAACGCAGCTAATGTTTTGTTTTCCAATTCTTCTATGTTATTAGAACCTCCTCTATATATATAATATTTTTTAAACAACTCCAAAGCCAAAAGTCAGCAGGGGTTATATCGAGAGATTTAGCTAGCCACAAAATAGCACCATTATTTCCTTTAAATTAATTAAACAATATCTAAACTACCTTGTTGTTTATTAATGTCCAGTTAGTTAAATTAATTGTTAGTTATCAATTTAGTTAACTTAGCTAACTAAACATTGATAAACTTATCCTGAGTGATATCCAATAATCCAATCCTCTCCAAATTGAGCATTTAAATAATTTCGTGTTTCATTTGACGTATGACCTGGGGTGCCATCGTGTTGGTTTGTGTTACAGGCATATTGTCTACAAAGGGCTCTAGTTCTTGTCGTAGAATGTTAATAAAATTTTCGGTATTCAAATTCCCATGAAAAAAATGAGGCCCTATTATTTGGTATCCAATAAAACCACACCATATACCAAATCTAAATCGTCCTCGACGATTATCTGTAGGGGATACATGCGGATTTTCATGAGCCCAATGGTGGTTATTATGCCGCTTAAAAATTCCGGCACTGCTTATATGGACCTAGTCTGTCCATATAATTGCTCCTTGAAATTCTGGCTCTTCATTTCGTTGCCGCAAAAATTACTGGCAAAAATAGTCGTTTGGATATAGATGGTGACTAATCCTAATTTTGTAGGATTTGAATTTCTTTTTTTTAAGCAACGCAATGCAACGCAGTTGTTTTTGGGATTCCTAAATTTTCCTGTATTTCGCGAGAGGATATATTAGAATTTTCTCTTACAATTTTTAAAACAATATTTCTTACAGCTTTTCTACTTGCTTTATTATATATTTTTGTTCGAGGTTTTACAAATGATCCAAACTCTTTTAAATTTTGTTGTAGCCTTTTGAATATTTTTATGTCTGGCTGTCTCTTGTCTGGATATCTAAAAATATTGTTTAGGTGGCACTTTTGGCACAAAGTTTTGCTGTCTATAACTTTCCCATTAAAATAAAGGTCGGAAGCCAAATTTGAATCTTCACCGCATTCTATAAAACAGTTAATCATATCATATTTTCGCCTGTACTAAATTGAACCATATTTAACAATGCTCACTCACAATTGACTCACAAATTGTTTTTTGACTTTTACGATCATTACGATTTTCTATTTTTTACCATAGCCTTCTTAATAAATATTAGAAATGCGACATAAAGTCTGGCTTTCTCGTTTCTGGCTATCTAAAAATATTGTTTAGGCGGCACCTTTGGCACAAAATTTTGCTGTCTATAACTTATTAAAATAAAGCTCGGAAGCTAAATTTGAATCTTCTTCGCATTCTATAAAGCATTTAATCATATCATATTTTTCACCATTACTAAATTGAACCATTTTTAATAATACTCACTCACAATTAACTCACAAATTAGTTTTTAACATTTACGATTAGTCAGATTTTCTTTTTTTTACCATGGCCTTCTCAATAAATATTAGAAATGTGATAAATATGCATAGATGTCAATGGAAGACAGTTTGAATTGTTATTCGATTTTCGATTCGACACTTGGTAATTGAGATATAGATGTTATCCAAAAATGTCAATTTTCCAAAAACGCTCTGTAGCTCGGCAGTCGAAAGAGATAGAGGATCGCGGCCTCCGCCATTGTTTTTTTCTCGAAAATCGAGCTTAGGACACCTACATTGGTTTTTGTCTATCAGTTTTAGAGAAAACCCCAAATCGCATCTAATTTGGTCCTCTCTGTATGGTATTAGATATCTAAACATCATTTTTGGTATATAAGAGAATATAGTATTCAGTAAAGAGATATGTTAGAGAATTTTCAAACCTTTCATAATTAAACACCACAGTCCACAGATAATATAAAGCAACTTAATTTTTTTACATAATTGTGAGGAATTATCTACCTTCAATTTTCTTTTCTAGATGATGAAAATAAACGAGTTCAAAAATGGCAAATATACCCAAATCGTCATGCCATATGTGTATCTGTTTGTGGGTGATACATTTTTCTGGAATGCTAGTCCATTGATACTAGGAAAGATAAAAAAAATGAATTATAATATTTCACCATATAGAAACTATATGCGTAAGGTGGACAGCTTTTAGAAACAAAAGGGTGCCCAAGTATGAGCTTCACTTTTAAGAACCATTCCTGACACGCCCCTCCGCAGTATTTCGCATTTTTCCGTGTAATGGCAGGTTCCCCAGAAAATTTTAAACACATTGATAATATTCTACATACATACTACAAGTTAGGTCCAGTTCGTATTTCCGATAGACGTAATGGTTTTCGAGCAATAAGTTATCAAGCTAGGGGGTTAGGTGTCGGCTGACGCACGCTTTGCATGTTCTCAATATACAGGGTATTTCAATGATGTCTAGACAAACTTCGAAGCTGGTCTATGGACATAAAGTGGATATCCACTGTATGTCCATTGTCCTGCATAGTGTAACAAGTACGTCGTATGCATATCCAGCGGATATTCCTAAGAATTAAGGATGGATATTCTATGGACGTCCAAAGTTGTGACAAAAAAATGTACGTAGGATATCTTATATGTTCCATATCTGCTCCTTAAGGATAGCCTCTTTATGTCCATCATAACCTTAATATCGCAGTATAATATTTACGTCTATATAAGGTAAAAGTGAGTACGAAAGGCTTTGTCTTCGAGATTCAGTATGATGTTACTGAATTATTAAGGCAGACAACAACAAGGCACAGACTCAACAAATATACAACACAGATATGAAATAGACAAGCAGAAAACATTTAATCGCATACCAAAACGACTTGCAAGTCATAAAAAGAACATTTTACTTTTGTCAGTAGTAATCATGTCATCGTTGGAGGATGAAGATGACCTTGCCTTGCCTTGTTGTAAGTTGCGAATTGTAATAATAGAACTAGAAGGAACGTAGTAATTAACTATTACCAATATTGTAGACTTTAAATTTCCCATAACTTTTTTCAAAGAATTTTCTTCCACGGTGAACTGTTTTAAAATAACAGCAGCTCGAAGTTTGAAAAATAAGGAAATTTTCGAGCTGCTGTAATTTGTAAATAATTTATGGTGGAAGAAAATTGTTCAAACAAATATTTTAGGAAATTGTGTAATGTATAAGTAAAAAGTTTCACATTTTTGGACGAGTGCAAATCTTAAAGTATTAGCAATAGAGAAAAATTGTTGTATTAACTGGTCAGTGAAAACTTGAAAAATTCAGATAAAATTAATTTTTTTAAAGAAAGTGCTAACTGTATGTCAATTTACTTGATTATGGCAAATTAATAATAAATGTTAATAACGTCAGAACAACGGGACCGTTAGGAACATTTTGCAATCTACGACTAATTACTACGTATCAGCAGCGAGGGCCGAGATAATTGCAAGAATCTGCAGCGAAGCACAAACTTTCACCATTGTGATGGCTGTAAATTGTAAGATAATGACAATAGAAAAAAATAGTTTAAATAAAAGTTGTAACTCTTTTCATTTTCTACAATATTGGTAATACCTTATTTTAGGGTAGTACTAATAGGAAAGGTGATAATTGAGAAAAACCTATTTTGACCGTCATTTTTTCAACATGGCGGTCGTAGTGGCAATGATCTTTTTGTGGATAACATTAATTAAAGATTGTGACCGCCCCTCCTATATTATACGAACAAATAATTCCTAATGGGTCAAATGGGGATGGGATGAAAATGGTATTGACTGTGTACTATTTGAATAATTAAAATATTTTTTATATTACAATAATATACAAACCCATGTACCTTTAAATTAATTGCTTTTATTTGTTTACTTAGGTGGCCATGAACCCCAAAAACACCGTATTCGACGCCAAGAGACTGATAGGCCGCCGCTTCGACGATCCAAAGATTCAGGATGATATGAAACACTGGAGCTTCCAAGTAGTAAATGACGGCGGGAAACCCAAAATCCAAGTAGAGTACAAAGGTGAAATAAAGAAATTCGCCCCCGAAGAAATCAGCTCCATGGTGCTTTCGAAAATGAGAGAAATCGCCGAGACGTACCTCGGCGGAAAGGTAACTGATGCTGTGATCACCGTTCCAGCTTATTTCAACGATTCCCAAAGACAAGCTACTAAAGATGCCGGAGCTATCGCTGGATTGAATGTATTGAGAATCATCAACGAACCAACAGCGGCTGCTTTGGCTTATGGTTTGGACAAGAATTTGAAAGGCGAGAAAAATGTACTTATTTTTGATCTCGGTGGGGGTACATTCGACGTGTCTATTCTTGCTATCGACGAAGGATCACTCTTTGAAGTCAAATCTACTGCTGGGGACACTCATCTAGGTAATGATTATAATGAGGAAAAATATGTTAATGTTCCATTCATTTTATGACAATGTTCATGCATATTTTATGTGCTTTTATACAATCAAAATCACATGACTTTTTTTAAAGTATCTACATATTTCCTTTAGTTCAGTAATGTAACGATTTATATAGGACAAAATTCATAAACTTTTGAAAATTGGTAGAAATGTTAAGAATAGCATAAGAATTACTAAACCGAAAAATTCCCACCCCTAAATAATGTGCTTCACCCCTGAGACGTCGTTTCCACTCCCATTTTGAAGTTTTCTGGATTATCTCGGGAACGGTGCACTTTTTGATAAAAATACCTATATACAAAATTATTCCTTATAAAATTCTCTCAAAAATGTATCTACACGTTTTTTCCTAAAATTAATAACCTCTGGGAAATAAGGCGCACACATAAGGGTCGGTTCCGGTTAACACAATAAATTGTAATTTTTGCTATATAATAATCTACTTTGAAGGTCAATGCTTAACGCTAAAATAGTAGCTGCTAAACTCCATTTAAAATTATAGTAAATGTACTGCTTCCATCCTCTCACTCCTATAAAATAACGTGATTTTTAAAGAAGCGAGAATTTTGTATATTGTGCTTGTTTCCAACCATCTCAGAGGTAAAGTACTTGGCGCGTTTTTTTACGTGGTATCCCTTGTAGGCCCTCTCCACTAATTATCAGAAGGTTACCTACGTTAATTAATCTTCGTCGTCTTCCATAGATTCGACATTCATGCATGCTTGTCCATGACAATGGTAACACATTGTGGAGCAACGTAAGCCTGCTCTTCTGCAGCTGCACCTCTTTTTTGCACTCTAATTTGCATGAACAAGAAATTAGTGTTAAAACATATTCAGGAGCTGTTTCTTTTATTGTCGTAGTAGGGGTTAATATACCGCCGACTTTTTTTCATCCCCAATCATTAGCTTCTAGCGTAACGTTTTCCCAAGTTTGTATTGAGTAAAAAACGCGATAAGAGTGTTGCCGAGCAGCAGCAGAAGTTGATAGCATTACAGTATTGTTTGTTTTACCAAGTTTGATAAAAGACATGAATCCGTATACATCTAGACTTTTGTCTGCGGAGGTAGAACTGTATAAAGCTAGAATGAATCGCTCTCCTACGTCTGCAATTTCTTCATAAATAGCTTTTTCTTTATTAAAAGTTTACACGATGTCTTGTAAGTCATCTCTTTTATTAAGCACATTGATTACATTAACCTTTTCTTTGGAAAAACGCTGAGGTTGTGTGGCAACCGCTAATGACCATATGGATATTCAGCGAATTATATGACCTGCGCTGATTGCGCTTTATTTACCAAAGTATTATTAATTTTAGGAAAAAAAGTGTAGGGATATTTTTGATACAGAATTTTATAAGGAATAATTTTGTATATAGGTATTTTTATAAAAAGTGCACCGTTCCCGAGATAATCTAGAAAATCTCAAAATGGGGGTGGAAACGACATCCTAGGAGATGAAGTACACTGTTTAGGGGTGGGAACTTATCGGTTTAATGATACTTACGCTATCCTCACTATTTCTACCGATTTTTGAAACTTTTTGAATTTTGACCGATGTATTGCAATTTTAACTGTTATATTACTGAATTACTTGCTCAGAACACTGGTCGAACGCGAATATACAGGATGGATGGAATAGTACCTATATTATTTTGCATAAATTGAATGAATTATAGCTTGACATATTAAACTAAAAAACAAACTCCCTGTTTAACAGAAGTGTAGACAAATAAAAATTCTATCAATTCTTTTCATATATTGATTATATATTGAGAGGTAGCTATTGTAAAACCACCTTTAAGAGCGGTGGGGTTACAATATTTGCTAGACATAATTTAACGGTAAAAAAATTTCAGTCTAGACAATTATTGTATTGATAAGCATTTAGAAATTTGTGCAGTGACTTGAACACAGGTGAAGCGTCAATAATTCTAACGTACTATAGGTCTCCTTCAGGAGATGTTAAATTTTGAGGGAATTACTTAATATTAATATTTTATAATATGGTGATTTTAATATGGACTCGTATCAATCGTCCAATGATATTAAAAAATTGTCTAATGTTTCATCAAGTGTTAATCTAAATTATATGCTAGGGTGACGTACTAAAGTAACAATTTCCATACTTACAACAATATTTAATAATTCTAACCTAAATAGCGTATTATGTGTGCTTGATAATAACATCTGATCACAGAATAATTCTGTTTGACTTGAGGTAGATGAATAAAAATAATTTAGAAGCCAGTGTAAATAAATGCTCATTTAATGACAATTCTATTAGCAATTTTAGAAATTCTATTAAAAATGAGAACTGGTCTGAACTTTATTGTATCCGTGACTTAAATGATGTATTTGACTTCTTTGTTAATATTTTTTTATTCCTCCTTAATGTACGTTTTCCCAAATAAATTACATAAATTATATATACAGGGTAGCATAAAAGTATGGGAACAGCAGGATAACTTGCAAAGTGCAAATCCTAGAAAAAAAAATTTAAATACAAAAGTTGTACGAAATTTCCCTGGCCATCTGATGGTAACCTTCGATTTGACTTTGACCATGACCTTATTAAGGTGAAGGTCAAGTCTATTTTTTTTAATGGAACCCCCTACATTTAACCCCGAAAATGAAACGAGCGGTAAATTTTACGTTCAGATATGACCTTCGGCACTTACAAAGGTCATCTTTACTTTACTCTTGAACTTCAATTTTGGAAGTCTCAAAGGTCATAGCCGCTAGTTTAATTTCCGGGGTTAAAAGTAGGGGGTTCCATTTGAAAACATCGATATGATCTTCAGTTGACCTTGAATGCCGTGGTCAAGGTCAAAACCAAGAAGACCTTCACATAGCCAGGGAAATTTCCCACAACTTTTGTATTTGAAGTTTTTTTCTAGGATTCGCATTTTTCAAGTTATCCTGCTGTTCCCGTAATTGTCTTCTTATTACAGCAGATGTTCAATATGTTCGCACTGATAGTTTGACAGTGAGCTAGACGGATATAAAAATTACTAATTGTACTTCTTATCATTTCTGGTGCAATCTCCGCGCACACATCTATTATTCGCTGAAATTAAAGTTCAAGAGTAAAGATAACCTTTAGAGGTCAATATTGTAAGTGCCGAGGGTCATATCCGAACGTAAAATTTCCGGCTCGTTTCATTTTCGGGCTTAAAAAAAATCGACTTGACTTTCAAATCCTCTTGAAGGTCACGACCAAGGTCAAATCCAAGGTCACCATCACCATGAAAATTCCCTACAACTTTTGTATTTGAAGTTTTTTTTCTAGGATTCGTATTTTTCAAGTTATCCTGCTGTTCCCATACTTTTATGCTACCCTGTATAATGGACAAAATAAAAGGGGGAGTGATGAGGTTAATGTATCAAGCCAAAAATTAGGAAATCTATTCAATCTAACAAATTCATATCAGAAATTCAAACCGATCTATGAAGCAGAAAAAATTAAACATAATAATCAAATCTACTAAAAAAATATATTATCAAAATAAAATAAGTAATTCTGACGATTCTACCTGATTTGACCTCTGTGATTTAATAACAGTAATAATGATTATACCATCACAGATGCCCCTTTTATCCCTGAAGGTCCGAGATGACATGGTGAGGGAACGGCTACACATTTCGATTTTGTTCAAAATTTTCATTATGAAACCCCACGAAAATACTGTGCAGTCTTATGCAGAAAATGTGATGATTCCAAAAAGAAATAAAAATATAGTGTTTCATTTGAAAAAACAACGTTGCCACATCAACGAGAGTATAGAGCATCCGCACGTGACGTCACGTCGCAATTAACCTCAAAAGTATATATCTTTAAAGATTTCTCAGTATTACAAGCAGCAATTTAAAAATTGCTGCTTGGTTCCCGCACTTTCAACTTAAATTTTGTTGAATGTAAAGTTTGAAATACTCTGTTCTAATAAAATAAGGCGCTTTTTGTAGGTTGTAAATTCAACCTATAATTAGCAGCCCATTTTTATTAATCAACAATACTGAAAAAATATAACCCCGAATTATTACATGTTACCTAGCGCCAGCATGGCTTTAAGCTAAGAATGCAGATATAAAAATTAAAAATGAGAATAAACTAAAAACTAAAAATTTGAGATTATGGTACTTTATAGACTATCTTCAGGAAGACGGAGCTTAGCGATTCGTGACAACAGCGCTCGCGGCGGCTTACTCTATAAGTTTCGTGCAGGCATTTTACAAGTAGACAATTAGTCTAAGATCCGGCATAAGAAATTAATACCCTCATCTGTTATTCAGATAAGAAATAATTTATAAAAAAGATAACATGTAGGTTAATAGATCGGACTAGGTTGCCTAGCCATATCCCGATGGCATTTAATTTGAAAATTGTTTTCAGGCGAAATCGAAATTTTGTTTTTAAACGTATATAGCAGCGAAACCATTAATTTTACAGGAATTTTTCAAGGAAGCAAATTCATCATCATTTTGTAATCTATCTAATAGATCCCCACCAGTTTTTTCCTAGAACCAACGTTTATCTAGATATTCGCAAGAGATGAGAAAAAACACGTTTCCTTATTTTTTGTTGTAGAGCGAATAATAAAAGATAGCTCGACTGTTGTAACAGGGTTTTGAAGTAAAATTCTACACGTCTGTACCCCTTACTCTTTGCGAATTTGCATTAACAAAGGCTTTTTTTAAACATATCTGACGGGATCGGGACAGGTGCAGGTCGATTTAAATTCTACGTCAGTTAGGTTATCTTTCGTTGTTGTTTTATTTATGGTTGATTAGTTATTAACAGGGGAAGGTCGACTGTCTCTTTTTTTGCAACGGAAAGAGTTGGGCGAAAGACACTCTTCTAACACAAAATCGCGATCGAGAAACGTCAAACGAAAAATGCCAAAAATGTCAATTTTGATTCGTTCGTGTGAAGCCGAATATTCGAATTTCGGCGTGCGATTTACGATGCGGATCAACTACAAGTCTTCCTCTTTCCGCATCGACATGGTACGGGCGTCACGGTATCGTATTTTTGAAAATATGAGTATATTTAGATGTCGGGTTTTCGACGAAAATTTCCCTTTGGATTCCGCATCTCTGAAAACGGTTTTTCGCCCGTAACTCGGAATCCGTGAGAAATAGCTCAAAAATAAAAACTCCCAAAGGAAAACTACATTATGTGAGGAATGTTTTGCCGCGTTCCAAATTTTACTGTGACTCTTGGTTTGGGCCTGGCGGGCCTTTTAAGATGGCGGTGTCTTGCACTTTTTTGTTTAAAACGTTGATAACTCCTAAACGTTGGCTCCTACGGCAAAAAACTACGACCTAACCAATTTGTAGAGAATTTAACAAACCATAAGTCTTTTTTATTTTTTGCCCTACAACAAATAATAATAAAGACACTAGGAGCGATACAACTAGAAATTTACATTTTCCAAGGAAACGTGTTTCTTTTCTCATCTCTTGAAAATATCTAGATAAACGTTGGTTCTAGGAAAAAAACTGGTAGGGATCTATTAGAAAGATTATAAAATGATGATGAATTTGCTTTCTTGAAAAATTCCTGTAGGATTAATGGTTTCGCTGCTATATGTGATTTATTACCAGAGTCCTTTCGGGAAAAGTATCAGAATTGTCGTGTAATCATCGACTGCACAGAATTCCCTGTAGAACAACCTCCGGAAGTTAACCAACGCGTGCATTTTTATTCACATTATAAAAAAGGATTTACAATTAAGCTGTTAGTTGGTTGAACACCAAATGGGTATATTTCTTTCTTATCAAAAACGTATGGCGAGGGAACAACCGATGCTCAAATAACAAATGAGTGTGGTAAACTTTTGGAACCTGGAGACATTGTTATGGCCGATAAAGGCTTCCCAGAAATTAAAACCAAATTGGACGAGCTGGGGAATAATGTTGTCTTAGTAATGCCACCATTTTTGCGCAAAGAATATTTCACAAGCGACGAGGTTAGGGAAACTCAAGAGATTGCAAGCGTACGGATACATGTAGAAAGAATAATGCAAAGAATTAAGACGTGTTTTACACAAATTGAGCATTCCAATGTTGCCATATATCGATGCTATTGTTCTTATGGCAGCTATTTTGGGCAATTTACAGCCTCCAATTTTGAAAGTAAGCACTCATGAAGATTTTTGCGAATAGGGATTAGTCAAATATATTTCTGTACAAAATTAATATAAATGAGAAATGTTCAAATTTGAAGATTAAAATAATGCATACATGTGTATATAACTAAATCCATGTTATTTATTTTTACTTACTTTACTTACTTTATCAGGATTTTTTTTCCCGCGCAATTAATAACATTTGCAAAAATGTAAAAGTCTTTCTTTATCCCAAAACAGTACAAAAACCGACTCGACGCATATAACAAAATACAAAATCCACTGTACAAAAGTTATTCTAGTTATTCTAGTTATTCTCCAAATAGTCTTCAGGTTACACTTATTCGAGCATCTAACTAATATTTAAGAATATACAGGCATTATTCCGTGCATATTACTGAAAAAATAGTGTCTGTGAAATTGTATTGCATTTATTTTATAAAATATTTCTATATCTTTTCTATAGCAATATTACAAGTATTAAGAAAATGTATTATGATTATTCTTTTAGGTGGTGAAGACTTTGACAACCGTCTAGTAAACCACTTCGTTGAGGAGTTCAAAAGAAAATTCAAGAAAGACTTAAGTAACAACACCAGAGCCTTGCGTAGACTTCGCACAGCTTGCGAAAGAGCGAAAAGAACTCTCTCTTCCAGCACTGAGGCCAGTTTGGAGATAGACGCCTTACACGAAGGCGTTGACTTCTACGCCAAAGTAACCCGGGCTAGATTCGAGGAACTGTGTATGGACCTATTTAGATCGACTTTGCAGCCAGTTGAGAAGGCATTAACCGATGCCAAACTAGATAAAGGAGCCATACACGATGTTGTATTGGTCGGTGGGTCCATCAGAATCCCAAAGATTCAGAAGATGCTTCAGGACTTCTTTTGTGGGAAGCCGTTGAATTTGTCAATCAACCCAGACGAAGCAGTGGCTTATGGAGCAGCAGTACAAGCTGCTATTCTAAGTGGCGATACAAGCTCCCAGATTCAGGACGTGCTCTTGGTCGATGTAGCACCTCTTTCCCTAGGTATCGAAACAGCTGGTGGTGTTATGACCAAAATTGTAGAAAGAAATTCCAGGATACCGTGCAAGCAACAACAGACCTTCACCACTTACGCCGACAACCAGAATGCTGTCACTATACAAGTATTTGAAGGTGAAAGAGCTATGACTAAGGATAACAATCTTTTAGGAACGTTTAATCTCAATGGAATCCCCCCAGCTCCTCGTGGTGTTCCAAAGATTGAAGTTACTTTTGATCTGGATGCTAATGGTATTCTCAACGTATCTGCGAAAGATTCTAGTACGGGAAAATCAGAGAAAATTACTATTACCAACGATAAAGGCAGATTGTCAAAAGCTGATATCGATCGCATGTTGTCTGAAGCAGAAAAATACGCGGCTGAAGATGAAAAGCAAAGGCAAAGGATCGTTGCTAGAAATCAACTGGAAGGATACATATTTAATGCGAAACAGGTTAGAATGATGAGTTTTTTTTACTTTCAAGTATGGTAGCATGTTAAATTAGATTGTATTAGAAAACAGAAGCTAGCTGATTGGCCTTGACCATCGCGGCCTCCTGTGGATCTATTATGGCACTTCACTTCTAATTTTCCTCAGAGTATATTGTCCAGGTTTGTCCTTTCTATTAAACTTCATCGCTTTAATAATATCCCCTTGGTATAGCTATCAGCCCTTGGTTTCATCATGTAGGTGGAAACACAGTCTAGCTAGACCTTCATAATATCGTAGTACATGAGTTGAGGTTTCCCCTTCCTCTTGACAAAATCTGCATATACCTCTGCTAGACCTATTATATGTCTATAAGTTGATAGTGTCTGGTTAGAAGACCCACCATTGTCCTAATGGCCTTTCTACTTTGGCATAATAAGGCTTTGGAAAATATGGCCGATCATTCTTTAACGAATTCTTTGGCCCGTAGTCTCCTTTCCTTTCTGTGTTCTGTTTTGTTTCTGTTTATCAACCTTTATTTTTATTACAAGGTATACATAAGATTGATTCTAGACTACGAATGTACTCTTTATAGATCTGCATGTAATATTCTGTTAAAACGTTTAGATGTCTTACAAAATACGGAACTACGGATGTGTTTGAGAGCCACAGGATCATATGCCGAAGCTTTGGTCCCACTCCTTTCGCTCAGACTGCAGTACCCTATTGAAACGTTTTTTCATAAAATATACATTAACAATCAATTACTTTTACATACTTCTGTCCTTAATACATTTGATTTAACGAATATTCGCCACCTGTATGTGTAGCTTTTCGAGATTCCAGGGATATCCTTCCTCTACAATTACATCTCAGGTTTTGAATATTCTAATCTATTTTCGTATATATCCTTAATTACACCGCAATACAGTGATCACCCAGTTTTGTGTATGGTATATATCTTTTAGTGATAACTTTATAAACATCAAATTGATGCATGTTCCATTTTGCAACAGAAACAATATGAAGCTCTCGAATTTATTTATTCATTTAATGCAGATACCACCATAATTTTATCGGATTCTCTATCGGTTATATCTTCGTTAGAAAACGGTATTTTTCCTTTAATATCAAAATCAACTCTAAGACCTAACAATAAACTGTTACACAACGTTTTAGCTATGGAAAAAGAGGTTCATTTTGTATGGGTTGGCGTATAAAATAATGTTTGACTCTTTAGCCAAGGAGAACATCAACTCGGGATATCCGCTAGAACAAAAAATTTGTCTGTGTGACTTCTTTGACAATTTTAAAATCCAAGTGTAGAGATAAACGGCTAGAGTTGTGACGGAAGTTCTGCCATCCCAATTCTATAAGATATGTACTTATTCATCCTGACCTCTCATCATCTAAGCTTTGGAACAAAAAAATTTTCTATGTTCAAGAAAATATATCACAGCAATAGTATGCCTCAAATTTGGACATGCCTGTTTTTCAGTACATTTCAATAAAATAAATGTTCTGTCTTCAGATAATTATAATATTTGTAGTATTAAAAGTGACCTGGATCATATTTTCTTCTAGTATTCCAAATACAGAGCTGCAAGTTACAGATTATGTATCAAGTAATATTTAACCTCCTTTTAATTGTGCCTCTCTCTCTCTTCCCAGCCAACACAATAAACAATATTTTATTGTATCGTAGGTTTTTTGAAAGAATCGAAAATTTTATTATGATTTTTGTGATTGAATATTTGATTGGATTAGTTTGTATCCTCTGTTGTTTTTCCTCTGTTGCATCCTAGAATCTATAGTGGTTCCCTGAATTTATTTGTTACTAAAAAAATAAATACCCTGACAGACCCTAGGCCCCTTGCTTATTTTTAATATTAATTTTTTCTCTGTCCAAAGGGGTTAGTTGATTTTTAAAGTAGGGGTTGGCTGTATGGTTAGAGGTCGAGTGCCAAAAAAAAAACCTTATAGAAAACGCAAGAAGCATAATTTTTTACACGCCTTTCTCAAGCTATATGTACATTGTATATTAGTGTAGTAACTAGAGGTTTTAACTTCGGAATAATGTCATATTGAACGGATTTCGTTCTTTTTTGGCAGTATTATAGTAAATGCTTCACAGAAAAGTTTCTATATTGTACGGGGGCTTGCTAATTTATAGGGGGTGGATGCCACCCCTTCTCAGCCTTGAAAATGAAGGAAAAGGCCAATTTTTCGATTTTTAACATTTTTCTAATTGACGTTTAAAATTTTTTTATGACTTTTTATTGATGTCTAAACGTGTGGCAAAAGTTTCCCAAATAAAATATTTTTCAGTTTCAGGGAAATTAGAAATTTGTCACTAAGAAGTAGAATTTGACGGAAATAAGGTTTTTTGTTTTTGTTGTTTTGTTTTTTATATCTAATTTCCCTGGAACTGAGAAATGTTTTATTCGGAAGACTTTTGCCCCACACGTTTAGACATTAATAAAGAGTCATAAAGAATTTCAAACGTCAATTGGAAAAATGTTAAAAATCGAAAAATTGGCCTTTTTCTTCATTTTAAAGGCCGTGGGGGGCCGGCTGGATATTAACCGATTTGGCTAAAAATTTAATTAGTTTTAGACACATAACAACAAATTATAAGCTATATCATTTGCAAATTCAAATTTTAATTTTTTTCGGCCCGCCCTACTGTATATTTACTAATTTGCTTAGTTCATATTTAATCTAACAAAATGTTTTTCTCATGTTAATATTTCAGGCCGTTGAGGATGCCGCAGCCGATAAGATATCTGAAGATGATAAAAAATTAGTCCAAGACAAGTGCACTGCAGCTCTAGCCTGGTTAGATGCAAATCAACTGGCAGAAAAGGATGAATTTGAAGATAAATTGAAGGAATTACAGCAGGAGTGCTCCCCTGTTATGATTAAGTTGCATCAAGGGGCTCAAGGAGCTCAAGGAGCAGCACCAGGTGCTAAGGGACCAACTGTGGAAGAAGTTGATTAAATTAATTAGTATAGAAAACTAAGCGAATACTTTTCTTTGTTTACATTTTGGCAACAAAATGATAATATGAACGAACCAAAAAATTCCGTAATATATTTTATTTATTTGTAGACTAATGTTTAATGTTTATTTGTTTATTTGTTGACGTGCTGTGTATTTTTATGTCTTGTAATCTTTTTTCAATTAAACTGATGCGCCTGATATTGTGTTTTTACACTGAAAATGTTTTTTGAGTTTGAATTTAACGACATTTATAAGTAATTTATTTCTTATAAAATGTAGAAAAATAAAATAAAATATTTGATAATCTATTTAATTGAAAATTAGCAGAGTAAAATTATATTAAGATTTGTAAGATTTTAGAAGCATGCGTTATTTTGTAAATATCCCGAAAAATAAATGTTTTAGCGAACAGTGTCAAGAGGTATTTTCTCAAGTTTATGAAACTTACAGTAATTTGAGACTCATCAGGTTCGAGCACCATCTTGCTAGAACCATACTACTAATAAATCATGATCATGTTGCAGAAAAATTGTAGATGTTAAATTACCCTTTATAAGAATGGCCCAATAGAATGAGTCCAATCATACCCATCCACACGTTTATTTTTTGCGAACGCTGCGTATGCAAGTCTTGCTTCCAATTCCAACGTGGGTTGTTTCTGGACCAATAGCGACGATTAGATATTTTCACAAAGGGTGACATCGTATTCCGATACCAAATGAAAAAACAAAGGACGATTATTTTTTTTATTTTTCCCAAACACGCAGTAGAAGCTCGTAAAAAATTAAAAGAAATTCAAATTCTTAATATAACGTACTGACTTACCTACGCCAATTAATAGATTAACTAACACTTTGAGTATCGTTCTATAATCCAGTCAACGAAGTTCAAAAAAGCCGATTAGGGGAATTCGTGTAGTGGCCAATTTTTGCACAGTTATTGGGGGGGGGGGGGGGGGGGGTAGTTTAAAGGTTCCCTCTTCACGTCTTTCTTGAATAACTCGAAAATTGTGTGACTTCTTGCGAAAAAGTATTCTTATACAAAATTAAACTAGATACAATTTTCTACAAATAAGTTCCTATTCATTTTTTATGTAGGATCAATACTTTACGAGATACAGGATAGAGCAAAAATCGCGAATTTTTAAAAATCATGTTTTAATGGTATAAAATGGAAGTTTGATGTTAAATGAAGGCCGGCCAGTTGTCGGGGGGTGTCCTGAACAACATACTAAAAGTCCTGACCGGTGGGAAGTCACCGATATGCTGCCTGATCTAGCCACACTGCCACCAACCAAAGGAGCTGCGTAACAACACTCTTTCAGAGTTTATTGGCACGTACATTAACTTTTTTTTTACAAAATTTCTTATTACTTACAGCGGTTCGCTTTCTTGCTTACGGATACAGCAATGGCTCAACAACCTCCTACCCCTACCTACCCTACCAGTGGGGATGGAACCGAGGGGAAAATGGATCGCTAATCCCGGTTACCACCAAAGAACCAGTAGCTCCTGAAGCGATCTTGAACTCCATCTTTTGCCGATGTTCTACTGGGTGTGGGGGATCAGGATACTTATTCACTAGAAGTCGTAGTTTTCGAGTTATTCAAAAAAGACGTGAAAAAGGGACCTTTAAACTACCCCCCACCCCTTCGCATACCCCTCACCAGTCAGGATTTTTAGTATGTTGTTCTGGAGAGTCCCGCCAACAACTATACAACAAATTGGCCACTACACGAATTAATTCTCCTATTTTTCCTTCGTTGATTGGACTAAATACATTCCCCTCCATCTCACAGTTTGCCATTAGGCATTGTTGACATGCAAGATATTGTGTTCCGTACATTGATTTCCGATGGGTCAGTTTTGGTAGTCAAATATCAATTGTCAATCACAAGTCGTGAAGTACAGTAAGCAAACACAGAAGCACCGCATGTGAAGTGATCTTGCAATATCAAACCAAAGTTGTCAAATAAAGAACAGAACATAACCTATTTCGAGTCATTTTTTATTTATTAGGCAATTCAAACCACGTGACTTCCAACATGGCGTGGAGGGCAAACATTTGTTGTCAGCCGTTAAACGTTTGTTAAAGAGTTTGTTTTTTGGTTGCCTTGGCTACGTTTCCGCGAGTTAATAAAAATAAACCCAGTGTTTGCCTGCCGCGCCATATTGGATTTCCTAATAGACCATTTTAGGATGACGTCACGCTGTCGACGTGGAGGCACTTGCCAACTCATTATTTTGTTTTCTAGAGATGGGTACAAGCTGTTATTTTTTAATAACAGGTTTAAACTGCTTCTGCTGTTTTGAAATATCAGTTTTAAAATAACAGATCGCTGAGAAGTACTGGTATTCCCATATCTCAGTGCGCAGTTTGTAGTATGCAAATTTTTCGGTCACATGAATTTGACGCAGCTGTCTGAAGCGCATACAAAACCTCATTTACTATTTGTTTATTATTGTATGCACAAGGTTTTCAGAGTGTGTTTCGGGTTTACTTCAGTGTTTCAAGTAAAGTGTTTATTTTGAAAATAATGTCTCGCTTGTTGATATTTTTTTCACGGTCCTTTAAAATAGCAGGAATTGGAAAGAAACTAACGTTGTCTCTTTCTCCTCTATTACCACAATTCACTAATGAACAGGAACAGAACAAAGGCATTTTCGTAACTATTAAGCAATCCAAACCATGTGACTTTAAACATGGCGTGGATGGCAAACATCCGGCAAACGTTTGTTTTCATTCGTTGAACGTTTGTTAAAGAGAGTGTTTTTCGGTTGCCTTGGTTACGTTTCCGCGAGTTAATTAAAATAAACCCCATGTTTACCCTCCACGCCATATTGCTAAAATAGTTTGACAGGTTGTTGGAATGCCTAATTCCAAATGAAAACAACGGCCATTATAACAATCACACTTTAATAACATATAACCGAAAATAGTACCTTATTGGTATCTTGGCTACTGCTATCTGTTATTTTCGAACAGAAATAATAGTCTGTTAATGCTATTTACAAATAAGAGTTATAAAATAATAGGTTTTGTTAAATATCAACTCATCTCTAATTGTTTTCATTTGCATTGCCTGTTATTGGATGAGGTTTTGTGTGCCCTCCAGACAGCGGCGTCAAAGTCACGTGACCTAAAATGGTATATAATAGATATTTTTCTACTAAGAGTTAGTCCCTTGAGGTAAACCAGAAAAAGGCAAAAAGCCCAAAAGTTCTGCGACCGCACCGCAAGACATCTTTCTCCCCGTTTTCGAGGGCGGGAAACATGATGGTGACAATATTTTTCGACCTACCCTTCAAGAACTACCTCTAAACCGGAAAAACTACATCTTTTCCGATTTTTAGATGCTAGGCGTTTCTTTTATCGGAAAATTTTATTAAGAAAGTTGTTCAGAATTGTCCAAAAACCCTAAATCCAAAATTTAATCAAAATTAAAAAATATTGAAATTTAAAAAAATATAATGTCCAAGTCCAAAAATATCATTTACCTACGATCACTAATGTAAATAGTAAAAAACACACTACCTGCCATCTATGTAAGTTGGATTCTACATATTGTAAACAAAACGCACTGTAAACAAATCGCACGGTAACCAAAACGCACGGGACACGCAAATATAGGTGGCTTAGTTCGCTGACGCGAGGTGTAAAAAGACAAATGCGCCTAAGTAATTTTCAAACGCTGTCAAAACTGACATAATATTTGTTGAATAATACTTTTGACAAGTAAACTAAATTCAGATTTTACTAAATAAATAAATAAATATGATTGTAGGTAAAGTATAGTACATAATTCGAGTTGTAAAGCAATTACGCACTCATGGAAATACGCACTCGCCGCTACGCGGCATCGTGCGAAACTTTTCCATTCGTGCGTAATATGCGTCTTACAACACTCATTACGTAATATACTGTTAAATGTTTTTTTTTGTTTAAACAGTTCATGTTTGAAATTAAACCAAGCTGTCAGGTAGTTGTCAAGTAATTATTAGCTTTTTTATATTTTTTAAATTTATCGTTTTTTTAAATTTTTCAATTTTTTTATTTTAATGAAATATTGAGTTTAGGGTTTTTGGATAATTCTGAACCACGGTCATTAAACTATAACGGTTACCTCATCCAGTAGCTTCTAGATGAAAGAGCGTGCGGGGGGACAACTTGGGTCTAGCGCCTACGTCATGTAGCCACCGATATCTTTGTCTCTATCTTTTGCATGGGCATAGGATATCTCTGTCTCTCTTGCATGCTTTATTTGTTTAATTATTCAGATCAAGGTCAAAGTCTAGGTAGATCCAGAGCCGGCACTAGTTGCCGCGTGTCGTGTTTTCAATTTGTCTGGCATACTACAACGACAGTGTGTTTATTTTTATATTGTTTGTCGCACGTCGCACTGTCACTGTCCGGTGTAATAAACTAGTTTGCTGTCGTCCCAGTGTATACTATTCGTTTATATCAGTGTTTATTAATTGAGTGAGTAGCAAAATGTCTAGTGCCGGCCCTGGCTGGGTCTAGAGGCTACGTCATTTTCGGTTACCCTCCCGCGCGCACCTTCGTCTAAAAGCTGCTGGATGATGCAACCGTATAGTTTACTGACCGTGATTCTGAACAACTTTCATTAATAAAATTTTCCGATAAAAAAATGCCGAGCACCGGAAACTCGAAAAATGGGGTGGATTTTTCGGTTTAGGGGTAGTGGTTGAAGGGTAGATCGGAAAACATTGTCACCATCGCGTTCCCCGCCCTCGAAAACGGGGGGTACATGTCTTGCAGTCCGATCACAGAACTTTTGAGATAAAAGGGACTAATATTTTAAATGACTCTTTTAAAATTAAAAATTTTTAATTTTTTAACAGTATATTTTAACAATCATAACTATCTTACAAGGTCCATTTATATCTTGCTTAAATTAAATATAGTAGCAAACTGTTCCAATTCCTGACTCAGTTCCGGATCATCTTTAAAATCTTGGGTCAAATTTCCACACGGTAATTCAAACTTATGTTTCTTATTGGAACTACCTGGTGGTCTTCCCCTTCTCTTTTTAGTCAACTCGTTGATTTCTTCAAATTCTTCGAAAGTAAGAGTATTGGTAGCGGCACCTGGTGGCATTGGATTTTCCGGCATAATACTAGAAATGGCACTTTGCAATTCGCGAGACTTTGATTTAGTTTCTGGAGTGTTGGGGATTGGAGGTAGTCCCTTAATGCCTCCAAGTTGTGGGTTAACCATTAGACTGCTTTGGGGAAACCCAAACCTACCAAGGACCTAAAATGTTATCTTATAAAAATATCTCTCAACTGCTTCTTATTTTATCATTGAATGATCAATAGTTCTCGGGTTGCTTATTTCATTCATATATCATCAGCTTGATTACAAGGTTGTAAGTATGTGCATATAATATAAATTTGACAAAATCAATTTTAATCCATTTTTTTTTTATTGAACTGGGGATTGTAATCTGATATGCACTTTTGTTTACCTGCTTATAGAAATGTCTATTTGTGCGCTACCACCTAGCGGAGTAGCTGGAGGTACCTGTGGTAACATCCAACCTTTTCATTCTGAAGAAGCAAAATCTCAAAAAATGTATCATGCAACCTTGTAATACTAAGGTGACGATATATCTGGGTTCAGAATTACTGTTCATATCAAGAAAAAAGAAAAATATGGAATCTTATCATTTATTAAACTACGAACTATCATAATGGGTGAGGTACGTCAATAGGGTGAATATTGGCACTTCGACTCCACAGAGTGTCATTTGGTATGGTTGGTTCTTACACCAAGGAGATTCATTTTCGATTAAGATGCGTCAACGTTTTCTCTTAGGAGAAAGTTAGCGGCCGTTTTTTTTTTTGAAACTGTAAATTACAATCACTTATATTACTGCAAGACAACACTTTTGGAGTATGATTTCTCGTTAAATTATATCATGAATACGAATACGGCGTATATTATCCATTAGAAAGTAATGTGGTGGCTATATATTGATTAAATACTCTGTTAAATTAAAAAAGTTAATATTTGAAAATTGAACATGTTGGGCATGACGTCCAGCTGCTTTTGCACTCTGTACAGAAATATAAAGTTATTTTTCTGATAAGAAGCTGCAAAATTCTACCATTTGTTTTAAACACATTAAAACTTTTGGCTGTTATAGGACCCATGGATCTAGTCTCTCAAAAAGCAAAGTATCATAAAAAAATAGGGATACTTTTAGTCTATGTAATGAAGCATTATAAGACGACTTTTTTGTAAATATTTCATGCAAAGACGAGATTACCTCCCTTTCCCCATTTTCGAGGGTGCTGAACACGATGGAAGTGGTGGGAGAAGTCTTCGACAACGCAACGCAACGCCCTAAAACGGCCAAAAACCACCCCCTTTATGGACGCCTTTATGTTTTCATATATAAACGGGTCTGGGGAGTGATTTATCGACGACTTGAAATAAAATGAAAGGGGGTTATAGAGTAAGTGGAATCCAGACAGCAGGCCTAGGGGGTTGATTAAATCCTCCCGAGGGGTGGAAAATCACTCTTTTTCAAATGATTAGGTTCAAACGCGTATCCTTCTGTTTTCGGGGTCGCTGATCACCGGAAAAATATTCATTTTTACTTCCAACTCCTCCCCATCCCTCAAACAGGCAGAAACCACACCTCACTCACCAGAAAGCATGCTATCCAGTATTTACAGGTTTTTTGACACATGGTCGTTATTCCTGTGCATATCCCTTCATTTTTCACAGAAAAGAAGGTGGTAGCGACCTCGGAGGTTGCTTCAACCCTTCCAAAGGGTGTAAAATTCATTAATTACACTTTGGATCGTCAACATGCCCTCTCCCGTTTTCGCAGGGGGGATCACGATAAAAATATTCACCTTCATCTCCGATTTTCCTCCCTGTAATGAAAAAGATGTATGTACAGAAGGGAGAGCAGATGACGATAATGATGATGATTTTTATTTTAATTTAATTTCTGAAATTAGTTTAAGCGATTCCGATTCAGATTCGCTCACTGAAACGGCGGATGAAGAAGAGATTGCGTGCGATGTGCATTTTGAGGCATATGAGGATTGTTGTGCTATTTGTAAACGACCTAGGTTTTTTTAATTAATTGTAAGCAAATCATTTATTTGTTATAAAAATATTTTTATGTAATTCTTTGAATACACAGCATTGCCATTCACGACAAAATGTATTATTCATTACTCCTCGATGAAGAATTCATTATATCCTACTCAGCAACCTACATAATCATCGCCACAGCGATAACTGGTGGATGAGGGTAAGTTTCCGTCCATTATAGGGGTGGAGGAGAGTCCGAGGTGAAGGTGAATATTTTTATCAGTGCCTGCGAAAATGGGAGAGGGCGTATTGATGATCCAAAGGGTAATTAATGAATTTTGCACCCCTTGGAAGGGTTGAAGCAACCTCCGAGGTCGATACCACCTTCTCTTCCCTAAAAAATAAAGGGATATGCATCGAGGAACCTGTAAATTCTGGATAGCATGCTTTCTAGTGGTTCTCCTCGTTTGAGGGATGAGGGGTTGGAGCTAAAAATAAATATTTTTTCCGTGATCAGCGACTCCAAAAACTGGGTATATGCGTTTGAACCGAATGATTTGAAAGAAAAATAATTTTTCACCTCTCGGGAGGGTTTAATCAACCCCCTAGGCTTACTGTCTGGATTCCACTTACTCTGCAAACCCTTTCCATGTTATTTCAAGTATAACCCGTCGATAAATCACTCTCTAGACCCGTTTATATATAAAAACATAAAGAGATCCATAAAAGGTTTTTGGCCGTTTCAGGGGGTTGCGGCGGTCAAAAACTTCTCCTACCACTTACATCGTATTCAATAACCTCGAAAACGGCGGGAGGAGGAGGTAATCTCCTCTTTGCACGAAATATTTCCACTATTTCTGCCTTAATTACATAGACTATTTACTTGCTAGATGGAAACGAAATTTTAAAGAAGAACCCAACGAAGGGATGTGTATTTGCGAGGGAATGGCGTTTGGAGATTTTGTAAACTTCGTTGAGGAGGAATTAGAGCTTCTATAATTTACTGCAAAGAGCCATCTGTATCAAAATGTATTGATTCCACGATTATACAGCATATGATTGAATTAACAAATATCTCTTAAATAAAATAGAATAGCTAGAGTACGTTCGAAAATATCACGATGATAATACACAGAGTGAGTTATGGACCACTAGCATGCAAGTGCACACACATGCTCAATTTATCCAGTACTTAATTGTCAAGTGCCCCTCTTCACTGAGCCCTCAACCTCTTTCTCAATGCTGCGCTATGGTTTGAACATGGTGAAATCAATAACTAATTATCCTGGTCAAGTACCAATCATGTGCATGAACCAGCCCCTATTTGCATTGGTAAAGCGGAATGCTAAGGAAATAAGATGTACGTAATGATATTTCCCCTTTTTCATACTGAGCAGGTATTTTTAAGATTAATTTGGAAGTTTATAAAATACTTTGACTGGGTAGGAATAGTCGATAACTCAAGTAAGTTCCACAGCATTCCGTAATATGAACAAAAAAAAATTTTGTTTTATTTCCGTTTCACTTTTATTTCCGTACTTCGACTATTAATATTAGTTGATTAAATAGTGTATATATAAAATAATTCCATTAACTTGATCTAACAGAAAATAAGAATTCCAAATTAGTTATCAGGAAGTAGAGCAGAGTCGGAAATCATAACCAATACATTCATGTGCGAAATATTTGATTATACATTCTCAGCATATTAATATAAAATATAGTGGCCATATTGATTCCTAACGAAAAATAAATGTAATTTTCGTGTTCAGAAGGTCAAAATTAACTAGAAACCATACCCTGTATGAAATTTAGACAAGATAAATGTTTTAAAAAAATAACTGCCACCTTAATAGTAGAGTAAAATTAAAAGTTGACGCGGAACAAATTTGTAACAAGCTGATTTCTTCAGGATTGTATTCTGTGGCTATCCAGGAGTGTCTGACTGAAAATCCCAAAAAACCCGCCGTGCAGAAATAAAGGAAAAATGCGCCGCCATGTTGAAATTAGGCACTTATTTCCTTTAATCGGTAATAGCCCACACGGATGACACTTTAGGAAAAAAAGTAAAGAGGCAATATTTTGATAGAAAGAGCTAATTTTTAATGTGATATAAAGTTTTTTGCAGTCCATTAAATATTGGTAAAGTTACCGTTGTCAAAATGACAGATTTGTATATTGTATTTTAATACCCTAAAATGCAACAAAAGGCAACAGCAATTATTACCGGTAATACTAATTAATTAAAGTAATACATTCGTAAAATGAAATCCATTCTAAAAACAAAAGAACGTAACAACAAACACAATAGCAGAACTGATAAATACTGAAAAAATAAACTATAAATTCTTTAAAAAGCATGAATAAAGTAAATAAGCATAAAAAACTCTCAAATACGAGATTTAACTAAAAACTAGCCTCATTCTCAGAAAGTAACACCTCTGACGCATTGTCATAGTCCTGTCCAATGCAACACAGCTGGTACTACACTTAAGGTTATATTTTTTACATTTTCAAGACTGTTTGTAATTTTTCTTGCAACCACAGAATAAAATGTTTAAAATGAAATCAGGGGCACACTTTTGTACTGTTTTTATTGGTTCTAGATAACCGCTGTTTTCCCAACCCCAGTTCTCTGGATTAAGATTGTCGCCTAACCAGACTTGAATTTGCCAATACACTCTATAAGTATGATATTTAGTGGCATCGGATGTTGGCGGAAGAACTGTTAGATCGAAGTGCTAGAAAATATTTTGCCTAGCAAAAATCTGATTATTCCTAACGAACCTGTAATCGTTTAAACTATTAGTTTTTTTACTGCCATACCATCTTAAAATAAATTCTTCCCCATTTACTGCAAGCTGATTTGCTTCAGCAAAACTCTTGAAAATTAATAGGCTGTTACTTAGTTCAGTAAGTATTATTTTCTAAAACTGAAAATACTGTTTCTTGCCATTTTTTTAGAATGCAGAGGTCGTATCGCATCCGAATATGGCATGTGCAAAAAGAGTATTTTTTACTACATTTCCACTTAGGTCTGAACATAACTTGCAGATATTCGTTATTTTGTCAGATTTACCTCCATCACCGGGTCTCATCATGTATACATTTTTTGTTTTGCAATGCTCAATAAGTAACTTTATTAAGTCTGTATCTTGACCAACAACTATACCAGCTGAGCAATCAATACCAGCGTTTACAATTAAATAATCAGCATCTGCATCCGCACATTTGACTGTAATATTATTTTGATTGAAATTTGATGTTAGAAGTTTAAATTAACTGATCTTTATTTGACACTGATGCTAAAAATTCGTTTTGAGATATCTCTACTACTTTTTTGTGGGTCAATATTCATTTCTTACTGAAATGCATTTTTAGCTCTTCTTTGATATTCTGTAAATTTAACGGAAATGCTTTCATTAGAATAGCCATCGAAAATAATAATACAATTTAAACCATAATGATAACGAACAAATGAAACAAACTGATGAACAATATCTTTACATTGAGCCGGGCGTTGCCACACAACTTTTCTAAGGAGAAACCCCCGAACGAACGAAAAAACCCGTTCGAACAAATGACGGCCTTGCGGTCTGATTGCCGACAAAGAACAAAATTGCAGAGAGAAAGGGGTTGAAAGATAAAGATAGGGGAAAGATAGGTCATGGTAGGAGAAAGTGTGGCTAAGGGAGTTGCCGGAAGATAGGCAACGCCTGGTATGGTAGGGGGTGTTTTATATTGAAAAGTATGGCATTATGATTCGAGTGATGTTACGGATAAGCGGGCTACCGTCCAGTTTGAACTGATAGAGACGTTTCTTGGACGTAGTCCGCTAGTGGGGTTATGTCGTGGCAACGTGCATAGAGATCTCTGAGGGAAG
Organism: Rutpela maculata; assembly: GCA_936432065.2. Taxonomy (NCBI): domain Eukaryota; kingdom Metazoa; phylum Arthropoda; class Insecta; order Coleoptera; family Cerambycidae; genus Rutpela; species Rutpela maculata. The sequence goes on from OW386293.2 coordinate 99,757,643, forward strand.
CTGAAATGAGGCGCATAAAGTGTTCTAGTAGAGAAACCCCCCGTCTATTACAAATTGTTTAGCGCTTTTAGGCAATGTTGGACTTAGTGTAAGTCTTTTATCAAAATAAGAAAAAAGAGACGATTTTGTTGTTCTTCGAAACGAAATATCGTCAAATAAACTAACCGGTATATGTTTTATTTCATATTTAAATAAACCATGTTTAATTAGTATTACCAACAAAAGTTTTTGTTGACTATTGTTACATTCTTACGGTGTTAAAATACAAAAAATACCCTTTTTTGAAAAGAATCTGTCGTTTTGACAATCATAACTTTGTTAATATTTAACCGATTTATACCAAATTGAAGCTTAGCTCTTTTTCTCAAAATTTTGCCTCTTTACTTTTTTTCCTAAAGTGTCATCCCTGTGGGCTATTACCGATTAAAGGAAAAAAAGTACCTAATTTCAACATGGCGGAGCATTTTTTTTTCATTTCTGCACGGCGGATTTTTTGGGATTTTCAGTCAGAGATTCCTTTATAGCCATAGAATACAATCCCGAAGAAATTAGCTTATTACAAATTTGTTCCGGGTTTGGTCCAAATTTAATTTTATTTTACTGAAGTATAATTCCCGATGGAAAATATTGACATGTCCCAATAGAAAATGAATCTTCTTGGCATCCTGTGGAGTTAAGATACTGCAAAAAAATTAATTCCGCATCCACTACCAACACAATGAATATTACAAAATTTCTCTTCTATTTCCCGATTTGTATTTAACTTGCATGAATTATACAAAAAAACATAACTTCACTTGTTTGCGCTTTTTACCTGAGAAATATAAAAATCCTTTTCTTGCGCCCCCAGAGACTCCCAAGAACTCACTACAGCTGCCTTGATTTGTTGCTTTGCTGCATTTGGGTACATCCAGTGGTACAATGTTCTAGTACGTTTAGAAAATAGAGCTTTGGCTGCCTTTAAAATCTCTAGCTGTTTGGATTCTGAGAACGAAGCTGGAGATTGTAACGTCTCATCATTTGGGACCTGTAATGATATATTTACAATTCCAAATATCTAATATTAATCAAAATTAGTGAAATGAAATGAATATTTTCTACTAAAATTTTGAACTGTATGGTTAAAGTTTTACTTAAAAACTGAACATTTACCAACACAAGTTTTCCATCTGCAGTATATGCGAATTTTCTTCGTCTACGTTTTCGTCTGGGGTAATAATCGCTGGATGAATTAATAACAACATTATCTTGAGAATAAGATGGCATACTCAAATTCACACCCTAAAAAAATAAATAGAATAGACAATAATAGGACTGATGACTAACGATTCAACTTTCACTGTTCTTCTGAAATTTACCTTAAGCATTTTATCATTAACATTGTTCATTTGTTTATTATCAAAAGTCGTCAGATCTATAGGTTCTTCATTGTTGTACTGATTTTGAGGCATAGGGTAATGATGAATTGCCTGGTATTTTCCTATGTTAAAGTTAGGTTGGTTTAAATAAAGAAAATTGTCAGCAAACGGCAACTCGGGAATGTTTTTTACCATAGTATTGTTCTTATTGATACCATGTAAGTTTCTCTCCTAAGAACACAAATTCAAAGTAAGTTCCGGTAAATACTAAATATTTGGTATTATTATTTTCTCTATTTATATTACTTTTCTTCCTCTTTTTAACATCCATTAGTTCCTGATTATGAAACATGATAGGTATAGTATGATGACAAAGAATAATGATATGGGAGTATCACAGTTTCTATTCAATCTAGTCAAATATTTTTCAGTTTCAGTTGGGTTTATTAGAGATAAGGAGTGCAAAATATTTCCTCAGAAGCCCAGACTTATGCAAATTTAGCATAATGAAACCTTACAAAACCTTTAAGAGGCGTATAATTTCTATTTATTAAAATTTTTTACAAGTAGACAATCCAGTAAGTATCTTTGAGTTAAACTTTGCCAGGTTATCGAATATAAAATCCAAGCATTCTTAAATTTCACTTAAAATATAATAAAATCATAATATTGTTTACCTTTCGAGTATTATATTGCTTAGCGAATTGATCTTTTTCCGTTTCCATTGAGAATTAGCCCTTCTTTTCACGATTTCAATAAAATCTGGGAAACGATAAGTTAAACGTCAAAATATTATAAACAAGTTTTGTTTTCTCATAGACATCAAGATCAATTCTGCCTTTTTGTAACATACGGAGCGAAGTTGCCTAATAGTCCAGTAACTTTAGAGTTAATCTAACGAAAAAATAAATTTGAGCGGGACTTTTACATACAGATTTATTTCAATGTTTTAAAGATCGTGTCAAAAGTCCCAATCGATATCGTGCCGGCGCATATAGAGGTATTTGATGGTGAAAGTTGATCAAAAGTCGAAAATCTAAAACTTGGTCTCACTCGGTAAATATCACATGTTGGTCAAATACATAAAGTATGACGTCATTTATCCAGCACAAAACAAAGCATGCACGAGCAAGTTGTCTGTAGAAACTTTAGTGTTGCATACGCTTCGCGTTTTGTTACTTGCTACATTCTCGTGTAATAATATATTACATACCGAGGTGGAAAGTGTTTCATTGTTGTCGAGAGATGAAATAGTTGACCAAGGCGCGAAGCGGCGAGGGCAACTAATTCTTGGGACAGCAGTGAAACTTTCCACCAAGGTTTGTATACTATTTCATTCACAATCATCTCCGTTAGATAACAAAAAGCCAAAAAAATCGTTTACTAAATTTTTAAATAGCATTTTATGTTTTTTTTTTTTTCAGGTTGGCAAATACTCACTTTCCAACCCGAAAACTGGTAAAAAAGTGGTTACTTTTCAACCTGAAATGTCACTTATATGTCGGTTTCCAACATGAAATGTCACATTTCAGTTCAATTGCTGAATGAAATAGAAATGTCATACTTTCCAACTATTGACATGTAAGACAATTTGATTATTTCTGTATGATTGTGAATAAAAGAACTTTTTCTACGATTGTGCTGAAAGTCAAATTTTCTAACTTCAAAATGACTGCAGAAAATATCACAGAATTTGCCACATGCCTTGATTACATCTTCACACACCGGAATAAAATAGTGTGTTTACCTTAAAGAATTTTATGTTACTTACTGGTGATAACAATTAAATTCTATAAATGTATATTAATTACACATGAATTGCAATTACAAATAGGCCAGGCGACAAGTAGTTCAATAAGGAAATAATTAGTGGAAAGCTGGAAATTGCTTTAATCACTTTATTTGGACCCAGATATTACTCTCCCAAGTTTTCCCCCTTGAGCGAAGTCGGCGTTGGCCCTTCTAGCCCTAGGAAGGTACCATTTTTCGGTTTTTTGCAAATATCTCCCAAACCATCAACTTTATCAACAAAATACCTATTATAAAAAATAATCTAGAGTAAATTTTCTACAAAAAAGTTCTTTACCGTTTGTCTCTAAAGTGAACCGTTACGATGCTACGACCATTCAAAGTGGAGCCCTTTTTGATTCTTGCGGAAAAGTTATCGAAATCATATGCCATATCAAAGTTTCTACATGTTATAAATATTTGTCAGCACAGGTGCACAAGCTGTTAACTTGTTACAAGTATAACAGCTTTTCAATGTAAACAGCTGTGGCAAAGTACCTACGATTAGTATTATTATTGACTAGTATTGACATAAAATCACTCTTTTCCAAACCACCTGGCGGTAGAGTAAATGGCGCGTTTTTTTGTAAGTGGTGTCCCCAGGAGGCCTAATCCACTGTTCAAATGTCAAAGTTAGTCAATTTTCCAGCTTTCCACTAATTATTTCCTTATTGAGGCTTTTTTTTGACCTGTCGCCTGGCCTAAAAGTCAAATTTTCTAACTTCAGAATGACTGCGGAAAATGTCACTTTAAATAAAATCTGTCAGACAGCAAATTTAAAATTTTGGAAAGACTTTAAAAAAGGGAAATAACTTCACAACCGTAGAAAAAATTGTATTTAACACTCATGTGGCAAGCTTCATTGCAAAACTCGTATGATACTTTCATACATCGTTTTTCAATGAAGCCCTTGCCACAGTTGTATTACAATCTATTATTCATTGTAAATTTTAGACAATTTTGTGTGCGATTGTAGAATTATCTGTTCTGAATTCTAATATAAAAGGTATGTACCGTTTAAAAAATTGTTTTCTTAAGCCAGTAAACGCTTTGATTACTTTATTATTAATTTAAACACAAATTAATTAAAAATAAAGATTTTTATAAAGTTTTATTAGAAACTGAAAGGTTTTCTACTAACTTCCAAAGCTTTCCAAGGTACAATTTTGATTTATATTTGAAATAAAGATCTTTGGAAAACTGTTTTCAAAAGAAAAAAATTCCCAAAACATACCAATTACTTTTTAAAATATTTTTTTGTAAAATAGATCCGAAACAACAAATTTCTACGATTTTTAGTAGTTTAATGTAAATGTTTCTTTCTTTTCAGAATCGTTTAAGATGTCGAAGATGGTCACTAGGCAACAGTTATTCTAATAAAACAACCTCCAGCTCGCCAAATTTTGGAAAAAACAACATTGTAAAATAAAAATAGAAATAGAAAAAATAAAATTTTATTTCTTATCTACATTGTTTTTATTTTATTTTTTTAATTAAAACGCAATGAAAATAATAAATAATAACTGAAACTAGTTAAGAAAGGTGTTAGGAATGAAGAAACAAAGATAAATAATTTTGATCAACTTTCACCATCAAATACCCCCCGGCGTATCAAGTTATTTGGGGGTTAGAGGTCACAAAAATACTTTCTTAATGAAAATTGTAGATCTCAAAATTCTCTACAAAATAGATTCTACAGTGTGTTTCACTTTTCATTACTACACCCCAGTATCTCGGCCATTTGTTGATCGATTTAGATCAAATTTGGTATACTTCTTTTGCTTCAGATTGTGATTAAAAAGTTATTAAAAAAATTTTTTTTCGGAGTTAAATACGCCTACTATGATCAAAAAAAAATTGGCAAAAATTAGGAATTTATATTAGTGATTGAGATAGGGTTTCTGTTTTTACAGAATCTTGCTCGGCATGACCTAAAACCCCTGTATACCAAATTGCGTTAAAAAATATTCTTTCCTTTACAAAAAAATCGTATCTAAGATTTCAATAATAATCACCCTACTATTCGAGTTATTTATTGTTGGATATTTACATAACTTGGTAGTGGTGTAATAATGACGCTAATTAAGCATTAGGACACATTTTTTTATCCAAAACACTATTATGAAATGAATATTTGAAAAATGGTGGCTATTTTTTAAAATACTTAGAACTCGGCATACCAATATCTTTGTTAACATGGAGTGCTTTGAAAGGGATTTGACAATTCTTATTATTTCAATTTTATCAGCAATAATTAATTGTTGTGCAGCCATGTTTAAGTTTAATTTGACGTTTGATGCAATTGTCAAATCTATTCCAAAGCAATCCATGTTAACAAAGATATTGGTATGCCGAGTTCTAAGTATTTTAAAAAATAGCTACAATTTTTCAAATATTCATTTCATAATAGTGTTTTGGATAAAAAAATGTGTCCTAATGCTTAATTAGCGTCTTTATTACACAACTGCCAAGTTATGTAAATATCCGACAATAAATAACTCGAATAGAAGGGTGATTATTATTGAAATCTTAGATATGATTTTTGTTTAAAAGGAATGAATATTTTTTAACGAAATTTGGTATACAGGGATTTTAGGTCATGCCGAACAAGATTCTGTAAAAACAAAAACCCTATCTCAATCGCTAATATAAATTCACAATTTTTGCCAATTTCTTTCGATCATAGTAGGCGTATTTAATTTCGAAAAGAAAAAAATTTAAATAACTTTTTAATCACAATCTGAAGCAAAAGAAGTATACCAAATTTGATCTAAATCGATCAACAAATGGCCGAAATATTGGGGTGTATTGGTGAAAAGTGAGACACACTGTATATATTTTTTGGGTACGACCAACCTCTTTCACGAAAAGAAATACAATGCAGTCGATTCCGCTTTCGAGGTAGAATGCAAGGCGCTTATGGTGTTCCTGGTAGACCTAATCCACGTATAGCGTCAAATTAAATTATGATTCTTCTTCGTCATCGTCTTCTTCTTGGACTTCTTGCTATTCGTCATTGTCATACTCAAGCTCTCCGTCATCTTTGTCGTCGTCTCCATTTTCAATCATACAAGATGATAAATATCAATGGAATTGAATTCATATTCGGTATCAGAAAATTACTTTAGTAAATTTAAGCTTTTAGTTTTAATCTTGCTTTAGTAAGTTTAATATTAAGGATACTGAAAATAATAATATGATTATTGTATTATAGGTATTTCACTTTTACAAAGAAATTAGATGAGTTGGTCAACATGTGCAGTGATTTTTAGTGATACCAATCTCGTTTTTGCTTTTTCCAAACATTCTAAAGTTAAATTGTTCAATTGGGTTGTTGACGAATTTTCAAAAATGGTGAAATATGGTAGTGGAGGACTTAATTTAGTTATATATTTAATTTGGAAGAAAAGTTCTTAGCGCAACATATTTTAAAAAATTGTTAAACTTCGACTATTTGAATGTGCCGCGAAAAGGGTAGTGATATCATAACGGCAGTTAGATGTGAACTTATAAGCAGAACCGATGAAGACGAATAAGTTGACATTGCTGACAAGAAAGAAAATAACCTCATATGTCAAAAGTAAATTTGATGTTTAGCTAGCAGTGATTGATGTTTGCAGCTATTGTTAATATTTTTTTACAAAACGACTAAGGCAGTATATCTGTAAAAGCTAATTCTGACATTCTACTTGCGGTAGGTATATTTATGGTCAGCGAATTTTTAAAAAGAGACGATCGTTTTGACATTGCAATGGTTGGAAGTGCAAAAGCTGCAAGCTGCAAGGTACTTACGTTACAGCTGCTATAGACAGTACAAACTATTGTAATTTCTGCAAGAACTTCCTTTATCTTATCTTATTAATATTACATAATATGTCTAATGTTTTATTATTTAATTTAGATGAATTTGTTAACTATACTTTGTATTTTATTAAATATTTCCTTTTCATTGTTTTATTTCCTATTAACTATATACATGCGTAACTAACTGAAAACAACAAGATAAGTCATCTACTAAAGAAATTATTTATTATCCATTGATACTCACTTCTAAGAAGAGTCAGAATGAGACTTACGAAGATATCATCAAGAAAGGTCTGTATTATAACAAAAAATAATAAATAGGTACGTACTTTATATTAGTATCTATCTAAGCAATAAACAATATGTATTTACACACGCACACATAATTCATAGGGCATTTATAACTACAATTCAACGCATTCGTGGCCATTTCCGACTGATGTTCACCGACTTTAGACGACTTTCACAGTTTGTTTCATATAGTTTTTCAACGGCGAGTTTTTAAATTTCCTCTTAATTTATTGATCATATCCTAGTATTATGGGGCGTCTAGGGAGCTTCATAAATAATCAATAGCTAACAAAAACAACTGCAATTTATTCCAACATAAACTAGATAAAATACATAAAAGCAGATTAAAGCCATTTCCCTCCTTTTAGGAAGTCAAAGCATGAATAACATTCTAATCTAGAGCCGTTAAGAATACAGTAATACACCCTGTTTTATCCACCAGTTTGGCGGGTAATTTAAATTTCTAACAGCTAGAACGCCACACAAGTCTTGTAATGCGGCCGTTTTTCCTACAACATAAACCCATACAAAAAATCAAATTCCTACATTAAGATACAACTTACCACAAATAAAACGCTTAGAATACATTATAATTTGTTACTTTACTTGACATTGAAATGGTCTCCACAATAAGAAGACTTGGTCCTTCTCTGGTGGCTTTGAATCATTCATTATTACGTTCAGCGTTTATTATTGGAAAACAACAGTTTTTCTGGTGAATTGGTGGTATTATTTACACAGTACGGCAGAAAACACTATGTGTACTTATATTTATCCATAACTAGATGCTGTTAAACTATACCAAATTGTAAATGAACGTCAGTTGAATTTGACGTTAAATATAATGTCAGATTAAATTGTCGTGATCTCCGATTAAAGAGATATAAGTTCTTTAATCGGAAGTCGTGATTGTCTTTTTTCTCCGTTGCTATCAGCGAGTTTCTAAATTAGTACCTGTTTCTCGTCGTTTTATAACTAACTTCTCTACAGACTGCCGTTATTATGTCATCTCCGTTTTAAATGTATGTATTTTTGTAATTAATATTATAATATTATAATACTTTCTTTTCAACTTCTACATGTTTCTAATGATTTTTTATGAATAATTGCTATTGTTTAACATAGATTCTCCTCATATTTTAACTTAGTGCAACCACCCAATTGTCAAAAATAATATTCTAATTTAGAGCTTCGTACATCGCCAAAGGAAAACGTATTGCATTATCTACTTACTATTATATGGGGAGGGCAATTTTTACTTGAAATTATTGTGCTGACTGGTGCAAATGAGGACGTTTCTCAAATATCAGATATTAGCCATTGAAATTATCATTATTATGATTTTACGACGTTTAAGAAAGTGACCTTCTATTTAAGGCCACAGAAGAGTAAACTATAGTTTACTTTTCTAGTGATAAGGTGAAATTCAACAATGCCGTATATTTTTTCATAACCTATACCATCCTTCGGAGGGGATGTAAAGCAGGCGGTCCCTTGTCTATTAAATGTTAGGCAAGTAAAAGATTCCTACTCTTCTCACGAGAAGAGGTTTGGCCAAATTTCCAGGTTGGGGGTAGCTCGTCTCCTGGCGTCGGTGATAGGCTCTGGTAGCGGAAATAGGCCGACGTTAAATAAATAGATAAAAAAAAAACAAATAAAAAATAACTTAAAATTTTCAAAATGTGTAATACTGACAGCTGTTCGAGGTCATTTAGCCTCGCACGATTATGATCACCTATTGAAGGAAGAAAATTTGTTAATAGTATAATCAATATACGTTAGAAAATGAGGTTTTTCCAAATAACTTTATACAAGCAAGAGAATTTGTAAACATATCCTCTCTGGCTTTCTGATTTAAATTCCATGAATTAGTAGTAAAGGTCATGCTCAAGACGTCATCTTGAAAAGTTTGCTAAACTCAAAAATACGTTTTAGCTCATGCGAAAGTTGCAAAAACCCCAAAAGTGCAAGGGTAACGACAAAATATGACTGCCACCGAGTTTCCAAGGATGGCCAACATGATGGTGATACTCGCGCGGTCCCTACCAGTCTTGAACGCAAAAAACCACCCCATTTCTTCTATTTTTCGTTGTTAGGTATGCGAGGACTTGTTGAATCAGTTTTTTTTTTGAGGAAACTCAATATGTCCTGTAAAATTTCGCAACCAGACATCTTAACGATCCCCGGGGGTTAAAATCGTCCCCTCCCTCAATACCGGAGCATGCAAAAAACATCCAAACGCACCGAAAATTGTTTTCTACACGTTTTCAAGGGCGGGGAACACGATTCTGACATTAGTTAGCTTCCCACCCCTAACCAACTACCTCTAAATGCATAAAACCACCCCTTCTCTTCCATTTTTCGTTGTTAGGCATGCGAGGAATCGTTTTTTTTTTCTGAGGAAACTCAATATGTCCTGTAAAATTTCGCAACCAGACATCCTAACGCACCCCTGGGGTTGAAACCACCCCCTCCTTCAATACCAGAACATGTAAAAAGGGTGGTTTTATTCATTTAGGGGTAGTTGGTGGGAAGTTAAATAATATCTGCATCGTGTTCCCCATCCTCGAAAGCGTGTAGAAAATAATTTTCGGCACGTTTGGGGTGGTTTCAACCCCCGGAGGTCGTCAGGATGTTCGGTTGCGAAATTTTACAGGACATATTGAGTTTCCTCAAAAGTCCTCACACGCCTAAGAACGAAAAATGGAAGAAAAGGTTTATGCATTTAGGAGTAATTGGTGAGAAGCTAAATAATATTAGCATCATGTTCCCCGCCCTTGAAAACGTGTAGAAAGCAATTTTCAGTACGTTTGGATATTTTTTGCATGTTTCGGTATTGAAGGAGAAGGTAGTTCCCGGGGTCGTTTGAATGTCTGGTTGCGAAATTTTACAGGACATATTGAGTTTCCTAAAAAAAAAAAAACCGATCCAACAACAAGTCCTCGGATGCCTAACAACGAAAAATGAAAAAAGAGGTGGTTTTTTGCGTTTAGTGATAGTTCGAGAAGGGTAGGGGCCGCGCGAGTACCACCATCATGTTGGCCGTCCTCGGAAACGGGGGGTGGCCATGTTTTGTCGCTACCCTTGCACTTTTGGGGTTTTAGACTTTTTTTGCAAGTTTCGTATGGACTATTTTGCATCGACTTCAAATTGATATTTAGTAAAAAGGTACAGTTCCTTGCTACTTTTCATTAATAGATAGACAGATATTTGTAAAACTTACTTTTTAGAGATATTTTTTGAAGACGATCGATTTAAAAAAAAATTAACCTTTTTAGTAGCTTCACATGTTTCAATGTCCTTGCCTGGAAGATAAACAAATAATACATCCTAACCTCACTTCAGTTCTTTATAATAATAGATCATTTCGGTCAGCTGATTTTGACGCAGCTATCTGGAGGGCACCCGAAACCTCATCCAATAACAGACAGTGAAAATGAAAACAATTAATTAGAGATTAGTTGCTATTTAACAACCTATCATTTGATTAAAAAATAACAACTTGTACCCATCTCTAGAAAACAAAATATCAGTTTGATGCCCTCGCCGACAGCGTGACGTCAACCGAAAATGATCTAAATACTTTTAGTCCACAGTTAAATAATAGTTTACTTTTCGGTTTCTGTCATTGTACAACGTTTCACGTGAATCTACAAAAAATTTGCTGGCATTATCGCATCTCGATTAAACACCATCATGCAATGAAATCGTCATCATTGACAGCATTGAAAACAATGACATGAGCGAGAGCATGGTGTATAATTTGTTTGTAAGAGCAAATTGTTCAACAGGCCCGTTTCTCAACAAAATTCTCGGCTAATTCGCATCAATGCAAGGCTCTCTTTCGTTGCGAAATGATAGGAAGTTATAATAATGCCCTGTTGTTTCTTAAAAATTATCATTATTGTAAATCGAGAACTAAATTTTTAATTGATATCACCGGCGACTGCACCAAATCTTCGAATATGCTCGCAATATAAAAAATGTAGAAAAAAACAGGTTCTCACTTTTTGGCAAAGGGCAAATGCTCAACCTGGACAACCTCTCATCCATTAAGGTAGTCGGCTCTATTAAAAACTTAACCTGTTGGGTGAAATATAATTAGGAGTGAGCCACAATAGACCAGAAGGTCGCAGAGGAGAGTCTGTTATTAGTCCACTCCCACATCAACCTAACTCAACCTAACCAAATATAAAAAATTGTTTCAAATTTTTGTTCACCTTACACTAGATGTAGCTTGATAAATTCAGTGTTAAGAATAGAATTAATACTTCGAAGGACCTTGTTTATTATGTTAATAGCATACAATTAGTTCAACACAGAATACTTCAAACTCTTGATTAAAATCTAAGAAAACTGTCAAAGTCAAAAAAACATCTCAATTAATGCAATGTTTTATAGTACTCATAATAATACTAACTAGAGTACTATGTTCTAAACATTCAGTGTGGGGCCATCACCGGACCATAGCCTACTAAAAACGTCGGACTATTTCCGCTACCAGGGTCCTATCATCGATGCCAGAAGACGAGCTACTCCCAACCTGGAAATTTTGCCGATCCTCTTCTCGTAAGAAGAGTAGGGATCTTTTACTTGCCTAACATTTAATAGACAAGGGACCGCCTGGCTTTACATCCCCTCCGAATTATGGTATATCCACTGCGTAATCATCGTCTTGAAATTACATAACCTCCGCGTATACACTGATATACAAGCCGCTAGAAGGTGGGAGAAGATCGCTGTGTTTCCTAAGATGGATTTCACCCATCCAAGTACTAACCGTGCTGCACGTTGTTTTACTGGAGTATCGAGATACATACACAACAACAACAACAACAACAACAACACACATACACAGCGAAGACGCATCTACGCTCGCCCCGTGGATCGAATTGAGATCCCCCTCCTTTTTTAAATTTTATGAAGTCGATTAAAAAGGAAATGGCGTCATTCAATTTAACTTAAAAATCGAGGCCACACGTAATTCTGATAATATTTGTTGACTCTAGGGGTTCGCTCAAAAAAAAAAAGAGATAAACCATTATAGAGCAAGATCCCGTGAATGCCAGACCTACGTCATTTTATAAAATCTGAAAAGTACACTACTACAGATAAGAACGATTGGCTACTATGAACAGTCGGTCGCGGTGGCTTTGACAGGTAACAGGTAGCAAAGGTGTATAGAATTGCTGCTCAAAATCACCATACTATAAAGCGTAATTTTTTTATATTGTTTACGAAATACTATAATAATTCACGTCCTCCACTGCCAGACACTTTGTATGGCCCGCCAGACCCCTTTAAAGTATACAAAATTGTAGTTGTACTTACGTTATTTTATAAAATCTGAATATTATATATGTTACTTGGGCAACTATTTTAAGGTGTTTCCCAAGCAGCCAGGCAGTTTCGAACCCCCTACCCGACAGTTGAAAGTCAGCTGTAGGTATGAGCGCAAAGGAAAAAAAAGGCAAAGCTTTAGCCACTGGACCATTACACGTTACTACAAAAATTGAATGTCCGTAATATATATCTTCCGAGTATCATATTTCAACGCATTAGATATGTTATTATAAAATATATATTAGTAAAATGTATAAACAAAAAAAATTTATATTATAGAGATAACATTTCGCAAGATTTTTATTTAAGTACAAGCCATAAAAAATAATGGACGTTCGTTTTTGCTTCAAATTACATCCAACGGGCAACCGAGGGAAGTCCAAATGTCACAACTTTGAACAATATTTGTACATCTCTGAGGATGTGCATGAAGTACGATATATGGACATTGGACATCCTACTAAGTAATTTACTTGATAAAAATGAAGTAATGCATATACATTGTCCAATAGATATACCCGTAGAACATCCTCAGCGGGGGTTGTCAGGGCGTTCGATGAATTTCTTTGTTAGCATTCGTATATTTTATTTACATTAACATATATAATATTGTTTACCATTATCTCCAATTTATTCTCACAAGGGTTGCCTGCAAATTATAATGTTTATTAAATTATTAAATTCATTTTATTGTATTTAGTTACCTCTTTATTACCACTTGTCGTCGGTAGGGATCGAACCTGCATGCCTCTATAGCAGTTCTATTTACTTACCCACTGGACTATCCTGTGTCCGTTATTTTGGATACTAAAAGTAGTATACGAGTAGTAATATTAATCCAGTCAACGAAGTTCAAAAGCCGATTAGGGGAAATAATTCATGTAGTCATAATTCAAATTTTTAAAAATAATATTTTAATGGTATAAAATGAAAGTTTGATGTTAAATGAAGGCCGATTAGGGGAAATAATTCGTATAGTGGCCAATTTTCGTACAGTTGTCTGGGGGAGTGTCCTGAACAACATACTAAAAGTTTTGACCGGTGGGGGTTGTGCGGGATTTGGGGGGTAGTTTAAACGCCCCCTTTTCACGTCTTTCTCTCTTTCCTGCTTCATCGCGTAAAATGGAATGATACAATGTTTTCAGCGATCTACCAAACGACTGCAGATGAGCGAGACTTAAATAAACACCGATATGCTGCGGTCCTAAAATCATCCACCAGGCCAAAACCTTATCTAGCCACACTGCCACCAACCAAAGGAGCTGCGCAACAACACTCTTTCAGAGTTTATTTGCAGGTATATTAACTGTTTTTTACAAAATTTCGTGTTAATTACAGCGGTTTGCTTACTTACAGATACAGCAATTTCTCACCAACCTCCTACCCCCGAACCAGTGGGGATGGAACCGAGGGAAAAATGGATTGCTAACCCCGGTTATTACCAAACAACCAGTAGCTCCTGAAGAGATCTTGAACTTCATCTTTTGCCGATGTTCTATTGGGTGTGGAGGACGCTGTAGTTGCCGAAAAGCCGGCATTCCATGCTCAATGGTGTGCAGCACTTGCCATGGTACGTGTACGATTGGTGCACCATTAGACGACAATTTGGACGACGATGACGACGACGATGATTTTGCTGACTTTTAAAATGTTTAGATTTAAGATAATGTTCGTTTATTATTATTAATATAGTTCTTATGTTAGTTTTAAATTCATTTAGTATTAAAATTTCATTTATGTCATTAAAACTCGATTTTCTCTTAACTCGCGATTTTTCCACCCTCTGTATCCCGTAAAGTATTGATATTGATCCTACATAAAAAACGAATAGGAACTTATTTGTAGAAAATTGTACCTCGTTTAATTTTGTATAAGGATACTTTTTCGCTAGAGGTCGTAGTTACGAGTTATTCAAGAAAGACGTGAAAAGGGAGGTGGAGAAATTCCGCATCTTAAATTTGATGAGGGGGGGGGGGGTCAACTATTTTAAGAATTAAAGTTTTATGGTTGAGGTACTTATACAAACCAGGGAAAGTGTTGGAGAAAAAACGATAAAAATATAATATCGTCATCTACAACGTAAATGGAATATTTACATCATCGAATATTAAATAGACGTCCTACTGGGGACCTAAAATGTGTGTACTTGCCGCACATAAGTTGGTCATCCAGAGGACATCCGTTACGGCACATATGCTGGACGTTCAGGGTGGTATTCGGTGGTATTTCATATTTCGGAAACGTGTTGTAAAAACGTGGACGTCCAATTTATGTCAATGGATGTCAGTACATTAAATGGACATAAAACATCGGTGGATATCGTGTGCTATTGGAGGTGTTGATAATACTGGCTGTTAGTGCAACTGTCCCAGACAGCACAGGATATCCATACGGCGTCCATTTCTTGTCCATATCAAGTCCGCATGTCCAAGGACATAGTATGGATATCCTATGAATATCTGTTTTATGTCCATACATGAATATCCGTACATTTTCCATATGCGGATATCCAGTAGATGTCCATTTCTTATCCATTTAATAATATTCCTATTCATCATCCATTATGGGATATACATTAGATGCCCGTTTTTGATCCTTTGACGACTATCTGAATATTGTCCATGGAGAGATATCCAGTGGATATCCGTTCTTATCCATCAACGAATATCCATACATTGTCCATTAAGGGATATACATTGAATGCTCATTTCTGATCATGTTACGACTGTCTATATATATTGTCCATGGAGAGACATTCAGTGGATATCCGTTCTTATCCATCAACGAATATCCGTACTTTGTCCATCGAGAGATAACCACTGGATGTCCGTTTTTATCCATCAACAAACATTCGTACAATTTCCATTATTGGATATAGGTATGTAGTGCCCATTTCTGTTCAATCAGCGAATATCCGTGCATTGTCCATCGAAAGATATCCAGTGGATATCCGTTTTTATCCATCAACGTATATCCAAAAATTGTCCATTCCAGACAGCACGCAACACCCATTGAATGTCTATATTAAGTCCATATGAAGTCCTGGACTTCCGTGTACCACAAACGGTTATCCAGTGGATGTCCACTTGTGGATTAATTTTGGTCTTTTCTTTGGACATCCATTGGACATACAATGGATATTCGATATCCAGCAAAAATTCATAGCTTCTTTAAAAAGTTATAATACCAACTTGGACCTTATATTTGAAGAAACAATAAATTTTATTAATTTTTTAAAGATAGTGTAATTTCCATTTTAATAATTTGATTAATTGTATCTGGATTGTAAGAATTGGCATTTTACCACATATTGCATTAACTATTCTACACGCATAAAATGCTGTGAGAGGCCAAACTGTTTACATTTAATTGGAATATTTCGATCAAAGCCATTACCACATTTATGCAGCAAATACCTCTACAGTTAACTAATAATGCCAACTGGTTCACTTTCTTCCAAATAATAATTAGTTACCTATTTAATTTGCTTACTCTAATTTTTTTATTTTTTCAATTGTTTTAGATAGTGATTATAATGTTTAATTAAATTGTTCATTATTCTTAGATTAAGGACGGAAGCACAACGTACAATTTGATAGGTACATCGATGCTTGCAGCGAACAATAATTCAAATTCAATTAGTAAGTATTAGTAGTCACCCTTCATGAGTTGTTTCTTTCAGTTATGAGTATGAACTATATGAACTCCTGAAAAATCACCATCAATTAGCTGCACCCCCCTCAAAAAGATGTTTTAAACAAAAATTAAGCAGAATAAAAACTGGAAAAAGTTCGTGTGACACACCCAATGTTTGTTACAGAAAATAAATTTTAGATTTTAGAAATCGTACTAGTTTATATAATTTTGAAACTGCCATCGCCCACGTTTCGGGAGGTACCTAATGTGTTGCCCTGCCATGATTGAAACTGGTGATACATTTGGTATGAGTGCTCATGAATTGTTATGATTTTTTTAGAGATTTAGGGGATTAGCTTATTAATAACTTTTACATTTTTGTACATATAAAATAATATAAATTTAACTTAAAAATAGAGAATTGATATTATTTGAAAAACATATCTAACTTTGCCTATGAGTATATTCATGCAGAAATTAAGCAGATTTTCCTACATAATTTACAATTTTTAGGTGCGACAGAAATACATCGTAATGTTAGCCAAAAAAGAACTGGGCATGTAATCAAAAATTGGTTAAGAAGAGCTAAAAGATGAGGAAAGATAGAATAAGATAGAATATATATGATAACATAATGGAACTGATGTATAAATGATTTAATTTCAGAATAAAAAGTTCTTATTTACATTTTAACATATATCTAACAACATTTAATCAACACTCAAAAGTATTCCAGCTATTTGAATGTGTTACTAATCAACCATCCTAGGATGACAAGTAGCCGCGCACAGAGAGAAGAAAATATCGTCACTGTTGAACAGAGACAAACAAGATTTTTAAGCTCCTTAAACTAGCTAGCTAGCTTAAGAAGCTTGTTTGTCTCTGTCCAACAGTGACGACATTTCTTCTCTCCCTGCGCGGCTACTTGCCCTCCTAGGATGGTTGACTAGTACCTATGGATGTCCCAATTTTTGTGACAAACATATGGCCTATGGACATACAGTGGATATCCCTGAGGATTTACGATGGATATCTTATGGACGTCCAAAGTTGTGACAAAAGAATATCCATAAGATATCCCATGTGGTCCATATGTGATCCTTAAGGATGTCCATTTATTGTCCAGCATAGTATAATAAATACGTCCTATGTATGTCCAGTGGATATCCTTAAGGATTTACGATGGGTATCTTATGGACGTCCAAAGTTGTGACAAAAGAATATCCATAGGATATCCCATGTGGTCCATATGTAATCCTTAAGGATATTCGCTTTATGTCCTTCATGTCCAGTGCGGATATCCATGGGACGTACATAGGATATACTTGTGCTGTCTGGGGTAGAAGAACGCACTACCGGGCGTCAAAATGACGCGACACCAATTTATTTCTCAGGGGGCGCCAGTCGCGTATTACCCCGTTCTTCTACCTCCCAGGCGGGTTCGAGATAAGATGCACTTCGATAGCCGGATAATGGACCAAGGCTGCACTACCACAGATCGGTATTGACGCTCTCTCTGGACCTGAATTCCCTCGTCAGGGGTTTAGGTACCTCTTAATTTCCAGAATTTTTGCATAAAACAATCCCAACCGAAGAATTTCTCTGCGGAGGGATTAATTTTTGTACGTGGAAACCACGTTTTGGTCTGTTAATAACGGATTCTATTTCTCAAAAAACGCATAAAAAAATTCCTATCAAACTTCCGTAAGGCAACCAGAAGGTCAAGTGTTAATGTGAGTTAACTCGACACATCCGGTTTTCGATACGAATGTTCCAGGGATTATAGACCGTCAACAGGCCTCAAGATCAATTAAGAAACAATAGTTCAAAGAATCCGTTTATTTAACAGAAATGGTTATACAAAATTCTCAAGATAAGAATCGTGCCTTCCCCAATCAAGGTAATGGCTTTCAGACCATACAAGCGAGAGCGCTTACGCTAACGATCGATTAAGTAGAAAAGATTCATGCATACCGTCTCAGAATCAAAATGCGAGCTTTTTAGAGAAGTCTGAGACTATTTGTAATTCATAATTACGGCTGACTGATATTAACTTAAAAAAGTTTTACTAAATGAATTTAGTTTCGCTAGAAACTACTTAGCTTTAAAGTTCTTGTATCGTGGAAATTCACGTACTCAAACACATTCGTGAGGACTTATAACTGCATAAGTTTAATGGCGTTCGATCAGTCCACGATTTACTTGCTCCTATGCAGTTGTTCAATATTATCGATATGGCAGCAACCCACCTTCGAGCGAATTTTAGGCAAAATTGAATTTTTGGTTTTTTATGCACAAGGCGTTCTCCTCTGTAACTTTGTCATTTGGAAAGCCCTGCTATTGGCTTTCCTACCATTGCTTTGTCTGGACCACTCAACGCACTCGACCAAATTGCAAGCCGCTGAGTTAATCCAAACACTTTCTATGCGAGAAACCGGCCTTGTACATGTGCATTGATTTTTATCAATTTTTGCTTATCGGCACTACGCCGGCTTTGTCAAAATCTTCTATTTTGCCTTTTGGATGCAGTGCATCGCTAAAATTTTATGCTCATACTTTAGAATTTAGCTTTCAATGACCGTACATCAAAGGTCAATGTCTTTGGTGGAGGAATAAAAAATAAAAAATATTTCAAAGTATATTTTCGTGGTACTTTTTAAACTGACTTTGTGGTACTTTTGAAAAATCTATTTTAAGACCAATTTCGGCGTACTTTTGAAAAATCAATTTTCATGCCAAATTTCAAGGTAGTTTTGAAAAATTAATCTGCGGGTGAAATTTTGGCATACTTTTGAAAAATCGATTTTCAAGCCAAATTTCAACGCAGTTTTGAAAAATTAGTCTGCAAGTGAAATTTTGGCGTACTTTCGATAAATCGATTCTTGAGCCAAATTTCGACGCCCTTTCAAAAATATTATTTTTCAAAGTCCAATTTGTGGTACCTTTGAAAAAGTATATTATTCATAAATCTTTGTCATTATATACTTTTGCTCTCATATCCTGAACCAAAAACATTTTTCCTAAGTGAAAATTCGGTATTTCTTCGGATTTTCACCTGGTCATTTCCAACGCCTTACAGAACCCAAAACGGTCCTTATGGTCTGATCTGTGCCTCTGCAGACTCTTAAAAATGTATTTAAATGAAATTTTTGCCTAAGTCGAATTTTGATTCTGTCTTCAACTTAGGACGATTTTGGAGAGTTCTACAATACAACCACCGAACTGAGAGTAGTGTTCAAGTGTTTTAGTGTTTGTGGAAACTACTTCACTGCCATGTAGTAAGTTAGTTAGGAAGGGCTGTAAAAAACGCAACATGTACAGTGGAATACACTTTATTTTACTCGATTTACTAGTCGCTGTGAGCATTTACAATATTTTACAGTTGCGACCATTTTTTTTTATCTTAACAGTACTTAACAGCTTTTAGGTTAACAAATAACATATTGATGGAGATGAAATATCGAAATACAATCATGTGTATTTTTACTTCTGACGTAAGCAATTCCCCAGCACCACCAGTAGGGGTTTTGCAAAATCCTATACAACAACAAACACTTTTTCTGGTCTGGGAAATTTCCTACCCAGTACAAAAATTAACTACTAGAACCACGAGTTGAGTCTTCTAAGGAGGATGTCGTGTATAAAAAATTAGAAAAACAATGGATCCGTGGTCTAAGTCAAAGGTTTTTTTGAGACAACTCGTGGCGCTGGCAGTGAGGATGCTAGGACGTCAGTTACAGAGTACTAAACACTATTGCCTGTCTTAATCTTACCATTTCCTCTGTTCGTTTGTTACTGTTCCATTTTAACTCAAAACTTTTAAAATAATACGCAAATGATTTAGAAAAAGGTGAAAACCGTCAGTTTTGCTCATTGAGTTAGAATTAACTCAATGGTTGTACTGTGATTCTTAATTTATTTTATTTAAAGTAAGTAGGCACCTAATTAGTTTGATCCAGGGAATTGAAAAGTGTATCTATAAAAAGGTATCTGCACTTTATTATCCAAAACACAGGTCTACAAAAAAAAAATCTGCTCCACGGCCTAAACCTGCCATGCCTTAAGTATTTTTGTGTGCTGAATCCGAATTTTCAATTTAAAAAATTTTTTACTTCGTAGATTTCAAGTAAATGTCAAAAATTGACAAAAAAACGTATTTTGACGATAAAAACCGGGATTTACTCGAAATCTACACGGTAGAAATTTTTTTAAATTGAAGATTCGGATTCAGCACACAGAAATACTTAAGAAATGATAAGTTTAGTCCTTGGAGCAGATTTTTTTTTATAGATCTGCGTAACTGATACAGATCCGAACTGGCAGGTGGATTCTCCGCCTCCTTACTGCGGGGCTATGGGACCTCAACTAATTGTGCTATTTCTCACTAAATTCTTTATTTTCTGTGCAACCGGTTTCATAAACTGTAACATTTTTCATCACATCGTCAAGCCAAGGAAATTAATATTATGAAAGGATAAAAACCGTAAGGCTCCAACAACTTTACAAACGATACGGGCGTACAAGGGAGCTATACATTTTGAGACATCGAACACACACCCAGTATCCGAATACATTAGAATTTTTTTTCCAAATAAATCTGTGCTACGATTAAAACTGTTTTATTAGATTTTTTTCGTAATTATATTATTTTAAGGAATTTTATTATGTTCCATTTGAAAATATGCATAAATAATAGATAAAACCGATATGCGATAGAACGCGTTGAAACGCTGTAGAGGCCGCATTTCTTAATGAAACTATTTTACATTTAACAAACGTTGATAGAAATTGTGGTTGTCCAAATGACATGACGTAGAGAAAGTCCGTAAGTACGGTTGATTACTAATAAGGGAGTTAGTAAGAAACAGACACGGTTTTTTCGTTTCACTTGTGATTACTTGATCATATTCTCACTTTATGTAGTTTTGTTGAATTTCTTTTACAGAATAATATGTGAGAAAGCCGGGGTGGGGTTTATATGAGCTTTCTGGTGGACCTCTATAGATCAGTCAGACCTTATAGCATATTGAATGTTTTCGATTTTCTTTAGGTAGAACACTAGGTTCTACAATGTAAAACGTTTTATGAAACTGAGATACAATGATTGCTTTTTCATTCTTCACTTGTGTGTTATGTTTTAAAGATTTTAAAGATCGTAATGACATTTGCAACAATTTGTATATTTCCGTTATTACAGTATCTTCAATGCCATAAAGGGAAAACTCATGTTTGAAATTAAATATGTTACAAAATTTCAAAAATGGCTTTGTTTGGTCGTTTGTTTGCATATTTACTAAAAACTCACGAGCTTCTATTGTATCGAAATGAAACTCACTGTAGGTTCTTCAGCATGTTTTTTGTCATTCTTTAAAGTGATTTGTTATAAAGTAGGTATGTGGCTTAGTATGGATTGGTAATCTTTTTTAAAGTAATGAGATGAGTCAACAGTAACATCGATATAGTTTAAAATGTATCTTCTAGTAGATACTTATTACGAGATAGAAAAACTTCAAAACATTCAACAAATCTTGTCCTGATCCTCATTGAATCACCTGCTCGTATTCTGTCCTTTCTCCATCGAAATTTTTAAACTGCCAACCACACAAAATTCCTTGTTTCGCCACCTTAAGCGCTCGCAGTCATCTTCATCGTAGTTACTCCGTCATGCATATATTCTATGCCTTAAACTTACTGTTTGGATCTTATTTTTGAATCAGGGAGTAGAGGATCGAAGTATTTTATTTTTCATTTATCTCATTGCGTTTCCTAGTTCCTTCTCCTTCTTTATATGTATATGAATAAAAAATTTTGGATCATATAAACTGATATTTTCTTCCATAGTAGAAAAGAACTTAAATTCTGCTTCGGATTTCGGAAATCAGATCCATGACTGCTCAGCTTTTGACAGTAGAGCTAGAGATTTGATAATTTAGTATAGTAGAAGTAGTGTTAGAGGTGGAACAATTTGCAACAAAAATGAATCTTGTTGTAAATGGTAGGTAATACGCTCCTAACCAACATACTAAAAATATACATCCATACTGTCGCGCAAAATGCGTTTATTTGCCCTCCATCTTGAAAAAACATAAAAAAATGTAAAAAAACCATCAGTAATTAGGTAAACGAATTACGATTTTCTTTATTATCGGTTTCAGGCAATCTTTGTTTTGAGTGAAGAAATCATCATAAGGGAAATGGAAGAAGAAACCTGCCTATTGTGTTCCAATGTGCTTTGTGACGATACTCCCTATGTCAGCTAGTTAACAGCTAAAGGCTTAACGGGAATTATCAATGCGAGCAAACAAAGAGATGATAAAATTCATGAACTTTTCAATCATAGGCCTACTGGTGCTGTTAAAGTACATACCGAATGTCGACGTGTATATCAATCCTATTAAAATTAAAAGTAATATAAAACTGAAAACATCGCAAGAGGATATTCCTTCGACCAGCTCGAGAACGCTACGAGGAAGTGTTGGATCGTTCAATTTCAAAGAGAATTGTTTGTTTTGTAGCCAGATTATTACGGATTATGAAAAAAGTAAAAAAATGGCAGTCATTCCTGTGCGTACTTTCCAGTTTCGCGAGGAAATTTTGAAACTATGTCGTACTAGAAGTGATCTATGGGCAGCAAATGTACACGCGAGAATGCTTTCAGTCATAGATTTACCTGCTGCAGAAACTCGATATCACTAAGTGTGCAGTGTCAATTTTAGGTGCGGCAAATTCATTCGTGTGAAGTATACTCCAGAAGGTAGTGGAGGATTGCCCACACATCAGTAGGCCGCATTTTGAGCAACAGTACGGATGTATATTTTTAGTAGGTTGATTAGGAGCGTGTTACCATCATTTACAACAAGAATCATCTTTGTTGCAATTAGTTCCACCTCAAGGTGTTTTTTCGCTTATTTCTATTATACTAATTGTAATAATTGATATAAAAAAAAAATAAAACCTGTCAAAATGTTGTAAATAGTAATAATTATTAAATGATGGCATAGTTACCCATTTCATACGAAAAGGAAAGTTGTACACATTTTTTTTGCAATGTTTTTCTTTCTAGTACCACCATCAAGTGCGAAGAATTTTGCAATAGCCAATAAAATCAAATCAAACCAATTTGTATCTTTCCTCATTAGCGCAGTTTATTTAAAACTTTTATTAATTAGATATAATTTGTAGAACAATATTGTAATATCCAAAAAAAAAAATGGCAAGAATGTACGGTTTACATTAAATATTACCCTTACAAGATTGGGACAGGTTTCTTTAGGCAGTAGCAGTATTGGTAGTATTTGGACTCTAAAGGATGAAGGTGTTTCAGGTACCTGCTATTGTTGTAAAATTTTAAAATCTTCTGAATCACCAATACTAGTATCCCGTATTTGTGTTCGGTGCAGAAACTAAGGGAGGCTACAGACGCTACGCCTAACCTCAACACAATTCAATAAATGCCGTTATTTATGACTATAAAACGTTAGTCTTAGAATTTAACTCTGAGCTAAATGTATGACCTCACAGATAACAGAGTGCAAAAACTCTTCCAAAATATTGCAAATGACACACTCAAACAATATCACGCAATGCTTTTTCAGATATAAGAATGTTCATTTTTTCATTATTCAACTTGTAACGACAGCATCTGTAGAAAGAAGCTTTTCGGATGTGATTGGGTTTAAACCTTACCTTCGAATTCCTGTGGGTGAGAAAAGATTGAATGGTCAACACTAAATACGTCGCGTGAAATGGATGATGACGTTGTGATAAATTTCTGCAAAGTTAAGCTTCAGTTATCTACAAATGTTAGAGTTAAGTAAATTTTTTATATGTAATACACATTTTTTATTTTTCTTCTTTATTTCGTATTTGAATAAAAAAAAAGGTGACTTGTAGCCCTCTCCTTGATTTGTTCCCAGACCGTGCATATTGAAAAATATCTTCAGATGCTTATCAGTATCTTAGACACAAGACAGTGTCTAAATATTTACTTAAAACACCTGAGACTATTTCATACATATGACACCAATTCAATAAATGTTATAAGCTCCACTCGAAGGTAGGTACTGAATGAAATTTATTTACTAATTTAATAATATAGTTGCGACAAATAAGTTATATTGAATCAAATAGTATTTAGCACTTAATACTTGACGACAAGTATATTTTTTCCATCAAATATATTTTCAAGAAGTATTTGAATAGTCTATATCTTAAATAGCACCAAAAAGTATCCTTAAGAAGGTTTTTAATCACTTTTCAAAATTATCCTGCCCAACTTTTCTTGACAGTCTGTAATTTCAATAAAAAAGGGAGTGGAATGCAGCTGCAGCCTAACTTAAAGCCTTCTACATCTGCAATATTTTTACTTTAAACTTTCAGCCCTTCCAAATACATTTCCAATATTGTAGAGGTCAAATGAAACAGAACCCCATATTTGGTATAATTTTAAGTGAGCTCTTGAGTCTAGAACAGTAACAAACGACAGCGACCAGTGAGAGCGGATAGCTGCTCATATTCTGTAACCTGCGCACCAGATATTGCCCATAAAAGGGCTACTACTAGACGATTTTAACAAAGTGCGTCCAAAACGCAGTTGCACATAGAGTGTGGTTTGGAAGCCGCAGTGCTCAGTGCTGGTTAGCTGTCAAAATTACGAAATTTTATTAAAAAAAGTTACATTACCCGTATTTACAATTTCAATTCTTTTTTATTGGCCCATTGAAACCAATAAATTTATTACCTATCTAAGTTATTTGAGCATTGTATGAATGAAGGGTGTTTTTTTGGAACGACAGTCTGAAGAAAAAGGGGATCATGAAAGAGGACGGATGATTTAGTATCTTAACGATTATAGAGATGGAGAAAAAATGACAATTATTGTATGGGCATTAAAGGCGGATATATTCGCTCGATTGATTATATTGATAACATATTGCATGTATTAGGTCATCTATGACAATTAAATTTGATGATGGCTTTATGTTTGAACTGTGTGGTATACTTCTTAATAGTATTGGATTAATATAAACTTCTAGTGAAACAATCACGTAAACTGTTACTTTAATTATTTGTTGCCATTTCCTCTATGGCGTCTGCCTTTTTGTCTGTATGTCCGTCTATCACTATTGGGAATTTATCAAAGCTTTAAGAATTTTCAATAAAATTGTAGTACTATCAAGCGCGGCACTTTGCTCGAGGAGGTTAATCTGATCACACAATTATTTCAAAAAGTAGTTTTGAATCCGTATATCTATAGGTTATCCAAAAACAATATAAACAGTCACAATTATTAAAGTATAGAATAATTTAATTACATAACCTTGCTTTAACGTTTTTGTTTGGCACATGTCCCTTACTTCATGATATGCACTAGATATCAAATTTACAACATGATGTTTAAATTTTAAAGGCTGATCAAAAACTACAGCCAGATATTTTTTTGCCTTTTCATTCAAGATTAGCAGTTCATTCCTTAAAGAGCTGTTTGCAAAATCCCGCACTAAAGGTATTGCTCTTTTTTCTAATTATAATAATAATTGATATTTCGCGGATTTAATAGCAATCCGTGCTTGTCAATATCTGTGGTTATTTTCATGTTTACAATATCGTAAAAAATTAATTTCAAATATTTATAATTTGAAAATCATTGGCATAGGCATCTGATGATGAACAGTATTGAGTTTCAGTAAATGCAATTTGTTACTAGTTCCATGAATTGATAGCAATGGCAGCTCTTAATAACAAACAAAAACGCTCCTTTCATATATTTTGCTCATTATAAAAAAAATAAAAAAGAAAAAACAGAAAATTTGTTTTCTATTTTTCATATTTTTTTGTCCCATTCTTTTCAAAACCCTGTACTCCAAATTCGTTTAAGCAGAAGTCTTTTGACAGGGCAATAGTTTTTTACCAATATATTACTTGATGATGAAAGTTCCTATCTTGTAAAGAATGAAATATTTAAATATTAAACCATTTGCAAAAATGTGTCACGTACTTTAGTTGTTTAGGACTACAATAGTGTATGTGTGTAATCTTCAACGCATACAAAAATTTAAATTTCGACCCTTTTCTCAAAATGTTTTATGATGGGCAAAAGGTATCAATGGAGTTTTTCTTTATTATTGCCGCTAATTACGTATAGTTACTATCAATTTTTAGGTTAAATGTTGATCTAAGACTTATATCCACCTTTACAAAAATTAAAAAGAAGTAGGGAAAAAGAGGAGAGATGAAACAAAGCGAGTTGATAGCAAATTGTACGAAGGAAATTGAAATACAAATTTTTGAATGAAAACGTGTAAGAGAAAAGTATTTTCGGGGATTTTATTTGGGAAATTTTGACAGCTAACCGATGTGAGTGAGTTATATTACGTAAATGACAGTGACTTAGTACTATGTGTACCGTCACTCGGCAACTGCAAATGTATGAATATACATACAATATCATATATAAATATCTATCGCGAGTGGATATTATTTAAAAATAATGATATATCCTAATTAACAATGTGTTGGCCTTGGCCTATTTTTGAGTGCGTATGCTACTGCAACCAATCTTGCTACATTTTCATTATGAAGTCTAAACGGTTTTGTTTGAAAAAACTGGGATATCTCAATAACATAAAGAAATTAAGTTTGTTTTAATTTGTAATATGACAGTCATATTAGATAGATTTATGGGGTTAATCACAAAATTGTTAACCATCTTTTAAGTCCCCTACATGGCACTCCAAAGATTTGTCTGAATTAAGGAGACGGGGCTTCATAGTACATAGTGGAATCTGAAGCACTTTGATTAGTTAATCAGTACAAGTTGCAATCGCCATAAATAACTTGAGCCTGGGGTACTACAACTGCTTGATTTTGCACTAAGAAGTTACACATAGAAGGTTATAAATAATTTTATTTTGAAAAACCTCGACCTTTGAAGCTTTTTCTTACACGCGCTGTCAAACTCCAACGTTCGTATTTCGAAACTTTGATTTTAACGTTTCCTTGCGTTTCATTACCGATTATTTACCGGTAGTTTTTAATGAAATGAAAATTCACAAAAAATCACACATAATCCGAAAACTTGGAAGAGCATTCTTCATAGTGCAACCGTAAAAGTTATTGCGATCATTTTGCTGAATAATTTCATACTCTATAGAAAAAGTACGGATGCCCTAACTTGCTTAGATATCGAGATTTTTGAGGAAAAGCTCAAGACTCGCGGCTTTTTTTAAATATTGTTCACAACTGTCTATGTATGTTTAAGTTTTCGATCTATCTCAGTTATCGCTTGCAGGCCTGACTTGACTAAGATGATTACAACTTGTATTGATTAATTACGAGGTTCAATGTCTAATATGACTGATCTATAATTCAACCACTTTGATATCTTTATCTGAATAGAACTCTGGGTAGTGACATTATTACCTAAATAACGATTTTATTTAAATTTTATAAAATAAATAATAAACGCAATTAAAAACATTTTGTAATATATAAATATACAACAGCAATAAATTCAAAAGGTCTGTAAATTGCCATATAGTGAAATAAAAATAAGGATCCAAGTCACTTAAAGAGGAATTGTCTTACAGTTGCATTTTTTTCTTGAACTTACACGAAGTGCAGCGAGTTTAGAAATAAATCCGAGTACCAAAAGACATTTTCAAAATAGGTTTTTTTCGCAGATTTCCTTAAATAATTGTAATTGTATGGCTCGCAGCGCAATAGAAAACGCAGAATAACTTTTTATATAATGATCCCTCTTTTGTGTACTTTTGACTCATACTCGCAATTTTTAATTTCAAATAATTCATTTTTTAATGAAAACAATGCATTGTTTAAAATAGAATTTAAAAAAAAGTAAAAAAAGGATTTACAAAAATATACTATATATTTTCATTATTTTCACTCAAAAGTGGAAGAATCCACATCCAAAAAAATTCTATTCTACGTCTTGATGAAACGATTTTCAAATATGCTATCATCATAGGCGTTATTATAAACAATTCGTTTGAACTGATGATTTAACTCAGAAGTATGTTTTTCAAAAGTTTCGTTAAAATATATGGATTATCATTTAAGTTGCCATCATCTGTTTAAAAATCGCTTAATTGTTTTTGTTATTTGCAACTTAACAAAGTGACCAAAAACGTTCCAACAATTTCAGATCAACTGCGAAAAACCCTGTTTTCAAAATTATTTTTTTAAAGAAATGTCTCCAAGACTTGGGATTTATTCCAAAACACTTTTCTGCACTTCTTGTAATGTTTACAAGTTCCAGCAACAAAAAAAGTGTTACAGTAAGACACTTGCCTAAATTCACTATCAAAAAAATTATAGTTTTCTCAGTTTCTTCAAAAAGCGTTTTCGAAAAATAAGGCAAAACGGCAACGTTGCAGTTGAGAATAATTTTCGTTAAGCCTAAACATTATTTTAATGAGAAAAAACACAATAACTGTGAGGAAGACATCATGACAATAATGCTTTTCGAAATAAAACTGTAAATAGTAATTATTTGGTGTTATGCTTTTTATTACCTATATACTGTGATTTGCCAAGGATTGTCTTATTTTGTTTTGTTTCTCCTTGAACAGAACATTTATATAAAAATATCAGGGCAATTTTTGGCAAATTACGTTGATTATAAAACCAAATACTTAAAACAAAATCTAGGAATACTATGGAATGAAATGCAATTTGCAATAAATAAAGGAGTCTGTTTGTCCGACATTCAAAAGGCCTTTGAAATTTGCTCAAGGCAAGCCAAAGAACTCATAAATTAGCCTTTTGGAAACTGTAGCTGGGTTGGAAAGGGCTAAATATTTTGGAAACCAAAATCGGTAATTAATTTTATCAATATTAAAACCCTGGTACTTCCTTATACAATGTAGAAAAACTGAGGTTCTCTATAAAATAATGTGACGCAAATACCGCCGTTAATTATCCAGATTTGACTACCCTTGATCAACAGAAATTTCCATATCACTGTTTTTCCATCAACGGTGTCGGTTTGGTAAAACTTTGTGGCTATAATATTCCTAGACATAACAAAAAATTCAACTCGTATTATATTGTTTCCAATTACTGTGTTACTTCACTGGTTTTATATATTTTACATATATTTTACGACCATAGTTTACTTTAGCCACAGACTAATTTAGGTAACTAATGTTTGTTACACAACGTTTTGCACATGCCAATATAAACACAAAATGTACCTTTACACCCAAGTTATAGAAATATCTTGATAACAACAATGCATACATATATGACTTAATAAACGTATCCAAGTCGATGAACTCAAAAAGGAAGACTAAAGCTTTGGAGGAATAGCAATGGAAGAGGACGGGAAGAGGATACATTGCAGTAAATAAGTTATCAAAATATTTCTTCTGTAGTGTATACTCAGTTAAATTTTTCGACTTCTTTGTCCCTAGTTACGAATACGTCGTTTTGTTTAACGGCAGTAGCTTCAATTAAAATGGATACGTGACAGACTATTAGTCCATATATAATAGGAAGCCCAGTAATTAAATTAGTTACAAGATTACTCAAAATGTACAAATAACAATAATAGAATTATATACTTTACAAACAAATTAATTTAAAGCATGTTTTCTGTTGTTTCGGTCATTTTCGGATACATTGTATAGTACACGGCTCATAATCCATGCTTCTGAACCGTTTTGCACCTTCAACAAATTTTGCTTCGGTAATGGTCGGTGCGTTTTTTTTTTGAATGAAATGGGCATCGTTCACTTTTAATACGCCAGCGACATGTATAGCGTTTGAAGGGGGCGCAAGGGGCAAGACCTGTGTTTTTTTTTTATTACGTATTGGGATCTGATATATGGAAGCAGCTTACGTATGGCATGTTCAATATGGCGGTTAAAACATATGCCTTTACAAAACTAGAGAATATCTATGATTACATTTATTGTTTAATTATAAAACAAAAATTGAAACTCCTTCAAAAAAGTTCGCCAAAAATTATGCAAAAAATTTCACCATCACCCAGATAATTAAAACTTATTACCTAATATCGACATTGAAGTTGGCTAAAAATAAGTTTCTCATCATTTATTTGTTTTTACACTGACCTCAATATCGAACGAAATCGTATTTTTAACCAACTGCGACTACCTTTTTACCTACCGGTGAAATTTTATCTGATAATTTTTAGTGACCTTTCTTGAAGTTTATTCAAATTTTTAATTTTTTTTCTTACTCTTTTAACGGTTCCTTTATTTAGCGTCTACACAGTAAAAGAAAATATGTATCAAATTTCATATAAATATCAAAATATGAATTCTTAACCTTTGTCATCAGATTCAGTGTCAGCTGCTAAGAAAATGTCCAACTACCAATTTTATTGCAATAATGACGAAATTTGAATTTATATTTAACGTATTTGCCAAATTTCTAACTAAAAAAAAATTGTATCAAATTTTTGCTGATTTTTCTCTAGTCGTAGCTGGATAGGACTGTAATAGATCTACCTCCTTATCATGCCTTGCAGTTTATGATATATGTCACAGAAATCGCTTAAGTTAATCCAGAGATTGTCTGTAGATACATAAAAAAGACTTAGGCAGGGTCGAATTGATAACCTCCTTTTTAAAATTTAGTAAAAAAGTCGGTAAAAAATATATATGTCCATATATGTAAATGCGAACTCCTCCCTATAAACAAATAAAGCATTAGGAATACATAGCATATTGTTTTCTGCGGAAAGGAAGGAGAAAATATAAAGTAATATAGTGATCTTGGGCTTGTCGACAACAAATTTGAAAACTAATCCACGTGAGATAAAAACAGAAATCGACAAAAATATCTACGCAGCTTGACACAGATAAATATACTTTCTCTTTCCATAGTCCAATAATTATACCACCTCTTCGGTGAAAAAGCCTTGGAAACATTCAAAAATTGCTCATCATAAAAAAGAAAGCTGGACTGATTTCCTAAAAAAAAGTCCTATTTTAATTTTGTTGTATGGTTTTCGAGAAAATCGATATTAAGAAAAATTCCAAAATTTGTATTTTTAATGCGCGCGAATTTTCGTTTATTTGAAATTTTTTGCGCGCGGCCTATAGAAAAAATTGAATTACTCGGAAACCATACAAGCTAGGAAGAAAAATCAAAATGGGTTTTAAAGGGGATATAAAGTACTCTCTAGTGTTGCCATTTTTGATGGCTATTGATATTTATTAGTATATAAAAATAACAATATAATATAGTTATCTCTCAGTTTTTTGCGTCTCACAGGCCCATAAAAAATAACTGACTTTAATATAAGTTATAAATTCATTATCTTTTAGTTCAGGTAGTACTTCAATGCAGAAAAAGTTAGGAATAAAAATATTCACATTTACAAATTTACCAGCATGTTGAAGTTAGCCAAATTTTGGCCAATTTTTTATTGCTTCCTAAAATTAAAAAAAAAGACCCAAACATCTTGAAAATTTAGCTCAAAATTTTTTTTTTCAGTTTATATATCATATAACTATTGTTTCTAATCATTTAATAGTTGAAAAATTGAATACAAAAATATCATAAAAAAATTTAATATGCAGCATTTTTTTAGATTTTTTTTTTAAATTAATGTAGCGTCCTTTTATTATAATATTTTTGAATGTAACCGGTCTAAAAATAAAGGTAAGACTTCATATTAATTGATCATACCATTTAAAATTATACTGTATTTCCCAGGAAAAAAAATGCTATTGTAAAATATGTTTTTTAAAATTTGTAAATAAACTCAGATCAAAACTCATTACTAAAGTGTTTCATTTTGTTACTTTTGACATAATCTCAAAATTAGTAAAAATATAGTGACTGTTGTAATTTTTTATGA
This sequence comes from Rutpela maculata, assembly GCA_936432065.2. NCBI lineage: Eukaryota > Metazoa > Arthropoda > Insecta > Coleoptera > Cerambycidae > Rutpela > Rutpela maculata. The sequence continues at coordinate 99,789,716 of OW386293.2, forward strand.
TATAAAGTTATTAATTCTTTCATTTGCTTATTTTCCATAATATGTCAAAAATTAGCAAAGATCTACATAAAAAAAATTGAAAAAAAATTTTTTTCTTACACAATCTCCAAATTACAAAACATATAGGGACTTTTATTATTTTTTATGGTTGCAAAATAAAGTTATTAAATGAATGTATATCATATCTGATTCTATTTTTTATAATATGTTAACAATTGGCAAATATATATTCAAAAAAATCGGGAAAAAATCAATTTTTACTAACACGACCTTAAAAACCCTAGAAATCTAGTTAGTTTTATAATTTTCTATGGTAAAAAATTGAAGGTTATAAAAATATCTTTCATTTGCTTACTTATTTTCTTAGATATGTCGACAATTGGCAAAGATATTAATGATTATATAACGCATTTTCTAAAAATTCAATTTTTCTAATATTTTGGCATATACAAAAAAATTACAGAAAGACTTTTTTTTAGGAAATTAGCCAAGCTTCCTTTTTGTAATGAGTATTTTTTATATCTTCAACGGTTAACGAGTTATCAGTAAAATAAGGTTTTTTTCACCGAATGGGTGGTTTTTTGGGGGGGTTGCGCAGTACCCCCAGAACGGATTTTTATGGTTACAGTTACTGAAGGAAAATTTCAGATAACATTTTTTGCGAGCTTCTGGTGTATGTTTTACTTTACCGACTGAACTACTAGCAAAATGAGTGAAAACTGATCAGCTTTAAAAAAATACGAAAACTTCAATTTTTTTTTCACCAGATGTCGTGGCATTATTACATATGACAGATCTCAATTTTAATTATTTTCCGGCCTCTCCCATATGGTTAAGGTATTACTATATTTATGTAGGTTCCTACTTAAACATACTCCAATTAACAGAGAGTGAAACGTGTTTTTCGAGCAGGCTTTAAATTTAGTTGGTATCTATATGTCATGCATTATCAGAATATAATTTATGACCTCAGAGCAGATCGCTACAAGAACGATCGCAGATCATGCGGCTGAACGCCATCGTTTGCAATGGGCGCTCTTGAAGTGGACGCCATTTTCTGTGCCGGACCGAAATTATTTTCTATTAGTGGTCACTGATCAGCAGAGTGTGTCGTGAAAATTTGAATAATTGTCGATAACAAATTGGATCCTGAAATCATTGTATACATTGTAATACAATTTTCGTCGCTTTCCCCAAGATGGCTGTCGGTAGATAACTAGTTCAAACATAAACATAGTAAAATATTATAAAGGTGTTCCCTTACGTGACAGAAGCGCCTCATAAAATTGAGCTCAACGTCTAGGCTAGTGAATATAATAAGAAAGTTGTGTGGCAGATGCAGCTGTAAAGCAAGTACAGCAGGAAATGTATGGGTGTTTGTACAACTCACAGCCTCGTATTGCTTTTCTCTGAGTAGATGTTGATTCCAAATTTATGAAGCATGTCTGTCTGTGAGACTAGTACACCCAAGGTTCGATTTCACTTTGGCTTTTGATTTGTATTCCTCAATAGAATACAAATTCTGCTTTTAATACCCCCTTTCGGCATTTTTGATAAAATCAATAGAATATTATCAATACTGATACTCACTGTTTATTAATTAATTTGATTACATGTAGACTCTTTAAAAAGGCTTAGTTAATAAATTCTTTGGACACTTTACAATATTTTTTTACTCCCACACTTTAATTTGTTTATTAGACATTCCCTACCTGTACTTTAATGAGATTCAATAAGAAACAAGTTTATAACCAATAGAAACGCGTTACAAAGAAATATTTGGTCAATGTCAACAATTGCCTTGAACATCTGACAGATCTAAAATTTATCAATTTTGACAAGTCATACTTACTGTTCACCTGGCAAATTCAAGCCGCCATTAAATGGTCCTTGAATAACATACTATTATACTTGAACCACAGAAAAGAGAACTACCAGAAACGACACTTGAGCTTCCCGCCAAAATTCCATTACCGCCATTTTGTTGTTAGTACATCCGTCAGTTCATTTATTGTTTTAGGTTAAAACAATAAAGTGCGGTGAATGACAGTCTGTGACATAATACCGAAATAAATTCTTAAAAGGTTTTAGTGTTATCGTGCTCTGTTAATAGTAATTTCTATTACCGATATGAGTAAACGACGTGAAACCGTTTGCGCTGTTAAGAAATGTACAAGTAGTACGACAGGAAAAGACATTAGTTTATTTAGGTTTTCTAAGGATTCTCAAAGGTATTTTATTATTGATGTAAATTATAAAAGATATTTCCAAGTAGTTGTGAACCTTTCTTCTTTTAACGTCCGTATTGTGATTGGAAGCATGCGATCGTAGGGATTTGGCAAGTAAAAGTTCAACCGAACTTTATAACAATTTTAAGTTGTGTGCACGACAAATATGTATCAAAATAGATTGCCACCAATAGCACTTACCTACTATTTTTCCTCAACTTGGTAGTTTAAACAGAAAAAAAATTAATATTTCCTCAGAACAACCTCCCAGTAAAAAATTACAGATTTTCTCAGGCGAGATATTGTATTGATTTTAATACATTTTGTGACTTTATTTATATTAAGAATACAATTGTTCGTAGAGACAATTTTATCCAGTTTATTTTAATAGTTTTAATGTCCATTATAAGTAGAATTCTTCGAATAAGGTAATTGTATTCAACCTGTGTAAAGTTTGTTTATAAACATGCTGTTTAAATTTTCCGCCAAAATTACCAACAACAAAATGGCGAAGGTCACAAAAAAACATCAAAGGCGGTGCTGAGAGTGCCGCTTCTGGTAGTTCCTTATTCTGTGCTTGAACTAAGCTGTCCAGTGACGGTCATCTTAGAGAAACCGAGGCGCCATTATACAGCCATGTCCAACATGTAACGCAAATTAAAATGTAGAGGGACATAGAATTTGCATGTGTAACTATGAAATAGCAGTAGGTATTATTTATACCTTTTCATAACTTAAAGATTATAATACAAATGACAGACGATAGCTGTTTGAAACCGTTCAGCCTTGCAAGATCATGATCGCAATCATAAAAAGCGATCTGCTATTAAGAAACTTGCCTGCCACATTTATCAAAGGATGTTGCTGAATTCTGATTTTTTCAGTTAATCATTCTTAAAGTGATCAAATTTTGGGACATCAGAAGTTTAATAGTGTCATACAGATTGGTCCATCCAAATACGAACATAGATGTAAAATAGACCTATACCTTCTTTGTCTATAGTGCACAGACTGATTCAAAATTTTGAACAGTTTTACGCCTATCATGTTACCAAATTTCAGAATAAGCTTCTACTCTATGCTGGGATAAATTCAAAGAAATTCTATAAGTAGTGCAGAATATGAAGCAAACATCAACATGCTGTATCCCAACTGTATAAAAATATACACAGATGGTTCCAAAATGGATTTGAATACGATTGGAAGCTCTTATTTCTGCCCCCAGCTTCGAGAATCGGCTATCTTTAAATTACTTCAAAATACAAGTAATTATACGGCAGGGGCATTTGCCTTACATAAAGCGTTGTGTTTTGCACAGAACACCGATGCTACCAACGTCGTAATATTACAGATAGCTTAAGCATCCTTCAGAAATTATCACATCCCTCATGGTCTCCTAAAACCAACTTCTTACTATTAAAAATATTAGAAGAATATCAGAAACTAACGTGCAGAAACAAACAGGTTTCTCTTATAAGCTCATCAAAGCAATACAGGAAACAATACTGCAGATTCATTAGCAAAGCAAGCAACAAGAGAGGGTGATCCCACTAACCTATTGCTATGTCCACAAGATGAATTTTCTTTATTTAAGTCTAAAATTATTGATGAATGGCAAAAAGTCTGGAACGAAACAAGAATTTCGAGAGGTCATTCATATTTACTGAAACAACCAACGGTCAGCACAAAGCCTTGGTTTTACAGCAACCTCAAGAAAAGAATCGTCTCCACCTTATGCCGACTAAGATTTTACCATGGTTCCTTTCCCAGTCACTTATATAAGATTCAAGTCAGAGATAATGAGCTATGTGATTGCGATAATATATCAGTTGGTGATATCAACCATTACATTTTTACATGTAGCAAGTATGAACTAAGCAGAAGAGAGTTTTTCGAGCAATTAACTGACAATGGAGTAATATTTCCAGTGAGTGTACACGAAATCCTGTCTTTGTCCAAAACATTTTACAATCCGGTCATATATTTTCTCACAAGTATAAATACAAGATTTTAAGGGAAATTGAATGGAAGTTAACATGTCTTCTCTATTGTAATCCTTTCCATGGTCTGAGTCACAGTCGAAATGTATGTAAACATGAAAATCATGCCGTTGACGGACCACTCGGCAATCCTTATCATTAATTTCAGTCGTGTGTTCTCGTTCTCTTTCTGGTACAAAACAAACGAACAATATTTAAAATGGACGAAGTTAAAAGATACGTCAGGATGACGAGACCCTTAGACTGGCTGATGATTCCTCTCGCGTTTCTGGATGCCATTTAAAAAAATGCTGGGATGTTGCCATTTTTAAGAAGGGGGCATTTATTGAACATATGTTCTACTTGTTTCTATTTAAAAAATTTTAGTGTCCTTTTATAAAATACTGTTATTCTACTTGAATTTCATATTTGTAGAAATAGCAACATTTTTAATTAACAAATCGAAAATGGCAAAATATGTAAAGAATTCTTATTTTCAGATAGAACACTACAGGCAGAGTAAAATCTGTCCGAGGCTTTGCAGGCAGACCTGTCGGATTACAGACGGCGCATGGCAATAACACATTTAACGCGTAAGCGTAAATTGGCATCATTTCATTTCACGAGATGTGTTCACAATGTTCGCTTTACGATGCATGTAATGAAAACAGTTTTCCATTGCTGATGTTTAAATTTACACATATTCGCTCTCAGCATTGGCACCATACCTGGTGCATGAATGACATGACGTGACTAACTTGAGCAAGGTCTGGTAACATGCTTTCTTTTGTTTGTTGGGTATTTTGCCATTGTAAAAATCTTTAAAAAATTTTATGAAATAAACCTCTACGTCAAAAGGATCAGACAGAGGCTGGTTTTAATACTTCTATTACAAAATATCTCACACCTAAAAATATATAAACTAAAACAAAAATTTTCCTATTTTTTTTTTATTGAATAATATCATATAATATAATAACAAGCCTTCCAATACAGATTTCCGCGAAAATGATTATCAATTTTTTGAGAAAAGCGCGAAAAGCGTTTTAAATTGGTGACGTATGTAATCTGCCGATGACGTAGATAGTCTGTGTTGATTTGTAGATAGAATGGTTTTATACAAAACAGTATGGTGTCCCCAAGTTGAAACTTCTTCTCTAGTTCTAGTAAAGATAATTGAAGAAAACAGGAGTATAAAGCTTATTTTTATTAGATTAATGTTAATATATTTATTCACGAAATTTAATAATATATATAATATGTGCGAATTACTAAATGTTTGAAAAAATGTTTATGTCGATTAGATTTTTAAAAACATATTTCGCAATATATGGCAACAATGTCTACGGCTAGTCAAATGTTCTAACGTCGTGTTGATTTTTCACGTTTGCTGACAAAAAATTCAAATTTTGTTTATAGAAAGAATCTATCATGTCATAATCAACTTTGGGCAAATTGGACGAATCTCTTTTAACAAAATTCAACTCTGTCTTAATAGTTTATTGATAAAATATAAAATAAAATCAAACGCAACATAAACAACCAACAAATAGATCTAACCAATATGTTTCTTTCACTTGTATTGTAACAAGAAGTGACAACTGGCAGCACGTAAGCAAAGTTGGAAGAGGTGGAGAGCCGTTCTTATACAATGTTGCTACATAATCCTCGCCGTGAGTTTTGATTACATTTTTAAGATCACTTCTAAATAGTAACATACATAAATACCTTTTAATTGCTTTTAAATACATGTATATAATATTTATTGATTTTCAAGATATTGAGCAAAATAGAAGTGTTATAGGTAAAATAATGTAAAGTATTAAAATCAGCCTCTGTCTGATCCTTTTGGCGCAGAGGTTTATTTCATCAAAATTTTAAAATATTTTTACAGTGGCAAAATACCCAACAAACAAAAGAAATCATGAATATGCCACAAATAATAAATTATAAACAATATCTGCCCAACAAGCAAAATTAAAACGTTATATAACTATTTTGTTTTTTTGCAATTTTATAAATGTAATAAAATAGCAATACAACAAAATTGTTGTAGAAATGACAATTACAAAACAAATTTGTTTATTGGGTGGTAACATGCATTTAGAAAAATACCGTGTACGGTAAATGGAAGTGTACTGATTGTAATCCGAAATGACGTCAGTGAATACGTTATTCAGCAAAAGTAGGTATAACCGAGTGAAGACTTAATTTAACTGAGCATATTTTGAATACATATACGACTACATACAAAGTATATATTTCGAAAGACATTTTCTTAAACCAAAAGTGCTTATAATTCGTAATTTTCCAGTAATAATAATAATAATTGCACAAACGTTCACAAAACTAATAATAACACTATTAAAGGTTTTTTTCAGTCATTTATTAGTACTAATAACAACTTGGTGAACAAAATTGAATGGGAAAGTCCCCATTTTTCGCGATCACACTACAAAGCAAGGAATTTCTTATACTCGGCAGTAGATTTTTCACGCAATTCTTCTTCTTCTACGCACCAGGAAGATTGGATATTCGTTGTAAAAATAAAATCTAGAGCACCCCTGATTAATTTCATTAAAAGAAAACAACCCTTTGAACGTCGATAGCTGGTAATCGGGTTTTTGCTCTGTTGTGCGCATGTGCATCCTATATATTATTGCAGTTGATCGAGGTGATTTTTTTTAACGAAAGACCTATCGACGTACAAAATATTACGATTTAAAAAGTTATTGTTTTTTTTTAGGTCACCAAAATCCCAGGTTTTTGGTTCACATACACTCACGATTAACTTTTTGACTATTGTTGCGCTGTATACGTCGCACTAACATATATATTAACTTTTAACCACGGTATTTTATTACTATTTATTGTTTAATGTTGAGTTTCGACATTGTTAAAAATATTGATTTTTTTCGAGTGTCGTTTGTTTTGAAGGTTTTTGACTCCACTTTTTACCGAGGCCGCGAACCGAATGGCCCCCAGCCGTCAGCAATACAGAGCGTTGATTGTCCCATCCAACAACTTAAACCCTTGTTTTTTGGAATAATATCGCATGGCGTAGCTAAAATGTTCCCAAAGTTGCAATTTACGAAAAGTAAAACAAAATTATGGAATAAATAAAAGCCATAGGTGTTGAATTTAGTTATAACTCTAAAGTATATAAGCCACACATTAAATAAAGTTACCCACCATCGCATCAGTGATATTAATATTATGGACAGTTTTAATTTAAAGAATTTTAAATTTTGAAATATATTTCAAAAGATTTAAAATTCTAAAAATGTTTTCCGTCCCATATTGCTAACGCTATGCTGAAATGTATAAAATTTTCGAGGTAAAACTGAAGCATGACAAACGTTTGGCAACTCAATTCTGATAGAACTTCGACAAGAAGTATTCACGAAAAGCAGATACCCTCTGGTTAAACCCTGTTTGATATTTTATCAAAAAAAAGTTATCAAATTACTTCATTTTGACGATTCTGTTTAAGGTATAATCCGAATCTTGGTGATGTCAAGACAATCAGCAAATTAAGTTGGATATTTAACGCCAATGTAAGGAAAATATTTAAATTTTAACTAGTTTTAGTTTATCATTACCTTTTATAATAATGTAGATATATCGAAAGGCTTACTTAGGGCATTGACTTATAAACTTTACCTATTTTATTAATGGGCGTTCAATATCAGTTTTATAATTTCAGATTTGACCATTGAATCAGAATCATTTTGAATTAAAATAAAAAATAACTCTGTTAATCATTTGAATTCTTTAAATGTGAAAATATTACGTATTATTTCTATGGCAAAATCTGAACACAATATTTTTTACTTAATAGGTGGTATAAATAGCACCTAAACAAGCCATTCGAAACATCTACGTTATTATTTGAGATACTCTGTTTTCTTTTGCTTGAAGTGAATTTTTGTACTAAACCACCTGTATATTTAAATTCATTTTTAAAATTGACAATTAACAAACAAATTATTTCACTTATAAGTTTGACAACACAAAATATTAAATTTATTTTTAAATTGTTAAGTTGTATAAAATGAATTTAATCTGAATAAAATTGCTATTATTTTAATGTTACTATTGGCGATACCGATGAAGGCGAAAGATGCACTTGTCTTTAAGTCTAATATGTAGAATTTTGCGCCCTGCAGTGCTGAAATTAGTTTTGTTTTATGGGTTTTGTATTATATTACGCAGGTTCTAACCCTCAAAAATATCACTCCTAAGTCAGTCCTTCCCACGAAAAATATTTAACAAATTACAAAAAAATGAAGAAGAAAAAAAAAAATAATTATACATTCTAAAAATGTTGTGATTATTGCGAAAACTTAATACTTCCTTTAAGGGTTTATAACGAATAAAATTATGGACTTGAAATAAACATGGTATGATTTAAAATGCTTATACTTGCGCTACCAAACAGTCAACCATACTATGGAAATAATATGTCAGGTAAAATATACAAAATTTATAGTTAAAGACTGTAGAGATATTTGTTTTGAGGACAGAAAATTACAATTTATAAAAATAATGTTTAGATAATTAAACCTAATGTTACAAATTGAACACTGGCCCTATGTTACATTAATGGGTCTGAGCATCTTAACGTCACCAAGAATTGGGTCATATTTTTCGATCAATATTTTTCGAGAAGAACTCATTATTTTATTGGCGTGTTTCAATTTTCTAACCGATGAAATTAAAACTAATTGATTTTTCCACTAATTATATCATCTATTTTGATAACAAACTACAGTTCAGTGACCAGCAAGAGATTAATACAATTAATTGTTGTTTTTTTTTTTCAAAATGAAGAAAACAGTAAATCCCAGATTTACAAAAAAAAAAGAAATAAATTTATATTTCAAAGCTTCGCCAGAAATATATCATATATGTGGTATATCTAAGCTAACAGTGTCCAATTTGACTTTTTTAAGTTAAAATATTGATTTTTTGGAACTTATATTTGAATGTGTACTACTTTATCGATGTCTTTATTGACTGACTATACGCGGAAAAAAATTGCAAAGAATCTTCCAAAATTTCATTCTTTCATTCTTTCATTTAGGAGCTAAATCACATATTTTGGACAATTAAATAAAATATTGATCGTATTTTGTTTAATTGAATAGGTTTATAAGTCTTCTTAGCATTTGTGGATAGTAAATGAAGTGGCACTCATAGGCGCTTTCAGAAGCCAGCTGTTTCGTGCTAAAGGCAACCCGTCAGCTCATCACTTGCCATTTTCATTTTATTCCTATTGTCCTATGTGTAACACCCTATAAACCCCAAGCTCTAACTTTATTGATGTTAAATATCTAATGATGTTTGATTATTGACTTTAATGATCTTATTTTGTTTTTACAAGCATTGAGTGCTAAAATGGTACAGGATTTGTTTTTATTTTTTATATTTTTGTACATGAATGTATGTAATCGGTTAGCAGTTTGCTTATTGCAAATTTCCAAATTTTAATATTTCTCCCTGTAAAATTATCGTATACGAATCTTTAAACGGCAATCGAAATCGAAAATCAGTTCAGCTATATAAAAAATTAACAAGTTCACAACACCACATGAAGGCAGTGAAATTGCTAGCATACCATCTAATAAAATCAAATTATTTTGTAAGCCTTTTCGAAAAATGAACAAGACTTCAACATAATTGTCTGCTTTATTCGCCAGTTTGAAAATAAAAGTCCTTACTTAAGAATTTAGTTTCCAAAGGTTTGTCATGTTTAGAATATTCTAATTACCTCGCATATGTACTGTTTGCATACAGTGCAAACATTAGTTATATAGGGTGGATAACTGATATTTAAATCATATACCTGGTGATTTTTTTTTATAAGCAATAGTAAATAATTTTTTTTTTAATGTTTCATCTTTACAAATTTGTTGCATGAATAAAATAACGTAGACGCTTCGAATGGCTTGGGCTTAAATAATACCCAAAAAATCTCATTAATACACAATAAAAATGTCCCCACCCAACATGATCATAAAAGAAATTAGTTTTACAGAAGAAATTGTGTTTCAGTGTAGATTTCATTTAAAAAAAGTAACAATGTCTTTAAAAATCTGTGTATCTGTGAAAAAATGAACTAGTTCATACCAAATTAAAAAATCAGTTAATAGAAAATCTGGACATATCATGGGGGTCTCAAATTTAACATAAATTTAATTAAACGTAAATTAAAGATGATATTGATTATAGAACAGACTATTAATGAAGTATGTGATGTGAAAATATAGTAAAAATATAAATGAGAAATTAAAACAGTTTTTGAAAGTAGGGCCATATGAAATTTGGAAATGAACGCAAATCGTTAAACCCCTTTGGAATCTTGCTCATTGGGTGGGGCGTTACAAGAAATATTAGCAAAACACACTTACAAAAGCTATATTAAAATTAAGAAATACATCTAAAGCTAAAGCTTAATTTTGATTATGAGTAATTTGCTCAAAATGAGCCTTAAATTGCGAAATTTGGAATCAAAATTCTTGAACATATGTGTGGGTTGAAAAGTATTAATGGTAATTGTAATATTTGCAAAAGTATAATTCTGTTTATGAATAATTTTAAAAATAAAAAAATGAGTAAATTGGAAACTGATTGCAAACACATATATAGCTTCTTCTTCATGTAATAGTGCTTTATAGCTAAATGAAAATTATTATTAAAATTTTATACCTAGCTAAAATGTCACTAAACATCAAAACTGTCCACCAAGCATTGCAAATGTGTTTACTGAATGTTACATTCTCTAAGTTTCATTAGGTTTCCAGAGACAAAAATTCCCTCTTTGACCACTTACAAGCCAGGGAGTGGAACTTTTGCACAGAATTTGCCATTTAAACATAAAAAATAATACATAACTGTTATTTTTAATATTTGATGAGCAGTTTATGGATTTTAAATGCAATTTGTTAACAACTGGTGCAAAACTCTAATAGAAGCACTTGTAATATTAGTTTAAAAACTTATTTCGAAAGAATAACATTTATCCTCAGAGCGCAAAAACGCGTTAAACGAAAATTATTATTAGAATCTTATACCTTCTCACCAAAAAGTACTGAAACCTCAAACCTTCCATCAAGCATCGTAAATATGTGTAGTGAATATTACATTTCAAATTTTAATGCGCTAAAGTTCCCTCTTTGGCCACTTACAAGCCGCAGAACGGTAGTTTTGTATAGAAAAGGTAACCCAAAAATAAAATATAATACACACCAGACAAGACCTATTTTTAATATTTGATGACACGTTTATGGGTTTCAAGTACTATATTATAACAAATAGTGCAAGATTCTAATAGTGTTTGTAGATTTTTGATGGGAAACAACAGAAGTTATTAATATTTAGGTGAATAACATAATGATGTTTTCTATTTTAGCTAAAAATGAAAATTGTTATTAGAATTTCATACCTTCTAGCCAAACGCAACATTAAACATTAAAAATTCCCATCAAACATAGCAAATATGTTTGCTAAATACTATATTTATAGTTTCAGCGACGTTTCTAGAGATAAAGTTCCCTCTTTGGCCACTTACAAGCCACATAATGGAACTTTATGCACAGAAATTGTCATCCAGACATAAATTATAATACTTAGCAGGAAATATTTTTAATATTTGATGACATGTTTATAGGTTTAAAGAGCAATTATTTTATAACAACTATTGCAAAATTCTAATAGTGTATGTAGGTTATTAACTATATTGTTCCATATCTTTGTAGGCTCTGACGATAACATTAAATATTCGAAACAAGTAAAATATGTGTAGTTCTGTTCAAGAATTTTAGTTCTACATTAGGTATTTCACAAAAATGCGCGTATAGGCAAAGAATATTTGCAAACGTTTTTGATATGCTTATTTCTATTTAATTTTAAACTACTATTGTTATCCATTAGTTTCTATTATTGTCTTTTGTGATTGTAAATATTCTTTAATTGTTATGAATTTCTGTAACTGGAATTTGGAAAGTATGAGTTGTTTGCAAATATTGTGAAAATGTGATTACAATATGAAATAAAGAGTATATGATAATGATATATGTTTTATAAGTAGTTCCTGTTCTTCTGGAAGGAATTGGTATGATGTTTTTTTTTTTGGTGATTCAGTGTTGAGTTAAGTGTTAATTTGAGAATTTAAAGGCATGAAAAGTAAGAAGAGGATGTTAGATCTTATTCTTCTATTTAAAGATGGCGTATAATCATGCATAAAAATGGTTTAAAAAGTGATTTAATTTTGTTGATAATTTGGTAAAATGTTGGTCAAAATTGTGCTTCGTCGCAGAGTTGGTGGCAAATCCCGCTACTTGCGGCTCTTAAATAGGTGAAGATTGAACAAATGGATTCTAATGTAAATGCGTGGCTGTATATACCTGAGCATAACGAAGGTAAATGTTTATTATTTTAAGAAATGGTATTTCCCTTCAGGATTGAGTCGGTAAAATAACTCTCGAATGTTGGTAGATATTTGGGCAAAAAACAAGGACTTAAAGAATCGCCAACTCCTTGGCATTAATAATAATAGTCGTGTAACATTAATAGGCCAACGTACATAGTCATAGTATAACACAGGTATATTAAAAATGAACTTCATTTTTTTGTATGAACCGTCGTGTAGACCCTGTTTTGAGAAAATATTGCTGACAGCTTAAGAGACCACATGATGTAACGTTTCGGAAGTGGCGGGTTCCACCATCAGACACTGTCGACGGAGGCAAATCGTTCGCCTAGTTCTTCGCAGAAGTGGAGCGGGGGTTGGCGGGACGTCCCCGGGACGGCGGGGACATGGATCGAGCGGTGGACGGCTCTGCGCCTACGTCTTCTTCTCTTCCTGTGACAGATCACACACAGCAACACCAGCGTCAGCAAAATTGCCGCTATGGCACACACCCAGGACATGCGAAAGTGCTCACGTGGGGGTTCTTCCATTTTACCTGGAAACAAGCAGAGGGGTGTGGATTAGCCGGCGAATATCAGAAACATTTACTAGGTTAACTGTCTTTGTTGATACAATAATACGTTCTTATGTTTTTAAAAGCGGGCCACAAGGATCTGGACTGGGGACCTTTCTATACTGTTATGAAATATTTTTTTCTATCTTCAAACTCTTCTAAAGTCTAGTCCTATTTTTACAAAAAAACTGCACTTTATAAGGAAAACACCAAACTCGCCATACATCATGTCCATACACAACGTTTAGAAAGGGTAGTTACTTGAAACTTCCATATTCCCCAAATAGCCGCCATAATATCTAAATTGCTCTAATTATTTCAATATATTAAAGTTCGGTGTCTAATTATGTTTTTAGGGATTGAATTTAAAAAAAAATCTATAGAAAGTTGTCGAAAGTCCTTAGAATAAGATATCCAACATGATCACCAAATTTGTCACCACAAAATGTAAATTGGAAAATTCTCCCCTCCATGTTCTCTACAATCCCCTTTTGGGCATTCATTGATTGGACTATAACCCTAAAGCGCTAACCTTCGTAAATTTGACGAACATAATTTTGAAAAATGTCAGTAGTCTTAATATGATCATCCCAGTTAGCAATACAGGGAAAAGCACTATCCAGAATCTGCAATCTTTCACAGATGTCTTGCTGTCTGACGGCACGGTGACCAGTCAGCTAAAATGTATTGCTGGCGAATATGCCAGTCACTCTGTCTATCATGTACTAGGTTCAAGCCCCAACTCCGGAACTGACAATGTCAGTGTGTATGGATGTATGTATCCGTTTTGCCAAATGTGTAACCCCCTTGGTTTTCGATCTGGGGGGTCGTCTACTGTATGTGGTGTGTTTATATTTATGTTTATGGATCGAAAACTTGATATGTAAAATTTCAAGTATGATAACAGTCTCTATTCACTAAGTTTGTTTTCCGTTGATCATGCAATTAGGAAGTCAGATTTAGTTGATCCTCTTGAAGAAATAGCATGTGAAGATAAGCGCAGATCTTTAGGTACATGTGACGCAATGGGCTAGTAGTCAATAACGAAAACGACAAAATTAATAATATAACATTATACTATGGCTCTCCAATATATTATAAATATAATTTCAAGGTAATTTTACCGACTATTATTGGTTTTATTGTAAAATGAATATGCTTAAAATCAGAGTGGATTTAAAATAAGGCAGTTTGCCGGATATCTCGTGACGTAATAGCGTAATAACCTCAGATAGAGTTGCTCTCGTTCATTCAATTCAGCCTTTGGATAATACAGTGTGGAATTCCATCAGAGCATTACGGAATGTATCCAGAGCATTTCTGGCAAAAGGTTTGATATGGCTTGGGATTTATACAGTTCAGAAAGCTTAAAAAGAACAGCCTACGTGATACTAGGAGTGAAGGAATTCGACGCCATGTTTTACCAATCTTATCTGTGCCTCGCAACTTATGTGAATTTTTATAAATTACAACAAGATCTTTCTTTATTAGCATCTAGTTGAGAATGTGCGAACTGTTAAGGACGTTACTAACTTACAAACAAAATCAGTTCTGAAACCGCTTCAACATCTCTTATTGGACTTACTCGTACTTCTTCTGACGAAGTAGATGGACGTAGTACAGTACACACATGAGATTCGGTCATTTATGGAGTGAATACCGTTTTCATAATAAGAAACGCCGATACTGATTTTTTGGCAACTGCATATCGGTCTTCTTTGAGTTGAGGACTACGGAACTTGAAGGGCTGTAGGTTTTAATTTATCTTAGGTCAGAAACAAAGACACATTCCAGCCCGTGCCCTAGCACTTGGTTCAGAGAAATCTGTCGCTCTGAGTAGTTTCCAAGCATTCACAGGGTGTGACGCTGTTTCAATATTTGCATTCTATGGGAAACTCAGTGTAACGCATAAAAGTGCTACGTTTGCCAGACTGCAAATGGATGTGCTCCCTGAGTTAGAACAACTTTTCTCAGGAAAAACTGTTTGACAGACTCCCGCCAACAGACGAAGCACTCTGACAGCAGGCTTTGAGAGTTGCTTATCAGGGCGGCTACATTTCGGATCAGTGCATGAGCCCATAAGCAAAAATCTCTAGTCCAGATACTTGGAAATGGATGAAAGATGATTCAAACTGGCTGGTGAACAGGATATCTCTTCCCATGATATGGCAGGGCTGTCATGATCTTGCAAAATGCAGATGCAAGGCAGAATGGTAGAATGTGTGCCTCTCTTGTTTGCCAATTGCCAGAATTGCACCAACATGACTGGATGGGTTCTTTATTTTCAGTTTCAAACAAACTAATTTTACTAATGACAGTAGCATGTGATTTATTTGGTACCAACCAAGTGTGATGATTTTCCTCTTTGTTTTCAGCCAGGAACATAAGAAGAAGATTCTTTGAATTATTTGGTTATAAATCAGGTGGCAGAGCTGTTATGGTCATACATGATGTGGAAAACCTGGTTTTTGATTGGACACTATTTGTTGACATGCAAAGGCATGTCAACAGATATTTTACAATTATCCTTCACCTTACGATTGTCAGTTATTTATTATAACTATGTAACAACACTATTTCAATTAAAATAACAAATTTAAAATATCTTTAAAAATCCTTTACTTAGGAACCAACTTTTACCTTTATATAATTTAAAATAATGAAAGATTCCGTAAAATACGTCAGTCGAAAAAGAATATAAAAAACACTATCACTTTGTAATTACTACATGGGGGCTGTTTTGGTTGCCATGTTGGATATTTCGTCCTATGAACTTCCGACGACATTTTACAGATTTTTAAAAAATCAGTATCCATAAAAATATTATATATAATTAGATACCTAACTTTAATATATTAAAATAATTAGGGTAATTTCATTTTTATAGCGATTGTTTTGGGAAACATGATTGACTCGGGAGGTTAGGTTTCTGGTGCCTCATCTTCCTAATAGCCAGGGAGGTAGCGACAGTTTTCGTGAAATCATTTGTATAAAGCTAAATTTTTTTTACCATGATAGCTTAGAGAGTATCAATGATGAAGGTGCAATTCTGCCAATCTATAAGTCCTGCAAAAATGAGTAAAAAATTAAATAACATGTTGCAAAACGAGATATAAATTTTCTGAAATGTCACAAAATGTCACTTTTGATTCGTTCGTGCCGAGCTGAATTTTCGAGTTTCGCCTTGCAATTTACGATCAGGTTTATCCGGAAGACTTTCTCTATACGTCCCGACATCGTACGACCGTCCCAATGGTGTTTTTCGAAAAATATGAACGTGTCAAGATTGCATGTTCTTGCAATTTTTTCGGCGCCGAAATGCAAGCTGTTTTTTGCTATTTTTCGCAGATATCTCCAAAACGGTCGGAGTTAGCTCGAAATAAAAAAATAAGGTCAAATGAGTATTTTCCACTACGAATCTTTTTGCTACCATCAGAATTTTGATTTTTTTTTCGTTTCGGAGATAACTACTGAAATATCGGTCATGCACGGGAGAACATCGCAAATTTTGAGCTTCTACAGTTGGCAATTTTTTAATCTTGGCTCCTACGCTAAAAGACTACTCTAGCTAATTTAGATAGAATTAAGTTTGCTAAAACCGTTTTTTTTTTATTTTTTGAATTCCGACAAAAATGAAGGAATTAGAGGGGGCGGGATTTGGGACTTTTTTTTTTTTTTCGGTAAAATTTCTCCATTTTGTCACCGTAATTAATCGGTAATTAACTGAAATCGATCTCATATACGATGTTCACTTAATATCATGTACTAATTTGACGCTCCGTTAATCTTGGCCTTTCGAAACAAAGGTTCCTGAAAAAAAATGGTTTTTTTAAGATTTAGATACACTCTATAGGAAAACGTATAATTTCCTACATTTCCTCGAAAATCTCGATAATTATCGTTTTTTTCGAAAAATTTGTAGACAGCTTATGGTAAAGAGAATTGACTGAGCTTTCCCACACTTTTTATTTTTTCTCTAACATAAAAAAACAAAAGACTTATGATCAAATATGCTCTCCGGGCGCCTCTAATTCTTTCATTTTTGTCAGAATTTAAACAATACAAAAAACAGTTTAACAAATTTAATTCTATTTAAATTAGCTAGAGTAGTCTTTTGGCGTAGGAGCCAACTGTAGAAGCTTAAAATTTGCGATGTTTTCTTGTACATGGCCGATATTTTAGTAGTTATCTCCGAAACGAGAAAAAAATCAAAATTCTGATAGCAAAAAGATTCGTAGTGGAAAATACTCGTTTGATCCTATTTTTTATTTCGAGCTAACTCCGACCGTTTTGGAGATATCTGCGAAAAATAGCAAAAAACAGCTTGGCGCCGAAAAATTGCAAAAACGTGCAATCTTGACACGTTCATATTTTTCGAAAAACACCATTGGGACGACTGTACGATGTCGGGGCGTATAGAGGAAGTCTTCCAGATAAACCTCATTGTAAATTGCACGGCAAAACTCGAAAATTCGGCTCGGCACGAACGAATCACAAGCGACATTTTGTGACATTTCAGAAAAGGACCCTGCACTTTTTGAAGGTATTTTGGTGATCAATAGATTTTTTGCGGTTGTTCCCATACATTTTTACTGGATCACAATATTCAAGTAGTCTTAGAAACTGTGCCTGTTAAAAATGTGATGCACTTGAAATCTTCATCTTCAAAATTATCTTCACTGCATCATCCTGTATATGCTAAAAATGAATCACGCTGTATAGATGTGGCTAAAATATGTCATTACGCCTTTAATTAATTCAGACACAGGTATGTATCCAGATACTTATACCACAGAAAACCTATACCTATAGGTCTTCTGTGCTTATGCGACGTACCCCCGATTCTGGTGCGAAATCTGCAATTTACGTCATTTCCGGTACAATCGGATGTGACACAATAATCGTTTTATGATATAAATGACACGTACTTATACACGTAACGTTCCCGGTGAGTTTTACTTCAACGGTTTTACCGGAATGGACATAAAACTTACAAAGACAACTTCAACGACCTCTCCTGTCTAAACTAAGAACCTCATATGATTGTGCTTTTGCAGGGTTGGTAATCATACCTCAAGAATTAACATATAAAAAAATCAGAAAAATTTATTGATTACCAAAATACCTTTAAAAAGTGCAGGGTACTTTATATTTTTTTTGCAACATATTATTTAATTTTTTACTCATTTTTGCAGGACTTATAGATTGGCAGAATTGCACCTTCATCATTGATACTGTCTAAGTTATCATGGGAAAAAATCTAGCTTAATATATATTAACGCGAAAAATCTGTCGCTACCTCCTTGGCTATAAATGTTGACAAAGGGTGTGGATACATGTATGACAAGTTTTATTGTCTCCTCATACGTGCATATAATGTGGGTCACAACAATTTAGCCTGGCTTAAACTGGCTCCAAGTGCGGATCATTGAGGTAACTAACATACATATTCTTATGGAATGGTAAAATTACTAATAAATACGATAAAAAAAACAATGGACTGTTTCTAACTTGCCACAAATGTGAAAAGAATAATAAATCAGAACATAACCAGGCGGAACAACGAAAACGTGCAAATGTAGTGATAGGATGGCAACAAAGCAAGAAAGAGATAGAGGCGGTGACATGGCGTAAACTAAAAAAAATATAAGAATTGTACATCAGAACAAGCCCGTCCTTAGTGAACTTTAATAAAAAAAAATATGCGACGAAGCACATTTCTCTTCAGTAAAATATTGATTTTTACTAGAAAGTTTACTTAATTATTATTTGATGTTTTGCAGTTTTCGAAGAACGTTGGGTACTTAGACACGTGATTAACTAAAGAAGGGCTATTTCTGAGGTAGGAAAATAGAAAAGAGACTCACATGAGCGTGAGGTAAGTAGGCATGCTGTTTTCAGTGGGGGCGTCACGCCAGCCTCAGCAGCGGCAGCGTCGCCAAGAACAGTGGTGGCAGGAGGTGCCGTAAGCCACGAGGCCGCCGTCGAGACGCGCGCGACACACCTGCACATATAACAAGACTTATACGACCCTGCCACCACCTCGCACACAGAACGATTAACGGCGACACGGAAATTAGGATTTTCTGTCAAGGATAAATTAATAAAAATGTTGTTAGAAGTGATACTAGATATTTTGAGGTGGAATAACTTTAAAACGATCCAAGATATGAACGGTCCACGGGTAATATTATAGATAAGAATTCTTTTAGAGAATGTTGTGATATAATCGATAATTTCGAAATCGTCGTTTTTCGTATTTTTTGCTCCGTTTCAATTGGGTTAGAAACCAAGATATCAACATGATTTTATTGAATTATCTATTTGACAAAATTCATACGTAATCTTGAGGCTTCAAAAGAATCCATAAGAGGTTATGAGATGTTTCTAACTTTATTTGTTTATTTAAAAATTATATGAAACAAAGCTTGCTGATGAGGAGCAATAATTCCGATATTCATCTTCTTAGCTGCATTATTATTTCTTTTTGAGATATTAGGCAACTATTCTGTAATAATTGGATCTCACAAGCATTATTTTGTATATACAAGTATCGTGCATACAGAAGACTATTATTGGTAAAGTCCACAGTCAAAAAGATTTTCTCAATATCTGGGTAACTTGAAAATTTTACGATACATAATAGAAAACGGTGATAAAAAGTTAAAAGGAGAATTATGTATGTAATACGAGATAAGGTTTAATGTAGAAAGTTTACATGAGTGCGGTCCCCATCCGGGGACACAATGTTGTATATAGATTTTAAATTAATAAAAAGAGTTAAAACAACAATTTTTGACTTCCCATTATAGATTCCTGAAAAAATACAAGATTATGCATTAATTTTGCCAAATTAATAATTCAATATATTTCAATATTTGAATGTACTAACCGAAAAATACGCAAATATTACAATTTAGAAGTTACACTTGAGAGAACGAAACATGGACTCTATCAGCTCAATGGGGATAATATTTTTTAAAGGATATTAACATTGAAAATGTTTTTAGTTTCCTATATGGGAGCTGAATTCGTGAAAAGTGGTTGTTGCTTTTCCAGCATGATGTAGACAAGTTATAGATAACGGCTAAAAATCTAACTTCATTATTTTCAATGACCCTTCCTGGTTGTATCTTTGCGAAAGACTGTGAATTTTTCTTTATCTATACAATTGTCTGTGTACTGTGTCTCCTTGTCTTGGACTGTTTTAATTTAATTAATTCATTAATAACTACTTTATCGGTACAAATATAAATGTAACTACATTTTCAATTTCCGTGTCTCAGATAATCGTTTCACTCATTATTTGACATATATTGTTTTTGTTAGTGTGCATCATACAAAATTCACAATAGTACCTAAAGTTTGGTGACACAAATGATGCACGTGTCACACATTAAGTGTGTTTTAAATTTTACATCAACAATACAGGATTGTAAGATTTTCTTCATCGTTAATTCTGGGTTGATGTGCAAAACACCTTGGACATTATGAATATGGCCTTCAAAATACTAATTCTACACAGTTATTGAAATTTAAACGAGAGCTCTTTTTATTAAGATTTCATTCAACTCGATTTCCACCAGGGGGGCTAAAATTAAAATCTAAATAAGCATGAAACCACTGGTTTGTAAAAATATAATTAACATATAAAAAGATTGCTGTTTCTCGATCCGATGATGAAAAAAAATCTAATAATTATGACTTTGAATTCTATTAGAATAACTGCATATCGTTTGCATTAGTGAATATGATAGAGAAATATAACAAATAATAGAAGACATACAGTCGACATACTAATTAATGAATCAAAAACGATATATTTGGCGGCTCTATGATGCTTATAATATTGATGTTAGGTTAATAAAAAATAATTCAAATTATTTATTTCAGCCAAGACATTTTATAAATTGCGGTGTCAATTTTACATCAACGTTCCGAACTGTTCTCAGGATTTTTAAAACAAGAACTCTGGTGTAGGTTCACCTTGTTATCATGCCTAATTAGATTAATTTGTTAGCTCCCCTCGTATAGGTTTTACTAATATCCAGTTGCGTGAAAGAATCTTATTTAAAATACAATTTGACGCACATATACATATACAGAGCTCTTATTTTAATCCCAGCTAAATTTTTGTCATCCAAAGTAAATATCATTTTAAGTAAAAAAACGGGGGGGGGGGGGGTGAGTCGAAATAGACTGTGACAACAAAATACTATGTTCCATCCTCTCTCTCTCTCTCTCAGCGAATCCAACTTGAAAATTTTAAATGACATCACTTCCTACTTTGTGATACATCATTTTTAAGGGAATAAAAATATGCAGTTGATGAGGTCTTGGCAGATGGGATGCTGAAAATTATATTTAAAATCCCGGGCGCTAGCCGGGATGTTTAAAACCGGGTTGATTTCAATTTAACATCCCACTCAATCAATCAACTGAAGCCAGCCAGACATCCGCGGTCTGAGGAGCCAATTAAGAGGTTAGACAAAATGAGGCCAGCACAGCAAATTAGATGGGATTTGGGGTTTTCTCTAAAACAGATAGACAACAATCAATATAAGTCTCCTGAGCTCGATTTTCGAGAAACAAACAATAGCGTAAGCCGTGATCCTCTATCTTTTTCGTCTAACGAGCTACAGAGCGTTTTTGGAAAATTGGCATTTTTGGATGACGTCTGTATCTCAGTTACCAAGTGACGAATCGAAAATCAAGTAACACATTCTTAAGGCACTTTTTTGAGTAGAATTCGTTGCTGATAAGATGAAAATTATGCATGCCTCAGTTTTCGAGATGTAGACATAACTTGTGTTTTTTAAATGGAACACCCTGTAAACATATGTCATATATATCTCTAGAAAAGTGGTTAATTTTCGAAAAATTTAATATATTTGTGAGGAAGCCATGGAACACTTCTTACGATATAAAATAATTTTGCCAAAAATAGGAAAAACGAAACTACAATAAATGTCAATCAATGGAAATATCTATGCATATTTAAAGCATTTCTAATGTTTATTGAGAAGGCCTTGGTAAAAAAAGGAAAATCGAAGTAATCGTAAATGTCAAAAACTAATTTGTGAGTTAATTGTGATTGAGCATTGTGAAAAATGGTTCAATTTAGTAATGGTGAAAAATATAATATCAAGTGTTTTAGAGAATACGGAGAAGATTCAAATTTAGCTTCCGAGCTTTATTTTAGGTAAGTTATAGACAGCAAAACTTTGTGCCAAAAGTGTCGTCTAAACAATATTTTTAGATATCCAGAAAAGAGACAGCCAGACATAAAAGTATTCTAAAAGCTACAACAAAATTTAAAACAGTTTGGATCATTTGTAAAACCTCTAGCAAAAATATATAATAAAGCAGTTAGAGAAGCTGTAGAAAATATTGTTTTAGAAACTGTAAGAGAAAATCCTAATATATCGTCTCCCGAAATACAGGAAAATTTAGGAATCCCAAAAACAACTGCGTTACGTTACTTAAAAAAATTAAATTCAAACCCTACAAAACTGGGATTAGTCACCATCTATACCCAAACGACTTTCAAAGTCGTCTCGATTTTTGCCAGTGGTTTTTGCGTCAGTACAATGAAGTGCCAAGATCTGAAGGAACAATTATATGGACAGACGAGGACCATATTAGTAGAGGTTCAGAATTCGAAAAAGTCGTTTAGAAACGTGTCCCGTGGAACATTGAAAGGTAAAAATGTACTGATTGCGCTATTATATAGTACTTGATATGTATATACACCCCCTAAATTCGTCTGGCGATATCGGTATCCAAACAACCCCCCGGGGGTGAAAAACCGAAAAAAGCAGAAAATTAGATATTTGCTTCATCTTTCTAGCAGTTTTTTAATTTTTGATGAATTATCCATAATAACAAAGTTATGGCTATTTATATGCAAAGGAACTGTATTGTTTAAAGCGTAAAATATTTCCTAAAACCTTGCGTGGCTCTCTTATTATGCGAATATTTATTTTGTTATTTTGGCAAATTCGTTCCACTCGTGATTGTGAACAGACCAACTAAAATTTTAAAAATTTAATAAGAATAAAAGTTGTAGCGTATACTATCAGGATTCGATTACTTTTTTCAGTTTTGAATTTCGATCATAAATAAGCGAGTTATGAATTAAATAGTTAGTTGTTGTCAAAATTATGCCACAACCCCAGTCGCATCTATCTCTACTTCAACCGTTTCCCGTCACATTCTAAGATGCCTGCCCGCCCGTCACGCATCCCGCGGAGCTCTATATACTCACGCGCGAATGCATATTTATAATAGGTACTGGCATGTAGAAAATTGTTAATTACATCTTTTTAGTGTTTTCTTTTGATTAAGTACTCTTATATATTTATACAATTATTGTAAAATATTGAGTCTTCATTTAGCAATAGGGATTAAACGACAAATGTTTGTAAATCAAATTGCATAATTTAATAATTTGTAACTAAACTGGTAAATTATGTGAAAGTACTACTGACTAAAACTGTTTAAAAATAACAATTTTAGTAATGAGGGTAACATTATTATGGATATTTAAAACTCAAAGTGCATAAAACCTTTTACTCTGTTTTCACAAACAAAAAAATATTTATCTTTTAAATAATGGGAAGATGCTCTGTAAAGCGACGCGACGTTGCAGCAATCAGAAACAGTGGAAAAAATTAAGGAATTATTGTAAAGCAGATAATAATACCGTAAATCGACACAACTAAATTTTTTTAAATAAATATCATTTCAGGATGCGCAATAGGGTAGTTCAAATTTATACCAGAGAAAAAATAGGTTCGATTTTTTCTGTCTTACCGCCAGATATATTCGAAAATTAACTGTTCCTCTTCAAATTTAACCCCCATAAGACTCTTTTATGGTGACCCCGTAAGTCCACAAATAGAGTATCGCGAATTCCCTGGTTGACTGGTGGAGTAGCTATGTTAAACTCCGCCAGGACTTAATATAAATAAAATCATTATTATTATTTTTGACGTACACTATACTCTATGTTTTAATGTTTATGATATTGTTCAAGCAATAATAATTTATTTAACAATTTTATTTTGTTATAAATTTAATGTATATCAAAATATAATTGTTTAAACAATTTCAAATGCTTAAAAATGTTAAGAAAAACTCAAGCACTAATTAATAATATAATAAAATAGTTGTACAAAAAATCACAAATAAACAAAAATAAAAATTAAAAGTACGCGATACTCTATGTTTGCCCTTACGGTAATTTCTAGAACCCTATGAAAGGATCTTATGGAGGTTCATTCATGGAAATAAAATAGATGATCTCGGAGGCACGTGTTCAGCCGATTTTGCTTTAATTTCTTTCTTTTCACTACAAATTTGAATTGTCCGCACCCTATTGCACATCCTGAAATCAAATATTAGAAAAAACTCACTAATCTTTGCTGAATGACATTTATTTAAAAAATATACTCGAATTACGGTATTCTTGTCTGGTTTACAATAATTCCGTAATTTATTCCCGCTGGTTCTGATTTCAGTCTCTCTAATATAATATAATATCCACCTTCCTATTATTTCAAAGAGAAATATTTTTTTGCTTGTGAGAGTTTTATGCCACATTACCTTTGAGTTTTCAATGGCAAATATTTTGCACAGTCCACATTGTTTACTGAAATTATTATTTTTAAACAGTTTTAGTCAGTGTACTTTCACATAATTTACCAGTTTAGTTACAAATTATTAAATTTAACAATTTGATTTACAAACATTTGTCGTTTAATCCGTATTGTTAGATGAAGACTCCATATTTTACAATAATTGTACTTAATCAAAAAAACACTAAAAAGATGTAATTAACAATTTTCTACATGCCAGTACCTATTAAAAATATGCATTCGCGCGTGAGTATATAAAGCTCCGCGGGCCGCATGACGGGCGGGCAGGCATCTTAGAATGCGACGGGAAACGGTTGAAGTAGAGATAGATGCGACTGGGATTGTGGCATAATTTTGACAACTAACTATTTAATTCATAACTCGCTTATTTATGATCGAAATTTAAAACTGAAAAAAGTAATCGAATCTTGATAGTATACGCTACAACTTTTATTCTTATTAAATTTTTAAAATTTTAGTTGGTCTGTCCACAATCACGAGTGGAACGAATTTGCCAAAATAACAAAATAAATATTCGCATAATAAGAGAGCCACGCAAGGTTTTATGAAATATTTTACGCTTTAAACAATACAGTTCTTTTGCATATAAATAGCCATAACTTTGTTATTATGGATAATTCATCAAAAATTAAAAAACTGCTAGAAAGATGAAGCAAATATCTAATTTTCTGCTTTTTTCGGTTTTTCACTCCTTGGGGTTGTTTGGACACCGATATCGCCAGACGAATTTAGGGGGTGTATATACACGTCAAGTATTATATAATGGCGTAATCAGCACATTTTTACCTTTCATGTTCCACGGAAGTCAACAAAGATCTTGATTTCAACTCTACTATATAAGCAGTGCCGGAATTTTTAATCCGCACCTTACGTTACGAACACTGTCTAAAAATTTGTGAAATGATGTACTTAATCGAAAAAAATTCCCAAAAAAAAGAGAAAAGTTGTTTCTTTTTTTATGTAGAATGTACACGTATTTTTTCAGATTTTTCGCGCAATTTTGGCAAAAAAAATTTTTTCAAAACGAAAATCTGAAAAAATATAAAATATGTATATTTTACATAAAAAAGGAACAACTTTTCTCTTTTACAATTTTCTCTGGAGAGCATACTTTCGCCGTAAATATTGAAAGTTGAAAAATTTCTTGCGCAAATTTGCCTCTGAGTAAAAAATTGTAAGGAACAAAAGATTGATATTTTTTGGCGCAGAATCGAAATCCACTATAAAAGAGAAGGGTTGATTATATAAAAAAACATGTTACCCCATAAAAACTCATTAAACCCCATTAAAATTAAAACTTTTGTCTGAAACTTTTTTGATTGGACGTCATGGAAAAGCGTCACATTCAAAAATTGTTTGAGCCAGATAACAAAAATGGCTGCCCTTGCGCCGCTGCAACCCGGATTGCTATGACCGACTACACACGTTCAGAGTATGCCCTGATAAGCATCTTCATCAATTTTTGACTCTCCAGCTTATGTGGTCCATTTGTGTAGATGGGCTCTCGTGCTATGAAATAGACGGAGAGCCAGACCCAAAACAATTCTCGGAATTTACTAATCCTGGTTTTTTGCCAGTTGATTACAGTAGTTGTGTACACTGACATACTGCGGTCAGTCAAGTTCAATCGAGAACAGGTGTCTCAGGTACGCCATCAAAGGTGTCGTAATTACGGAGGTAATAAAATGAATTTACTAAGGCTGAAAATCGTTGTGCAAATTAGATATTGAATATAAATAACAGTTATGTCAGTCAATCAGCTGAATGTGGTCAGTCAGCCCCAATTATTATTAAATCATATATTTATCATAAATAAAATGGTCAGTCAACAATTTTGTGGGACAACGCCAGTTAGTCAGCGAAATAAAAAAAAATCACGCGCGCGATCGGTGTGGCAGGCGGCGGCTCGCTCTTTTCCTTATTATTACTTAACGAACTATTAACTGACTTTATTTTAAAGTGCAATTGATAGCAATGTTAATAATATACATTTTGTAAATAATTAAGTTTGTCATAATATATTGACATAATAGTAAAATACATAGTAAAATTATTTGATCTCCGTCAACTTTGATTAAATGTCTTTTAAGAATTCATCTATACTGTAGAAGGCTTCCTTTATTAAAAATTCTTTCAGCAGCTGCTTATATCTCACCTCCGGTAAGACTTTTACCCAGCCGGTAATTATAAAATTTGGGGCCGTAACAATTAAAACCACAGTCACTATATTTTAATCTATTAAAATCAATTGCAATATTATCTAGATTCCTTGTATTGTAGTTATGAATTTCCTCTTGTTTTTTATAAGAGTGTATGTTTTATAGATATATACTAAGCAATGAAATATGTAAAGTGAGGGGAATGTTAGAATTTGCAGTTCAATAATATACATTAATTAAATTAATATCTATTATGCATTAGCCTACAGCCCCTTGTCATTGAATATTATTACATGGGGAGTAGGCAGAAATATCAAGAATGTCAATCTCACAAAAAAGAATAATTAGACTGATTTTTAATTTAAAACCAATGGATAGCTGCAGGAGTGTATTTAAGAAAAATGAAATATTAATTGTAGCATGTATTTTTATTTTGAAATGTGTATGTCAACATACAAAAATTTTACAAATTTTGGTAAACTGGGGTATACACACTTATATAATACCCGGAATAATAATAGATTGACAATACCAATTCATTCTACCACGCTATATAAACATTCACCTAATTAAAATGCCATCAATCTATTTAATAAACTCCCTGAAAATCTAAAAACCATAATATGCTACAATAAATTTAAAATAGCCACAAAAAATTACTTAACAGAAATGACTTTTTATAGCGTATTGGAGTACTTGATTCAATAATTATAATTGTGAGTTTTTACATGTTTTGTACCGTATACTTACATTCTAACTGTTCGTGTTGTACCTTTTTATTTACAATTTATAGATCTATATATTATATTTATAATAAGTTGTGTTTTACTACTTTTAGTTTTGACTTACCATATATTCATGTAATGTATCAGATAATGATTAATACAATAAAGAAAAAGAAAGAATTTAAAGAATAAATTTTTGCCTCTATATCCCAAGTTTATGATTATTCTAACCGTTTCTTTTATATTTTATGTTTTACAAATATTTTATTGATTTATATTGTTATAATAGTTGCAATAGTGTTGTAATAATCTTTTTATAATAATAATATATGTTAAATATAATATTTTAAGTGCATACATTTTTCAATATCTCTTTCATAATAATGGTCTATTCAATGTAATTAGGACAAATTTAATTATTTACAAAATGTATATTATTAACAATGCTGTCAATTACACTTTAAAATAAAGTTAGTTAATAGTTCGTTAAGTAATAATAAGGAAAAGAGCGAGCAGAAGGCTGCCACACCGATCGCGCGTGCGAATTTTTTTTTTTAATATTTCGCTGACTGACGGGCGTTGTCCCACAAAATGGTTGACTGACCATTTTATTTATGATTAATATATCATTTAATACCTTTACAAAAATTTTGAAGTTTAGTAAATGAATTGCACGTTACATATTTTTTGTACATACATTGGGGGTGACTGACCAGCTCCGTCCCCACATTCAACTGACTGACTGACATAACTGTTATTTATATTCAATATCTAATTCTCATAACGATTTTCAGCCTTAGTAAATTCATTTTATTACCTCCGTAATTATGACACCTTTGATGGCGTACCTGAGACACCTGTTCTCGATTTCGATTAACTGACCGCAGTATGTTAGAGTATACAACAACTGTAATCAACTGGTAAAAAACCAGGCTTAGTAAATTCAGAGAATTGTTTTTGGTCTGGCGCTTAGACTATAAGGAGAAGGTGTCTAAAATGCATAGAGGTCAATGGAAGACAATTCAAACATTTATTGTAGTTTAGCTTTTCCTATTTTTGGCAAAATAAGTGTTGTTGTGTTGTTAATAGTTTTCCATGGCCTCTTCATAAATATATTCAATTTCTTTAAAATAAACCACTTTTTCTAGAGATAAATATGACATATGATATATCGTTGGATACATGGGCGCAGCCAGGGGGGGAGCCATGGGGCCCGCCCCCCCCCCCAAGCCATCTTCCATGAGCAAAAAAATAAAGAAGCAGTACAAAACACATCCGTTTTCAACCATTTTCTGAAAAATTTTCCTCATCCTCTGGGGAGGCCGGTTCTATTGGCCCCCCCCATATGAATTTTCTGGCTGCGCCACTGGTTGGATAGCTAATTTAAGTTGTGATCGAATAATGAAATAATTTACAGGGCATTCCATTTAAAAAAAAACACAAGTTATATCTATATCTCGAAAACTGAGTCATACATAAATTTCTTCTTATCAGCAACAGATTCTACTCAAAAAATTACCTTAATAATGTGTTACTCGATTTTCGATTCGACACTTGGTAATTGAGATATAGAGGTCATACAAAAATGCCAATTTTCCTCTGTTGCTCGCTAAAATCGAGCTCAGGACACCTATATTGATTTTTGTCAATCTACCATAGTTTTAGAGAAAACCTCAAATCCCATCTAATTTGGTTCATCCCGTACGGATTAAAAACAGTTAAATAGATAGAATAAATTTCGAAGTAGAGCGAATTAAAATGTGTATAAACATCAACTTATACACATTTTAATTGCGACAATTTTAGATAACGAATATATACAAAAAGACGCTATTGTAAATTATCACGTAAAAAACTCTCATTGACGGCTAGCGAAAAGTCGCTCATCAAAAAAAATTTTCTTGCAATGCTAATTCAGCCTTTAACTTTTATAGTGAACACGTGAAGCGACGTGTGCTGGAGGACTGGGAAGATTTCTAACTTAAAATTTGCACTGTTGGACAGGCTTCAGACAACAAGCTATGATTATGGTCTAAGTGTAAATAAAAGCAAGACGAAAATTATGAATGTAGACCGAGCAAATAATAACAACACAGACCCATTAAGGATATGTCTGTGATATAATAAACAAGATGGAATATCTTGGTACTCTTGTGGATAACACTGGTGATTGCGAATTTGAGATTCGGCGATAATACAGATAGCAAGATCAGAAACTCACCAGTTGATCAAAATTTGGCGGAAATATCACAAGACAAGACAAAGATTAAAGTAGCTAGTTTTCTCCATCTTGCTTTACATCAATTACAACAATTTTCAGCTCCATAAATGAAAATTGATTTCCTTCTGCTAAAATTTGCATTAAAAAAACGTATTTCTCACCACTGCACCGTTAACAGCACAAAATTAACATTGATCATGAGCAGACTATGCCAATTTTTTACCGTTTTTTATTCTGAATATATGGACGAAACAGTTCCAATTTCTCTTGTGTGAAAAGATTTTTATTCCCTTCACAGTGATGTATCACAGTATACTTATATCGCAAGGCAGAGCAGGCCATTTATTTTTCAGATGGAGTAGCCGGGAGAAACGGGGGATGGAACATTCACTTCATCATCCCCTTGAGAACACATCAATATGTTTTTACTCAAAATATTACATTAGATTAAGATATTCAGAGCGTGGATCAGTTTTAATATGAAAATACTAAATATGATCAAAATTACATTATATAAAATAATTTCATAGTTAACTATGCTTTAAATTACGGCCAAATGCTTTCACAATAAATGAAGGTAACAGGTAAGGTAACACGCCATTATGATAATTACAATTTAAATTAAGCTCGACATGATAACTGATAAGCTCAAATAAAAATTACTCATTAAAAAAGTTACTGACGAATATGAATTAGGAGATTAAGAAATTGGATAAATTTCGCGATTTTTTCGCGGTTTAAATACCCAGATTGTTACAATATCAACCATTGCGTCACTCACAGTCCGCCTCATCAGAGTCATCGTCAGCTCCACAGTTGTTCTCTTGGTTGCATCTCAGCTTGTCAGGTATGCAAAATCCCGTTTTGATACATTGGAATTCATCACAACTCGGTCCGTCTATCACCTCGGTCCAAATCGCCTTGAAACCTTGAGCGCCCACCGCTTTGTCTGCTGTTATGAAACTGAAAATGAAACAGTACGTATACATATACAATATATAATATACAATGTGTTACCTACAGAAATAAGACAATTAAATATCGTAGAGCATTGCATATTGGAGCTATGCAGAGTAACTTATTAGTATTATTATTTATCCGTTAACTTTCTTAATAAATTTATGTTGCAGTAAAGGCTTTTTTCCCGATGTCTTCAAGATAGCTAGACTAGCCTATTTTTAAAAAAGGGGATCCTGATATCCTAATAACCATCGACCTATATCAATTATCCCAGTGTTCGGTAAGATAATTGAGATCATTTTAAGACATCATTTAACGAAATACTTTGAAGATCAATTTATTTTTAGGAAATCATGTTGCGCTGTAGGTGCAGTCTGTAAGATTGTGGGTGACATTGTTGGGGGTTTGAGGAGGGTAAATATACGGCGATTACGCTAGTATACCTTAGCAAGGCCTTTGACTGTGTCTCTCACAGCCTCCTCATGTTAAGAAACTTAGCTACTATGGTGTTGGAGGTTTCCCACTAAATGTATTACTGCATAATCGTGAACTTTGTTGTGTAAAAAATGATAATCAAATGTCGGAATATAAGATAATGAAACACGGGGAACTCCAAGACTCTGTATTGGGACTTCTATTATTTATCATTTCTATTAACGATCTTTTTTCTATCTTTTTCCAAACAAAACTGTTATGTATGCAGATCATGCAACTTTAATTAATAGAAATGACAATTGAATGGCTGTAAAAGCATCTACATATGAAACTCAACATTCTGCAGAACACTGGCATAATAATAACATGGTAAAATTAAATAGAGATAAAACCAAAAAATTGATTTTTTTCGACCAATAACGCAATTATTAAAGACGACAGTGTTAACTACTTGGAATTGTACTTGATGATAATGTTAAGTGGGATGCTCATGATGCTCATATTGTACAGTTAAGTAGTAAAATCTCTAGTTATATTTTTCTACTACGTCAACTAAAAAAATATATAAATGTCAAAACATTGCTATCTGCGTATCATGCTTTAATCCAGTCACAGGTTACATACGGGACTGTACTCCGGGGAAATTCCACTCATCGTTATAAAATATTTATCTTGCAAAACCGATCAATTAGAATAATTAATTGCTGGTGCTAATTATCGGGATCATTCGAAACCTTTGTTCCTTAAATATGGCATAGTGCCCTTGCCGAGCTTATATACAATATTACCCAGTGCCGGAAATTCATAAAAAAAGGTACCTTCTCTGCACACTTAGACTATCACCATTATGAGACTAAATCATCAAATGAATTAAGAGCACCTAGATATCGTCTTAAAAAATCCGCAAGAAATTCACTGGATTTTAAACTATATAATAAAATACCCGAAAATGTAAATAAACTGGACTACATCAGATTCAACACCAGCATTGAAAGTCATCTCTTAAATTCTGTAGTTGTATAGGCTTTATTTCAAAATTGTCTGTAGGATGCTTAGTTTTTAGGTATATCTTAAAAAACGAGAGTGATAATTAAGTGACAAAATAGTTTTTAAAAATTTTATCTTGTTCAATTTCCATTCAAATAGCACAAATTTTAAATTTGCTATCTACATATTTTTGTCTAGAATTAACAGTTTTCGAGTTAACTGTAAGTGTACGTATTTTTACCCCTTTTGTCCCTAATTTGGAGGGTGGTGTCCCAAAACTGAGTATTACCTAAATCTCATGGTGTTGGAAGTTGAGACATATTGCCATTTCTCTGTGACTGGTTTTTCACCACAGAGTTCCACAGGCGTTGATGTTAAGTCGTTCCAGAGTCGAAGAACGGCTGCGGGACAACCTCGACCTGAAATATTATAACAAATTTAGTACATGATTGATATCTAATTACAGTTATATATATCATAACAATATCACACATATCAAAAACCCAAAATAAATCATTGTTTCTGAAGACGAGAAATCAGTTAGTAGAAGTAAAACACTTGATAAAAGTATTAAAGAGTGTCTTTAACTGATGTATAGTACTTCCCATTTTTTTCCTTGTTTTTTTAAAACGAGAGAATTTTGTTCTCTATAAGGTATGTGGAGTGGGATTACGCTAAAATGAATTCGATGGCAAGAATTTCAAAGGAAAAATTTAAATGGAGGACAATTTAATTTTTTGACTTGGCTACAAAAGAAGTGGAAACCGATTTCTTTTTAATTCGAATCAGGAGTTGGCATTTTTACTCCACCGCTAGAAAAAAATCTAATATTATGCCCAACTGAAACAGCTGAAACAGGAACAGTAGAAAATATCAGAGAAAAATATAAAACATTTCAGAAACCAATGATGGTTGAAAAATAAACAATTAAAAATATTGTGCAACACAATCCTAGATAGATACTGAAACATGTTATAGCTCTTAAACCAAAATAAAGAAGACAATTAATGCCAAGTGCTAGTTGTCAACTAATAAGAAAAAGAAAAGACAAGATGTATCAAAATAGTGTACTAATTGTAAATGGAATTAAACTAGCGTAAAAATTTTGAAAAACTATAAATCGAGGCTGAATCGGATAGTATTTCAGTGGAGATCTATTTAGCAGACATGCTAACTTTAACGAAACTCTATATTCAGCCAAAGCAAAATACCAGAAACCCTCTAATTTTGCCAGAACTGGCGAAGCATTACGCTTCTAAATATTGTTCACAAAATCCTGTGTCTCATTTTTCTTGAGAAAATATCTTGTAGAGGTTAAACTACGACCCCAACAAGATGGCTTCCATACCCATATCATATGTGCCTTGTCTTTATAGACTACGAAAGAGCATTTGGCATTATTAAATAAACATCGAGTTTTGTGGAGCTCGTTAAAGAATTAGAATATCTGAAAATTTCACACTTATCAAAGAACTCTACCATTCTTACTGACCATTCGTACTCTCCATTCTTATTGAACATCCAACTAAATGATATTATGACGAGAGTAACCACAGATGATAAATGAACTTGGTTTACCCCATTCGGCATGCTCGAGGATTTAGCATATACAATTATTGACATTAATATTTAACAGCCACAGGCATGACCAAGAATATCCAATAATGAACAAAGAGGATAATCAAACTGGTTTGAAAGCAAACGTCCGCAAAACAATATTATTAATATCATAAATACTTTCTTTAAAATAAAGACGAAGATGTTGAGGAAGGAAGCATAATTTATCTAGTCTTCAACAGAGACGAGGCAGAAAATGATATTGCCAATCGATTCAAAAGAACAAAACAATAATTTGAAATACTCAGTAGACGGCGAATGGTCAAGTAACAAGAGATAGAAGTGGAGAATGAGTTAAGAAAGTGGAGGTGAATAGGATACTACAAAAGGAGGAAACAATATCGCTAAGCAGGGTTTCGAGTGAAAGTTCAAAACAACCATGGAAAAGTACTATTCATTGGGAACTTTCAAATGGTAGAAAACTATGGCAAGAAGCTAAATGATGTAGAACACTCATGGAAGCGCTATACTCCCAGGAAAAATAAAGGAAGAATATTGGACTCCATTTTAGAATACTACATGCCCGTGTCAGTTCAATTAAATATTAATGAATACATATTTCTTTTATTAGGGCCGTCCACGTCCGTCATCGGGAATCAACGAATCATAAAAACTACATTTACTTTTTCACTTTTCTTAACTTTTAATTGACAATCTAAATAACATTTCTGTAGACACAATACATTTAGAAAAAGATGGGATAACACATATCAGCGCCATATCTTATAGTCTGGGAGGCAGCGTCAATTTTAATTACATCATTTCAACAAAGCTCATTTTTTTCAGTACAGGTTGTTCTTTCATTGCTTATCGAAGAATCGGATGTCAGCTACTTCAATCGCGGTGATGAAGGGTGTGGGAAGCTGCGCATCTGGTAAAATAATTTCGTTTTTCGCGTCAATCCAACAAGGCTACTAAACTATAAATAGTTTATTTATGTAATATAGATGAAAAAAAAAAGTGTCAGCAGCGTAGGGTAAGGAGCGAAGTTTGTCAGCTGCCCTAGTCAATATGTATGAAAAACACGTGAAAATTCTTTATTTCAACAAAGCTGAAATTTATTTATATGATAGTTTACGATATAAAAAAACAATTAAAAAAAGTCAGCTGATAATACCATGGGACAAAACTTGTCAGCTAGGCCTTTTAAGTGTACCGCAGCATCCAGGCGCTCACCGCACGCGGTATCTTTAATGCCCCAGCTAACGTATTATTTCATTTTTTAAACCAAATGATGATCAAGAAGTGGAAACCGATTTCTTTTTAATTCGAATCAGGAGTTGGCATTTTTACTCCACCGCTAGAAAAAAATCTAATATTATGCCCAACTGAAACAGCTGAAACAGGAACAGTAGAAAATATCAGAGAAAAATATAAAACATTTCAGAAACCAATGATGGTTGAAAAATAAACAATTAAAAATATTGTGCAACACAATCCTAGATAGATACTGAAACATGTTATAGCTCTTAAACCAAAATAAAGAAGACAATTAATGCCAAGTGCTAGTTGTCAACTAATAAGAAAAAGAAAAGACAAGATGTATCAAAATAGTGTACTAATTGTAAATGGAATTAAACTAGCGTAAAAATTTTGAAAAACTATAAATCGAGGCTGAATCGGATAGTATTTCAGTGGAGATCTATTTAGCAGACATGCTAACTTTAACGAAACTCTATATTCAGCCAAAGCAAAATACCAGAAACCCTCTAATTTTGCCAGAACTGGCGAAGCATTACGCTTCTAAATATTGTTCACAAAATCCTGTGTCTCATTTTTCTTGAGAAAATATCTTGTAGAGGTTAAACTACGACCCCAACAAGATGGCTTCCATACCCATATCATATGTGCCTTGTCTTTATAGACTACGAAAGAGCATTTGGCATTATTAAATAAACATCGAGTTTTGTGGAGCTCGTTAAAGAATTAGAATATCTGAAAATTTCACACTTATCAAAGAACTCTACCATTCTTACTGACCATTCGTACTCTCCATTCTTATTGAACATCCAACTAAATGATATTATGACGAGAGTAACCACAGATGATAAATGAACTTGGTTTACCCCATTCGGCATGCTCGAGGATTTAGCATATACAATTATTGACATTAATATTTAACAGCCACAGGCATGACCAAGAATATCCAATAATGAACAAAGAGGATAATCAAACTGGTTTGAAAGCAAACGTCCGCAAAACAATATTATTAATATCATAAATACTTTCTTTAAAATAAAGACGAAGATGTTGAGGAAGGAAGCATAATTTATCTAGTCTTCAACAGAGACGAGGCAGAAAATGATATTGCCAATCGATTCAAAAGAACAAAACAATAATTTGAAATACTCAGTAGACGGCGAATGGTCAAGTAACAAGAGATAGAAGTGGAGAATGAGTTAAGAAAGTGGAGGTGAATAGGATACTACAAAAGGAGGAAACAATATCGCTAAGCAGGGTTTCGAGTGAAAGTTCAAAACAACCATGGAAAAGTACTATTCATTGGGAACTTTCAAATGGTAGAAAACTATGGCAAGAAGCTAAATGATGTAGAACACTCATGGAAGCGCTATACTCCCAGGAAAAATAAAGGAAGAATATTGGACTCCATTTTAGAATACTACATGCCCGTGTCAGTTCAATTAAATATTAATGAATACATATTTCTTTTATTAGGGCCGTCCACGTCCGTCATCGGGAATCAACGAATCATAAAAACTACATTTACTTTTTCACTTTTCTTAACTTTTAATTGACAATCTAAATAACATTTCTGTAGACACAATACATTTAGAAAAAGATGGGATAACACATATCAGCGCCATATCTTATAGTCTGGGAGGCAGCGTCAATTTTAATTACATCATTTCAACAAAGCTCATTTTTTTCAGTACAGGTTGTTCTTTCATTGCTTATCGAAGAATCGGATGTCAGCTACTTCAATCGCGGTGATGAAGGGTGTGGGAAGCTGCGCATCTGGTAAAATAATTTCGTTTTTCGCGTCAATCCAACAAGGCTACTAAACTATAAATAGTTTATTTATGTAATATAGATGAAAAAAAAAAGTGTCAGCAGCGTAGGGTAAGGAGCGAAGTTTGTCAGCTGCCCTAGTCAATATGTATGAAAAACACGTGAAAATTCTTTATTTCAACAAAGCTGAAATTTATTTATATGATAGTTTACGATATAAAAAAACAATTAAAAAAAGTCAGCTGATAATACCATGGGACAAAACTTGTCAGCTAGGCCTTTTAAGTGTACCGCAGCATCCAGGCGCTCACCGCACGCGGTATCTTTAATGCCCCAGCTAACGTATTATTTCATTTTTTAAACCAAATGATGATCAATGTCAAGTTTCCCTCAACACAAACTAATGAAATATTCTATTTCACGCCTGCTGATATCATTTTTCTCATATGAAATTTATATCATGCACAAATAGTAACAAAGAATTTTATAAGTAATACATTTATCGATGCTCAAATGTCGATATTCTGTATTTGGAACAACAGGAGGCATGTTTTTAATACATAACATTTCTCAACACGCACCTGAAAACTTGGAAGAAAATTTTATTATTCTGGAAAAATTTGTTTGTCATATGTACGGTTTTAACAGAATCAAAAATATTAATCTCGCACGCGTAGCTACTTTCATGAAGACGTATAATGTCAATTAGAAAGAAGACGTCTTGAAGATTGACCAGAATTTCGAAGAAACTATGTTACCTCCATGTAAGACATAATTGAAACAGCGTTTTTTGCGAATTTCTTACATTGCTCAATTATGGAGTCATGCAAGTTTGTTTTTGCCAACTGATAATGGATGGGAAGAACACGATGATAAGTATATTTTCAAGTGGTTTCAAGGCGATTAAGTTCTGAAAATTGAAAATATAAATGGTATTCTATGCATATAATCTTTTACTTCTATATGAATTCTCTTTTATTCATTTCAATGATTTTCGATATTTTTCGGCAGATATTTGTGAAGACGAAAATGAGAACGATGACACTCGATAATTTGAGGAAAATCTAGATTTGGAAGACCATACAGATAGCACTTCCGAAAAGGAAGATAATTTAGAATACACCAGTATTGAGATGAGAATTGATTTGTTTTATTCATATCGAATGTGCCAAAATAATAGAAATATTAAGATTTCTATACTGATTATTTAATCCTCACTATTCTCAATCAATGATTGCAATCTCTACGTATTCTCTAATATGTATGTCTAATATTTCATACAAATATAATTTTCTTTTAAGTCTCATACGTTAACTAGGCATTAAAGATACCGCGCGCGGTGAACACCTGGACGCTGCGGTACACTTAAAAGGCCTAGCTAACAGGTTTGTCCCATGGTATTATCAGCTGACACTTTTTAATTGTCTTTTTATATAGCACACCATCATATAAATGAATTTCAGCTTTGTTGAAATAACGAATTTTCACGTGTTTTTCATACATATTGACTAGGGCAGCTGACAACCTTCGCTCCCTACTCTATGCAGCTGACACATTTTTTTTCATTTATATTACATAAATAAACTATTTATAGTTTTGTAGCTTTGTTGGATTGACGCAAATAACAAAATTATTTTACCAAATGCGCAGCCTCCAACGCTCTTAATCTCCACGGTCGCGTGAGCTGACACCTGTTTTAGTTGTTTTTCGAATGAAAACTAACATTAAAATATCCAAGAGGTCGTGTTGAAATGACGCATACAATATTGACGCCATCTCCCAGACTATTAGGTTATTTGTTAATTGTCAATGTTATTCATTCCTAACCACCACCAATTTGTACTCACTCTTTTTTGTTTTGTGTAATAAACCTGAAAATGAAAAATTGTATAATTCGTTAATGAAAATTTATTTATTTTCAATTTTAAAAGAGGCCCATTGTAACGTGCAGGTTTTAATTCTCCACTACTTGTGGTCTCTTAGTACTAAATTGTACTAATTTATATTTTTGTTAACTATTTTTAGTTTACGAAACTTTACCTTAATTTGCATTTAATAGCTATAAATTTATAATTATGCCTAAAGCCTGCCCTGAACTTTTAATCAAGCGCGGATTTCTAGACCGATTTAAGAAAGCGCGCGAAACCCCTTCCTTTCCCAGAGTCGCGTGACCAGAGTTGACAAAACTAAGGGACGCGTACGATTGAGTTGGTGGCCGTTCAGGCCCGGTGGCCGTTCGGCGGTTCTCCGCCAAAGCACAGAAGACTAAACAATCAGAATGGAATCTTTCAGGGAGGGGGAAGGTTCGCGCATTTCTAAGCGCGCATCGAATCCTCATATATTCCTGGAATAGAATACAGCGATGCCACATTTGGTAGATTGAGAACAACAAATAATCTGGTACTCAATACAGAGTTGCCAGATGTACAAAGAAATCTGATTTGTACAATAATTTACTAGTTACATACTTTGTAATTTTGAAAATAGATTAAAAAAATCAACAAAATGATAAGTTCAGCATCATGTCAAACAAAGACAACTTTTAGACAATTCAGAAAGAGTGATTTTGCAAATTTGACTAAAGTTGAAGATTTGTGCAAAGTTAAATTATAAACTCCTAATTGCGACCCTGACTGCAACATTACAAAATACGCCCCTGATATCTATTCCAACATCTGGAGTTAAATTGTACAAAGGATATGCCGCCAGTTTCCATTCTGATTGTTTAGTCTTCTGTGGCCAAAGTGAGAAAAGTAGTAGTTATCTTATCTTAAAGTAATAAATAATAGAATCAATCTGGCTTTTTGGTTAAAATTGCGAGTGCTAAGTAAACACTTTGAGTATCCATTCCTAAGAATAGGTAAGTAGGCAATATGCCTAAGTGAATTTTACAACTTGCACCAAACTATGTTGGGTTTCCGTTTAAATAATTGTTCCTGATTCCTGCTTGTCTTAACAATTTGTCTTATTTATAAGAGGAAGATAAGTAGTGCATTTTGGTGTTCCTTGTGTTTTGCAGATCTGTAAGTAGAAGCTTTGTTGGACCTGTGCAGATTTGCCATAACTTTCCGTGAAATATCAAGAGGTGATATATCGTATTTAGGAGCCTTCCTTTGTGTAAAGTGCACGATGTCGCTACGAGTTTACGTTCCCTTTGTAAATTTTACAGACTACCTAAAGTCCGGGTAGATATTTGTACCTTCTTGTAAAATTAGATTTTAAAGTTGTGTAGACATTTATGTCTCTAAACAGTTCATAACTATTTTTTAATGTACCTTTATAGTTTTTCTCGTTATGTAGATTATTTACCTTTTGTCACGATAAACTTTAGAGTTTAGTATACATGTAGATTTTTTGCTTTGTTAATTTAAATCGCATTGGCCAATTAGCGAAGATATTTTGGTATTTTGCTATATTATTTGTGTATTGTTTATGTGTATTTACTATTGTTTGGTTAGCGAAAGCATAATATTATTGCCTACTGCCCTGAAAGTTTCTTTTGTTCACCGATTTTGAACTAGCTGGCAATATAGTTTGTTATAGTTTATTCATTTGTTTGGTAATACCCCAGTAGATTTTTTGTAATTATTTCTGGGGTTTTTCTCCGGGGAAAAACGGAAGCTTCACCATACAAAATTGAGTATAATAAGATAACCATGAATGGAAAATATTTCATTTAGCTTAAAATATCTCGTCATCATAAATACAGAAATATTACATTCCTTAAATAATATTACACAGTATATGAATACTTTTAAAGCTACCATCCTAAACAGTCAGTTCACACACACAAACTCGAGAGCTAGATGGTTGACACATAAACAAAGAAAATCGCGAGAAAGAACTTTATGGTGAAATAGACCTATTTTTAAAGTCTGTTGACACCTTCAAGAATGGTAACTTATACAAAAGTGTAGTGGTGTACGTGAAAATTGCGTGTAATACGGGAAGACAACCTGCTAGCTCTCTCGTTTTTTCCTCAACATAGAACATCATATGATCTCCGTTAATCGCCATATAAGTAAGCGAGGAGTCTTAAACTAGAGGACAGTCAATCCTTGGCCATTCCTGAGAACTACGAACAGATCATCTGTGATCAGGTCCTGTGAAGCATTTAAGCTGGCCCTTTCTATCCAATCGACCTGTTGAAGTGTTGAAATACATGACTCGCTGTCTAGTTAGAGACATGAGTCATGAGGTACTTCTGGAAATTAGGGGAGATAAAATGGATAATCTCACCATGTATTAAACACTAGGTAAAAAATAGAGAGATGGGTGAGGGGCAAGAAGCTGAAACTTACTCCTGGAAAAACCGAGCTTGTGGTCATAACTAGAAAGAGGAATCTCCCTGTCGTGAAAATAAGGGGAGAATAAGCGGAGTTGGACATCGGCTCGAGCCAGACGATAAAGCACCTGGGCATATGGCTTGATTCGAAATTGACATACAGGGTGCATGTGACGAAAATGGAGGAAAAAGCTGGGCGAGTGGCAACGGCCATAGGCGGGTTGATGCATAACACCAACGGACCGAAAGTCAGCAAGAGGAGGGTGCTGTGCAGCGTGGTGCACTACTTCTCCTGTACGCGGCCCCGGTATGGGTAAGTGCGATGGCAGTGGAAAGAACGCGAAGAAGACTGGGCAAGGTCTAGCAATGTGAGGCATTGAGAGTCTGCAGTGCCTAGAGGAAGGTCTCCTAGGTGGCAGGGATCCCCCCGGTCGACCTTCTAACTAACTGTATTATATTTTTTCATTATTCAGAATTAATCCTATTTGAAATCAACTCAATATTTATTTTTTCAACCATCTTATTTGCTTAACCAATAGAAAGTTTATTAGCGTTAAAGATGTCCGTTATAATCTGAGTACTATTCGTTTTCGTTATGCAAACGACATTTAGGTAGGACCATAAAGTGAGTGCAGCACATCTCTTCTCAATTTATGGTACGCATTCAGATTTGCCAGTTCTTTAAATCTCCTTTGTATGTCTTTCTGTTTCAGTCAGAATGGAGAGATAAATAATAAGCATTTAGCATTTGAACATTTATTTTATTCCTTCTCATTCTGACATTTCAAAGTGTTGCATTTTATCGTATTTTACATGTATGTATCAAGCCCAAGGCGAAACAAACGCTCGAGGCGCGATGCACCTTGGTTGCCGCTGGAAGGCATAACGGTTCTAAACAGTTTTGAATTTATGTAGAGGCGTTTCCCTTTGCTTAATACGCGCTGTGATTTATTTTGCCTGGGTTCGAACCTGGGCTTAAAGAGGTTAATTTTTAAAGGTTGATGTTCTTTGAGAACCGTTGATAATTCTGTTCGAGTATTCAGAAAAATTTAAAATAATAACAAAAGATTGTTAGTCAATAAATAAAAAAAATATTTTAAATGAGATAAAGATTAATTCCTCAGTCAGGGATGGTTGTTTGTGGGGTGGGACATTTGTAGAGTTGGAATGTTTGCAGAGTGGATAAATATTAAGAGAGGTATGGTCTGTTTCAATATGACTAGTTCTAATAATTCACAATGATAATTATGAACTTGCGCTCAAACTCCAATTTCCAAAAGTATGATAAAATTTGTAATTGATGCTGGATTTAAGGTTCATGCAAGTATATCAATCAATTAACAAAGCGACATGTTTTTAATGTTACTGCTAGATTAATAGTTAATAATTAATCATAATATATTTATTAGACTTAAGACAAGAATTTTATTGATTGCTTTTAGAGTAGGCTATTATACACTAAATATTCTTACCCGCGGGATCTCCTTCAACGGCGAACTTCTCAAAAACCAACAGTATCTTGTACTTGGGCCTTACGTGCACGTACCAATTGCAGCTTTTCGAGGCCTGGTTCTTCGATGGAGCACCGTAGTCTTTAGGGTAGTTCGGACTAGTAATGACCCCAAAAGCCGAGTTGCTGACATTTTTGCCGCAGTCGCCAAAGATGGATTTTGCGACTTCGAAACTATACCGTGCTTTAAATCCGCTGTAAACCCCTTCGGAGTCCGAGTGAAGGATAACTTTTAGCCCCATAGCGCCCCGGTTGGACTCTATTGGTCCGGGTGCAGACATATGACAGTATCGTCCTATCATCGTTTCGGTACCATCGCGATACAGGTTATATATCTCTATCCAGTCCTCTTGACACATGATGGTTCTGAAATATATAACAGATATATTAAAGATACACGCTTTCGAGTGTGAAGATTCGGAAGTATTGTCTTTTTCGTTTGATTTTATAAGAAGACAATAACAAAATTTTACTAGTAAAATATATAAATAAAGTTCAACGATTTCAAAAAATTGTGGAGGGGATACGACACCCAAACATAAATAATTTGGGGTTCAAGAAAATTTTTTTGAAATTTATATGTACAACTGATTGTTACTTATGGAACGCTCATATGTAATATAATTTTTGTGAGGCTACAGGATGTCCCAGAAAACCGATCCAAAGTTGACAATCTGGGTTCTGGTATGTTTCAAAAATGTTCTCTTTCGATTTAAATCGATTTTAAGTTTCACTTGGGACAAGAATTTATTGAATAAATAGTTTAAAGTTTGTTCACAGGGATAGATATGAATACAGGAATTAGGAGGTTAGTCTCAGCCAAATTACACCATTTTATTACGTGTAAATTTTCCTTATTTTTTTGGCTCTTTTCTTTTACATGACAGGCTTTAATAAAGTATAATTTATTTTGCGGAATATACCTTATATTCATTTATTTAATGGATGTCACTTAAATATTAAACTTTAAATATGGTGAATTTAGATATAATAAAAATGGGTCAATTTGCTGGAGTCTAATCCTCTAATTCTTTTATACCTATTTCATTAAAAAAAAATAGAGAACCGCCAACACATAAGAAAAAATCGACTACTAGATATGCAGTCAGATAGAATCAGCACAAGCCACAACTTCACAAAGACCTTCAGGGTATGCATACCCGATAGGGAAGGGGAAGGAACAAGGCAACTGCGAAGACATCCAAACGATACCAAATGGTATACTGACGGATCAAAAACGTCAAGAAGTACTGGAGCAGGTGTTACGGGGGACCAACCAGGAACAGATATTAGAATGAACCTAGGCAGTACCGCAATGCTGTTCCAAGCAGAAGTCACAGCTATAGAAATCTGTGCACAAGAAATGATACGGAGGTCATATACTGACAAAAGAAGCCACAGCGTCACTTACAGTCAAGCAGCTCTCAAAGCTCTGAATGCAGTAGAGATACGTTCTAAAACGGTAAAGGACTGCCTTAGCTCCTTGACGAAACTGGTGGAACACAACAGTATACAACTGGAGTGGACGCGAGGACACTAGGATAATGAAAGAAATGAAAAAGCAGATAAGCTGACCAAAGAAGGCACAAAAACAGCCTTGATGGGACCCGAGCCATCCTACGGGATATCATATAATACCGCAAGAGGAATGGTAAAGGAACTATTGAGTCAGAAACATAACTTGTATTGGACCGGGGCGCCGGTCATGTTTATCACTGGTGAGCCATCCAAGACAAAGACCAACGAATTGCTAAAGCTGATCAGAAAACATCTGAGATGTATAGTGGGAATCCTAATAGAACACTGCACACTGAATAGACCTCTAACCAGCACAGGTGTGAAGAACAATCCAGAATGCATCAATTTTCTATCAAATTATCAACAAAGACATCCATATAACAACCTTTCCAAATTAAAATCTCTAGTTACTATACTAAATAGCATGTGTTCTGTAAGTGAAGATTTTCATAGTCATATGAAAGTCGACTTTTTAATGGAACGTTTGTTTAAACTGGAGTATAATTCATCTTAAATATTCAAATGTTGGTTTATATTGGTCATGCCGAAAAATTGAAGAAAACTGTTTGGTTGCGTTTTTTTAAATAAAAATCAAGAATACATCTTACCCATAGTTGCCAATGCTGCTGTTT
The DNA here is from genome assembly GCA_936432065.2 of Rutpela maculata. NCBI lineage: Eukaryota > Metazoa > Arthropoda > Insecta > Coleoptera > Cerambycidae > Rutpela > Rutpela maculata. The sequence continues at coordinate 99,834,589 of OW386293.2, forward strand.
CCACTGCCGCGAATTTTGAAGTTGTCAAATACCAATGTGACCTGTTCGTTGTTGGTAGCCAAAAATAAGTACGTACAGTTCGTGTCGCTTGGATAATTCGCGGGGTACCGTGGAGAATTAAATTCACCCTTCTTTTTACTCGTACTCCTGTAGGTGAAGGAGCAAGTACCATCTGGTGCAGCAGTACCGGGAATGCGGTATTCTGAAAAACAAGTTCTTAATTTAAGTATGTCAGGTAAAAATAGGAAGATGTCTATTTTACTAAATAGCATCAAAATATTATAAGGACGTTTCAGGTATGCAGTCATTAATTGTTTGGGGCGATTGGATGGCAAAAAATATTTTATAAAAATCCTTAAACATGGATCCGGAATTCTCTATTAAGGAAGCTAGGTCTTTCTTGCAGACAAATACTGCATCTAGATTTGTTTTATAAGTCCCACTCCAGGACGAAATGCTATATATCAACAACGGCTATGCCAAAGCATAGTAATAATTCCTAATCAACTTAGTACTAAGAATACCTCTTAAATTTTAAAAAAATATGAACATGCATTATTTACATCGTTTTGTTAAATAGTTAATATCTTCATGCCATCTGAGATCAATGATTACTCCGAGGTTTTTGATGTTATCAGTTTTTCTATGTACAAAGTACAATTTCATGCAATTCTGCTGCACATATTCGTAACGTAAAGTTAATTAAGTTAAGCCGACTCTACCACGAGGTGAAAAAAGTATGAATTTTGATTTAGGTATACTTAGTTTTAGCAAATTACTATTCACCCATACTGTTATAAGTTACATGATAACCTGCTCAGATCTTGATCCTCTTTAGAATCATCGCAACATGAGTAACTGTATTATCGGCATAACTAACCAAATCACACCAACATGATCAGTATTTATAAACAGATCATTTACATAAATTATGAAAAGCCAAGAACTGTACCTTGCAGTTGGCCACACTTTTTTACGGATTCTCTGATCCCTTCATTATTTCTTGTTACAACATATTGTTGTCTGTTACTAGTGCTGCTACTATCATTATTAATATTTAAAAATTCCACATCTGGATTTTTCTAATTGGATTCCACTTATTTTTGCAGAAAAGATCACCCTGTATATATTTTTTGCAACATTTAATGAGAAATTATGAAAGTGGAGACAAATTTCTCCAGCCGATCGTAAATTGGCAACGAGTTTTTTAACACCCTTAGAAGTACATTATACAGTTCGTCATGAAGCATTATATTACTTCACTGACCTACTATGTGTGGTAAATATATCGGTACAACACATGATACTATAAAGGATATCATGGGCTCAGTATTAGTTTGTTAATGCCAATTTTTTGGCTATTGACTATATGTCACTTCAATGGTAATGAATGTGTTAGTGTAAATATTTGTTTATTACGTATAACTTTGTGGACTAGGCCTCAGAGAGATATTATGTCCAAAATCGCCCTTTCCGGCGGAAGAAGTTATAATCTTTTTGCAGTAAAGGTGGCGTGGAAATGGACATGGATATATCAGAGGGTAAAAATAATTTATACTCTTTGGATGCAATTCCTTTTTAGAAAATTGAGATTTATTTTTTCCTGACAATGGCAAAATATTGAAGTAAATTGAAATAACCGCTTTATACTAAATTTTAAGCTCCTACAATTTAGTTTCAAGGATTTTTTACGTAATAGATAACTGGGAAAAGCCTGACAATATCTAAATAGCAAACCGACTCCAAGTCGTCGACTATTAATCACTTAAAAAAAGACGTCGATATGATGTCGGACTGCTATCGAGGCAGTATCCTAAACTCGGAAATTTTTTTGAAAATGATGAACTTGATAATTTTTTATGGGTTCTATAGGAAGATAATTATATGGCAACAAGTTTAGAACTAGAATTTACTATACAGTATCATCTGAACATTTATGTCAATATTATCATTTCTTTTTACCTGTCTCAAATGTATAGTTGGCTTTGAAGCCTCTTCCCATTAATTCACCACTGCTGAAAACCATCACTAATCTTGGACCATCCGATACCACCACCGATGGGTTAGAGTCTTCGCCGCACATCTCGTAATCAAACTTATCATACGAATCTGTTGTTTCCTGCCCGCGTAGGTAGATCTTCAAATAGCCGTCGGTACAACTGCAAATAGTCACATAAGGATCAATACCGTTTTCACCTAGGTTTTTGCATTTTACACATAACAATCGGTTATACACAAAAAGAAAAGAATATTATTTTTCGGTAGCCACCACCTGAAACTAATATTAAGATATTTACTATCCAGATTTTAATATCTCCCAGCTAGTGTAAGGTTAGGTAGTTCAAAGAACGAATTGTTAGTTTTTATATAGTAAGAACCCAATAAGACATGTTTACTCACTAGTCTTCTTCTGAATCATCCGTCCTAAAAATAGAAATTAAAAAGATAATAAATGTACAAATAACTAAAATTAAGCAGGGCGAAAAATTACAAATGTAAGATCCATTTATAAGATAAACTTTGGTTATAATTTTTTTGCTAGAGTTAGAGCGGATCTGGCAAGAAAAATAGGAGTTTTGAAACATTTTTGATTTTTTTTTACAGTTCGATTACACGTATGCTTTCTTATCATGTTATCAAATTAATTCAGCGTAGTCGCACAGGGTGAGAGAGGAATTCACATTTAAAACCGCAAAAACACGTTTTTTCGCCGCGATGACTTTGTTATTATTGACTCGACGAAAAAAAAGTTAAATTAAAAATTGAAGATCTCGTGGAAGCGCACAATCTGGTTTTTCAAATCGGACGGTAACTTACAAAAAAGTAATTCCTTGATTTTTTCACGAAAAGAAGGGAGTTAGGTGAAATAGATAAGAATTGATAGAGCCGGAGGATGAGGGTGTTGGGTCAATTAGGGGACGGGAGAAGGAAAGGAAAATTATTCAATACCGTAAGATTTTTTCCTTGTGCGATTTTGAAAAACCAAAATTAAATTTATTTGCTGTTACCTCTAGTTGATTAAATTTTTTCAAATAAACTAACTTTGTGTACGACTAGTCCAGTGTTTGGCGTTTTTTCGCTCAGAATTCTTTCGGACAAAATCGATTGACGTGAAATTTGGAGAGTAATTAGGGAATGGCACAAGGAATAAGTGTTATATAGTGCCGATGTGTGCTTATACTCTGGGGGTGGATGCCAACCCTTCTCCTCGGGGGTGGATATTATTACATTCAAAATAACTGCAGAAATCGATAGGGGAATAAATTCTAAGCAATAAATGTTCTGTAAAGTTTTTTCAATACTTTTTGAGTTAATTGTGATTGAAAATGTTGATTTCTCATCTAAAAAATGCATATTTTAGAACGATTTTTCGCGAATAACTCTACGTTTACGCTTTACGTTTTATCAAAAAAATTATTATAGCAAAAATGAAGCTTGTAAAATAGCTGTAGATGTAATACGAACCGAGTTATGGCTAGTTGAAGGTGACTTTTTGTTCGCCGAAAACTGAATTCGAACATTTCAACGTTAAATAACGGAACAACGGATAATTTTTGGAGGAAAACATATAAGACATTTTTAAAAGTACGCTTTAAAATGAGCTTTGGTAAAAGTCGTTAGCGTAAAGACTAACGGAGTTATGATGAAAATAAAATGGTTGTCTCATTTTTTCGGAGAAAAAATCCGCAATAAAACCAATGGCTTCACCGCAAGAATTGAAATTAACAATGTTTTCTACAAGTTTGACCGGTTTGGGATTTGAAAAAAGTTTGATTCAAATTTGAAATGATTTTTGAAATTTCTTAAAAAATAAGATACGTAAAAAATACTAGAGTACAAAAATTAAGTTTTTCTTTTGCTGAAAATTTTGTTTTTTTTTTAATTTCTCTAGGATAAAAATTAATTGAGATAACACCGTTATAAGTTTGCATTTTAGTGCGAGGAGCATCTTCCCGGAGCCATTTAAACTCAAAAATCTCAAATACGAAGGGTTCAAGGAAGTTCAACTTTACAAGCCTTGTAGGTCTTAAAATTCTCTGCAAAATGGTTTTTGAAGCGATTGAATAGCTTAACAAGTAAAATTGAAAATTTTTAAAAACCCCCGATCAATGTATCTTATCGTACCAGTTTCATATGATCGAATCAAAATGAGGCCCAAATCATGTTCGGCTATCATAATTGTCTGCACATTTTCAATTTTACTTCAATCGGACAATTTTTAGAGAAATTCAACATGGCGAATTCAACATGGCGACCAGACATCAAAATCTATATGGCCTATAACCTTCTCGACAAAATACTCTTTTAAATAAAAAAACTACATCAAAAGCGGATCACCCGTTGAAGAGATATGAAGCCACAGACAGACAGACAAACATACAAACATACGCGTCAAACACTCTTTCGGGGCCGGGGGTTAAAAATGAAGGAAGTTATATATGTAAATTGTTTTATTCTCGACAATTTTGGAGCATTTATAAATACATGTAAGAGATCAGGTGGAGATATTTTATGATAGTACTTCATAGCTGGAAGAAATTTTAGAAGCCGGTAGGTAATGCACAATATTACTGAACTTACTATAATTATCTTTTGACCTTATATCATACCGATGTTTTTCAGATCTAGTCACTAGAAAATTTTGCAGGTACTCTGGAAATTTCTTATGTCTGATTTTATAGATTAAAGTGACATTTGCCTTATCAATGTTTTGCTTCACGGACAACCATTTCAATGATTTCAACATAGTTAAAATGGGGGTATATTTATCACAATTTAATATTATTCTCATTATTTTATTTTGGAGTACCTGTAATCTATTTATATTTTCATTTGAACAGGAGATTAGTAAAGAAATGCAATAATTAAAATGAATTGTATTGTATATTAACAGTTTACTCCATTTTGACAGATTCCTAGAAATACGATAGAAAAAACCAATTTTTTCCCCTATTTTCTTACAAAGATAATCAATATTATGTGAAAAGGTAAGTTGCTGATCCAAAATAACTCCCAGATACTTTATCTCAGATACTACTTCAATTTTATTATTTTTTATAGATACATTAATATCATCTCCGGAGTATTTTTGGCAATTATGTTTAGATCCAATTATCATACATTTTGTTTTGGCAGAGTTTTACTTTAATTTATTAACACATAACCAGTTATACAAAATATCAAGTTCAACATTTAAATTATGCACTATATCTTTCAGGTCGTACCCCAACACCGATATTAGTGTATCATCGGCGAGTAAACTAACAAACGAATTTTTTAAAACTTTACTAATATCATTTATGTACAACACAAAGAGAAGTGGCCCTAGCACACTTCCCTGCGGGACCCCATATATACTATCCACCGAGTTTGCTATTTTGTTATTAACTTTAGTTTTATGACACCTATTTTCTAAATAACTTGCCACCCATCTTAGAGCAGTTGATTTTATACCATATTTGTGTAATTTCCACAATAATCTAGACCTATCTATCGTTTCAAAGGCGCGCTGCAAGTCAACGGACACGCTCAGCGTAATCTTCCCCTCACCAATGTCTCTTCTCCATTGTTCACACACAAATTGTAAAGCTGACTCGCACGAATGTTTCTCCCTAAATCCATTTTGACCACTATAGATAATTTTATTTAATTCAACAAACTCACGCAATTGTTCACCCACTGCGATTTCAATAATTTTATCAGCAACCGGAAGTAAATTTAGGGGTCAATATTCAGATGGTTCCGACGGCATCTGAAGTTTTGGGACTGGTACTATGATACTAACTTTAAGTTCTGATGGTATGCATCCCTGGGACAGGGAGGTATTTACTAAGTTAGGTAACGGATACCCTATGACATCAAATAATACTTTTATTAACTTGATATTCAGCCCATCATCACTCGTTGATTTATTTTTTAATATGATGCTCTGAATGAGCACATTAAGAGGGTTTATTTACAAAACCAGATGTGGCTTGGGAACAAAAATATTCGTCCAACTGATTGGGGATGGATTAATAATGAGGGATTTTTAATACCAATCAAAATGCTGGATATGCCTGTACCGGAAGAACTCCTTAAAATGATATTTTGTAACTGCAAAAAAGGATGCGGTGGAGCTTGTAGCTGCCGAAAAGTTGAACTTTTTGTAACGCAACATGCGGAACATGCTCCGGTGACAACTGTCAAAATTGTCCCCCAATTACAGACCAAGAGGAGGAGGTCAATAGTGATGATAGTGATGATAGTTCTTCTGATGATCCATAGATTATCAGTAATAAAACATGCCATTATAATGTAAATAAAATTTTTATTTTTCCCCTTTAAACTCATTCAATAATTTCAGTTTTTAATTTTAAGTAAATATGGTAGTTAATTTTATCACGAGGGCGGTTTCTAATGGATGAAACGTTGCAATAAATCATAAATTGTATTATAAACAGTGACGGGATTTTAATTCATTATAAATGCACCATTAAAACATTTCAAGGTGTTGAAAACTATTTTTTTTTTAAATTTCGTCATAAGGGGTGGTTTTAAAGAGTTGAAACGTTGTAACACATCATAAATTATATTCCAAGACATGAAATAATGTTTATTCTACATATTTAAACATGATTTCAATCTATGTAATGCTTAAATCTGTTTTTAAATTTTTTCTCAGAAGGGGTAATTTTTACCCCCAAAAAACAAAAAGCACACATCACGAACATATAACTTTTGAAGAGGAGAGTTAGATAAGCTTAATTACACATTTTCATCAAAATCGATGTTGTCCGAAAGAATTAATACCCTATTTTTACCGTCAAACACTGGACTAGAAGGAAAGGGTTAAGAGGAGAAATTTTTTACAGGTAAGTGAGGATTTTTTAATCTTTATTTAAAAAAATATATCGCAATCCAAGCAATAGGAAGGGAGAGAGGGAGCATAATGCGTTTGCGGGAATAAAGGATAAAGGAAAAGGGAAGGGCTTCGGACCTTCATATTCGGCAATATCTTAATCCATCTTAATATTTTATCAATCTACCATTTTAGACCGTGGGATAGTGACAGATTTTTTTAAACGTTTGGTTCCTATCTGGCCTTTTGGGAGCCTTTTGTGCCTGATTTGTACTTACCATTTTCGTGTTTATCAAACGGTGATCCAGGGCCCCTAAGCGGAAAACAGAAAAGAAAATTTCATGAAAATGAGCAATTTCAAACGTTTTGTTCCTATCTGGCGTCAAGTTAGACTTACGTTTTAAAGAAAAACATCCGACGAAAGTTTATCGCCAGACAAATTCCGTGGGCCGAAAGGCCCGAAATTTCAATCCGAAGTTGTAAGAAAAATGATCCAGAATAAAACGATTTGGTTCTTATCTGGGAATTGTATATATAGGTAAATAGATTACAATTATCGTGATATAACAAACGCCAGACAAATTCCGAGGGTCCAACAGTGAACAAATTATTGTTCAAGTTGTCAACTATTCCACGAAAATCAAACGATTGGTTCTCATGTGAAATGATTTTTTTTGTAAAAATTAACCAAGACGAAAATGTATTGTATCATTCACAGACATTTTTAGTGGGCCAAACATATTTTAAATCTTAAAAGAAGTGCACGAAAAATAGCCATTTTTTCAAACGATTTATTCCTGTCTGGCATTTGGATTTTAAAAAGATATGGTAATAAATAAACCATATTTCAAGTCCCAGACAAAAAGCGTGGGCCAAACATATTTTAAATCTTAAAAGAAGTGCACGAAAAAAAAAAACATTTTTTCAAACGATTTATTCCTGTCTGGCATTTGGATTTTAAAAAGATATGGTAATAAATAAACCATATTTCAAGTCCCAGACAAAAAGCTTGGGCCCAGCCGTAGATATGTTGAGTGAAAGTATCGAAAAATCAAAAAACAGTCGTGTAAAAATCGATGCATTTTCAAACGATTCACACTCGTCTGGCATTTCATTAGCTTGTCATTGTAAAAGAGTATTGTACACATTTAAACAAATTTGTTTCGCGTCACTACTTAAATGCCGCAAGCGCGGATTTATGGAGGTAACGGAGTAATTACCCCCCAAGATTCCGTAAACAATCAACTTTCATTTTAAAATTTCATAATTTTTATTATTTTATTTTATATTTTTGAATATATACTCTATTTAGTTGTGTTCGTAATTTTTTTTTGAGATTTTCTCCCCCGCGCTCATCAATTTTAATTTTCGAGAAAAAACATATTTGTTATTTTCATCCGCCCTTGAAATGCCGTTTTTTTCTCACTTGAAACTCATTTGGAATTTGATTTTCTTTATCACTGGAATCAATATAAGTGCCACTTTCACATTATAATCCCTCGATCGAATAATATTTACAATAAGTAAGTTACATACTAGCAAAAAGATAAATACATATAAATTATTACATATTAATATATAATTTACAACTCTGCACTACACCATATCGGAAACTGAGAATCCTCGTAAGTCCGTACCTGTTTCATTTTCCCTTGGCGTAGGTAGTCAACAACACAAAAGTGATTTCTTCTCTCATTTTAATGCACGCGACATAAGACACGTAAGATGCGGTGTGGTAGAAACATATGTGGTATGCATTGCTTGCGAGCGACGCTGCTTTTTATACTCCCCGCTCGTCCCGGAGTGGTTTTTATTTATCGTTTGCTAATGGGAAACTGGCCCATTTTTTTTTTTTTAATTTCATATATAAAAACACGCCACACCGAATATCAGCTCTTAAATCGCAGTACTTACTTTGCAATAAATAATTAAAGTTGAAATCCTCGCTACTCCTCACGAAAAGCACTGTGACGTCAGATCGAGAACCTAGTCTCGCCTGGGTCCCACAGATGGTGTATTTTAGCCGAGCGGTACGTCTTCACCCTAATTAATAGACTGAGGTGGCGGTTGGCTTTGAGACGTCCGCATATTTGGTCTTTTGCTCTTTATGTTAGAGAAAAAATAAAAAAAGCGTCGGAAAGCTCAATCAATTCTCTTTATATAAGCTATCTACAAATTTTTAGAAAAAAACAATAATTCTCGAGATATTCCAGGAAATGTAGGAAATTACACGTTTTCCTATAGTGTATGTAAATCTAAAAAAAAATAATTTTTCTCACAAACCTTTGTTTCGAAGGACCGAGATTAACGGAGCGTCAAAGTAGTACATGATATTAAGTGAACATCATATATGAGATCGATTTCAATGAATTACCGATTAATTACGGTGACAAAATGGAGAAATTTTACCGAAAAAAAAAAGTCCCAAATCCCGCCCCCCTCTAATTCCTTCATTTTTGTCGGAATTCAAAAAATTTAAACAAGAGTTTTAGCAAATTTTATTCTATTTAAATTAGCTAGAGCAGTCTTTTGGCGTAGGAGCCAAGATTAAAAAGTTGCCAACTGTAGAACCTCAAAATTTGCGATATATCTACAGCTGTGTCCCAGATTTTTGTATGACACTTGAAATGTGGTTTGTTTATTAACATATCTTTTTAAAAAAACAAATTTCAGACGAGTGTAAATCGTTTGAAAATGCATCGATTTTTACACGATTTTTGATTTTTCGATACTTTTGCTCAACATATCTACGTCTGGGCCCAAGCTTTTTATCTGGGACCTGAAATATGGCTTATTTATTAACATATCTTTTTAAAATCCAAATGCCAGACAGGAATAAATCGTTTGAAAAATGGCATTTTTTTCGCGCTTTTCTTTTTGTCTGGCTATCCAGGGGACCCAGCCAATTCGTCTGGGAATCTTAAATTGAAACTACTTATTGCCTAATATTAACAAAAAAACAAATGCCAGACGAATGTAAATCGTTTCATTTTCGCGGAATAGTTGACAACTTGAACAATAATTTTTTCACTGTTGGGCCCTCGGAATTTGTCTGGCGTTTGTTATATCGCGATAATTATAATCTATTTACATATATATACAATTCCCAGATAAGAACCAAATCGTTTGATTTTGAGCATTTTTTCTCACAACTTCGGATTGAAATTTCGCGCCTTCCGGCCCACGAAATTTGTCTGGCGATAAGGTTCCGTCGGATGTTTTCCTTTTAAACGTAAGTCTAACTTGACGCCAGATAGGAACAAAACGTTTGAAATTGCTCATTTTCATGAAATTTTCTTTTCTGTTTTCCGCTTAGGGGCCCTGGATAACCGTTTGATAAATAGGAAAATGGTTAGTACAAATCAGGCACAAAAGGCTCCCAAAAGGCCAGATAGGAACCAAACGTTTAAAAAAATCTGTCACTATCCCACGGTCTATTTATCAAATATTATATTATTTTCTGAAATAAGTGACATTTTAAAAAAAATATATGTACTTTTCTTGCCGAATTTTTAAAGGCATATTTTCATCAAAAATTAAAAAGGTAATTCATTAGTGACATTCCAACCACCAACTTCTGAAAATTTATTGTAAATGATTTTTTGTTCATGTAAAACTGGGAGTGGCTCTGCTTGTAGATGTAGAAAAAGTGGCTTAAATTGTTCTATAGTATGTTACCTATATGAAGGAGTTAGCTGCTCAAATGCTCCACCAATGATATTAATGAATGCCATCGAAAACGAAAACGTCGGACACAATTATTAATTTACACGATTATCCTTGTAATAAAAATTTATAATTATTTTTATCTTTAATGTTTATAATAATAATTATTTAGCATAAGTTGTTAATTAATTATTTTCTATAAGTAATTGTCAATTGTCAATTAGAGATGAGAATTGATTTAACGTTTTTTTCATTTATTTCGCTTTTTGGAGCTTCTGCCATCTTCAAATTAATTTTAAAATGTTTCATTTTTTTTACAAATTCTTTATGAACAACTTCGAAAACTATAACAATTATTATTTTTCCGATAATATTTTTCGTTGAGATTTCTAAAAATTTTATTTTTTTTTTAATTTACGGATTTTCGAAATTGCGGTCATTTTCAATAGGTAAACTTTTTAGTTTATGGCATTAGAAGTCCAAAAAAAAAAAATATTATTCAAATCCATTCATTATAGCTGGGTTCCGTCATTTTTCATTTATAATGACTAATTGCACTGGACTATTCAAGTAAAACTAGATAGATCCATTTATTTTCCTTAATAAATTCAATGGAAGTCTATCAAAACTGGTCAAGTTCCTATATTAAGGTCCTATAACTAAGCTTTGTAAAGTGTATGTGTCATTATTCATATCGGATATTAGGACCTATGATATATCGGTATTTCCTTAATAGTAAAAAACAGTTTGCAATGGATTCATCTAGCTTTGTCTGATTGCTTCACATTTATTACTTATCACGTAAACTCCGTTATGTTTTGCATTGTTAATAAGCAATTAAAATTTGTTATAAGAAAAGGCCTATAGAAAATAAGATAAAACTGATCTTCCCTGTATTTAATCGAACGTGATTCCTGTAAACTGCTGGATTTCCTGTAATCCGACGTTTTTATTTTGCTCAATTCAACCGGACTAAACAGCAATCCGTCAATTCAGAACTGATATTGATCTACATGGAGATGACGGTGACGGTGCATGGAAAACGTACTTCACCAGGAATTCCATCTGGTTAATTAATGGTCCTTACCAATCGTACCATTTGTCAAATTATTGGTTTAATTGGTTTTTGGCTTAATGTATGTAAATCGTATGTGCAATCGGGAACAGCCACTACCGATTCTAATGAAATGCTTGCATGAATATTTATGCCGAACAAAAGCTAGGGCACTCTTGCGAGATAATTGTCTATTGATATAACAGGGAGGAAATTTTATTCTTACAACGGAGGTGAGTTTTGTCTCTTTCTAATTTGCGATTACGTGATTCTCTATAATATGAGTTACACTATTTATTTGTTATAATTTCTCGATGAAATCAAATATCGAAAATAATATTTTCTCCATGTACAGGGTAGTCACGCGAACATTAGAACCTCGTTTATTTTCCAAAAATTATGTCAGAAAAACAATTGAGTGAGAGCCACATTCCTGAGATATGAAGTTTACTTCAGTTTTTTATTATGTAACTTGTATAAATATATAGGGTAAATGTAAGAAAGTTCAAAAATGAAATAAATACAACAAATAAATAATCACAGGTTTACAAAAAAAAAGTTTTGATATGGGAATGGGACCTATCATTTCCTACGTATTCTGACACGTTGAAACTGAATCCGTCGAAAAAAAATTTTTCTACCGCGTAGATTTCGAGTAAATAGCGGTTTTTATTATCAAAAAACCGTATTTTGACGATAAAAACCGAGATTTACTCGAAATCTACGCGGTAAAAAATTTTTTAAATTGAAAATTCGGATTCAGCACACAAAAATACATAAGGACCCTCCGTTTAGTCCTTGGAACGGAATTTTTTTTATTCCAAGGACTAAATCTACCATTTCTTATGTATTTTTTTGTGTAGAATCCGAATTTTCAATTCAAAAAATTTTTTACCGCGTAAGTTTCGAGTAAATCCCGGTTTTTATCGTCAAATGCGGTTTATTTGACAGTTTTTACGTTTTTAAATTTTCTTTAATTGAAAATTCGGATTCAGCACACAAAAATATTTAAGGCATGATAGGTCCCATTCCCAGATCAAAAATTTTTTTTTGTAAACCTGTGTAATTGTAGGTATAGTTTTAAGTGAATTTTATTTAATAAGTGGGTAAAGCAGTATAACGTCGTTATGTTCTGAAAGGGAACTATCTTTATAAAAGTACTCAAAAAGAATGAAAAATGTACAGAGAGACAGGCAGATTTATCATATACTAAAAAAGGTAAATATATACTGTAACTTACAAAGATAAATCCAGAACTATTGGCAGAAGGCCACAATACATAAAAACTACTGTAAACACTTCAAAAAGATAGATAACTAAATTATTAGTTGGCCAACGTAGTGTAACGGTTCAATTTTCATTTAAGGGCAAAAAGCCCAATTAATTGTAAATAAGTACAAACATTTTTCTGTCTTTTTACTTCCACGTCCAGTGGAAGTATAGTAACGACAAAAAATTTTTTAAATATTTTTATTGTTCAGATAGGCTTAGAATGTCATGAAACGTCGAGATTTTAAGTTTGAGCGAAAAAAAATTTCTGTCTGTCTGTCGGTCTGTAACTTTTTTTGTGCGCACGTTTACTCTGAAACCGTTTGAGATATTGACTTGAAATTTGGTACACGTATGTACTTTAACGAGATCTAGAACTAGATTATATTTTCATTTTGTTCCGTCGAAGGGTTGGAGGGTAAATTTGGGGTAAATAGGTAAATCAATCAGGTAAGAGGTCATAAAATTGGTATTTAGTATATGCAAGAGAAGCTAAGGTCTCAAAAAAAAAGTTGGCATTAGTCACCCCCATTACCACCCCCACCCCATTATTAAAGGGGATGAAAAAAAATTGTGATTTAGTGTGTGTACAAGAACCAGAAACCTCAAAATATTTTTTTATTTTATCCACCCCCACTACCACCCCCTATCACCACCCCCACCCCACTACCGATGTGGGATATCGTTTTATGGGTTTTTGGGGTAGAGGATTTCAAATATTATATTATTAAAGTTCCATAAACAATTATTTCCATATACAAAATTTTTCGTTGTGAGTGACTTGGATAGAAAATCTGGATGTGGAAGTAGTGATTCCTTGGGCAGCGGTTTTTATACATAACATTATTAAGCAAATTGCAGCCTTGTTACCTACGATCGTAATGTTTCATTTGCTCTATTTTTGTTAGTAAATTTAATTTTAATAATATATCTGTTTATTTAGATTTTCGCGAATTATTACCTAGGCCACTTTTCTTTTTCAGATAACCTAGTCGGGGCATTCTTCTAGTTTTTGTCTATTATTTTACCCTCAGAAAATAGTAGATATTTATAGCATTGCATGCTATTTTAATAAATAATAAAATGGATTTTTAAAAGGTTTTAAATTTTGATTTCAAAATATGAATTTTTATAATCATAAAATTAAATGTTTATTATTTTTATATCCATAGTGATATTCCAATGTGTAGTAAGTAGCCTACATACCTTCCCCCCCTTCAAAGAAGAAACCAACTTATCAAAGTAGTAATATTTAAAATGACATTTAAAAGAAAAGTCAGATTTAACTGACAAAATAACATAACACAAAGAAAACTTATTTCTGTAATAACATAATTCTTAGTGCAAGCATGTCAATAATATCTAATAATAATTCATATCATAATAATAATGATTTAATAAACGGCGAAAGAAAAATGAAATAATTAATCCCTAACAATACACTATACTTATTCAATAAGAGACAATTACTTAAATCATTAAATACTTCACCAGAGTGCATAGAAGAAACTGATACTTTTGATAAGTTGGTTTAAAAAATGTAGGGAGTAATATGTACATAATTGAACATGTAATTAAAAGTCTTCTGGATATTTTGAAGATCCAGTCTGACTTGTTTCTTGTGAAAACAACTATGGAACGGCCGGCCTTTAGTTGGCTGTCCTCGTTGTGGACGTCGTCCCCATAGGTCGTTAAAGCTGTCAGCAGCATGAGTAGTTGCGTTCGCCCACTCAATCTCGTAGCGACTGACACAGTTTGAAGACTAATCATGGAAGATTATTTTGGCATAACCATTTGCTCACATAAACACATTATCCAATAATACTGTCAAAAATTATTAAACTTCAGTCTTCATCACCAATTTTTGACAAATGCCTCTAATATCCATTGACTTACAGGAGGCACACAACATGTGAAGACGTTCGGGGTCACCAATATAGCATTACATGCTATTTTAATAAATAATAAAATGGAATTTTAAAAAGTTTTGAATTTTGATTTCAAAATATGGATTTTTATAATCATAAAAATAAATGTTTGTTATTTTTATATCCATAGTGATATTCCAATGTGTAGTAAGTACCCTACAATATTACATCGCCGCTCTTCCTCGGGACTTTTTTGTTGATTTTGCTTTTAATAACGCCTTGAAAAAAGTAAGATATTACAGTAGTTATTACTAAATGAAAAGATTAAGTGATATTTTACTAATAAACAAATTTTGATATTTTATATCATAAACGAATCTTTAAATGTAAATAAAGATAATAACATGGGCAATGAAATACATAGTAGCATTTTAAGCTAAAAGATACATACAAAAACGAAATGTGCTCTGCACAGAAAATTATTTACAGCTATTAAATAAAAAATTTTATTAACAGTTTTTAAGAGATGGGACTAGTATTGGCGAAAAGAAAGTAACAAAATGCCCGTACATAACACTGAAAGTTGCATCAAATTGGCGTCTTTGGTCACGATGGAAAGGAACATTACAAGAACTTCGCCAAGAGCTGTTACCAGTTACCGGCAAACACAAGGTAGAAATATAAATGTACTTACAAAACTGCAGCAAAAGGGACGAAGGCACTGTTATGGTTACAAACTCAAATTTATAAGTCGGTACCAGTTGTAACCTCAACAAACTGACTTCAAACTTAACTGGCAGCTAGCGTTACACTTATTAAATGCTACTTTAATTCAGGACGTTTATACTGAACAAATTTTGGTGTTAACTTATCAACTACCTGGTACAATTCGCCTTTGTTGTTGACAAATGTAAACGATTTATGTATTGACATGATCTTTTAATAAATAAAAAGAAAGTTAAATCTCATAACTAATAAACACTCAAATGGCTCAAATTCTAGCTATAATTTTGACGACTTGGCGTACCCGAAGGCCGCTTGGAAAAGTGAATATATAACATTAATTTGCGGTCTTATATGCGCGCCTTAACGAACTATTTTCGGGAGCTGTAACCAAGGGCAACGTAGGTATTATGTCATATCTGTACTTGCCATTGGAGGAATAGTTGCCACGCGGCTATTTTACCCGCTCATTTTCGTGTTATTCTAGATTGCCAAATCGTAAACAACAAACCATCAGACAGGGCCGGCGTTAAATATATTTGATAAAAATAACAAATTTGGTAATTTTAGTAATGATTACTTCACTCATTAACGCTATAGCCAATGAGACCCGTTTTTTCACAACATTGCACCAATCAAATGTCATTATTAGTGGTAATTCAAGCTAGATCAGCTTTTGACAGTACCAACATGCAAAATGTATCGCTCTAATTTTTTATGTCACTGCAGCGGCAAATACTGCGGTAATTTTTTGACGTTTTATTTCATGAAATATTTTCCGCAAATAGGGCAACTCGCGCTTTTAAATTTTATCTATAAATATCTTCTCTAGCTTATTACTAATTGTTAACTTACCTTGTAAATTGTAATATTGTATTATGTACTAGCAAACATAAACACACCACATATATAGTAAACAATCGTCAGTTCCAAAGAGAAGCCTGTCTGAAATATATCGGCTATAACCCTTGCCTATCTGTAACTATTTCAATTTGCCTACTTTTCAATCAGGTAACAATAATATACAAAGATTGTACTTAATATACCTAGCTCATAATACAGGAACAAGTCAAGCACAGCTTTCAATAGCTCAATAACGTAGTTGCAAAGTTAAGCAAATCATTTATTATAAATGTCAAGTAAACACATTCGCTCTGGAAACAAACTAACAATGTACCTAGGTACCTACTTACATACGGTAATCTATCAAAAAGTAACTAGTTGAATCAAAGCTGTGCAATATTTTAATTTGTTGTATTTAAAATTCACTCTGCCTAACGAAGCAAACCTCAACATGATTTGTAAACTTCGTAAGTTAAAAATAAGGATTAAATACGTAAATATGAATCAATGAACAATTATTATGGAATATAACTCTAGTAGCGGTAGCGCTAGATGGCGCTCTCTATGTCAATCTCGGAACCATGAGTGTATAGTAATAAATAGGCGGGATATCGGGAATAAAGTAGTGCTCTCTCTATCGTTCCTCGTCATATTGCACCTCAGAAACACCTGAAAGGTGTTAAGCCAGTCTATATATTATAATATCTAAGGTTTCAACTCGTTTTATTTACTAGTTGCCATAGAAACGTCACTAGATTATTTTAAAATATAGCGAATCTCCGTTGTTTCTACTGCGTTTGTTTCAGATTTGCTGTTTTGACAATATGAGTCGGTTTGGAAATATTTCTGTATATCAAATTAATGAGGAAATTGAAAATAAAGGTCAGTAAACTCTAAAAAGTGACAAGAAAACGTCTGAAGGCAATTAATGAGAAAACATAATATTGAAGATGTACTTAATGAATTATTTATTCGTGAAATATTCTCCGCAAATACCACTCGTGCTTTAAATTTTATCTAAAAATTTTTTCTCAAGCTAAGTTGCCCCTAGTTAATATAACTCGTGCAAATTGGCAGTTTATTATCAAAGATTAAATCCCTTCCGCTAAAGCGGTCGGGATTTAATCAGATAATAAACAGCCAATTTGCACTCTTTATATTACCAGGCAACACGCTTTCGAAAAAATTTTCGATAAAATTTTAAGCACTAGTGATATTACATACGAAAATAATGTAATATAACGGATTTTAACAGAAATTTACGAATACTTAAAAAGTTGACCGTTACAACAGTTTGACTTAACAGAGCAGATTTTTCAGAAATGAATGACACAAACTGAAAAAAAAATGGATATTGGTGTATAACTCTTTTCTAAAACTACAATAAAAAATACGAAATGAAGAATACTTACTCTCCTTTCGGTCCTTTCGGTATCTCGAATAAAACAAATTCTAATCGTACTCTTTCCAGATGTTGCGAGTCCTGCATCCCGTAAATGAAGTATCGGCAAACTAGTTTCGGCATATATGGAAATGGATAGTTCGGACTGAAAACAAAACCGCTGGATTCCTTTTTACTTAAAATTTTTTGATCACACTCTGTACCGCGAATATGTTCGCCGTCGTTCTTACTTATGAAATCTGCAACATAATGTTATCATATATATAAAACCTAACAAACTGAAATAATGCACTGTTTTACTTTGTTAAACAACCCACTATATTTTGAAACACGGGAGTGTGACCACGGTTTCGTAGCCTCCCTACATTATCAAACACGATGAACTTAAACAACAATTGACCTATTTTACGTTAGAAAGTTAGGTAAAAAGTGTCATGACGAAAACTAGATTGGCATCAAAGTAGTAAAAAGTCACTTAGACATGTTGACCAACTGTTTTAATTTCCAAACTTCATAAAAATGAAATACCTAACTTCTAATCTGACAACTTTGGTAAAGTGATAAATTGTATAATTTGATTTCTTTTATATATTTTAGACTACAAAACAAACTAATGAAGATGATCTCTAATCACTTATAGTAGACTCAACATTAAAGATAATGAAAACAATGATACGATTATTATATAATGGGTATTTCGTTTTTACAAAGTTTGGTGATTTTATGAGTTGGTCAACGTGTGAAGTGACTTTTAGCGATACCAATCTAGTTTTCAACATGACAGTTTTTAATGTGTAATTGCAACGAAAGTACCCTAAATATTACTTCTACATCCAGTGGAAGTACAGTAACGCTAACAAACTATTTGAAAATTGGAACCGTTATTGACTTGAAAGGAGTAGGGTCTCTAAGGCTGCTTTTCGGCCTAATTTATTTCTTGAGGAAAAAAAACTCGAATTTTTTAGTATCTACTAACAATATTTAATCGATTCCACCCCAAACGAAACTTTCCCCCACCCTCCCTTTCAACCGCTGTCGCCCCCTCCTCCCCCTTCCCACCTCTTCCGAAACAACGAAAATACATTTACAAAATCTTCTTATTCAGCAACAGTGATGTTAAAATGTTTCAATGACCTGCAAAAAAATCAACTGAATGCTGATTAGTTTAGGGGGGGGGGGGTATAAATAGGGGAGTTGAGTGCGGGAAAGTTTCGTTTGGGGTGGAATCGATTCGATATTGATAGTAAATAATAAAAAAATGTTCTTTTTGTTCAAAAATAAATTAGGCTGAAAACCGGCCTTATGGACCCTCCTCCTTTTGTACACGTATGTATTTTGACGAGATCTGGAACTAGATCATATTTTGATCTTATTCCGTTGAAGGATTTGGGGGTAATTGGGTTAAATGGGGATAAATAGGTAAATCAAGCAAGTATGAGTCCATAAAATTGGTATATAGTATATACAGTGTTACTCACTTAAGATGAAGACACGTAACATAACATTTTTATTTATTTTTCCAATTTGAATCAAATTTTACTAAAGTATAGAACAAATTAGGATCTACTTATGGCCAGAAAAACATTCGCCTTCTACAAACACAAAGCCACCTGCGGCACCAAAATATGCAGAAAAAATAAAAAAAATCATATTAGACATTTTTTATCGGAAAATTTAGTTAACGAAACTTATTCAGAATTTTACAAAAAGTTCAAAATTTAATCAAAATGAAAAAATATTAAAATTTTTATTAAAATAAGTAATAGGTTCTCCTGTTTAGAAAACTATGACAATTTGTTTAAAATTAAAGCTAAGCTGTCGGGTAGTTGCCAAGCAATTGGCAGTTTTTTAAAAATAGTTATTTTTAAAATTTCAATTTTAATTATAATTGTAATTTAATTTTTTTTATTTTGATTACATTTTTGGTCATAAGGTTTTTTCCGATAAAAAAATGAGTTATTGATTTTTTCCGCATATTTTGGTACGCAGGTGGCTTTGCATTTGTAGGAGGCGAATATTTTTCTGGTCATAGTTAGATCCTAATTTGTTATATACTTGAGTAAAGTATGATTTAAATTGGAAAAAAATAAAAAAAATTATAAGGGTGTCTTCCTCTTAAGTGAGTCACACTGTTTAAGAGAAACTAAGGTCTCAAAAAATTGTTTGTATTAGCCACCCCCATTACCATTTCCACCTCATTATTAAAGGGGGTGCAAAATATAAAATTGTGATTTAGTGTCTGTACAAGAAACAAAGGCCTCGATTTTTTTTACTCCATCCACCCCCACTATCACGCCCCTACCACCAACCCTACCCCCACTACCGATGTGGCATATCGTTTTATGGGTTTTTGGCATATTTCAAATATTATATTATTAAAATTCCATAAACAATTTTTCCACATAACAAAGTGCAAATATAGTATCAAAATTTTTTTCGTTGTGAGAGATTTGGATAGAAAATCTGGATGTGGAAATACTGCTTCTTTAGGCAGCGGATTTTTGTACCTGCTATAGCAGGAAAAATAACTAGTTTTAATCAATCGTTGGTACATGTAAATTGTTGTATTTATTATGCTATTTCTATTGCTTCTACGGAATTTAGTTTATGACCCTATTGAGAGGTATGTAATATTTCGATAGAGTTATTATGTGGAAATGTGTGTCCTATTCGTAAAAAATGAATTGCAAAGTTAGAGTTTGTTTTGCTGTGTTGAAATGTGTGTAAAAATACGTTCCTTAAATCTGGTTTCAAAATTTCTTCCAGTCTGGCCTATATAATGGCTATTGCATTCTGAACATTTAAGATTATAAACTACCGATTTTTTAAATTTTGCTGTTTTATCTTTAACGTTAAACAATAGATTTTAAAAGCTATTTTAACATTAACATTAATTTGAGAGAGAATTTGAGATACTTTGTCAGATATTGGCCCAAAGTATGTCAGAGATATGTATTTTAAATTTTCTATTCCTCTATGTTCCGGATATATTTGCGGAAGAGTTAAAATTATGTAAAAGAAAATATATACATAATATAATAAAATAATAATAAAACATTCATTAAGGCTGTATTCATTGCAATTGTAGTTTAAATTCATTGTGTTAGATAATATAGCGAGGTCGCGGCCACATTCTTGTCTTTCAAAATATAGTGGTTTGTTCAAAGTAAAACAGTGTATTATTTCAGTTTGTTATAATATAATGTACAGTCACAAAGTAGCGGACACTTCGATAAAATTCTTATATAAAACCTAAATAAAAACTAGTGATGAAACGATTGTTACTTTTACGGCTATAAATTTGAAAATCTAACGATTACGATTGCGATTAATATGAACCCTAGAAATTTTACATTTAATTATTTTTTGCGGTAAAACTGTTGAAAACAAGGTGTTGATTTCATGGGTACCGGTATCCGCAATAAAGTTAAAATATAAAAAATAATAAAAAGTTATATATTACGTATAACAAAAAACAACACAACATTAATTAATAGCTAGTTAGCAAGTAGTAATAAGAAGTAAAAATATTATACAAAATAAAATAAAAGAAAACAAATTATTCCAAACGTCATTTAACTCGCGTTTTGTAGATATACCTAGCTGTGGCTAATAAATAATTGTAATTAAAACTTAAATAAAACACAATGTAGTAGGAAATCTAGTGCTTGCTATGATGCATTTTAAAGGAACTAAAGAGTATACAAATTCGAAATTGCGAAATTGAGAAAAAAGCATATTTTTGACAATGCAGGGAAAAACATGAAAATAAATATTTTTATTTATTTATTTCTCACTCAGTATTTCATGCCCTATTAAAGATATTGCTCTCAAATTTTATGAATATGTTCCTCTGTTATTCTTCTTGTTTACTGTGTGAAGCAAAATTACTTTACCAGGTAATTTCCTATAAGAAATCATTAAACCAATACATGTACGAGAAAGCATTATAAAATATGGTAAGCCAGAATTTTTTCTATTATTAAAGATAGAAGGGGAAGATAGAGGGGGGGGGGGGGATAGAAGGGCGACAAAAAGTGAAGTATTAAGTCAAGGCGGATTTTGGAGATATTTATATTCATTTTTGTTGCTGGTTAGTTTAACCGTAATGGATTTTGTAAAAAATATACCGCGCGAAAAGAACTTTTTGTTTGACTGTAGCTAAGGGAACGCACACCTTGTTAAAATTTACGTTCGATATCTCTGATAGCAAGCAGAATATTGAATGGGAAATAATAAAATATATATTTTCATGTTTTTTGTAATTTTTGCAAATAAATGTTTTTTTCTTCAAACGTCAGAAAAACATGACATTTCTTAACCCATTTCATGATACTAAAGTTTGATATTTTAGACGGCTACGTGTTGCCATTAACAACGGAGGTGAAAGTATATTTTCTGACGCTGTGAGCGGCAGAAAAAGTGATATCCATAGCAACGCGTATTTTATTTAATACGCCGACAGTGCGATATTAACACGCGTTTTGGGTGGTGGAATTCGAGCTTTTTTTATCTTTATTTTTTTTTATAGCTCATCGACGTTTGAAGAAAAAATAGCACGTTTTATTCACAGTAAATGCCACTTGTGATTCGTCTCACTTCGTTCGTCCGGCAAACCTACAGACCCGTCACAAAAGTATCATTTTTACTCCTAATAAAACAATATACTATTTTTCCCAATTTCGCATTTCCGAATGAATTGGCGAACTCGAAATGCGAATCCGGCAGGAAATTTTACATAAGTATGTGGTTTTCCTTTTTGTATACTAGGGTGGCCCATCTTTTTCGAAATCGAAATTTTTTGTTTCTCACCCCTGCAAATGGTTCCATTTGAAGAAAAAACAGTCCCCTCAAAAGGTTACTGAGGCAAATTGAAGGCAAGGGGTGCCGCAGAATGCATTATTATGCAATAATAAAAGTTAATGGAATTATTTATATTCTTTGGTTGATGCATTGTTTTTTTTTTAATCAGCAACATTTATCTTTAGAATGACTAATCAAGTCATACAAATATCAAAGACATTATCTGTTGTGACTATGACATGTGTCATACTACTGTAAATTCGTAGTCTAAGAAAACTAGAATAGAAGTTTTTGAAATAAAACTCTCGTTTTATCTTTGTGCATTTTATTATGAAACGTTTTTTTCATACATAGTACCAAATATTATCCTAAATCTACAAGACATATAGTAATAAAAACAATATTTTTTGCACTAGGCCAAAGCATGCGACAGGGTTTCTTTTTTTACATTTGGAAACTGTGATTTATAATCATTTACAACTTGGAGTAAAAACTGTTTTTGGTCTTCATTTTTTATTAAAATGTCATTATAGTCTGTAATAAGTTTGATTCCTCTCTCAGCGGCATCATTTACAACTTTAATTTTGTTTACAATATTGAAACATCGGGTATAACTTTCATTTTCCCTCCATGTTGTTGGATCATTTTCCAAAAATTCCATAGACAAACCCAATTTTTGAAAAAACTGTTTAGTGTTCTCGCATATAAAGTCCTGAATTTCCTTGTTTTCAACGTCAGTAATGTTACTAATGATAAGTCGTTTAATACCCTCTTGATTTGGTGCTTTCCTATTCAAAGCTTTAACCATTTCTCTTTTAGTGGTAACTGAAATATCGTCATCAAAGAAAGATAAGCCAACATTTACTGAATTAAGGTACCACAAATGGTTCACTATTTTCCTACTTGCGGCTTGAGATATTTCTTTGTCAATATTTTGATAATTAATGAGTTCTTTACAAAAGTCTAAGTCATGAAGCGGCGCTTTACTAGCAAATGACGCTGTAAACCAGGCCTTTACATAAACCTTTACAATAAAGAGACATATATCTTCAATACCTATTTTTCTTTTTTAGTTAGTTGGAACTGATCTTGGAAAAAAAATATTTTTAGACAGTAAATGGCTTTGTCCATCCAACGTGCATGATGAAATGCCCCTGGTTGATAGAATGTCGTGTGAGTGGGCTCTTCTTCAACAAAAAGTTTAGAAAGCATTAAAAATTCTTTATAATCATCACGAGGCTGTTGCAAAGTTAAAGCTGCATTCAGAAAGTTTACAATTTCGGCTTTAACTGGTTGTAAAATGTGTTTAATTTTTGATACCTGAAATCCAGTTTTTAGTTTATTTTGATCTATTTTAGGCCAAAATTCCCTAAAACGTTTAAATAGTGGCACATTTGGACCAGATGAGGAAGGCATATTTGTGTCAAACACACTTCTCAAAACCACTTCAAAAATATGATGTCTACAAGGAAAATATAGAATATCTCTTTCTAATTTTTGTTGCAATATTGTGGTTGCCCCATTTATATAACCCATATTTGATGCTGTTGTATCACAACACAAAGCTATTACCTTTTCGTCCAAATTCCATTCACAAAGCACATCATAAACTGCTTCAGTCTGTTCTCTTCCAGTTGAATTGGGCAAAGCTGGTACTCCAAGTAGTTGTTCAATATCTCCACTAGTAACTAAGATAGCAAGTCTATCGATATTTCCCATTCCAGTGAGAGAAGGTAAAAGTTTTCCATCCCAATGGAGGCCGGCAATTCAGAATTACCGAAGGCAGTTTTTAATATTTCAGCTCTTTCTTCGCGGATGCGTTGTCTAGAGCGCTGAAGTGTGGTTCTGCTGATGGACAAAGATGTGGTGTCATGTCCTAGTGCTTCTGCTACTGCCGTCAAAATATGGACTCCATACCTGTCGCTTATTTTGCAAGCATCAAATGCAGCGGCTATTTTTGATGTGATGATGTTACATGTTCCATACAATCTCCTCTTTTTTGGCTGTGACGGGCCAGGCTGGTCTTGTAACAACTCTTCTTGGGCTTCGATTATTTCATCTTCATTTTCGTTGGAGTCGAATTACTACTTGATGATGGACAGGTGACTGTTTCCTCTAATCTAGCTTTTTCTTGTTGACTTCGTTGCATTCGTTCGGATTATTTCTGTAATTTCTCCTCAGCTGATTTTTCTTGAGAAGCAAGTTGGTAATCAATACCATGCATAAATCCAGGACGTCCCTTTTTTCTTTGGTTAATTAAAAACTGCTTATCTTCATCTATTTTCATCAACTCCAACGCATTTGCATGAGAAATGTCAAAGAGATCGTCCAATTTTTCAACGAAATTTTTTTCTTTACTCCCGCACTGGCCCTTTTAGCCGATTTTTGTAAGTTCCTCCACTCTGCATAAAGTTTATCTAGTTGTTTAACACAATGAAAATCCTGACGTGTCGGAATGCGAGCTTTATCCCAAAAAACTGACACCTCTTTTATTGTTAATTTAGCACTTTCATGTACACTTAGCTTCACTTCACGAATGTTATAAAAGAGCACTTGTAATACTTGTCTATTAGACGGCAATTTATTGCCAATGATTTGTGACGAATAGTGTTCAACTAAGTAAATGAAAGTATCCTTTTGTAAGGATCTAACATCAGCCATCATTAAATGTTTTTTCAAAAAGGAACGTATGCTAGAACTTATAATGTCACCACTGTAAAACACAATTGCAAACTGACATAAAAACCTACCGTAGGTGCATTATATTTCCAAACTTCCAAAACAAATAATTTCTAGGAAATAATTACACCAATAAAACATTATGAGAAAAGAGGTAGATATTTGTATTTTAAGTAAAATTTAAGTGTATTACCGTAATAAAATCTTATCTACAAATTTCTACCTGAATGCGGCACGGGTTACCGTTCACCGAATTATCTGAAACTTTGACATAAATTATTCCTAGTATAATAGTATATTTTCGTGGGGTGAGACTTAAAAAATGCACAAAAAAAATTCACCCCCTATAGAGATGGGCCACCCTATATGTATACATTTTAGTTGTGCCCCACCCCCCTCTGGCTACAATCCCCACCTAATTAATGGCTCAAAAATCGTAGATAAGCCAAGGTACGACACGTTTTACTTTGCCCTCTTGTTTAGTTAACTTCAGAGAGTTCACTGGCATGCTGGCCTCGCCATTAAATTTTATAGGTAATCGTATCAATAATCGGTGATTACGGTTAACCGGAATAGTAATCGTTGCATCACTAATAAAAACACAAGACACAAACACGCTGCAAAGATCATTTGCAGGGATTAAAATGACTTACCTAATTTTGTAAATGAGTTAGAAAACTCAAAAATTCCTTTAAAACCTCTGTTCTGAGTATTGGCAGTGCGTGAGAGGGTGACGAATGTGACGAGAAGGGAAGATTCAGACGAATAAATGACAAGGTTACGTTGTTGGCCGCAGTAAGTGCCGATGACGGCAGAGCTATTGTCTGGCCCGTCGTAAACCTTCACGAAATCAAACGGACAACTGAAAAAGAATTTTATGTAAGTGGTTGCTGACAAAAATATTACTCAAGGCATTAATAGTTTGTACTTCAAGTTTAATTTATACGATGTGCACCAAAGAAAAATTAGGAATATGTCAGTGTTGTTTTCGAGGGAGGTGTCCGATCAAAAATATTAGCAATACATGTTGTTTTAAAGGTGTTTTTATTATTTATACACCTACCATGTCTTTTCCTAATTTAAGTGAACTCTTAAGAAATGAGTATTTTGAAGTTCTATGTAGAACTAATATTAAAAACTCAACTAAAAACTACTTTATTGAATATTTGAAACGCATTTCACTAACATCCACACAGTAATATGGCGTATGTTGGAAGTTCTTGCAAATACTTTTTGTCGTTTACGGCATTATTTCACACTCATCCATACAGAATATACAATAAAACAAGGAAGAGAACGAATGAAAATAATAACAAATATACCATATATAGTGTGTCCCACTTTTCATGGAGCCACCCTCATATCTTGCGAATATTTTGAAATTTTTCTGGTGAATACATACCTAGAAAGTGAGTCTTTAGACGTAACCACATTTGATTTTAGTCAGAGGCGTCCGATTCTAGGATGGAAAAAGAGATCGATTTTCACAAAAAAGTATTAGCAACTTTCGAAACACCTTTGGACAAGATTACATCGTAGTGAGTTCAAAGGTGTTTGAGATACGAACGTCAAAAATCAATTTTTTCAACTAAAAATAATTTTTATCTGCAAAACGAATTCTCAAATGAAAAAAGTTTATTCTTCATTTTTTGTTCAGAATAATGTATTGTACTAGGATGAATTGATTTGACAACAAAATCATTATTTATTTAATAAGGAAAAGATTTTTCTAACAAATAATCTTCAATAAAGACTCAAGTAAGCCATGAAAACAAATGTTATTGCAAGTGTCAATTTACTGTAGAACGTAAATAAGTTCATCAGTAAAAAATCTATGCTGGTTTAATGTTAGATAATAAGTGAAGTGTAAATTTTTGTGGAATAATATGGTTCGGCGTTTAACAATGCCAGTTTATTCGGAGATAATGCCAGATCACTTAGACAAGCTGCCGTTGAATTTAATTTGCGGCATCCTGACCGTCAGCCTCCCATTCGCTATACCTCGGTAGCAACTCAATAACAGTTTTAGCAATACAGGAAATGTATGTGAATTAAGACCAAAGAATTATAATTTACCAAATCGGCAAATTGAAAACGAAGAACGCATATCTTAGGGAAAATCTAAGGCAAGTAGCATTAAATTTAAATATTAGTAAAAATATGGTTTGGCGTTGCTTGAAAAAACATAGAAAAAGAACATTCAGGCAAAAATACACTAGAAGAAGGTAATAAAGACAAAAAAACTGGATTTCTGTTTTTGGACACAGGGAGAGTTTTTAAATGATATAAATTTTCTGAAAGACGCTATATTTATTGATGAGGCAACATTTACCACCAATGAGATAATATACTCCCAGAATTGCCGTTTTTGGGCTGACGAAAATCCCCACTGGTTTATCAGTACTAAAAGGCAATATGTGTCAAAAGTTAACGTTTGGTGTGGTTTATGAAATGACCAAATTATTGGGCCTTTTTTCATTCAGAGATTGAATGGGTAAGCGTATTCAAATTTTTTTCTCAATAATCTTCCGCAAGATGTCAGAGGGACTTACCAACTTGATGGTGCCCCGGCTCATAACGTTGCAAGGGGTTGGCCAGAGGACAATTTTCCAGGCAGATGGATAGGCCTAAGAAGTCAAGTGCAGGAGTTTCCCCCTAGGTCTCCGGAACTAACACCACTTGATTTATATTTATGAGGTCTAAAAAATATAGTGTAGATCACGTAGCCAAGAACAGTTAGTGATCAGAATTCGTCAGGTATGTGTTGAAATCAATCCGGCTAAGATTAGAAAAGTTATAAGTCATATAAAAAAAGAATTGAGCAATGCATTGGAATGATGGTGGTTACATAGAAACGCAAAGAATTATATAATTAAATCGACACTTGCAATAACTTTTGTTTTCATGGCTGACTTAGGTCTTTTTTGAAGAATTAGAATTTTTGTCTTATTAAATAAATAATTATTTTGTTGTAAAATTGATTCAAACTAGTACAATACATTATTCTGAACAAAAAATTAAGAATCCATTTTGTTCATTTGAGAATCCGTTTTACAGATACAAATTATCTTTAGTTGAAACCATTGTGTTTTTGACGGCCCCTATCTCATCTTTGAATCCACTGCGATATAATGTTGTACTAAAGAGTTTCTAAATATCTTACTAGCTTTTTCCTAAAAACATCGCTAATACTTTTTTAAAAATAGATCCCTTTCTTCCTCCATAGAATCGGTCGCCTCTGACTAAAATCAAAAGTGGTTACGTCTAAAGACTCACTTTATAAGTATATATTCACCACCAAAATTTGAAAATATTCATATATCAGATGAGCGAGATATGAGTGTGGATTCATAAAAAGTGGGACATACTGTATATGTTTCAATAAGGAACGTTCCATTAAAAAAAAGAACACTTCGGAAATGTGGAAAACTGAACTAAGGTTCTTCATCAAGTCTAGTAGAATTATAATTAACGATAACACAGCCACACACAAAAAAAGTTCTGTGCAGCGGACCAAATTATATGGATGTGGTGTATTTTTCGACGCTGAATCCGAATTAGTGGTCAAAAAAAAATCTGTCGTGTCAATTTTGTTTTTTAGTCAAAAACATCCCTCAAAATGGTGCAAAATCATAGAAATAATGTAATAACTTAATGAAGTGTGAAAAATGGTAGATGTTTTGTAGTCGAGAGTAGAGAATATAAATTCGAGCCACAGTAAGCTATTTCTATAAATTAAACCTCCCTGATGGGGGAGTGAGAACTACCGCTAAAACTCAAAAGACCCAGGTGAGTGTAAATAACATGTACAAAGGAAAAATTTTTATATCTCTTAGTGCAAAATACTTGACTCTGATGCGACAACCAGCCATTACTCTCAAAGGGTAGATACTCAATCTTATGGAGGGTTAAAACTACCCTACCCCTCATAGGTTTCAAAACGGGAAAAAAAATCAGACAGGGTGAACAAATATGGAGTAAATTTATTCCAACCACCAATACATGAATAGAGACTACCCAGACTAAGGGTGGTAAGAGCTACCCCCATGCTCAAATGTTACATATGGGTGCTATTAAAATTCGGAAGGGGTCAAATGCTTGTAGCTCATTGTGCCATATATATAGATCTGGTAAGACAACCACCAAATCTTTTTAATAAGTTTGAAATTCACCCCACATACGGACGAAAACAGATAGACGGAAATTTAGTTAATTTAGCTTACATAGATAGAAAAAAATGGTCACTGAACACATAACATCTTATATCTGTGACTAAAAAAATAGAAAAGAAAACCACGGAAAAGATATTTTGAAGATAAGAGAGAAAATCATAAGAAAAGAAAGAATTTGGATTGATGGTCCAAAGTGTGATATAAATAGGAAAAAGAATAGCTTTACACAGATTAAAAGATATATGTGGGGGTAGTTTTTACCCCTCCCCCAATAGGGGTGATTTTCAACCTTATTAAGATTGGGCGGTTGTCGTACCAGATTCGTATATTTGGCACGATGAGCTACAAGTATTTGACCCTTTCCGAATTTCAATAGCACCTATATGCATCCTTTGTGCATGAGGGTAGCTCTTACTAAGGGTAGACTCTAGTCATGTGTCGGTGGTTGGAACGAATTCACTCCATACTTATTCACCCAGCTTAAAACTACAAAAGCCTCAATTTTTTTCCCGTTTTGAAACCTATGAGGGGTAGAGGTAGTTTTTAACCCTCCATAGGGTTGATTTTCTACCCTTTGAGAGTAATGGCTGGTTGTCGCACCAGAGTCAAATATTTTGGACTAACATATACAAAAATTTGGCCTTTGCACATGTTATTCACATTCACCTGCGTCTTTTGAGTTTTAGCGGTAGTTTTCACTCGCCCATAAGGACGGATTTCGGTTTAATTTATAGAAATAGCTTACTGTGGCTCGAATTTATATTCTTTACTCTCGACTATAAAACATCTACCATTTTTGACACTTCATTAAGTTATTACATTATTTCTATGATTTTACACCATTTTAAGGGATGTTTTTGACTAAAAAAACAAAATTGTCACGATAGATTTTTTTTTGACTACGGATTCGCATTCAGCGTCGAAAAATACACCATATCCATATAATTTGGTCCGCCGCACAGAACTTTTTTTTTGTGTGTGGCTGTGTAATCATCATCTTCATTTAAGTCTTGGGTTGATCCAGGAAGTATTCTAGAAGGATGGGACAAGTGGCAATGTTCAACTATTATAGACTCATAAATATACTATGCAAGACAAAAAAGGCAGTGCAATAAATGTTTCTATCTGCGATCCTGCGAAAGAAACACTTTTCATGTTCATTTTTACTGACAGAAGTGCTTTATTGCATGCTTGTGCATAAGATATTTTATGGACTACATCAGTTATTGGAATACTGCCTCTAAATTATTAAAACTGTAAATTTCTGTCTTCAATATAGGTTTTTCTCGATTATCTCCTTTGTTGTTAGTTATATTTCAAAATAACCAACATTATAGAGTCCCAAAAAAGCTACAATCTTTATTGAAACAATTTATCTGTATTATTAATACTTTATGATTTATAGACCAGAAAGGTGAAAATTAGTATTTCACTGCAGTGTTTCTAATTGTTTTTGACTTCGTTGCTCCTTCATAGTAATTAGTTATTATAAAATTTCCTAAAATTTTTGTTTTAACAATTTTCTTGTACCATCATTTGTTTAAAAATTATAGTAGTTCGAAGTTTGAAAAAATTGTCTACCCGCGTTGCTTCAACGTCAGTAATATTCTTTGTTCGTTTTGCAATCAATGAAACTGTCTTCAGTAGTGTTCCTTGTATAGAAAATGAAATCTTGTCGAATTGAGTCCTCACTGATTCATCGAATGATCTTACATGAGTTTCCATACCATACTTTGCGTTTCTTCGATGGTCCAGATCGACTAAATTCGAAGTTTTCTTCATCACAGATGTCCATCTCAATCGTACTTTTTTCATCGTAACGCCTTCCTTGACATCGAAAGCATTGCTTGGAGTCTCTGACACGTTCATTCGTGTTTTTCCACTGCAGTGTTCATAGAGCTGCAGGGAACATTCCTTTATACTTACATGATATGAGCCGCAGCAAAGTTGAAGTAGTAGGATCTTCTGTGGTGGTAACCAGATCTCACCGTTTCTCACCGTTTCTCACCGTTTCTTCATTTCTAGCACCGTTTTTGAAGATCCAATTGAACGCTGTACCACGATGGATCTGGTGATACGTAAGGTATGAGTATCAGCATGCTGCTGCTGTTGTAGGCGGTAGTGATACTAGCTTAAATTTATTAGTAGTAACTTCTTTTCTAAAACATTCATAGCGTAGAGAGGTCAATGAGTTGCTGTTTTCGTTGCCATCATATAGACAAGAAAGCGTTAATCTACAAAAATTACGTCATATTTCAAACTTCGGGCTGCTGCTTTTTTGAACAATAGATCATGAAAGAATATTGTTTAAATAACAGCTTTAAGAAATCTGCAATATCACTACGCAGAAACAAAGGAGATAGATAATTGCAAGAACTGCAGCGCAATACAAATTTTCACATTGCTGGCTGCTATAAATAGTAAAGCATTAAAACGAGAAAAAGAAGTATTTAAATAAACTTTTTTTATTCGCTATTGAATTGATTGCATCTAATTTAGGGATAGCACTAAGAGGATGTGAGTCAATCGAGAGAATCTTATTTTTCCAACATGGCGTTTGGGCATATTTTGCCACTGCATTATAGTAAGACAGCTTATCATGAAAATGTGGACACACCGGACAAAACCACCAAATTTTTTCCAGGTATTAGTTAGATACGTAGCTTTCAATTTTTGATAGAAACCAACTCCTCCGTCGATCATCTTGGATTTTATAGCGGTCATTTTGAAATATAGGTATATTTTCAATATCTCGGCTTCTAAATCACTTAGGACCACAAACTTGTTGTCTAACTATACATATTTGGGGCCAGGGAATACAACTACACAATTTGTAAATGTATCACACTCTATATTTATTCACTAATATATGTACCAATTACAAACTATTCACCGATGAACTGTTTTGTCCGGTGTATCCACATTTTCTAATATGTTTTTTTTTATTGTGTTTCAGATTGAATTGCCATACAAGTTGGATTGGAACAAGTGCATCATCTGTCAGAAAACAACTTCAGAAAATTTAAAATGTCCACTCAATGCACATGGAATCGAAGACAAGACAACACCATACCTGTCTTTCTTAAACAATATCAATGAGTTTAGAAGCTTGGAGTCATTGCCAGTGAAACTAAATTTTGGAAGAGACATGAGTGCGGATAAACTGGTCCAAAGCCATGGTGCATGGCACAAATCTTGTTACGTCAAGTTCAGCAATTTAAAGTTGGATCGAAAAAGCGGGGAAATACTTCAGGAGGCAGCATAACTGTGGAGAAACGATCCCGGCCCGAAACGAGTGACAAAATGACGTGTTTGTTATGTCGTGGAAGCGATGGACTTCTTCATGAATTTTGAACATTAACAGCTGATACGAGCATACGAAAAATGGCAACAGAACTGCAACAAACCCAGTTGTTGGCAGCATTAGAAGGTGGTGATCTCATTGCTCTTGACGCCAAATATCATCTGCAATGTTATTCAGCAACGCTGCCGATCTCACCTAAGGAAACTTAAGCAGGATTTGATGGGAGTATCTGCAGAAGAAAGTCAGATAAAGGCTACAGCACTTGTGGAGCTTTATACTTATATAGAGAACTGTGTGGAAGATGGGACCTTCTACTTTAAGTTTGCAAAGTTGCATGAGCTGTATGAGAACAGATTAAAAATCCTTGGTGTTGAGAAGGAAATTAACAGAACCAAATTGAAGGAAGGAAGGATTTTTCAAAATGGCCGAATTAAAATCCTAGATGGCCGACGAAGGAGTTGGTTCCTACCAAAAATTGAAAGTTACGCACCTAACTAGTACCTGGAAAAAATTTGGTGGTTTTGTCCGGTGTGTCCACATTAACGCGAAATTCGACGTTAAGCTACTCCACTATTACCTTCGAACTTCATGAAGAATTGGCCAAAGATCAAGCCTTTAGCGGTCTCAAAACACTGTGTAGAGAAAGACTGCAATGGTATATCGCGATAGATTATACGTACATCCATAATCAAAACAGGATAGTGTTGGTGTATAAAAGGACGATACAAATATTCAAATCAGCTTCGAACACGGGGTTTATGGACATTAGTGAAAAGCATCTCGATCATTTAAAATAAATAAATAAGTAAAATAAATTGTTGTCTAAATTCTGAATTATTAAGAAAAAAATACAGTTGTAAACAGAATCAATTGTTAAAAGATATTTTCCTTGGCCTGTATTGTCATTTAAGATTTTTATATTTTGTTAGACATTGTTTTTCTGACACATATGATTGCTACTTCTTAAATTTAATATTAATAATCTAATCTAAGGAGCTAAGATAGTGATGTAGTACTTACTGTGGTCCTCCAAAAAATAGATCAAAATCCCTAAACTCTAATCTAATCCTTTCCCCTGGAGTTCCGAGGAATTGGTAGGTACAATATAGTGCCTTTGGATATGCACCAGGGTATGTTGGTGTTAGAATGACCCCCGTTGGTTTGACGGATCCTTTTACCAAAAAATTACAAGGTCCCCCAACTAATGGCGTGCCAACTTCGTACTCCGCTGAAAAAATAAATCATGTTGAATCTTAAGTGAAGAAAATGTTGGTTTAATTCTTGCACTTTCACGGAAATAGACAGTGTAAATATTAGGAACAATGAAAAGTGGCGGTTTCTTATTTTATCTATTATGTTCAATAGCTATTTTACTAATTTGACAAAGTTGAATAGATATAAGAATAATATAATAAATGTGTTAATAATATTCTCAAAACGAAATATTTACGACTGAAATCCGGAATTAAGCGTCGCCGTCGGAGAGTCAGCTTCCTGTAATAGTGTCGTGGCTTAAAGCAAATACTAGGCAGAATCTTGACCTGCTGGATTAAAGCGCCAAATTTGCAGAGTTCTTATCTTATATACCCTCAGTACTATCAATTCGGGGGGGAGGGGGGTTGCCCGATTTCAGTGTCCGCCATCTCGAAATGCGACGCTATCTTTGTTGTCTTGGACTGTAACTGTAAATGTCGTCCGACTTTTACTTGGTTTTTATTAAATATTTCCCCAACTTCTGGCTTTGTAGCAAAAAGGATTTAAATTGAACTAATTTTGCTACAATTTGAGACCAGAGCCGTTTTTATAACTTTAATATTTTGCGAAATACAAGCTTCCAAAGTCTTGGACTTTTTTTTAGGTTATTACGAAAATCGGTTGGGTTTACAGCAACACAATCAATTTTAATCTAGACTAAATTTGCTACAACTTTAGACTAGATCTGCTTTTGTAACTTTAATATTTTGCGATATACAAGCAGCCAGACTTTCTAAATATGACTCCATCACATTTTTCTTCCAGTATTTCTTCATAGATTGGATGCATTACAAAAGGGTGCATCCAACATCCTCATAAGTATAGTTGACACGGATGTTATTGTGGTACTAGAGACATCTTTTTCAAGCTACAAACTTACAAACCTAATATTCAACTTTGGATTGCATTTGGTAAGGGTAACCATTTCCTATATTATCATATCAACGCCATCTGCCAAGAGCTCGGAGAAAATATGTCATAAGCATTGCCCTTTTTCCATGCTTTCACGGGTTCAGACACTACATCACAATTTTTTGGTAAGGGGAAAAAGTTAGCACGGAAGACATGGAAAGCTTACCCTCCAGGCACTGAAGGATTTATCTTCTCTGCACAACATCCATTTCAACCAGTAGATGCTAAAACAAAGGCATTTAAACTTATAAAACGATTCACATGCATCCCGTACGATGGCATAAAAGCGGCTCTGGTCTCAAATTGTAGCAAATTTAGTTTAAATTAAATCCTTTTTGCTACAAATCCAGAAGTTGGGGACATATTTAGTAAAAACCAAAAAAAAGTCGAAAATTTATAGGTACAGTCCAAAGAAAACAAAGATGGCGTCGTATTTCAAGATGGTGGACACTGAATTGATAGTACTGAGGGTATATAAGAAGTGTGCAAAACTTGGAGCTTTAATTCAGCAGGTCACGATCTTTTCGCTAAGTCACCACACTATAATTCTTGTACACTCTGTACCATGACAAGGGAGTAACTGTTAAGTTCTTAGAATACACCATACGATCATATGGTTTATGCATTCAGCGACAAGCAGTTCGTCTGGTACTAACCTCTGATTTTTCCTCTATGTCTTTCAATATTTGTACTTCTAAATCAATTGTTCGCATGCTTCGTTGACTGCAGCAGAGCGGGTTTGCAGGATTAAAACATAATGTTTTCCTTAGCCGTTTGGTGTACTTTTTGGGATCCTTTCTCACTCGACAATCTACGATTTGGAAATCGTTGCGAATAAATATCCTTGCTTGAGTCCTAATAATGAATTAAATTCGGTAGACGGTTATTTACGTACCTGATAGGAACTTTTCTTAATATCTTTAGAGTAACGGACACCTTTTCCTTACAGATTGTATAAGATCGTATTTCTATTTACCAAAATATCAACATAAGGCAGTATTTTTTCCACCGATCACTCATTCTTTATTTCATACGAATAGCTTCGTTCTTTAACACCCATAACACCACCACTGAACAACTGCCTCCATCTAATTTATGCCCTATTGCGTACACACTCCCAATTTATCATTGGCTCAAGTCCTAACTTATTGTTCTTTTGTACACAGCATTCCACTGACCGCTAACAAATTTCCCCATCGCCATTCCATTTCCCACTATTTTCCCGGAGTGAAAACTATTAATCACCAGATGAATATATCAAAGTTTCCTGCATAAGAAAATTCTTTGTTCTCTTTATCCGCGTGTTTGGGCCTGGAGATAATTAGTCCTGCCGTGTCAATCGTATTTATCCAGTACTAACTCTAATTTCGTTTTCTGGGCCCTCGTCAGGTTTCAGATGTTGTAGTAAACAATACCGTAGTAGTGTAGGTTCACGCTTGGCAACCCTTTATACGTTTTGTATGATACGAGAAAATAAGCACAGCACGAATATCAAAGGGGCAACTCGAAATAGTTTACTTTACATAGCCGTTTATTTCTCTTGACATGTAAAAAGATCCCAGTGAAAGGCGCGATGTTGAAATAAACAGAGCTATAGTAGTGCTAAAAACAATATGGGAGTATTTTTTAAATTGTTTATTATATTTTTATATTCTTAAGAAGGAGCAAGACAAATCAGAGGGGAGCAAGCGGCAATGAGCCAATGTGAAAAGAGATCTTCGTCATAAACAAATTTTTGCTAAAAAATTTCTTCAATAGAAGTGTAGTATTCATTTACTTATAAGTAAATGCTTCAACCTCTACCTAGTAATTCGTCGGTAAAATCGTTACGTCACTTAAGGCTTTCACGGGTGTTTCGCAAGGGAGCATTCTGGGGCCTTTATTAAATCCTATTTATCGAAAATATCATGCCTCATATGAAGATGCCTTCATATCGCTTTTTGTCGATGATTCCACCAATGCGGGTAATTCTACTGACATAAATGAGCTAAATAAAATCTTAAGTCTACTAACACCATTAGATCTGTGCAAACCTACTGTGAGAGTATCGGTTTCGCACTTAATAATATGAAAATTCTAGTGTTATAGGAATGTATTTGGCTTCTAAGATAAAATGAATCCGTATTGTTTATGTATGGGAGACATTATAATATGTATGTCATGATTTTCAATTAAACCAGTTGTTTTTTACAATAATCTCTAAATATTAGACCGAAATTGTGCGTATCGCTTTCCGTGGACCGAAAACATGCCAGTGGATGATGTAGCATGCCCCCAAACTAAGATGGCGGATGATATAGTAGAGTGGATGAGGCTGTGGTAAGCAGTTTTTAGGGTATTCTGTGACACTCTCCAAACTAGATTTCAGATATAGCAGTATTAAAATGATTATAAAGCTTTTTTTGACAAAAAAGTTTCAGATATGATATATACCGTAAGTACTTCCTATTCTTTGATTTTTTAGTTGTTATGGCAATGACGACTTTTCTATTATTGTATGAATACAATTTTATTCTCTTTTATTGGTGTATCGTTGGCGTATTCATACCAATCAAGTGTTATTAGTTACTAAAAAAAGTCAAAAGAATATCAATTAGCAATAATTTGTCATTTAATTCAAAATTAAATATGTGGAGTTTTTCAACAGTAACGAGGTTATCTTTTCAAAAACTTTATTTAAAAGGTTACAAAATTATTTTCACACTGCACTATTACAATAATGGATATCAAAACGATGATGGCGATTGTGGGTGATATTAATATATATTTGGACGAACCTGTGATAAAAATGAGAAAGCGGAGCCGTGTCTTTTACCTTCTCCACATACTATAACTATCCATTTTTATAAGTTTATTGCTGTAGTCTCTGCTTTTCACGCCCCAAAGGACCTATATTCTCTACAGACTTATGAATTCCATCCAAAACCTTTTATTATCTCTCAACGACATTACGAGAATCAAAAATTACTACATTAAATAGAGAACGACAAAGTGCATCACACAACGACTCAGATGAAATAAAGGCTAATGGCCAACATGCTCGACTGTCTACCGTCCATGGACGAACATACTCGTCGCTGGGCTAGTGCTAATAGGGACCGTCGAGCCAAGCTCCGAGCAGAACATTCCAACCGCCAACTAGGCTCGGTCAACCCACACACATTCAAGCATGTTAGCCGAACCAGCTATAGTAGGTTCCGTATATAATTCAGCGATATAAAAAGCTCACAAAAAACTGTAAAGGGTACCGACCGCATATCACTTTCAATTTATTTACAAAAAGGCGATAAAGGTGTTCGGCTTCTTTTATTATCATCACAAATGGTCATACATGTTTCCTAACAAGAATGTAGGCCAATCCCGCTGAATATAATTGGTTGAAATTTGCCCTAGCCGATTGATGATAGGTTGGAACATGGACTCTCGGGGGTGGACTAACTGTTTCTTCGTCATAAAACTTTGATGAAAAGTTTTATTAAACCTTTCTGTTGAAGTAAATAGTTTATCTTGTTTAACTGTGAAACTAAAATTTACAAAAATAAATAGTTGTTAAAAAGGTGATCGTGATAAAGTGAAAATGAAGGGTAATGAAACGGTTTTTAATTAGTCCGTGAAAGAAAGCTCGGCACGGTGGAATTAGACCACGTGATGAGTTGAAAATGGACTGAAATTATGTGGAAAAAAAATGAAAGAATTCAACGTTGATTACCACAAAAATATGGAACCTGATGTATTTGTGGAATGGTTTGAGCATATGCTAATTCCAAATTTGAAATCTAACAGCGTGATTGTTATGGATAATGCTTCTTATCATTCAAGATAAATTGAAAAAATTCCAATTACTTTATCAAATAAGGAAGAAATACAATCTGGTGAATCACGATCTCTACTTTGAAAAATGTTATACGAAGAAGTAATTATTGGAAATATTGCGTACTAGAACATTTGCAAAAAATATGTTGTCGAGAATATCGCGAGACAATATGGACACTCTGTTTTAAGACAACCTTCCTATTTTTGTATTTTTAATCCGATAGACCTAATCTGGCGCCAATTAAAAAGACGGATTAGTCGAAAAAACCCATTTCCTAAATTTGAGAAAGTCATCAAATAATTCACAGTGAAATTTCCAATATACGAGAAGACGACTGGAGAAAAATCAATTTACAAAGTAATCAACGGTGAAG
Source organism: Rutpela maculata (assembly GCA_936432065.2). Taxonomy (NCBI): domain Eukaryota; kingdom Metazoa; phylum Arthropoda; class Insecta; order Coleoptera; family Cerambycidae; genus Rutpela; species Rutpela maculata. Next base: position 99,873,566 of record OW386293.2, read on the forward strand.
ATGAAAACTGGGCCTGGAAAAGATTTCTATATTTTAATTTTACTGTGGATTTAATTGGATTTTATGTAATTACTCTATATTTGTTATTATTATTATTCACTACACAATTCTTAAGCGTGTAAAAAATGTCGACGTCCTTGGCGGTGCGGTAAATATCAAAGACGCCGGCATTTTTTACACGCCCAAGAATTATGTAGTCACCTTTACAATCGAACGAGAATTCAAATCTTTATTTCATTGTTTGAAATTGAAAATATATTTTAAGTCCGGCCCTGTGTACTGCTCAACCTAACGCCGGCGGCACACTAACTAAAAGCAGTCGGTGTCTTTTATGCTTTTTTGTGAGCTTTTTTATATCGCTGAATTATATACGGAACCTACTGTACCAATTACTTGCTCACCCAACATGTGAACATAAGTAATCGAGCATAGAAATGCATTAGAAATAACGGATATCATTTTTAACATAAAAATAATGATTTTGCAAACTTTCAAATATAAAGTTTTTGAAAAGATAGTCTTGTTATTGTTGGAAAACCGCCACTTATTTAATTTTCGATTAAATGAAAAATTATTGTGAATTGATATTCTTTCGTCTTCTTTTAGTAACTGATAAAACTCGATTGGTAGGTATGTATGATAATGCTAATAATATAGAATAAAATAGATGATAAGTTTTCAAAACTATTTTTATTTACATTCTCATATAGGGTATGTTTGTTCATATAGATGCCAAATGACTCCCTGTACCTCCCTGTTCAGGGTCGGCATCGCTTTTCCAGACACCCTGTACAGTAATTAGGAACAAGTAAAAAAGGTCTGATTAATAATTTCCGATGCAAACAATGATCTCTTGTTTCTGTTATTTTTGGACTTTTACAATTTAAAATACATTTTCCTGCTACAGCCACCGTTGCCACAAAAACTCCTTTATGTGTATAATGCAACTCTACTTGGTTCAAATTTTCATTTTTTTTGTGCAAGAAGGTTATCAGATATGAAAACATTAATCATTGAAAATCAGCCTTAAGCCACCTTGCTTCCAATTCCGAGACCCCCACTATGCTCACTGTGTTGGTCTTTGATGGGACTACAAATATATCAAAGTGCAAGAAAGTTGTCAAATGCTATCGAAAAATATCCATAAGTTCTTGGTATACAACATTTTATTGAATTAAAGACATATTTCGGATCAAATACACCCCAAAAGATCATACCGAATCATTACTAGCACTGTTAGCGGTATATTTAATAAATAATCAAGGAGACAGATTAACTGAACCTGCGGGCATTAACTGAAACCCGCCGCTGCAGTCCCTATTTAATAATAATAATCATAATTTATTTACCCAAAAAAATATAGTACACACAAAAAGTTGTTTATGTAAAAGAAATAAAAAAATATACTATAATGCAGAAAAATTAAATATCCTAATGTGGTAAATAAATGGTGAATAGCAGAGGAAGGAAGATACAAAACAAATCTTGCTTGTGTTTTCTTATACCATCTCACCAGCATTTATTTATTACATTTTTTTATGTATTAATTTTAAAGGCGTAGGTATATGAGTTGTAAGGTAAATTAAAACAAGAAAATGCAAAAAAGAACGATCTACATATTTATTTATTTATTTGTTGTTTTTAGATATTATGTTTAAGCGTGGGAGATAAGTTTCTATGTGAAAATTGATATGGTATGTTGTACATTGTTAAAATTCATGATCCCCAGTAGTTTTAATTTAGGAGGATTACCTAACCATATTTTAAACTTATTTTTAAATAGTTTTGTGGAATTAAAAATTTTTAGATCTAAAAGTAGTTTATTATAAACAGAAATGATCTCTTCATTAAGGTTTTTTATTATTATTGAAGATTTTGCTTTGTGCCGCATATCGTGCCTGGTTAAGCAGTATCTTTTAGTTTGTTAATTTTTAAGTGGTTATTTTTTAATAATTGTCTTATATCTAACGCTTCAGCCAATTGAAAAAGTGATTCTGTGGGGTAAGTATACTGTTTTTTAAATATTATTTTTAACATCCATTTTTGTACGATTTCTATATTTTTATATGATGGTCATACGCCCCACTCCAAGCAATTATTCCATATCTAAGTTAGCTCTCCACTAAGGCGTAATATGCTGTCATTAAACTTTTTGTATCCATAAACCTTGCAAAATATTTAAATTTAGATAGTAAACACGAATACTTTTTACGGCATGGTTTATGTGCAGTTCCCACTTTAGATATGGATCTATATGTAGTCATCGATATGTAATATCATTTGTAGGGGGTATTTCAAACATTGAGTTTTCTAGTTCTATTTTAAGTGGCCTTAAAGTTGGTAGAGACACAGTACTCGTAGTAAATGGCAGGAACTTGGTTTTGATACATTCAATGTTAGCAAACGCTAGTGAAACCATAAATTAATGTTTTTGAAATCTTTTTCATCCCACAGGTCGGCAGTGTACAGGATAGCCGTATCGTCAGCAAAGCAAACAATTTCTCCGCAAGTACTAGTAGTAAGTAGATTATTTATATATATGTTGAATAATACTGGGCCAAGTACAGTACCTTGTGGCACTCCATACTGAACTGCTTTCGTTTGACTGAATATATCATTAATTTTTACGTTTTGCATCCTGTCAGTTAAATAAGATTTAAAGAGATCATAACTTTTTCCCCTTGTACCAATTTCTTCGAGCGTTCTTAGCATTTCCTTATGGCAGACACAGTCAACGGTCTTAGCCAAGTCTACAAAGATGCAGAGCGTTGGTTTACTATCATCAAGGTCTTTATAAATTTTTGAAACCAAATATGCCACGGCATCTTGAGTAGACTTAGTTTCTCTGAAGCCAAACTGCTTATCACTTAAGATATGATGCTAAAAATATTATCCTAACTAAACTTACAGTCATTAATGAACTGATATTTGCCAAGGAAGATGTCGCTCGTCGAGGAGTTCTTGTCGCTATGATAGGAAAGCGCCAAAGCCCTATAGAGAGAGACACGCGTCCTTGGAGGTATAGGCCCGCAATATCTACCTCCGAAGGGGGTATTCACTAGCTCTGATGGATCTGGTTGCAGCACCTCTGAATACACATCCATATATTCGTGGACGCAGCTAGACAAAAAGAAAACAAAGATTTTTTAATTGCTATATTTTATAATTAACGTGTCTTAATGTTAGTATTTTCTATGGCGATCTGGATATAAGTACTTTATTTACTATGAATATTAAGTTTTATCGCGACTAAACACAGCGAGCTTCAGTTTATAACCAGATCAGTGATCCCAAATGTTACCGCTTTGGTTTGAAATCTCGGTAATATTTCAGATCTCTTTGTTCATGTTAAGCTACTAAACTGATACTGGGACATTTTACAACAAATTACGAACATACATATTTTCCAAAAGCCATTCCAATAACAGAGCAAGGAAGCATCATTCCAGTTTATAGCATGCAAGAATGTGTTAAGTAAATAATTCATGTATTTACTAGCTTATAGTAGGTTTTAGGAGTTGAAGGTTAAAATTTGCAAGATGAAAGTTTAATCTTCATCTCCAGTTGTTAGAGTTAAGTACATAAAAAATGTTCCTTACCAGAGTTCATTTGTCAACTAACTTTAGCTATGTAATATTTCTGTAATTCAACTATGTTAAATGGTTAACTTTACATGGACTTAATTAGTTAGAATATTCAATCTCACTTTATTAATTTTTGTTATAAACGTAAAAGGCCATGGCAGGTTATCTTAACCTAAGTGTCCGTGCGTTTGCAACCTTTTTGTGTGTGGTTCCTTCCAGTAATGCATCTTTGCGTAAGATGCTACAAAAAGTTTTGACCTCAAAAACTACCTCGAAATTTTTTTTTTCGAAAATCCCAAAAAAAATTTTTTTTAATCAAGTGAACCAATTTGCTTGTATTTCACATATATTGTAAATCTACTCGGGAACATTTATTAATAATGATATTTTCATGAAGAAAAAAAATGGTGCTTTTGAATTTTTTGAAGAATTTAAATAGGTATTTACACGTTAGGAACATCCATCATTTTTTTTATTAATTATACATCATACAATAAGCTACAACGTATGTTTTTCACTAGCCTGATCAAATGGTAGTTTTTCGGTAACATGAGTCTGGGAGAAGGTTTCTCAACGAAATTATATGTTTGTTGGGGTGCTGAACATGAATCTGAAGTTTGCTGCCTCATAGCAGTACCGGCTCAGGTCGAAAGACGCAAGAAACCTCGAAATTATCGGCGTTTTTCCGGTTTTCCGCTCATATCTTACAAACGATGCGTGGTACGGAAAATACTACTGTATTCAAAGTTGAAGAGCATTAAATTCTGCGTCGAATGACCTCCCTAACTTCCAAATTAGACCGATTTATAAGGTCGCTGTCGATATAATCAGCTGGAAAAAAGAGCAAGTAAGTTGTAATGTGAAGATGCGATGTACAGAAAATACCTATAGCAATGTCCATTTTATTTTACTCTACAGTAATATTTTCCGTACGATGCGACGTGTCGTTTGCAAAATATGAGCGGAAAACCGGAAACCGAAAATTTCGAGGTTTTTTGCATTTTTCAACCTGAGCCTGTACTGCTACGAGGCAGCAAACTTCAGATTCTTGTTCTGCACCCAAAAAAACATATAATTCCATTGAGAAACCTTCTACCGGACTCACGTTAATCTAATTTGATAAGGGCCTGATTAAATGGTGTTCAAAAGTGCCTGTCTCGTAACATGAGTCCGGTAGAAGGTTTTTCAATGAAATTATATGTTTGTTGGGTTGCTGAACACGCATCTGAAGTTTGCTGCCTCGTAGCAGTGCCGACTCAGGTCGAAAAACGCAAAAAACCTCGAAATTTTCGAGTTTTTCCGGTTTTCCGCTCATATCTTGCAAACGACGCGTCGTACGGAAAATATTACTGTAGAGTAAAATAAAATGGACATTGCTATCAGGTATTTTCTATACATCGCATCTTCACACTACAACTTACTTGCTCTTTTTCTGCTCTTTTTTTCAGCTGACTATATTGACAGCGACCTTATGAATCGGTTTAATCTGGAAGTTAACAGGTCATTCATCACAGAATTTAATGCTCTTCAACTTTGAATACTGTAATATTTCCTGTCGTTTGCAAGATATGAGTGGAAAACCGGAAAAACTCCAAACATTTCGAGGTTTTTGCGTTTTTCGACCTGAGCCGGTACTGCTACGAGGCAGCAAACTTCAGATTCGTGTTCAGCATCCCAAAAAGCATATAATTCCGTTGAGAAACCTTCTGCCGGACTCATATTACGAGACAGGCACTTTCGAACATCATTGGAACAGGCTAAAAACTCTGTCGAAGGAGTAACGTAGTTAAATTTGAAAAGATAATGTCAGGAACATAAATGGATTTTAATGCCATGGACGTATGAAGAACTTTATGAAACTTTTAGCTTTACTTCAGTCTCTAAGCCCTTAAAAGATATTTTGACGTTTTATTTTGTTCGATTTTACGCTCTGAATAAAATTTTTAATATTTGCACAAAAGGAATTTATGGAATTGATAATTCAAGGTTTTGGCGGAGGCGCCGCGTGTAACAACATGTCTTTAATTTTTATATTTAATCATCATTTAATCATCTTTAATTTTAATATTTCATGATATATTATGGGGCCATTAAAAAATACGTTTGCTTTCAGATGGGAGGGGAAAATGTGACAAAATGAACGATAGGAGAGCATATGAAAAGTTCTCAGAAAAAAATGAACAATAACTTATTAGAGTTTGTAGGGAACATAGTTTATAATATGGTCACATTGTACAAGGCATAAAAACACTAATAACGGTTTATGACTATACATGGGTAGTTTTGCATGAAATGTAGTTTAATTTCTTGGATTCTTTTGTATAATGAGTAAAAATAAATTCAGTTTCAATAATTATGTTCTCAGATGTCATAAGGAGGGATGAGATTAGTAGAATAAAATTAAATTTTTACTTGGGAAAAAATCCTCTATCGATGAAATTTACCTATCTATGATGTTTCATTTGCTTATTTAACAGATGAACCTTAAAAACAGATTATGTTTGAAATATTTCAATAAATATGTTTTACTTTACTTAAGGAATATTTACAAAACTACTAGTCTTACAGAAAAATATAGCGAATAAAATCGCTTTTAATTTTTTTTCTCTGAAAAATAATTCTACACAAAATAAACGGTTCTTAAAATTAATGTATAATGTCACGTTTTATATGTAAAAAAAATGACTCAAATTCTTATGTAAATAAACTAGACTTCCTAAATTTTAATAACATTATTAACTGGAGGAACAAGCATTTTGGATGATAAATCCAAAATGGTTGAACTCCACCTGTTCGACAATTTACTCAAATATATGTTTTATCAATCTATTTATACATGTATATTGAAGTATAGACTGTTATTATTATTATCATTGTTATTATTTTTTTTTTTTGAAGCCAGTCGCCCTTCTCTCTGTCTCCGATGCCAGAGAGGGTACGCTGGTAATACCAGAGACCACTCCCTACGCCGTAGAGTCAGTGATCACTGGGTCCGCGAATCGTGTGCTCTGAGCAGGCGTAACGAGCCAAGGATAACGGCCTTCTGCATTCTTCCAGCTAAGATTTCTGCCGAGTTTCGGCATGCCGGTATCGTCTTCAGTTCCGAAAGCAGTGTATGCCTCACCCCATCGAGGGATCCTATAATTAATACCACTAGCTTAACGGTGTGGTCTGGATAGAGTCTGCGGAGTTCGAAGAGAAGATCTCGATATTTAGTCCGTTTTTCCTCCTCTTTCAAAACAATGTTTGTTTCCGCTGGAGCGGAGAACTCAATAACAAACATTGTCTTGGTTTGGTGGTCGAGGAGGACTATTGGTGGTCGAGGAGGACTATATCAGGTTTATTGGCCTGTATTTGTCTGAGGGTGGGAAAAGAGTAGTTCCAATAAATTAGGCACTGCTCGTTCCCCACCACGGACTCAATATCCCCCGGAGCATAAGGCAGCACTGGTGTCTCATCTATCCCATACGTGTGCCGTAGATGATAGTACAGCACCCGTAATGCTCCATCATGTCTATGGATATAGGCCGAGACAGCGTATGCCGGACAAGCCGACAATAGGTGCATGAGTGTCTCCGGCGCCCTTCGGCAGGCCCTGCAGTTTACATCAGGGACCTCCATACCCAAGACATGACAAGACATGACGAGCGTGTTAAAGACACCATCTTGGCAAGCCATGATGAAACCCTCGGTCTCAGACTTCAGCCCAGCTGACCTTAGAAAAGCAAAGGTCAGCTTTTCAGATAAGCCCCTGTCTTCAATGTTCTTGTAGAAGACTCCGTGCAAGGGCTTATCTTTATGCAGCTGTAGGAATCTGCTTTGCTCAGCTGCTTTTGTATGGGCTTTAAGCTGAGTGGGTCCCAACTCGGTAACAGAGCTTGGGTTTACCCGCCTACTGTCGAAGTCGAGACCAAGCTCATCAGCTGCTCTTTGTGCTGCCTTAAATAAAAACGCTCCTATCCCTGCATTTTCATGGTCGTGAACCATGCAGAGAAGGGGATCCGAACTCCTGATGACTTTGCAGGCTCCACCCAGAATAGACCTGCTATGTAGATACTCCAGGCTCAAGAGTCCACGGCCTCCCTGCTGTCGTGAGAGATATAACCGCGGAACGGACGATTTTTGATGCAAGCTTCTGTTGAGATGCATCATCTTTCGGGTTCCTACATCGAGTTGGCGCAGCTCGCCTTGCGTCCATTTCACTACCCCAAAGGAGTGTAGAAGGATCGGAACGGCAAGCATGTTAGTCGAGACACCTTGTTCTTCCCCGACAGCTCAGAAGACCAGATCTGTCGGAGGAGGTGCTGATACTTGCCGCGGAGAGCGTTTTTCACTGTTGACACTTCTTGGGTGGAGCGTTGCTCAACACCCAAGTACGTGTACGACTCTCCGGCATCTTGGCGATGCAAGATGCTTCCATCTACAAGCTGCGCATCCTCTCCGTAGTCACCGCATCGTCCTCTCTTGAGGTGAACCAGTGCACATTTGTCCAAGCCGAACTCCATACCGACAGCCTGAGTGTACTCATGTACCACCCTAAGAGATTGACGTAAATCTCTCTCGGTAGAGGTATAAAGTTTAAGGTCATCCATGTAAAATAGATGGGTGACCTTATGCCTCCTATCTCCGGGGGTACCGCAATTGTAACCACGGGTTCTGCGAAGTTCAACGGATAACGGCAGTAGCGAGATGCAAAATAGAAGGGGGCTGAGAGAGTCTCCCTGAAACACACCCCTCTTAAACATAACCGGCTCTGTTTGGACTCGGGCATTACCAGATGTTATGGTAAAGCGAGTCCTCCAGAGCGGCATGAGTTGTTCTATGCATCTCACTACGGGACCGGGCACCGCAAGACATTGGAGCAAGTGAACAATTAGCTCGTGAGATGTCATGTCAAATGCCTTGCGGTAATCGATCCAGGCCATAGAAAGGTTCCGCTTATACTGCACGGAGTCCTGCGTGACACATCTGTCAATAAGCAGGTTCTCCTTGCAGCCAGCGACACCCTTCTTAGACCCACGTTGCTCGTATATCCGTTCATAAACCGGGCCGCTTGCTTGGAGTACCCGCATGTACAAGATACGTGTGAATATCTTGTAACATGCGTTTAAACAGGTTATCGGTCTGTAGTTCGCTGGATCTGCCAGAGTAGCACGGTTCGCCCCTCGATAATCCAGGAAGGGATTTGCTGCTCTCCATTTAGCCACGAGGTGAAGATTCTGGCTTAATGGCGGTGGGTGCTCGGAAGTTTTTTCCACCAAAAGGTGTTAATCCCATCGGATCCAGGAGCAGCAAAGTTCTTGGAGCCTTCAAGGGCTCTTCGAACCTCTTCCGTCGTTATCGGTTGGCACACTGGCTGCTGGAGCCCTTGGCAAAAAGCTTCAAAGTGTGCCAGGGCTGGAGTATCTCGGTTTAGTGGACGCTTTTGTTCGTAAAGTGTCTTCCAGAAGTCTTCCACCTGATCTACAGTCGGCGGATTCTCAACAATACGCTCAGGCGGTTGGAACAGGCGAGATGGCTTCTTGCGGAAAAGGTTATTTTCCGCTACTGCCCTCGCCCGCCTTGCTAGCGACTTTTTGCAAGCCACTAGCATCCGTATTCTATCGAGACAATGTTGCTTGGTGGTAAGCAGCACTGCCACGTTAAGCGTGTGATGGACTCGCCTTAAGTTGGCGGCGATTCGCCGCACTTTTGGCGTGAAAGGCCTGTTCTCCGCCAAGTAATCCATCACACACTGAATACGGGAAGCATATTGTCTCGCCGACCGGATCTTGGCTTCCATCTTTCTTATACGCCTTTCTTATACGCCCATTGTTACTATTATTATTATTATTATTATTATTATTATTTTTTTTTTTTTTCGGTTTCCCGCTGCCGGACAGGGCTTCCGTGGCCTCCGACACCACACGGTAACCGCGCCGGCTAATTCATTACAGCCACTCTCCACGACCTGTGGAGTTAGTGACTGTAAACACCTGAATCATGTGCCCTAAGCAGACGAAGGGACCCCAAGATAACCGCCTTCTGCATCTGACCTGCCAACCATTCTGCCGAATTCTGACAGGCCGGTATGATCTTTAATTCTGAGAGCAGCGAAGGCTTCATCCCTCCGAGTACGCCGATTATTAGGACGACCATCTTGACCGAGTAGTCTGGGTACAGCACTTGGAGCTCATACCGGAGATCACGATATTTGGTCCGTTTTTCCCCCTCCTTCAAAGCGATGTTTGTCTCAGCAGGTGCTGAGAATTCGATGACAAACATCACTTTGTTCTGATGGTCGAGGAGTACTATGTCAGGCTTGTTGGCTTGAATTAGCCTGACGGTCGGGAACGAGTAGTTCCAATAAATTCGGCACTTCTCGTTCTCGACAACGGACTCAATATCTCCGGGGATGTAAGGCAGCACTGGTGTTTGATCTACCCCGTACGAGTGCCGTAGGTGGTAGTATAGCACTCGTAAAGCCGCGTTATGGCGGTGGATGTAGGCCGAAATCGCGTATATCGGGCATGCTGAAAGCAAATGCATCAGCGATTCCGGCGCCTGACGGCAGGTCCTGCAGTTGATATCACGGACCTCTACACCCATTACGCGGCTTCGGTAGACCAAGGTGTTTATTACACCATCCTGACAGGCCACAATGAATCCCTCGGTCTCCGACTTAAGCCCAGCTGACCTTAAAAAGGCGAATGTCAGCCTAGTCGATAAACCCAGTGTTTCTATGTTCTTATAGTACACGCCGTGCATGGGTTTATCGACATGCTGCCTGAACAGATTCTCCTGTTCGGCAGCTTTTATTTGGGCTTTCAGACGATTTGGCTGAAGCTCGGTGACTGACTCTGGATCAGCACCGCGCCGGCCACCTCGCCTGACGTCGAATACGAGACCAAGTTCATCTGCGGCTCTTTTTGCTGCCTTGAACAATCCTGCGCCCACCCCTGCCATTTCATGATCTCTCACTAATAGCAGGAGCGGATCCGAGCTCCTGAGAATGTTACATGCCATACTCAGTGCTACTCTGCCATGCATACACTCCAGACTCAAGAGTCCTCGGCCCCCCCGATGACGTGGGAGATAAACACGAGGAACGGACGATCTAGGATGAATACTCCTATGGATGTTCATCATCTTGCGGGTATCTCTGTCTAGTTGGCGCAGCTCATCTACCGTCCATTTTACTACCCCAAAGGAGTAGAGCAGAACAGGAACGGCAAGCATGTTAGTGGCAGACGCCTTATTCTTTCGGACGACCAAATCTTTCGGAGTAGGCGTCTGTACTTGCCGCGGAGAGACTTCTTGATTTGTTGCACATCCTGGATGTGGTGTTGTTGCACACCCAGGTATGTGTAGGTCTCTCCGGCATCCAGATGTCTTAGGATGCTTCCGTCTGCGAGCTGCGCGTCCTCAGAAAATTCCCCGCATCGCCCTCTCTTGAGGTGGACGACCGCGCACTTGTCCAACCCGAACTCCATACCAATGGCCCGCGTGTACTCCTCGACCACCCTCAGAGCGTTTTGAAGTTCTCGCTCTCCGGAGGCATACAGTTTTAGGTCATCCATGTAGAATAGATGAGTGACCTTATGCCTCCGGTTGCTGGGTGGGCCACAGAGGTACCCGCGGGTTTGGCGGAGCTCAACAGACAACGGCAGCAGTGAGATGCAGAAGAGGAGGGGACTCAGAGAATCTCCCTGGAAAACTCCTCTTCGGAATGCCACCTGCTCTGTCGTAACCCGCTGTGCACCTGATGTTATGGTGAAGCGGGTCTTCCAGAGTGGCAGCAGTTGTTCAATGCATCTCACTAGTGGCTCTGCTACCGCAAGACATTTGAGCAAATGTAAAATGTTATTATTATTATTATTATTATTATTATTATTATTATTATTATTATTATTATTATTATTATTATTATTGTTATAATTATTATTATTAACTATACCACGTTAAAGCCGGTGAAATTTTGCACATTTGAGGCCTAAATGTAATCCCCTATTTGAATTAGTGATAGTATCACAATGATATGGATAGAAATAAACTACTAACACAAATATTTATTTACCAAGGGCCTTCTGTGTCCCGAAATATCACCATTTGTAAGCTGCAGTTTAAATTTTGTTGATCCTTGTCGGTAGTACTTGTCAGTGAGGAAAATTTAACGTATATGCTTTGTTATCCAATGTGCAACTTATACCATCTAGAGGTTTCCTTGCAATTTCAAGAGTTTTGAACTATAAGCTAGAGAACAGAGTAAAGAGATTAAGAAAATCTAATGTTTTAAAAGTATTGCTCTATTAGTATATTTTTTACTGAATATATTCAAAAGAAAACGACACATAATTTCGAATAATTATAAATATTAGTATTTCTCGACTTTCATTTTTTTTTGTCTCACCCTCTAAAAAGTTTACATTTGATATAAGAATTACACACCTAAAATTTCAACCTCCTAGATCAACCCCTCCCCGTGCCGACGGGGATGTGAAAAACCCCAAACTGGAATTTTTTCAAATATACCCTTAAATTATTTTTTATAACCCCAAATGACTGTTATTTGGTATAAAAACAAAGTAAATGCAATATCAACCCCCATGATCCATACCTACCCTTATCATCACAGGTTTAAAAGTAAGTAAAAAATATTTTTTTATGTAGTATTTATTATTTAAAATGATTAAAATATTTGCTTGCGTTCCCCATGTTTTCGGATCGTGATTTAAAAATTCCGAATCGGTATTGAAACGAGAAATTAGATCCATGCCATTTTTTTAAATTAATGTGTCAATTTTTCTCGCTGAGAAATGAGAACAATTAGATACCAAATTCAGTAAAAAAAATTACTTAATGATTATATTAACCCTTTCAGCCTCGATTTTTTGATAACCAAATTTAGACTAGTTTCCTCCACAGATTTATGAATAGTGGCAAATACCTCCATCAGGTTAAGAAGAAAAACAATTAAATATGAAAATTTTATTTTTATTTTATTGTACGTGGAAATTTTTGAAACAATTTTTAAATTTAGATAAACAAGATGCACCTTGCACTTCTCATACTGAATTCGTGAACAAGTCTCGAGTTTACAGTACTGCTCATGGCCATTTGTATATATTGCCCAATGGCCAAGATTATCGAATCTTATAGTCCACTGAAATGGACTGTGATTTTTGACGTTTTATCGATATTGGTGAATTTCTATTACCACAGAACATAAATATTTGTACCCCCACCCCGGGTTTGGCTTTCCCTTATATACTCTTTGACTGATAGTTGCCCCTTAAACGGTATTGATTCATCAATACAAAGATTTTCTTCAATTACCAATTCTTCGCAACGATATCATCGTTACGTTTTTTGTTGAGCTCCACAATTTGTAAGTTTTTCTGAGGGATTCAAATCTATTACGTGATATTTCATCCAGAAATTTGATTCTTGTTGCAGGTGCCTAATACAATCTCTGTCCAGGAAAACGAAGTATGCCCATTATAATATGCAAGGCTACAAGTTTTTCTAATTTCGCACTCATTCGTATTGATGTTTTTTCCAGTTTTTCCGCCATTTCAGCAAATATTTTCTTTGGAAAGTATTTAGAGAAATGCTCGTTTGACTGTCACAGGTATTTTCATTCTTATTGTCAGGTGGTGACAATTTTTGGTGGTGACGAAACTCATGTGATCATCAGATCGACGCGACCGACTGATGATGCAGATAATTATGTGCAAACGTTTTTATAAGGCACAGTTGCGTTCACAACTCACGTGGTTTCTAAGTGTACCAAGTGTATTACCAGAGAAAGCATAACAAAATGAATCAGCTTTAGCAATTGAATGGAATGTGACTTATATGTGCTTTTACTTCAAAAATTCACTATTTTTCTTAACTTTATGCTTCTGGGGCAAGGGTAAATATCAACCATATGGGTTGAAATTATTATTTTTTTCATTTTATATCAGATATATATAATTGAAATAACGATTTGAAAAAAATTCCACCTTAATACTTCCATTTAAAAAAATTGCCTTTCACTAACTGCTAGGTCCCGTCGGCACGGGAAGGAATATGTCTAGAAGTCTGAAATTTTGAATCTGTGATTCTTATATGAAATGTAAACTTTCTGGAGGGTGAGACCGAAAAAAATCAATTTTTTTTTCATCAAGTATAAATAAGGGACATCCTAATAAGTATGTAATGTTTTTGAAAACAACTCTGTCAGCGGATATGTTATCTTTCTTCTTAAGTTTCTACGGTTCTAATTCTATTGTGTAGACTTTAGTGATCTAGATATAAGGTTAAATATCCTATTATATATAGAAGTGCCAAGATTATTAGAACAGGGGAATGACTTTTTAGATGACCTTGGATTACTTTAATAATTACAGACGTTTACCAAAAAAAGGCACCGTATCTGAACCTATGTAAAAAGTGGTTTCATTCAAATTAATCAGCATGGTTTGAAGTACAACATACTCCAGTTTTATGACATTTGACTGAAACCAATTTTACACAGGTTCAGATACGGGGAGGGGTCCTTTGGATAAAACAAATTTTTCTATCGTGTCAGTTTTTCTCTACCACCTCTTTCATCCTCTAAAAAGGGCAAAAAATGGTCTTGTTCTAAGATTCTGATCTAACTTTTCTGAAGTATTTTGATGCGCTGAAGCCAATTTTGGACAAAAAAAAATTAAATCGTGTCAATTTCTTTCTGCTATCCCTAGGAAGTAAAAGGGGGTGATAGATGGAAACAAACAACAAATGCATCCAGCAAAGAACTTTTCCATCTATTAGAAATGATTCAAAAAACGAACATTCAAAACATACATCCTTCTACATCAGTTAGAAGCTGAGATATTTTTTCTTTTGCGCTATGAATCTGGATACATCACCTCTCACATTGGACAAAACTATACTGTAACTTTTTGATACGAGATGGCATCTCCACAAAAAATTGAACAAATAAACTTTGGAAAAAGCATCGTTTCTTTCGACTATTCTACATTCAATGATGACATTTTTTCTTAAAAACAGCTCGGAGAGAAAAATGTATATCATTGGATTAGCTATAGAATTCTGAATAACTTTAAAATTGTACATCTGTTCGCTCGTCTTTTTGCTGTCTATCTGTCATATTTCTTGCAAACACAATAACTTAAGAAGGAAGTTTGGATAGTAAGTTAGAATTATCTGGTGGAAGAAAAATATCATTTTGAACAAACTCGATCAGTAAAATTAAAAATTATCCAACATTTTTATTTAAAAAATGTACATGAACAGTTCTGCAACTTTAGATAAGATTTTATAAAACAAGAATACTGCATGCCATGCGTTTCACTAATCGACAGGTGATTAAAGATGCCGTCAAGATATTCTGTCATAGTGTTCTTTAGTACTTTGTCCTTTGGTAAAGCCTTTCGAAAAAGCAACGTAACTTAACAATAAAAGTATTTTTTCTACATCAGATGCCTCAATAAAATATTGGCGGAATATGGTATGGAAAATTTAAACATCCAGTATGGAGTGGTAAATAAAGTTTACCAAAGGTGTATTTGAAATTCCAAATTCTTTATTTGAACTGAAAAAGATATCAACCAATGCAGAAAAGATTTGAAAAAATATGTTTCGGTTCATTAATTTTTGGGCTCGTATTTCAGGAACGGTGAATTTTGTGTATTTGAACACATTGTATATTAAGTTAAAAAATCAAAGCCGTTTTCAGTTTTTAGCTTTAATTTAGATATACTAATGAAATTCCCCTCTTTCATTCTTTCAGCTTACATTGTGCATTATTCAATTAAGGAGAACTCTTGTAATTTTGCTTGGCAGTAGCCGACGAAAATTAGAAACAGGAAATGGAAAAAACTAGTCTGGCTCACATTCGTTGCCAAATCGCATTTACAGATAGACCGTACAACAAAGAAGCATATATTCAACTTCCAATCAATATTCAATCAAAAGCGATATTCAATTTTCAATTTCCACCGCACACTCAATTATTTTGCAGCCAGGCACTTTCCATTAAGACTAATGGAAGTGAGGTTAGTGGAATTTGTGTATCGTGAGAGACGAAATCTGTAACTGGAATTTTATGTCCGCGAGGGTAGTTCGATTCTTATTCATTTTTCTTGATGGAAGGTGTCCACGGGGATTCGAAAAATCTGTAAAAAATTGAGAAAACTGCAATTTTTAGAATTTCAGCAATTCTTTGGAATGACTTGAATTTCGCGCACAATTTTAAAAAAATCAAATAGAATTATAGAAAAATGTTAAAAATCCTTTTCTTCCCGTTAAAATGAATCTATTCAAATTAGCCTCGAGTGATTAGTTCCAAAGTTATTATAAACAAAAAGGACATCATCGATTTTTTTTGCACATTGTTATTAAGTAAACAATGAAACAGAACAATTACTTGAATGTTCAATGCCCATCATTTAAAGCATTAATGATGCCATGATAAACTCTTTGGTGATTGGTTTCATCGAAAAAAGCAAAAAAAAACGAGAATAACATTTTTTCCTGAAATGCTGCCTAAACGGTGCTTCGAAAGTATAATATTAATCAGGCTTTTAAAATGATTTCTCAACGATGATGGTTGAAAGTACCGACTTCAAACTTAGCAAAGTGTTTTCATAGTAGATACATACACGAAAACTTTCGTACAAAACTATCCAATGGTGACGGAGTTAGGGCGGCTTGGGGTGATAGAATCTTACATAAGAAAATTGTCTTCAACCGAACAGATTTTTGTTTTGTTGATTTGGATGCACCATCTTTCACTAAAACTCATGTATCCCTTCAGCTTTTCTCGTACATCGTAGCATTTGCAATAAAAATAAAAAAAATTCTCAAAATTGTGTGAGCACCGTTAGCATCTGATATCGTTTAGGAATGATTTGAGCTGTCTTTATCAACATAACTATTTGTATACATTATTATTAAGGGAAAGATGTGATCTAGAAAGTAGTTTTATACCATGAAAAATTCGATTAACAAACTAAATTTTATCTTTTTAAATTTCAAATAAGCAAAAATCTATGTTTAATAAAAAAAAACCAAGGCAAAAAAGCGGTCATTCCTTGGTAAGACTAACTTATAATGGCAGTGTCACGTGCAAAAATGTACTTAAATATTACATTTTTCAATTTGATTTGA
This sequence comes from Rutpela maculata, assembly GCA_936432065.2. Classification (NCBI taxonomy): domain Eukaryota; kingdom Metazoa; phylum Arthropoda; class Insecta; order Coleoptera; family Cerambycidae; genus Rutpela; species Rutpela maculata. The sequence goes on from OW386293.2 coordinate 99,890,290, forward strand.
TATTATGGATGATTACTCATTTGTGAACTGACTGATATCTATCAGTTTATGTAGCAGATAGAAATGGTCGTGAAACAGCTCTATTATACCAGGAGCGTCTTTTAAGTCGGCAACAACTTCATCACTATATTTTCTCCAGGGTTCACCTTCGTTTATAAGAGGCTCAGTTTCTCCTACAGAATTATAGAAAGGAGAAGTCCAAACTTCAAAGAGGAAATATTGGAAAAAATAGCAGAAAATCCATCGACCAGAACCCATACCATATGTCACTCTCTCAACGTTACTCACTGATATCTCTGGAGAGCACTAAAGGAACATCAAAACTATCCATGTAAAGACACAAAGTATATAATTTGGGCACTTTGCACGCGACTTTAATTTTGTATTCGGTTTGTGGATTAATCTAGTACTGCGTCATTTTTTGTTCAAGTGTGATGTTTTCTGATGAATCTGATTTTACCAATAGCCCCTATAGCCACATTTGGAACTATGATAATCCTCATTTTCATGTGATGCTTGGTCACCAGCAGCGTTTTTCCGGTAATATCTGATGAAACTCTTGATAACTATCTAATCATATTTTTCCACCGGGGCTCAATGGTCAAATTTATCTTGAATTTCTTAACAACACCTGCAATATGCTGGATAATATTCCCCTAAACATTCGAGGATTCGAGCTCGAATAGTATTTCAGCACGATGCGATAGGGCAACATCTCATTTCTCGGCTTGATCCAGGTGGATGAATTGGATGCTGTGGTACATTTTTCTGACCCCTACGTTCGCTGGATTTGATGTTTCTCGAATGCTTTTTGTGGGGATATGTAAAAAGTAAAGTTTGCACTACCTCTCTGGTTGATTGGAAAGACCTAGTGCATCGAATATTAGTCGCGTTTAGACAAGTGCAGCAGATGCCTGGATATTTTTCCAGTGTTCGCCAGCCAGTGACAAAAAGGTTTAGAGCTTATATTGATGTGGATGGTAGATAATTTGAACATCTCTTATAATTGATTCAAAGTGTTTTTTCAATCTCGTTGTGATTTATAATAACATGGTAATAATTTTTTATTACTTCCCTGGCTTACCTAAGGGAAGTATTGTATTCTTGAAAAAATCACCCTCCGAGATTTCTTCGGATTTTCACCTTTCAGACTATGTAGATTACGAAAATTAAAGTCTTTCAATTCTGTCAGTCTGTCTGTCTCTCTATTGGTGTTATATCTATAAAACTAGTTGACGGAGAGAAATAATATTTGGTAGGTATATATAGGGTGGTAATTTAAAAAAGAAGAAATGACGCAGTAAAATAATATTTAAAATGTAGTTACAATTGCTAGGAAAAAATCTGATATAGTTTTAATTAAAGAAAATATATGGTGGTGGTTATCCAACAAAAAAAATTATTCATAAATAAATGATACTAAGTAGAGAAGGAAGTTTTGTGTAAATACCTTTACAATTTTTTTTTCTGAATTGTTGAATTTTATGTCAAAGTAAACCTCTTTTTACTTTTTCAGACATTTATTTAGTTTAGTCGCTAAGGAATTGAAGCCAAATTATTTAGTCCCGTCAATGAATGGTTTCTAGAGGGAAATATGGAGATACCAATTTTTGAGGGCGTGAGGGCTGGCCGGATATGACCCAATTTCAATAGGGATTATTGCACTATGCTGTTTTACATATGTTTCAAATTGTAATTAAATATTTTAAGTTTAACAGAAGTGATCGTGTACAAGAAGCGGTACACACGCACGCACACACTTACAGACAGAAAGACATTTTTTATTCGATATTTGAGTTCAGTCTGCTGTAAAGCGAATATCTGTACGAAAATTTTTTTTCTACGATGATTGTTAATTTTTTTTTCAATTTATAATGAAGTTAGAATACAGTTAAAAGATATACAATCCATTACTGAACCGTGACACATACGAAAAAAATTAATAGAAACATTATTGTAGACAATTTAGTCAGCTTTAATTTTGTGTATAGCCACTTTTTGATTAGGGCTAATCGTTTTCGAAATATGAGCTAAAAACCAAAAACCGAAACCTTCTTCGTGACCCCCTGCACCCCCGCACTTCCTATGTTCGGGGACTTTTGGTATGTTTACCTCCTAAATAGTCCAAACACCATATTTCTCCATATTTTCCTCTAGAAACCATTCACTGACAGGACTAAATAACTTCGCTCCAATTCCTTAGCAACTGAAGTAAAAAAATGTCCGAAAAAGTAAAAAGACATAAAATTCAACAATTCAGAAAACAAAATTGAAAAGGTACCTATTTACACAAAACTTCCTTCTCTCCTTTGGTATGTTTACCTTCCAAATAGTCCAAACACAGCTCTCAACTCAAAAAATGGGATCTCGGCATTTCCCCCTTATTGGCTAATTCTAGATCTGCTGCTAATGGTGCCCACGAAAGACTAAATAAATTTTCACTCGTGAATGGTACGATGTACGAAAAAAACTGAAGAAAGACAAAAGTTTTAGTTAAAACTGAGTACACTTGAATCACCAAAACAAAAATCCGTTTGATTGCATATAACTTTATATCAGATTCTATCACCTCTCAACTCGCCCTAACTCTTAATGCCATTGATTAGTTTTTTTACTAAACTTTTTGTGTGCGTAGCTACTATGAAAACATTTTCCCTGTCATGTTTGTAGTTGGTTTGTAGTCACTGAATAATAATTTAAAAAGCCTGTTAATGTTATATTTCCAAAGTAATGCAGAACACTTGGGAATCATTTTAGCATTTTAGCATTCCCGTTTTCTGCTTTTTCTTACAAGAGAAATCACCCCCAGTTTGTTATGGCTTTATTGAAACACTCCGTATAATGCGTTTTTCTAATTCCATATATTTATAAAAACGTGATGAAATCTTAATATATAATTAACAATAAAATGTGAAATAATTAAAAAAGATTATCATTTTGAACTGTACTTTTTGAACATGATAACTCATAATTTTATTGTAATGACTGGGGCAGATTTTTGTAGAGAATTCTCTATAAAATCGCTTTTACTCTTTAGGAAACATCGAAAACCCGTATTTCATATTATTGATATAACTGCCTACCTTTCTTCCTCATGTGGGACCGCAGAACCTAGTTTCGACCATTCTTTAATCAGTTTAATTATATGTATTCTGATACACACATTAATTGATGTAAAAGATATCTATTTCAATCATTTCAAAATATGATGCTGAGGGTGAGTCTGCTCTCTTAGGAAGACGTACGCTGAACTATTTTTATTGAAAAGAATACAATTGATAAATAAATTTTGCATTCTATTAAATAATTTCAAATTCGCATTAAAATTTGGTAAAGTCGTGTTTTCCAAGAAGCCGGTTTCGACAGATTTAACGCTCTCTTGAATTCGCAGTAGGCGGTTTACAGAGTATGCAACATGCAGTGTGGGATTCACCAGAGATAATTCCACAAACTGGCGATTCCGCTTCTTTATAGCTATTAGATTTCCAGGAAATTTGAGTCGGATTTTGCCTACGCAATTTCAGATATTTATTATGTGATTACTACCCACTATAGGGCAGACAAATTATTTTAATTATCTTTATACTGGCAGAAAAAATGTATGGGTGCGACGACTGATGTTTAGAATTCAGACAGGCTTGGCTGAGTTGAAATTCGATTATAATTATTGTGATACATTAAAAGATTTTCTGAGATTCTCCTGAAAACTGTATTCTCTAGACACGATGATTTACGGCATTTAAGTGGTTTTAGTTGAAATTGACTGGAAGATGTTAATGAGTCACGTATTTCAAAATTAATTTTAACAGTCTGTGTGATGAATACATTTCATTGCATATTTAACTGAAATTCAACACAACCACATACAAAAAATTATACTATCAGATCTTGTCTTACCTAAAGGCGAATCTATTGATTTCATCTTAATTTTTTTTTAAATCGCGAGAAATGACGAAAAAATGAACCAAAATCAAGCAATTTGGATATCAAATTCATTTTTTGCAGATCAAAATACTTACATAGAAAAATGATGGTCTGGTTTCTGATACAGAGCATTTCTTGTGGATGAACATATTCATAGATAAAAAAATTGTCGTCTGGAATCTGACCATTATTTTCCTACGTATTTTATTGAGCTTAGCCAAAATGGCATGGCCATTTTTTATTTAAATCATAATAAAAATTATAAATAAAAACTTTTTTCTTATCCAATTTACATAAATCTTGTTACTCGGGGGTTTTTGAGGTCCCTGATTACGAATTTGATATCCAAATTGTCATAAACCAATCTGCAACTGCAAGATGGCGGAATCGATGGTGGCTATAAAATGCTGAAAAATTATAAAAAATGAAATATTTTTGTTAAAATTTATGCCGAGAAGTTTTGAATATTTCTGACGGCTATAAAATGCTAAAAAATGATGAAAAATAAAATATTTTTATTAAAGTTTTTGCCGAGAAGTTTTGAATAAAAAAAAGGAAATATTAATATGACCTACCTAAGGTTCATGTTCATGTTCAAAATTAGTGGATGGTTGAATCGCATATTTATGATTGATAATTAATGTAATGCAGCCATATTGTATATTTTTGTGAATTTCAGAAAGTTTGTTCTTTTTTAAATATTTTAATAATTCTTGGGAATAGCCTATTTATTTTAATGCATTTAATTTATTTTTAAGTTAGTTTTATCAACTTATTGGCGCCATATTGGATCCGCCATCTTGAATTTCTTCCTGGAACTTAAAATTTAGTTTATTTTAACTTAAAAGTTCTTTAACAAAAATATTTCATTTCTCATCATTTTTTAGCATTTTATAGCCGCCGTTGATTCCGCCATTTTGCAGGTTCGTTTATGACAATTTGGATCAGATTCATAATCAGCAATCTCAAGAACTTCCGAGTAACAAGATTTATGTAAATTGGATAAGAAACAAGTTTTTATTTGTAAGTTTTATTAAGATTTAAATAAAAAAATGGCCATTTTCGCTAAGCTCAATAATTTTGGTTAGCATAATTAAAAAATGGGCTCTCTTAAGTTTTTTGGAAATTAAATAATGAGTATTTTAAAAATAAATAATTTTGATCGGTTGCGAAACAAGTGCTCTAGATAATTTTGAACGAAAAAAATCACGATTCGTGCCACTGTGTGCCGTAAGAAACTAACGAAAAATAGTATATTATATTACTAGGAGTAGAACTCACTCTTTTCGCCCAGTTTGCGGCTTCGGCTTCGCTTCAGCCGCAAATCCTGGGTTCAACACAAAAAAAGGCGTTCTACTCCGTGTAATATATACTATTTTTTCTTCAAGCGTATTAAAATGCAAAAATTCATTTATTTATCATAAATGTACAAATATTCAAACTACAGTGTTACATGTTGACACAATATGACAAGTGGCTAGTGGATAGCGCGCCACCGGTGGCTTTCGGTATTAACATTATGTTACTAGTAAAACAATACCCACTGCGGTGGCGCTTTCGGAACTAACATTATGTTACTAGTAAAACACTGTCCACTACGGTGGCGTTCGGTACTAACATTTTGTTACTAGTAAAACAATGTCCTACTTCTACTTCTGTTTTTGGTGACATAATTTAAACATTTTAATACGCTTGAAGAAAAACGATATTTTTCACTATTCAAATTTGACATAATAAATTTGATATTTTCGTTTTCACTTCTTGATATGAAAATATTTTCATCGCTGGAGTAAAAATATGTCACTTTCATATAGAGTAGACAGTGGAAACATCGATATTTATATATGTATAAGTAGAAAAAAATAGCATTTCCTACCCGAGATGAAATACGTTTTTTTCGTTCATGAGATTACCCAACTCGCTTTGCTCGTGGGTAAATTATCATCTCACGAAAAAAACAGTATTTTCATCCCTTGTTGTAAAATATACTATTTTATGGTATTTTACTGAACGTTGTTTCACATTTCTGCACTAAGTCGACTGTGGAAATTCGTGGAATCAAACTTACTACGTATGTACAAGTGCACTGTTTCAAATTCAATTTTATGCCAAACATATTTCAATGAGATTAATAATCAAATTGTTATTATAGTCCCTTGAGGTAAATCTTTGACCCCAAAATTAACAATGAAAGAATCTAATTTTATTGATATTGTCATTACGCTGGAAGTTTATGATTTTATAAACCAGTTGAAATCGAAAAATCATCATGAGTAACGACAGTTGCACATTAAAGAAACCTATGATTTCTTTCCGCTCAAGAAGCTCACAATACGGTAAACGTCCACGTCCAATTGCGTGATTTATAGCACAGAATATAATTCCTCGTTAAAGCAAACAAGTGAACACTAACAATCTCAAGTCATCATACCAAGTTGTAACATGCATTGTACCTACCATTCAACACGTTCAGATGTTACCAACCGAGTTTGTAAAAGTACTCTCATTATTCTACGTGTTGGAAAGCATTGCAAAGCGGTGGTGGATGCAATTGTACTTTTAGTGCATTCGAGTGGCGGGTAAGAGAACTTAATTTGCAACTTTAGGTGTACTCCATTAAAAATGTGAAGTCTTCTACATTGTGTTCCAAAAGTAAACTGTTTAATAACTTATTCTCTATTCAGTTTCATTACGAAGTCAGTAAAACCTAAATGAAGCATTTAAGACATGAAATTCGGTATGTATTTGTAAACTAATAGGATATGACAAACAACACTAACGTTGATTATAAAATATTCATTTATAGACTAGTAGATGGTGACAGAAAATTAAAACTGATAGCCTACCGTCTGCAAGTAATTTAGTCAGTATTATGTATACAATAAAGCTCAATTTTTGGTACTTTCAAGGTTTGCCCGCATGCACGGGATGTAGGAAACGATTTCCGGTTTGCATAAAAAAACAATGTTTTCAACTGATACACTACCGTCTGCAAAGTTCATAATTCGAAATTAAAGGAATAAAAATATGTCGGAAGCGCTTTTGCGGGCAGTTCTGTCATGCACCAAACCTTATACGGGGTACTCCAAAATGTATCAAATTTTAGTAAAAAAAAAATGATAATTTACCGTCTGCAAACAATACAAAATGATGATTCTGGTTCATGAAGACGAGTAGGGGAAAAGTGCAGACGTTTACGATATCCATATCACTATATTGTGCGCTTGTCAACTTGTTATTTTTTTTTATAACTTTGAACAATTGTTTACCATTTAATTATAGTTTTATTAGAAAATTTAGGTTGCAAAACTATTGTAAATAATGGTTTCAGACGAATCCAATATGCACGGTTGTCCATTGAATTCTATAAACTTGTAAGAAAATGGGGGTAACTTTTACCGATTATTAACTGTCTGCAACTTGGTACAAAGAAAGGTTATTGATTCGATTACGCAATTATTTAATTTGCAGACAATGCACACATGCACTAAAACCACAAATATGTACCAAAAACAACTATCTATACCGTCTGCAACTTGGTACAAAGAAAGGTTACTGGGTTAAATACGCAATTATTCAATTTGCAGATAATGCCCACATGCACGAGAGCCACAATAGACTCAAAACTCGGCGAATTCCGTTTGATATCTCTTCGTGTGCGATATGCACCAAAAACCTTTACCTTCTGCAACAAAATTGTGTAAGCTAATTTATGCAAGTATATTTTTTTCGGATGGGCAGACAACATGTAGATGCACCCGGACCAGAATTAGTGCTGGTATTCGATAAAGTTGATCGATAATTCGCGTCGTAGTTAAATTCAATTGAAAAAATATTATTTTTTTAAAGTTGTAACAAAAATCTTATACATATTATCATAATAATAATAATTATTTATAAAAAATTTTGTTCGCCGTCTGTTTCTTTTTCAACATCATCATTCTCAACCACTGACTCCTGGAACGTTTTCCGATAATCCTCAGTGAAATGATACATATCTTCCTCGCTGTCACTGATATGTTCCAAAAACAAGTTTTCTTCATCTGAATCATTATCAGCATTGTTGTCGGTGAGCATTATTTGTTCGTTATCCTCCTCGACCACACTGTTACTGGTAATTGCGATTGTAATTTTAAAAATTAATCAGCATTTGAAATTCATTGGAATTAACAAGAAAACTACGGTATTTTCGTACCGTTGTCGTTATCAGCTACAACAATTTCTTTGACGGTTTGTGGCATTTCATCTCTATCAAACAGTCCTCCGATTTGCACCAGCTATACTCCTCAACTTTTAAGCCTGATGCTTATTCAAAGATGCATTGCCCAATATTTTTGACACTTTATTGTGACTCTCGTGCATGTGCGCATTGTCTGCAGACTAAATAATTGCATATTTGAATCAATAATCTTTCTTTTTACCAATTTGCAGACAGTAAATAATTGGTAAAAGTTACCCCCATTTTTTTACACAAATACGTTAGCGGCAAGTGCTTTGTACACATTTAATATATCTGCAAATAATTCTTTATCGTAGCTCTATTCTTAAATCATGTTTTCTTTTTAGCTGCAGACGGTAAACAATTGTTCAAAGTTGTAAAAAAAAAATAACAAGTTGACATGCGCACGATATGGTGACGTGCATATCGTAAACGTTTGAACCTTTCCCCTACTCATCTTCATGAACCAGAGTCATCATTTTGTACTATTTGCAGACGGTAAATTATCATTTTTTTTTTACTAAAATTTGATACATTTTGGAGTACCCTGTATTAGGTTTGGTGCATGACAGAACTGTCTGCAAAAGCTCTTCCGACATATGTTTATTCCTTTAATTTCGAGTTATGAGCTTTGCAGACGGTAGTGTATCAGTTGAAAACATTGTTTTTTTATGCAAACCGGAAATCGTTTCCTACATCCCGTGCATGCGGGCAAACCTTGAAAGTACCAAAAATTGAGCTTTATTGTATAGAAAATACTGACTAAATTACTTGCAGACGGTAGGCTATCAGTTCTGATTTTCTGTCACCATCTACTAGCCTATTAGAGACAGCCACTGGATTAAACCGGTAATTCATTTCCTAACATTCATTAGTCTCCCTTATTTGATTTTTTATTTGCCAGCATACGATAGGCATTGTTGCCACTTCCGGGAAACATACCACGTCTATGCAGAGTTGGGTTTAGGTTATCCTTGTTGTCAACAGCGAGAGCCATATGACGTTTGGTACGGGAGTGTGGGATGGGAAGTCTAGATGTTTGTGAAATTCGTTGCCGCATTGTGTTGTGATATGGAGCGGTTATGCTCCTTTTTTGTGTTTTTGTTTCTAGAAATCTTTTTTTGTGTTTTCTGTTTCCTCTGTTTCTGATTCTGGCAAATCATATATCATTGTGATTTCTTTATTTTATTAAGTTTTTTTTTCCTGCTGTTTGTCAGTTCACTTTGTCCTTTCCTAGTTTGTTGATGATCTTTTCAGTTGTTGTTATCTATGTGTAGCATGGTCTTCTCCTTATTTTTAGTTTGTTCCTGTTCAGTATTCAGTAGATTATTTCTTTGGACATGACCCCAGGACTTCGTTGGGTACTTTCCTATCATTTTTAAAATTGTTTTTCCTGCTATTAGTGCCAACGTTTTATCTCGTTGCTTACTCTTGCTGTTTTTGCATAAAGAAATGGTTCAGGTAAAAATTGATTGCTTTCTTTCGTAGAATAAGTTGCTGTAGTAAACAATATAGGTTTCCGTTTACAAAAGCAAAGTTGTCGTTTGAAAAACAAAGTTGTTCTTGAAATGACTATGAAAACGTTCCCCCCGAAAACAAACAAGTTTTATTGGAAGCATTTTTTTTTCGAAAATGAGCTGTTCTCGAAATATTATTGGGACATCCGGTATACTTACTATAATGTAGAAAATATTATTGACTGTTGATGTTCATCTATATACTGATATGAAAGTGTTATAAATTGCAATATATTCAGGAATAAAGATGAACAGGTGATTTACTCTGCCGAAACGTTCCAAAATGGGCTTTAATTTTTTACATAATACAAAGATTGTCACTTCGTCACGTTGGAGTTATACTGTTGTATGTAACATTACCTCTCTTTGAGTTATTGTAAAAAGTAATTGTTTCACCCCGAAAAAACTATGTATTTTTGGTTTCCTATATCTTAGGATGCTATGTACACTTTTGAAACTTTGCAAAGTTTAGGCTACATATAACTTTGTTATATTGAAAACTAGAAATCAATAAAAATGCGACATACAACAGTATAACTCCAAGATGACGACTTGATAAAATAAACAAAAAAAAATTAAATTTCAACATTTCAATAATTATTGGTAAGCCGAATTTGAACCCATGAAAAAAGTTCCTAACGTGTGCCCTTTTAAGACTGTTTAATTTTTCTTTAGAATATTCAACGTAACAGGAAAAGCGAAATTAAATAAAAACTGATGTCACGTTTCCTTCTGTGACTAGCCCATGAGTTGGAAGGGATACGGGGTTAAACCTCAACCGAAATTGTTTATTTATAGAGAGGTAACAAACCATATACGCAAGGTGCAATTTGGCTTAGTGTATTTGTCACTATGCTTATCCGGCTATGCCATTTGATTTCATAATTTTTGTGGTTTTTTGTGAAGGCGTCTTATTTAAATACAATTTTTTCAACCTCATTCGCGGCAAACAGTTGAGAATTGGTATATAAATCTTTTCCCGAACGTCAAGAATCATTCAGTAAAAGTTTCGTTATAAAAGATAGAAATTATTTTCCTTGTATTTGTATAGATCACATAAAACGTATATATTATTATATAGATGTTTATCTTATACGGTGAAGAACAACACTGACTACACTTATCGCTCCAGTCGGTGAATTATCCCCATTATTTCAACTGTCAGTTTGACGAGCTTTAGGTACGCTTTCCCTTTGACGTTGACAAGTTTGACAATTTTGGTATTGTGTAATTTTGGGTCGTTTTCGTAGATGTACAATAAAATAACTTACTTATCTTCTACAATCATGTTTAGTGTTGTGTTTCTTTTTGTTACAACACAAATTGAGAAACTAAAATACATTGAACTTGATAAGATAAAACTGCAATTTTTATACTACACGCACAAGGCGCTGCAAGCAGTCACTGAATTAATAACAGTGAGATAAGTTGCATCTATATTTAATATAATATAATACAATTTATCTATGGCAAAGATCTAATATTCTAATAAATGGTGGAAGAGCCGGTGTTTACTAGAAACCCTTTTAAAATTCGTATTCCTATCTCCTCTCTTGCCTTTTACTTTGCAGGTGTGATGATATAACCTCTCCTAGCTGATACCCCCATATTAATGAAAGTTGCATTGAAACAGGATTAGTGGTTTTGGATTTATGACGCCACATTCATACATAAGGCGTACGGAAAAACAAAAAAACTGAGAACTTCTTTATAAAGTCGGTTAAAAATATATTGGTAGTCAAACAATGGCCTCTAGTTATTCTGTCTGAGTGGAGTTTTAAATAACTATTTCAGCGAAGAACCAGATCTCAGAAGGAAATCTAGAAATCTACTAATTGTATTTGTCAGTTTCATTTCACCTCTTATATCAAAACATCGGTATGTAAAACAATTAGTTAGTGCAGTGTGGATTTCAATTTAGCTTACTTAGGTCAAATATGCTTCGAACAACTTACATAATTGTAATTAAGTGTGGTAGTTTAGGTGTATATTGAATTCGACATTAAGGTTCCAGCAAATGAATTTATAATTGTACGATAGTTATTCAGTGTCTCCCAGAAATAATCCTTACCACTGGGTTATCGGTAATTATTGTTAACAAAAATGGATAAATGAATTATACATTGTATGACAATTTGGAATATCTTTTAAAAAATACCATAACACTCTTGTTCAGATAAAAAAGAGTTACATTTTGAAATTTCTTTGCATTGTTCCATACATTATTAAGACCACATTGCACACCCTTTCTCTATTCTCGCTAAACGAACCAGGGCTCCGTTTTGTTGATAGAAGCAGTTAGTTAGTTCTGCAAGAATTTTAATCATAGCTTTCTTAGGGAAGATTCTACTCTAAAAAATGATACCATTTTTAGGTTGGTTTGAACTTTTGTTAAGCACTAAAATTGCTATTGAAAGTTGCTATAGATCTCCGTCGGTTGGTCTGTACGTGCGTACGTACGGAGGCATTACACAGGTCGTAATGCTTAACGGATCCACTTGATTTGTATAATCGCTTCGTCTATTATCAGTATAAAACTGCATTGAATTTCACAATAATTCGTCGAATAGTTCAATTTGTCAAGGCTCAATTTTCTAAAAAGCCTTCGGAAATCACTCTTAGAAGCAAATCATATTACTTTTTGCCAACGTATGTTTTTAGAGTAATTCGATTCCGCTGATTCCCAAATTTCGGTTGTCATCTCGTTCGGGGTTGAACCACCCTAAAACCACCTCTAAGTACATTTTTTCAATTTATCGAGAATATCTTCGTAAGAAGTGAATTGAGAGAAAACCGTCAAGAGAGTTGAAATTCAGATTATAAAATTTTCTTTAAAATGATGGATATAATGTTATAATTACATAAGCTCATTGGCGTGCAATTGGGATCCAAAATGAGACATTTTGAAAAAACAACAAAATAGTTCATCATAGTTGTTCAGAAGGATATTTCTTCACATTGTGCGTAAAATATATTCAAATGTTCGTCATTTCGTAAAGTTTGAAATTCCATGGGCGTCCAAAAAGCGTAAACAACTATCATACGTGTGTTTTAATATTTCCTTTTGTTTCAGAATAGACATTAGAATGGATTCACTTGTTGGTTTTATCTCAGAAGATATTGACTTTAGTGCACATGTGTTGAGTCAGAAAACTAAATCTGTTCGTTTATGCGTGGTTGAAGATAAAGGACTGTACCGCTTATCTGAGGTAACACATCTTCGGAAAATACTACAAGATAAAAAATGAGCCAGTGTAATTTTGAAATTGGAGAATATTTTACAAAGTGCCGTCGCTAAAAATCTTAAATATCACAAAATCATGTTATTCGGATTACACTAACAAAACTATGATAGAGCGTCTTCGTAAGAACTCAACTGATGTCGCTGCTGATTCAGGAAATGTGGAAACTGTAGGTCGAGAATCAAGAAAATGTTTGAGAAAAAAAGAAAGCAATGTGCCTAATAGCAAATGATGCATTTTTGCCAGACTCAAACAAAGGAGCGATCTAAACAAATTATGTCATTTAATATGGAGAACAAAATAAAGCAACTCGAGAAAGTCAACTACGAACTTCGCCTCCATATAGCAGGTATGTCATATCTAATAGCTTCTGAGGATCGTTACCACAGCAGCTGTTTGCTGACAAATCAGCAAAATGCGAAGAAAATTGAATGTTTGCCCTCAGAAGTGACACGCAACGCTGCTTTCGCTCAGATTTGTTTCGAACTTAGTGCTGCTGCAAATAAAGGATACGTAAGTAGATTGTGGTGAAATTAGGTAATATAGTTTCATATTATCTTTGCAGATATTCGAATTAAGCGATGTATGGAACAGGTATTTGGTAATGAAAATCTAAATATATTTTAGACATAACGCAAAGTAATATCCTTCTGAACATATGATGAACTATTTTGTTGTTTTTTTGAAATATGTCTCATTTTAAACCCCCATTGCACGCCAATTAGATAGTAGAATTATAACTATACATCATTTTAAAGAAAATTTTATAAACTATATTTCAACTCTCTTGACATTTTGACTTAAACTCGGTTAAAAATGTATCGGTCGTGAAACGATGACCTCTAGTTATTCTGTCTGAGTGGAGTTTTAAACAACTATTTCAGCCAAGGACCAGATCTCAGAAGGAAATCTAGAACTCTACTAATTGTATTTGTCAATTCATTTCATCTCATAGTCCCATATCAAAACATAGGTTTGTAAAACAATTAGTTAGTGCAGTGTGGATTTCAATTTAGCTTACTTAGGTCAAGTATGCACCGAACAACTTACATAATTGTAATTAAGTGTGGTAGTTTAAGTGTATATTGAATTCGACAGCAAGGTTCCCGCAAATGAATTTATAATTGTACGATAGTTATGCACTGCGTCTCAGAAATAATCCTTTCCATTAGATTATCGGTCATTATTGTTAACAGAAATGGATAAATGAATTATATATTGTATGACAATTCGGAATATATTTTAAAAAATACCGTAACACTCTTAGTATTTCAGATAATAAAAGACTTACATTTTGAAATTTCTTTGCATTGTCGACTCCATACATTATTAAAACCATATCGCACTCCGGGTTCTGCTCTATTCTCTATAAACGAACCAGCGCTCAGTTTCGCTGATAAAAGTAGTTAGTTAGTTCTCCAAGAAATCGATTTTAATCACAGCTTTCTTAGGAAAGATGCTACTCTAAATAATGACGCCATTTTTAGGATTGTTGAACATTTGTTAAGCTCTAAAATTACTATTGAAAATTGCCATAGATCACAATCAGTTGGTTTGTACGTGCGTACGTATGGAGACACTCTACAGGTTGCAATACTTAATAGACTACAAGCCCATCGTAATTTTTAAGGGGTCAAGTGACCCAACATGAATTATATTCAGTACGATGCTGGTATATGAAACCATAACCTTAGGCACTATGTCACTTTTGGGCGGTATAGGTGAGTACACAGGTAAATTGAATTTTCTATCCGAAGATGCGCTCTTCAGATAAAATATTCTTGTACGGCATTCCTCATGTTGATAGTTCATAAAAAATAATCACCTAGAACCCAATGCCGTACAAAAATAATGGAATGGGGAATTTTTGATTTTCCGAAAATTTTTCCAGGCATATAGGTAATTTAATACTGTATGGCGTGTGTACAATTAGATTTGTATGCTTTCATAGATACATTATTCAGCAACGCCATACATATTTGGTGGGCGCAACCCCCTACCCTTAACTAGTATAGTGGTGGTGATTTGAACCAGCATTAAATTCAGTGATCTTAATGCTTTTTCAAGAAACGAAGACATTTTTTGCCACGCCGTACATTTTTAATAAAATTTTCGGAAAATCAAAAATTCTCCTGGCTTCCGGTCCCATTATTTTTGTACGGCAGTGGGTTCTAAGTGATTATTTTTTTATGAACTATCAACATGAAGAATGCCGTACAAGAATATTTACCTGTGTACTCACCTGTACCGCCTAAAAGTGACGGCATAGTGCCAAGAGTTATGGTTTCATATACCAGCATCGTACTGAATATAATTCATGCTGGGTCACTCGACCCCTTAAAATTACGATGGGCTTGTAGTCTACAACGGATCCACTTTATTTTTTTAATCGCTTGGTCTATTATCAGTACAGAACCGTATTGATTTCACAATGATCCGTAGAATAGGTTAATTATTATAAATAATCATTGAACAACGTGATGAGGTTTCGCGGACAATGTCTCTCGTTGTTGGCACTATTGGCTAAATAAAACAATATTTATTCCGTTTAATTCGCTCTATTCAAAAACAGCACAATGAATTACTTAAATTTGTTGTTTTAATAAGTGTAGAAAATATTATTATTTTTTAAGGCCATGTCGATTGAATGTGAATATTAGCACCCGGGATACTTTTTTATCTTTCGAAATAGTTACCAAGTATATCAGGAGTATGATGACAATCTAGTGAAGCTACAAAACAACAATCACACTTCTGTTTTTTCAAACTATAGTGACTTGTTTAACAAAGTAAAACAGTGTATTATTTCAATTTGTTATAATGTACAGTCACAAGGTAACGGACATTTCGATGAAATTCTTCACTTTTGTTTTCCTTGTGGCATCTATATTTGATTTTCTACTGGTTATTTTGCCTTAATCTATTTTAATGTACATGTAAATATAGATATAAAGACAACTATCTAGTTTACCAATTACTTACACAACAGTATCACATTAAAATCGATGCGAGAGTTTTACCTTCGAAAAATACTAACGGAGATGAATTTTATGTTTTAATAACGCAACTCCATGATTTTCAATTTTTCTTTTTAAATATTGTTCTAGTCGATTACTTATGTTGCCGACATTTTTTTCAGGGTTGCCAGTCCATAATGTTTTTCATAAATTGATAGTTGTTTTAAATTGAATCTTCAGTGGTATAAAATGATTAATAATGGCATAACAAAGGAAACAGTGTAATATTATTCGAATAGAATTCTTATCAAATTATTTTGAATATCCAAAATATTCCTCATTCACTTCTTGAGACAAATCCAGACTATGGTATAGGCGAGAAAGGAGGATAGTAATAAATGCAAATGATCAATGGCGGGAGTGTGTAATTCAAATTAATTTTTACAAGGACTTATCAAATTAACGTCGCTCAATAACATGTGCCGCTGAAACTACTGACAGTTCAATTCATCACTATCCTTTCTCCCACATGCACTACGAAGACAAAATAAATAGAGGTAAATCAGGTGACCACTATATACTTCTTTTCTTCTTAATTAAACATGAGGCATTGATCGTGTAAAATGAAGCGAGTGCTTGTCATGAGGAGATTTGGGGATCTTAATCGTTCAGTACTCCTAGTATGATTAATTCCTCAAAAAAAAAGACTGCATCAGTGAGTAATTTCTCTGAAAAATGTCCCTGTTACGCGATTTGCCTCATGTCCTATTCAGACATTGATTTTTCGAGAAAACTGCCTGAGATTGGCAGTTAAAATATGGCTTCATCTGGAAAAAACTGTGTTGCAGTAAGTATGGGATCTTGTGGTAGAAGTGTTTTTTGCACTAATCTATAGGTCCTATAGATAATAAGGATCGTCCTGTATAATTATTTTTTAAATATTTGACAGACACTTAGTTATTTTATACCACTGAAAGACGAATCAAATTATTACTAAATTATGAAAACAAAAACTGAAGCGTGTCAATTATAAAAATGTGAATACATAATTACTCAAGAAGAGATTTAAGAACATTTTTCGAAGCAAACTATCGTACCAATTTGCATAATTTTTTATAAACCAACACCAGCACTGTATATATTAACAATTATCAATAAAGTTGTATCAAATTAAATAAGTGCTGTTCAACATGCAACATTTAGTTGTCTATAAACAATGAAGAAAATATTTAGCACAAAGTAAAACAATTAATTAATAGTACAATGCATTTCATTTTGATATATTTTCTTTCATTGTTTATACATGCATGCGGATAAGTATAAGCAAAACCACGAAGGCAGAAAAGGAAGAGATGGGAATATTGAGAAGTACCTAGGCAACATCACATAATTTTAGTATGATAATTGACAATGTTAAAGTATACCGACATTTTTCAAGATGAACTTTAATAATTTATATTTTCAATATTATTTCGAACAAAACAATAAGTCTAGGTTACTAATAAATTATATACAGTGTGTGTATTTAATACCACAACACCCCATTATTTTGGAACGCGTTTGCCAATTTTATTATTTTTTTATTTGTAATGTAGTGCTCGATAAGCTTTATTTGACTCTTTTGAAAAATTTGTAATTTTTCTATTTTCAAGGCCTACTTCCTCTAAATGGGTCGAAATTTTGAGATAGACTATTATGCAATTTTTTATTGGCAAATTGGCTAGCGTATTCGATTCGCAGTTGTTTCATATACCTCTATACAATATTTTAGCTCGATACCTCATGTAGGGTGTTTGTTATTCAATAGTCAAATTTAAAATTTCTCACTTTTCGACTGGCCCTGTATAAAAGTCGGTTAGGTTTATTAAAAAGGCCAAGTATTCATTCGACTTAAGGAACATCAGACACTAAATGAGGAAGAAAAAAGAAAACTTATTCTTTGAATAAATAGCGCTTCCATACTTTATTCAGTTCGTGTACGTAGGTGCCTTAATGAAAATTTTTAAAACTAACCTTTCTTTTCTCTTCCTTATTTAGTGACATTAACATCAAATACTAAATGAGGAAGATAAAAGAAAAGCTAGGCCGTCTAATCTATTTGTTTAAAAAATTTTCATTAAGGCACCCACGCACAGCAACTGAATAATGTATAGAAATACTATTTATTTAAAGAATAACTTTTCTTTTTTCTTCCTCGTTTAGTGTCTGATGTTCTTTAAGTCGAACGACTACTTTATATTTTTAGTAAACCTAGCCGACTTTTGTACAGGGCCAGAAAAGTGAGAAATTTTAAATTTGGCAATTGAATAACCAACATCCTATATGAGGTATCGAGCTAAAATTTTGTATAGAGATGTTTGAGATAACTGTGAATCGACGCTATCCAATTTGTCGGTTAGAAATTGCCTAATAGACGATCTCGAAATTTCGACCAATTTAGAGGAACCTTAGTAGGCCTTGAAAATATGAAAATTACAAATTTTTCAAAGCAGTCAAATAAAGCTCATCGAGCACTATATCTCAAAAAAAGAAATTTTAAAATCGGCCAAAGCGTTCCAAAATAACGGGTGTTGCGGTATAAATTAGCACACACTGTATAATATGTTCTACTTTTCACGGTAACATTTTCGTAGCCCAGTTATTAGTCATCGAGTTTCGACGAAATTTGGATCGGTATTAAAGACCTTTGCTATATTTTTTTTCAACAAAAGAAAACTAATTTCAGTCATTTTCCATGCATTCTAATGAGAAAAATTGGGCGATTTTTCAAGAAATTATATTAGGCATTTGTTTATTGAAAAACTAAGGCAGTGTTATTGATAAACATGTTTTACCACCCGTATATTCAAAATTGACATTTTGAGTTATAGTTTTCGAAGTGTTGCGGTACCTTAAAATTACATTATTTTAATCATTAAATAATTAATTACATTGAATTGAAAAATTACCAAAAGAGTTAAATTAATAACTTGCAAACGAATCGTTTTTCGAAAAAAATATCATTCCCCATTTTCTATTTAAAATCACTTTTGCTACCAACCACTGTTATCCATACTTTAAAATTCGGCAATCTTTAATGTAGTAATAATTTAAAGTGAATTTAAATAGAAAATTAAGAACGACTTTTTAGTTATTAATTATTAAATATTTGAAAAATGCATTTCTAAAGAGGACGTAGTCTGAAAACCACAAATTAAAATGTCCTTAAATTTTTCATATAGAGGTTCTAAAGTATACTAGTTAATGCCTATTATGACTTCTCGAGACAACGACCCTTTTATTCTTAATAAAAATGCACGTCAATGACTGAAACAAGTTTTGTTTTACTCCAAAAGACATAGTAAAACTAATACTAATCCAAATTTGGTTGAAATTGGATATTTGATAACCGAGCTACGAAGATATTAGTGGGACACTATAAATATTATATTTCGAGACAAAATTTTATTGAAATATGAAAGTCTTATTAAACTAAAACGACTGATCCAAAAATGCAACGTTGCCATAATTAAGATATATGTATCATAGCAAATGATTACATTGGCCACAGAGTTATGCGAAACAAGGGCAAGTGTATTGCTTTTGCACATGCCCCTGTAAATCATTTATTAACGAAGAGAGAGGGGAAAGCAGAGACGAAATTACGTCTCTGTTGGTTAATGAGTGTGTTAGGGTCACTAGATCTTGATAAAAAATTAAGAAAAAATGAAGTTGAAAGAAAATAAAGTAATTAAAGTGATATTATTTGTATTCTTTTAATTACAACTATTAATAAACTTGGAAAAAATAAAAAACTAGAGAAAGATTTTCTATTTCATTTATTTTCTTAGATGCGAGATTCGTCACATAAAACAGGAACATTTTACACTTTGAGGTAAATTTTTTATTGGATGTCGATCATGAAATTTTTTATAATCATCGGTTCTCAATGTCCATTTTGGTTGCAAGTTGAGTTTTTTTTATGAATACTCGAAATTTTTTCTAAAAATATGCATACATTTTGTTTCACTAATATTGCAAGTTGTTCTTTTTAAAATAAATATATTCGGTAAACATGTATATATTTTTTCTCCAATGGTCAAATTAAAAAGAAATTATACTCGGTAAGAACAAGACTCCCATAATGTTCAAGACTTTGTTAAATTTTAAAAAAATGTTGCAGATGAAAGTTGGCCGTATCGTAAAGAAACATTTTTTTTTATTTGGCTTGTAGGTGCTAAACTGGATATATTTTATTGACGAGCCGGGTTCTGTTAGCATTTTTAGTACCTATAGACAGAATTTTCTGTTATCATAACAAAATTTACCTTTACAAAGTTCCAATCAAGAGGAGTTCAACTTGATGAAATGAAAATATCACTTTTTAATGTAAAACATATTTAAACATATTTAAAAAATATGTAATATGGTAAATAAGAATACATCGCTTCCTTAACGAATAAAATTGTTTTCGTTATTCGCTAAGCAATGCAAAACTTTTTTGCGTTGTCCATATAGGCATTTTCGCTCATTTGTCAATATTTTTAAACTTCTCGAGGTATGATACAGTTATATATGGCATTTGATCATCCAATTAACTAAAAGTCTCCGAAAAGTACGTTTGCGTTATTTTGCAAGAAGGCTGCAGAAATCTCATATTAACACTCGCCTCAGAAACTGCCAAAAAATATTTCATACGAAAAATGTTTGCTATAAAATCATCTACATTTTTGTTTGTGATGTAGCGTGATGTAACATTTTTCAAAAGGAGAAAATTAAATATCTGATTTAATGACAAGTTTTATCAAAAAACACAGGCAACTTTATAAAATTGACTAGAAATTTTTGCTATAGCAACTAGTGCAGTTGAATTGATTTCTCTCAGCGACAACATTCCACCTAAAATTTTATTATTGATTTTTATATATTATGACTTCCTGATTACGAAAAAAATATTTGCGCCTAAAAATTCCTTGTGCGTCAAAAGTTATATGGACTTTTTGACGCGCTTTCACGGATTTTTAATTTATCTGCTTAATATATCTAGTACTAGTAATCGGATGGGAATTTTAAAAATACTGGCTTATTTAAAAAAAATTCTTAAAAAATATAGACCTGTCCTACATGTAGTGGTCAATCCGCGACCTTGGAAAAAAAATAGAAAATACCAAAAATAGCCGAAAAAATTAGAATGGAATATCTTTTCTATTAGAAGGAGTAATTCCACCAAAGTTGGTAAAAATAAAACTCATTTATGGTCAAATATAATTCACCATTCCCGGATACCGTATGTCAAATAAAACGGTCAGAGGAGGCATTGTACGTCATTTTTTTTTTCGATTGTACACTATTTATATGTACCTTTAGGGGATAGAGTTAATTTTTTTTATTTTCAAAAAAAGTGCTTTTCTACAACTTTCAAAAATGTATTCTTTGGCCCTCCTATTTTTCACCAAATTTTCATCGAAAAAAAAAAAACGAAATATACTATATTAGTTTCATCGCCGTTATATATCATAATTTCACCGCATTCCTCATGATAGCCGATTCAGCAAAAGTGGAAGGAGCATTGGACAATTATTCCCTTTACAACAGAACATTATATATTCAGTTTTCTACAGCTACACTGATTATTTTTACAGCTTTTCTTATATTTACAAGTAATAACACTTAGTAAATTATTAGGAAAAACATTACTTTCACTCATAACATCAAGCATTAAGCCATTCTTAGTTTTAAGCCACCCGAATTGTAACTGATCTTTTTCAGAACTTAACCATTTTTGGACTTGGAAATATACTCCTAAACAGTGTTTTTCTATTACCTCTCCACCTCTACCAATTGCAGACAATTCTATTTTCATCATAATGTTTGTCAATTATTTTATTAATCTTAGGTTGTAAAAATAGATCTTTTTATGATGATTCCATGCTAGTTGAGTCATTATAAACAAAAGATTAATATTTTCACAAACTATTATAACTTGTTTATCTTCGGTTTTCAAATCAATAGCAGTTTTAACGATTGTAGTATCGGCGTCTTCTCTGCATATTTTAACGTTAAAGTCGTTGCCCATTACCTCTTTGCTCAATAATTTTATAAAACTA
Source organism: Rutpela maculata (assembly GCA_936432065.2). Taxonomy (NCBI): domain Eukaryota; kingdom Metazoa; phylum Arthropoda; class Insecta; order Coleoptera; family Cerambycidae; genus Rutpela; species Rutpela maculata. The sequence continues at coordinate 99,912,235 of OW386293.2, forward strand.
TCCTTATTTTTACCATTGGCTGGAAATTTTTTTTGACTAACCGAGGATTTCACAATGTCACTTGTGACTGAAATATCTACGCAAACATTTTTTTCTAAACGACGAATGCGCTCGTTATTCTCAGTGCTATTCCGTTCATCGGCAAATCCATCAAAAGTAATACTAATTTCATTTTTTTTTTTGTGAAAAAAGGAGGAGGGTTAAAGAAAATATATTTTTGAAAATTGTAAAAATTCACCTTTCTTGGAAATAAAGAAACGCACTTTTTTTGAAGCTTAAAAAAATGAACTCTAATCCCCTAAAAGTACGTAAAAGTTCTACGTACAATCGACAAAAAAAGTGACGTACATGATAATTTACGAAGAATTAAAAATTTTTACAATTAATTATTTTTTATTTATTTGCTTTTATCATGATTAGAGAATATTATTTAGGTATTATGCAAATCACAACTTACACACTTTTTATTTATTATGAAAATACCTACTTTCTGTATATTGTTGCCCTAATCTGGGCACGCTAATATACTAGTCAGGTAAATACTTTAAAACACTCATTATTGGAGAATCAATCAAAACAACTACTCTTCTAGCTAATACTGACGAAGTATTGGTTCACATGATACGATTCTTAGCATTTTAAAGAAAAAAAATATATTGAAAATACTTTAATCATTTATTCAAATTTAATCATTCACACTTTTTTATTTAATATGAAGTTATCTACTTTCTGTATATTGGTGCCTTAATCGGGTCACGCTAATATACTACTTAGGAAAACACTTTAAAACACTCATTATTGGAAAACCAACCAAAACAACTACTCTTCTAGCTAATACTGACGAAGTATTGAATTACATGATAGGATTCCTGGCATTTTAAGGCAAAAAAAAAATATATATTATATATTGAAAATACTTAAATTATTTATTTATTTATGGTTGGTTTTAAAGTGTTTTCCTAAGTAGTATATTAGCATAACCCGATTAAGGCACCAATATACAGAAAGTAAATAACTTCATATTAAATAAAAAAGTGTGAATGATTAAATTTGAATAAATGGTTAAAGTATTTTCATTATATATTTTTTCTTTAAAATGCTAAGAATCGTATCATGTAATTCAATACTTCGTCAGTATTAGCTAGAAGAGTAGTTGTTTTGATTGATTCTCCAATAATGAGTGTTTTAAAGTATTTACCTGACTAGTATATTAGCGTGCCCAGATTAGGGCAACAATATACAGAAAGTAGTCATAATAAATAAAAAGTGTGTAAGTTGTGATTTAAAAATTTTATTTCATCCGCCATCTTTGACAGTTCTATTTAACATACAGTGTCCGGGATTGGTGCATTATATTTGAGCATAAAAAAATATTTTTGCCAACTTTGGTGAAATTACTCCTTCTAATAGAAAATATACTCAGTTTTGATTTTTTCGGCTATTTTTGGTGTTTTCTATTTTTTTCCAAGATGGCGGATTGACCAATGCATATCGGGCAGAACAATTTTATTTTAAATAAGCCAGTTTTTTTTAAATTCCCAACCGGTTACTAATACAAGATATATTAAGCAGATAAATTAAAAATCCGTGAAAGAGCATCAAAAAGTGCATATAACATATCACTTTTGACGCACAAGGAACTTTTGAGTGCAAATATTTTTTTCTTAATCAGGAGGTCATAATACATGAGAATTAACAATAAAATTTCAGGTGGAATGTTGTCGCCAAAAAAATAAATTAAATAAATTCCACTGTATTAAATATGGATAGCTTCCAGATAAGTGTGGAAAATTGAATTTCGGCCGCCATTTTCTAAGTGGCCGTTGTACTTAGTTTGTCGGAAACTTTTAGTTTGTTGATTGGGCGACCAAATGCTATGCATATACTAAATACCTTGTTTGATTTATGTTCCTTTACCTAATTTTCATGTATTACTGGCAGTAATAGCAGGAGGTATGAAACTTTCAAGTTCTACTCATATACTTTTAGCTTTAGCTTTTTTGCACTATGTTTACTTTTGTATCTTTTATTACACATTTCGTATTCTTTTTGATACATTTATTGATTGGAAAATAATAAATTAGTTTGCATTGTTATATTCTGGAATATTAGCTTACATCTAAATAAAAGTATCTAAATCCAATAAAGAGAACGTTGTATTAATTCTAAAAATGGGTTGCTATTTCGAGAAGAGAAGTTGATAACTTTAACACCAACTTGGCAAATGTCAAAAAAGATGAGGATTATAACAAATGTTTTTATTTGAAACATTCTTATATGAAATTAATATTGACAAAGTAACGACTACTATACAAAACTATTCTCCTACAATGTAAAATTCCTTTTCGTGACAGTAAAACCGAAAATGGACATGAGAATTTGTTTTCTCCGCACAAATATTAGTAAACTTTAAATATTTTGATGGAATCAAAATCCAAAAAAGCTGTATTTCATAAAAATATATATTTGAAGTTTGATCTAGTGACCCTAAGTGAGAGATAGAATCAGCGTAGAAGCACCAGGAAAAAGAGAACATGGAACTAACGAGTGGTTGAGAGGTTTGTTTAGAGGTACTCACGACGGGAGGTCTCCGACGGCAGCTCCACTGTGCAGGCAGCAACGGCAACACAAGAACACGTCAAGTCAAGTCAAAACGGCACGTGCCACGCCATGGGCAATCCGCACGTGCAACGATCATCTAAGTTAAAAATCGGTCGCTCTGGCACAAGCAGACCCAATGGCAAGCCTCTGAGATCAGTTAGGCAACGAATAAGTTGTTGATTGATACATTTATTGTAGAACACATTATAAAAGCTATTCTGTGGACATTGTTGGTTTAAGGCACTTTCGAACAATCAAGTTAAGCAAATAAGAATTATCAAAGTTGGCTCTGACATTTTTTGTTGTTTGCACCTATTGCGTCAGCAATTTCTACAAATTTTCTAACAAAAGTGTGACCCAAAAAACCCTATTTTTCGCCCCTCATGAATTTGATTAAAAAGTGGTCTAAATGATAGTTTATGATAATACTTTAAAGTAGGCGAAATTTTAAGTTGAGAATAGTTTTTGTTTTGGAGATGAGTTAAACTCGTTATATGATTCATCCACGCCAAGGCGAAACCAACATTCTCGGTGACCTCTTGCGTTATTTTAAAATTCCCAACAGATACAAGCAGTACCATTTTTAACGTAGTGGGAAATATCATCACATTTTTATCCTAGTCGATAAGGCAAAAACTGGAATAGATTCGATCTGTGAGTATTACTGTACCTGTGAAAGTGGTTCACGGACCGTCGGTTGTTGTAGCCATGTTATGAAAATGGTTTGTTATCTCGGTTATGCACAGTATAAAGGAGTTCATATACCGAATTCAGATATTTGTGATGTATCTATTTCTATACGTAAAGAAGCAGTTTCGCATACTTAAATATATTTGCTATTAAGATTCGCTTCAGAAATAAATTTGTTAGTGAACTAAAAAAAAAAGAAATGAAAATAGGCTAAAAAAAGATAAAAAGTCAAAAAAAAAATTGAAAAAACATAAACCTCTTCCTGGATTAGTACCGTGACATGGTGAACAGGCTTATACATATTATTGAAATACAAAAATCCTGATTTTTTTCTGTAAAATCGGCTATAGCTCACTTGAACAACGTTTTTGATCAAATACAATGACAGATTCGAAAAGAACGGAAGATTTTACATAGAAAATGATACACTTTGCGTATTCGAGAATCTTGAACATAATGAACGAGATCGCCAAGAATGTTGGATTCATCTTGCCATGAACAGGTCAACCAACAGGTTCGACTCGTCATATCTCCAAAAAAAAAAAACTATGCTCAACTTGAAATTTTGCCTACTTTAAAGTATCACAATATGCTATCATTTAGGCTACTTCTGAATCGAATTTATGAGGGCGAAATTATTGGCCACTCTTTTATATTATAAAAAAAAAATATTTTATATTTTGTAAAATTGAAATTACTTTATTAGTGACTTCGCTTCAGTAAACACCAAGCATTAATTCATCAATGTGGCAGGAGATCTGAAACCATTCTACAAATCAAAATGGCATTTTGTTACTTTAGTGAAATAAACTGTCTTTCAGTATCATCTTTTTTCTAAGATAAACATTATATAAAAGTATAATAAAGCATTGGAATAAATCCGAGTACGAGAAGATATTTGTTTAAACAAAATCATTTTCAAAATAGTGTATTTTCGAGAGAGATTTTCTAATATCTTTGGCTGTATAGTAGTACAAACACATTGACTAAATCCAGTATAGTAGTAAATATATGCGGATATTAGTTTTCACAAGATATGACAAAAAATGGAATTGTTTTAGAGTACTTATTGTGAGGAACGTATCGCCCCATTTTTCCGAGTTAATAAGTTGATAACAATAAGGTCTGCGAATAAAGGGGTCATGGATGTTGTTGGGCAGCTGAGGGTCATTACCGAAGTAATTTTTCGCTCTGAATCCGAATCTGGTCTCAGAATTGGCCCATCACGTCAGGGTTTTGAAATATTTGAGGTTAAGTATTTAAAAAATGGCTTTTTTGACAAATTTTCAGGTGATATATGGAACTCAAAAAAATTTTCAACTTATTTTTAATGAATAACATCATTTAGTACCATCCTTCATCTTTATAATGAGCTTTCAAATGGACATATATGATGGTTTCTCGCAAAGTTAAAACCATTTTAAGGCGACATGAATTTGAAACCATGATCCCCTACAACTCAACATTCTTAACCAAACGACTCTAAACGAATCAAGATTTAACACAACAAAAGGGAAAACATACCGTACTCTTAACCAGATGACTATAAACGAATCAAATTTAACACAACAGAAGGGAAAACGCAACAATCTTAACCAATGAGTCAAAGGACAAATTTTTGATTACAAAATATACATCTTTGTCGAGTTGGGTATTCCTTTCTGTTGTATTAAACCTTGATTCATTTAGAGTCGTTTGGTTAAGAGCTCAGTATGTTTTCCCTTCTGGTGTGTTAAATCTTGATTGGTTTGGAGACGTTTGGTTGAATGTTGAGTTGTAGGGGATCATGGTTTCAAATCCATGTCATCTTAAAATGCCTATAACTTTACGAGGAAACATCGTAGATGACCATTCGGAAGCTTAATTTTAAGAGAAGGTATGGTATTAAATGATGTATTTATTAGAAATAAACTAAACATTTTTTGAATCCTATACATAATCTCAAAATTAGAAGGCCATTTTTTTAAGTACTTAACCTCAAATATTTCAAAATCTCGACGTGGTGGCCCAATTCTGAGGCCAGATTCGGATTCAAAAATTACTTCGGAAATGACCCCTATCCGTCCAGCAACAAAACCTCACAGACCTGTGTAATAGTAGCAAAATAAGAGAACCCTTTCGCTTTCTTGTCAATATCTTGACAGCTAAATGAAATGTGGCAAGAAACTAGAAACTAACGTTTTAGTAGAGCATAAAATTCTCTAAATTAATGATTATAACAAAAAGAAAACGTTACAGTCAATAGTTAAGTATCAACTTCTTGAACATGGAGGCGCTTGCTTTTCGACATTTATTGATAATAACCCTGTGACTATGCTCGGTTTTAAAATGCAATTAAAAATCTGGAAATATCATACGTCATATGTGGACTCCAAAAAAACACTCTTCACTGTAGATGTTTAGACGTTTTAAGTAAAAAAGAAAGAATAATGTTAAAAACGTATTTCATATGAATTTAATAAATGTGTACCGCCATAAGGGAAAGGCCCAAATCTTCGACTTCAAATTTTTGGGTGTAAGCGATTTTACGTACGAAGTTCGAAATTTTCACAAACTGAGTTATTTATACAGACTTATAGGACGTTAAGAATATTTAGAAAGTAATTTGATATTCTCGAGTTTAATTTCTGGACAAAAAGTCTCCATTAGTGCTGAAAGATTAAAACTTATTTTCTCGAAACTTAATACAAAATTTTATAAAATATCAAGAAGTTGTTCTAGAGAGGTCAGGTTTGTTTTATTTTGTATTTATTATGGACATGCATAACTACATATCGAAGATCTGGGTCGTTTCCATATGAGGGTACAAAAATGTTTACACATTGTACAAAAAAAAACTCTAATTATAATACAAAACTATTTATTTAGAAAAACACGCATTTCCTGCCTCGGTCGTATATCATGAATTATTTCAATTTTAAAAAAAATAGCTTTCGTTCCACAAAGGAAATGGTGAGTACCTTTATTTGTCGAAATTTTTTTATCACAAATACACATTTTATCACATAATACGAAAATTCTCTCAGATAATGTCTAAGATCTGAAAACCGCAAAGGAACTATGACAATATTAAAGTCATTTTTTTATACAGAAACAACATAAAAAAGTGTTCTAAAATATATATGTGCCATGAAGTGTTTTTCGGAATCCACAGATTGATGACGTGATTTTTTTCAGAATTTTAATTGCATTTTAAACGACCGAGAAAAGTCATAAAGGTTGCTATCAAAAAACTATGTAAAAAAAGCTTCATGACCCAATTTTTGAGACTTTGACAGTCATACAGAGACAAATTCTTTAAAAAAGCTAGCCAAATCCTAAATAATGCTCTATAGTTCAGTAAAATAACAGAAAGTTTTGAAAATTAGTAGAAATGTTAAGGATAGCATAAGAATTAATAAACCGAAAAGTTTCCACCCCTAAATAGTGTGCTTCATCCCCTAGGACGTCGTTTCTACCCCCATTTTGAGGTTTTCTAGATTATCTAGGGAACGGTGTACTTTTTAATAAAAATACTTTTATGGAAAATTATTCCTTATAAAATTCTCCATCAAAAACATCTCTACAATTTTTTTCATAAAATTAATAGTACCGTGGTAAAAAGGGCGCACACATAAGGGTTGATTCCAGTGAACGCAATTATTAAAGAATTATTTGCACAGTTCATTCGAGTCTGGGGTTAAAGACGTGCTTTTGTTTCGTCACATAATATGGCCAAAAAAAGAAGAATTTAATAACGTTTACAACGCTTACGTTAGTTACATAAGAAAAATTATGGTAATAGAGTAACTGTCGTGTTCTATGGTTATTTGGATAATGTAAGCAGCATGAAGACCTTAAAACGACAAAGGCGGGTACTGCAAAAAACCTGTCCTGGAATTATATTTGAAAACACTGTTGTTTCTGAAACTCAGCAGAAGTTCTTTAGTAATTTGTTTAACAAAGAACGTTTGACTGCAGTGAAAAAAATTAGTAGTGAAGGAATCGAGATGTTCCTTGCTGCGGATGACAACGATTTATTAATAGTACAAACTGAAACAAACGAAAAATATTATAAGTGCGATACAGCTGTTGTCGTAGGGCAAGATATTGACCTGCTTGTCTTTTTTATTGCTCTTTCTCCCACTGACAAAGGTATTACATTTTTAAAAGAAAAAGAAGGTAATACCAGCAAAAGGATTCACAGATCAAGAGATTTACAATCCTCAACTTTTTTAAAAAACTGTAAAGAAACAATATTATTTGCACACGCCATTAGCGATTGCGACACAACCTCAGCGTTTTTTTCCAAAAGATAGGTTAATGCAATCAATGTGCTTAATAAAAGAGATGACTTACAAGACATTGTACAAACTTTTAATAATGAAAAAGCTAGTCATGAAGAAATTGTAGTCGTAGGAGAGCGATTTGTTCTAGCTTTGTACAACTTCACCTCCGCAGAAAAAAGTCTAGATGTATACGGATTCATGACTTTTAGCAAACTTGGTAAGGCGAACAATACTGTAATGTTATCAGAACCACCAACTTCTGCTGCTGCTAGGCAACACTCATATCGCGTTTTTTTACCAAATTCAAACATGGAAAAACATTACGCTAGAAGCTACTGATTGGAGATGGAAAACTGTCGGCGGTATATTAACGCCAACTATGACAACAAAGGAACCAGCTCCCGAATCTGTTTTAACACTAATTTCTTGTTCGTGCAAATTAGGGTGCGAAAATAGGTGCAGTTGCAGAAGAGAAAGCTTAAATTGCTCCACAATGTGTTACAATTGCCACGGACAAGCAAGCATGAATGTCGAATCTATGGAAGACGACGAAGGTTAACTAACGCAGGTAACTTGATAATTAGTAGATTAGGTATACAGGGGGCACTACGTAAAAAAGGCAATTACTTTACCTCGGGGGTGGCGTAGCAACAAGTACAATATACCATATTCTCGCTTCTTTAAAAATTGCGATATTTTTAGGGGTGAGAGGGTGGAAGCGCTACATTTATTATAATTTTTAGGGGAGTTTCGTAGCTATTGCTTTTGCGTTAAGCATTGAACTTTAAAGTAGATTATAGTAAAGATTACAATTTATTGTGTTAACCGGAATCAACCCTTATGTGTGCGCCTTATTTCCCACGGTACTATTAATTATATGAAAAAAATTGTAGAGACGTTTTTGATAGAGAATATTATAAGGAATAATTTTGTATATAGGTATTTTTATCAAAAAGTGCACCGCTCCCGAGATAATCTAGAAAACCTCAAAATGGGGTGGAAACGGCGTCCTAGGGGTGAAGCACACTGTTTAGGAGTGAGAACTTTTCGGTTTATTAATTTTGAAGCTATCCTCAACATTTTTACCAATTTTCAAAACTTTTTGAATTTTGTCCGATATAAATCGTTATATTACTGAACTACTACCAAAATGGTATGTATAGTGTTTTGCCCCATCTCGCTTAGTTTTCAAGATATTGACGAAAGAGCATAAAAAGTTTATTATTATTATTATTATTATTCTGCTATCATTGTTATTAGCTTTTTAACCAGAAGAAGAAAGGGTACATACTGACAATGAGTATAGTAGGTACTCAAAAATAATTACATTTGTTATGATGGTAACCAGACTAGAGTCAGGTCTATTGCTCTTATCACAATAAAGAGACGGATTGTTCGTTATGAAATTGCGAAGAAAACTAGATCTGCTCCACTTTCCTTGCAATTTAACAAATCTACGACGAGAAAATTCAAATAGGTTTAATTTTCTTCACAACTTCATAGCGATTCATCGGCTTTTTGCCTTTTACAATACGAGCTATACAATCAGAGATATTAAAGAAAAATTGAGAGAAAACGTTATTTTGAAAATTATTTTGTTTCAGCATATCTTCCAAGGCTTGAAATTATTCCAAGACTTTTTGCTACATCTCTTGCAATGTTTACAAATTTCAGTAAAAAAATAAAAATTTCAAGACAATTCCTATGAACCTGTACAACGTGGATGATATTTAAATAATTTCATCCACATTTTATTAAATCAATAAGATGGTTAATGTACTCAACTTAGTAACAAAACATTTTATAGACAGCTCTAATGTAAATGATTCGTGATTTGTCCATAAAAAGGAAATCCCGTTAAATATAGTGCCACCACTGGTGCTGGTGTCAAATTCCACGCAAAATGCAATACAAACAAACTTCGGAATTAATGTCGAGCCCGAATAAAATATTCATAAACAAAATCAACAACAATTGTTAAACCATTCTGTGTCGATTTAAATTCGATAATGCTCGATTGCCATAAAACAGAGGATTGCCATTTCAATAATCATTCAAACTCTCATTTACCATATCGTACATGATAATATAATATTAACACCAACAATTCGACCTATTTTACAAACTGGCGACTCTATATCACAATCACAGAATACAATGATGCATATGTTAGTCCAGGATTATGTGTTTAATGTGGGGGGATACCGAGCAAAAAGTGAAAACTCGATGGAAATACATTTTATCCTGTGTAGCTTTAGTTTTTAACCATGGCACAACAGTGCTGGTATTATCACGTAGAAATAAAATGTGTGGTATAAAATAAACACAAAGGTGTGCTACGTAGTTTGACTGTGTTATAAAAGTCAGTAAATATGAGGGGAGAGAAAAGGAGATAAATCAGATTTCATGGTACCTACAACAAAAGCAGGCAGTTAAAACAGACCTTGTTACTTACGTGTAAAATAGAGTTATTCATTGTTTAACTTTGAAAAATAAAATGATAAGAAAGGGTAACAATGATAAGACGGTAGTACCAAAGGCTAAATTTCACAGTTTATATAATTTCACTATCTACTTTTATTGTTATACATAATAGGTTCTTTATGTTTACATATGTATTTGATTTAATACCTTATATTCGATGTACATGTCTGCAGTGTCTACCCGATTAAGTGAGTAATCGACCATATAGTCTAAGAGTCCATGACATTCAATGTCTTCGTCATAATCCCGAAGCGTATTTGACATGTCAAGTTTCAATTCGACCCTGTCCTAACCCAAAATGAGCCCGGTGCTGTGTGTGGAATATTTCAGCCAGTTCCGGAACACAAAGATACTTCCGGTCCGCCAAAAAACCGTCTTGTTCCAGAAAGACGTTTTAAAAACTCGAAATTTCTGCAATCGAAAACGTACTAGGTTAGCGCCCCCTTTCCGCTACCGCCCCCCTCGCGTACGAAGTGATTTTGCGTAGACGTTATCCCCGCCTTAGCCTAAAAGGTCAAAATCTATGCCAAATGAAAGTTTTCGACTTGACACCCGCGTATGGTGAAAATTTTTTTCCTCGTGTTTTTAAATAAAAGTCCTCCATTAAAAATTGAAAAAGTTGAATTTTATATGAGAATTCCATTTTAAAATACATTAAAAAAAATCAGGAAAGGGTCTTTTTATTTAATAAAGGTGTAAACGCGACGTACATGAGTTTTTAAAACTTTTATTAATATTTTTCTTACATTACAACTTCTAAACTTATAATCTAATCCCACTCATCATCGGATTTACATCCAATTGCCATTCATCTTGTTTTTTTCCTTCAAACTGCGTTCATTTTCTCTCAAAACATCATCTACCCCTAAAGGTGCTGGGATTCCTAGGAATCAAAGTGACTGCAGTCTTCCTTTATACAAGACCTAACCACTCTTTTCGACGTGTAATAAAACACAAAAGTAATGTGCTGCATTTTGCCGTAACGCCGAAATGCAAATTGTGAGCCGAACTTAGCAGGAATAGCAGGATAAGAATGTATTAGCTGCCCCAGCACCAATCGGGTCGAGATTTCGAGCACAAGTTGATGGTAGTGTTAGATGAAATATCCCAAAATATTATTTTTAGAAAACCATTTTTGCGGTGGTTATGGGGGTAAAAAGAAAATGGAAATTTTTTTTCTCAAGAACTGATAAACCGATTTTCATGAAAAAAAAATATGTGTTATGGCTTTTGATGGCACAAACGTAAGAAAAATTTATTGAGTCCATTTACGGAAAAGAAGTGGTGAAAAAGTTTTTTCAAAATAAAAAAAACAAAATTTTTAGGGGATGTTCTCGAGGCACACCCACCATTTCCTTTCAAATAAATATTTAAATGCCCCTTTATCCAATTTTCCAAGCGATTGGAAGGGTAAGAAGGTATTCAAAATTGAAAATCATGGGTGTACTGCGGGCCGCGTGGTTCATTACTACATCTTACCACGGTCACTGGCGGCTATTTCACACCTACCGTTCAAATCAGTATCAGACTTCAAGAAGTGTGGTGCAGATATTTTCAAAATCTCCGACGTCAACTGTTGGGTCAAACAACATCTAGTTTGAAAATCTGAACATTTTGCAATGATGATTTGTAGTCAGCCTACGAAAGAACTGTAGTGGCTTTTTTGCGTAAGTCCTCTTGCCTATCACGAATCAGGTTACTCTATATTGATGAGACTTCATTTAGTCTTCATTGCTATCGTCCTTAATTACAGGAATAACATTATTCTGAGTAAAAATGTCGCTGAGAATTTCAGCTGGTTTCAGAAATTTCGACAAATATCTTGCGTGGGACAGATAGTATATTCAATTGCAGCAACGTGCGAGCAGCAGCCAACAGCTCTGTTTCCGTTTGCGCAATTGTATACTGTCTCTCCCGGGCAAGGTATTTGTCGAAAGTTCTAAAGCCAGCTGAAATTCACAGCGATATTTTTACTCGGAATAATAATATTCCTGTAATTGAGGACGATAGCAATGAAGACAAAAAGATGTCTCATCAATGTAGCTAAACCTGATTCGTAAGAGGCCAAAGGACTCACGCAAAAAAGTCACCCCGAATTGTGAGAGGCAAGGGAACTACAAGAAATAAGCTCCCCGACTCGTGAGAGGCAAGGGGACTCACGATAAATAAACACCCCGACTCGTGAGAGGCAATGGAACTCACGTAGGGTGGGCCGAAAAATTTCTTTTCAGAAATTAGAAATATATTTGTGCAGAAAAGTTGTGTCATGGACTCATTAGTACTCATGAATAACTTCATAATTTTTTAAAACTATTTAGCCGGGCCCCCTGGGCCCTAAATGGGCCAAATTTTATCTTCGACAAATCAATTAAATATTGGTAAAGAAATGGTACTTCATAACTTACTAAATACGCAACAAAAAAATTCCATGTCATTGCTTTATGTTTAGCCGACCCCCTCTGACTTTGAACGTACAATTTGCCCGGACCGCCGATCGCGCACAATCAGTGGTCACAAATGTGCCGTTGCAATAATTGGTTATTGTATCCTTTATGAGAAATGAGAACTATCTTGATTAACACAGCAAAGGCAGCTGATCTAACGGGCATCTGAAACCGAAGCGTTGCAAAAATTTCCACAGCTGTATTGGAGGATATGACACTTGTTTCTTCAGAAGATAATTTTAAAGTTATAGACAAAAACAAAGTAAGGAAAGAAATAAAAAACTAGAACGTTGGTGCAGCAGAAAGAATTTTCTAAATTACAGGAGGTGAAAAGTTTATACTTTGATCAAACCTTGGTACAACTTGACGATCGAAAAATAATTAAATTAGAAGGACACATTGCTTTAATTCAGGAGCCAGGAAAAAAGTATTTTGGCGATTTATCTATAAGTCCACCTGTCACTGGAGAAAATATATCAAAAGGAATTTTATCCTATTTAGAAAACAGGAAAATTAATGATGCAAACTTGATGGTTGCAATGTAACAAATGTAAACAGAGGATGGAAAAATGGTTGATTTGGTGTATTGAAAGTCGTATAGGTAAACCACTTCAGTGGAGTATATGTCTGCTACACTCAAATGAACTGCCACTATGACATCTTCTGCAGGAATTCGATGGTCAGACATAGGATCACTCTTAAATTACTGTGACAAGAAGCCAGTTGTAAATTTTATGCCACTTAGTACCGTATTGCCTAATTGAAAAAAGATTGAAAAAAATCTAAGCACAGATCAGAAGTATCTGTACAAAATAACTAGTGCAATAAGAGACGGTTATTGCAGTGAAACCTTAGCAAGAGAGAACCCAGGAAAAATGTCTCACGCTAGGTGGTTGACTACAGCCAATAGGCTGCTGCGGCTTTATATTGCTACCTCAGATCCACCTGAAAATCTTGTGACACTAGTTAAGTTTATTGTCAAGGTTTATTCACCAATGTGGTTTGAAATAAAAACAAATCCACTTTGACGGTACGGTGTAATACATATATGGAAGACAATAAGTCTATCAAGAGAGTTTTCAGAGAACGTGAAGAAGGTAATTGATAGAGTTATTGCAGGAAATGCCTACTTTGCCTATCCGGAAAATATTTTATTGGCAATGCTGACAGACCCCAGAGAACATGTAAGAGAATTAGCTATTCGGAGAATTATAAAAGCGAGAAAAGACAGAGCGAGTGGTATACGATTCTTTAGAATTCCAACCATAAATTTCACAGCCACTGACTATATAAATTTAATAAATTGGGCAGAATGCAGTGTTACAAAAACTCCTCTAACAACGAATTTAAGTGATAAAACCTTAAAAACACTACTTGATGGAAAACAAAGACCATGTTTTGAAGACTTTCCGTGTCACACTCAAACTGCAGAGCGATGCGTCAAAGTTATAACTGACGCATCAGCAAAAGTTTGTGGCTAGACTGCAAGAGATGGGTACATTAGAACAAAATTAGAAGCCAGGAAAAATCTGCCTTCTTTTGAGAACAAGAGTTAATACTATGGTGCTCGAAAAATGTAAGTAGAAATTAGAAACAGATTAGTGGGTGGGTGGGTGGTGGAACTCCATGTGCAGCTCCGTGGTGAGTTCTGGGTGGATTCGGCATTCCTTGAGGGTTTTTTAAATTAAAATAGTATAAATACTAAATTGCAATTTATTTTACCTAATACCTCATTAAAAGAATTCCGAATTAAGCGAAAGGTTGCGTTTTCTAATGGGAAAAAAATCTTGAAGTCTAAGGGGGCCCGGCTAAACTCTGAACAAAAAAGTTAATATTTCTTATGTAAACGGCTAGATCCATAATTAACTATTCTCGAATAATAAACTAAAAATTTTGTAAAAAAAAAATAATTTTTTTAAGGGGCAAGGGGGCCGGCTAAATATTGAAATATATCGCCCATCTTTTTTAGGGGCCTTCTCGATAACACTATACAGCCTTTCATAGTAATATATACTTGATTTGTAAAAAAAAATTTTTTGGCATTTTTCGTTCCACCCTAAGAACAGGTATCCTGACTAGCGAAAGGCACTTTAACCCCCTCGTAGTGGACTTTGAAAACTGCAGTTGTTTCGTAAGCTTACTACTACAAACAGACGTCATCATTGCAAAATATTCAGATTTTCAAACTAGATTTTGTTTGACCTAAAAGTTGACGTCAGAGAATTTGAAAATATATGCACCACACTTCTTGAAGTTTGATACAGATTTGAACGGGAGAGGTGTAATGGCCGCCAGTGACCATGGTAAGATGTAATAATGAACTGTGCCGCCCGCAGTACGCCTGTGATTATCAATTTTGAATACTTTCTACCCTTCCGATCGCTTTGAAAATTGGCCATGTTTTAAAGAGGCATATAAACATTTATTTGAAAGGAAATGAGAACATCCCCTAAAAAATTTTTTTTTTCTATTTTGAAAAATTTTTCTTTCCGACAAATAGGTAGACTCAATAATTTTTTTCTACGTTTCTGCCATCAAAAGCCATAACATATATTTTTTTCATGAAAATCGGTTTATTCTTCTTGAGAAAAAATGTTTTTCCCATTTTTATTTTTACCCCCATAACTTCCGTAAAAATGGTTTTCCAAAAATAATATTTTGGGAAATTTCATCTAACAAAATTATCAACTTGTGCTCAAAATCTAGACCTGATTGGTGAAGGGCAGTTAACAAATGCTTATTCTGCTATGCCCTTTGTCGTTATTGCGTCTTAGAGAACACAGTTTTTGAAAAATTTGACCATGGCAAGGCGTCATTATCATCAAAACATTTTTTGACACCATACATTAGACAAGTAAATTCTTGACTGGTTTTAATTTTTTCTTCGTTAGCAAAATCTTCAATGTAATTTAGTGTTGTGAGAACTTCCTGAAAGTTCTTGCCTTTTTCCAAAAGTTGAAATGGTTTTATTTTTCCTTTTGGACAATATTGGGTGCTGAAAAGTGTAACTGAGTCTTGGTTGAAGAAAGACTGCAGTCACTTTGGTTCCGAGGAAACCCAATACTTTTAGAGGTAGAAGATGTTTTACGGGAAAATGAACGGTTTACAGTGGAAAAACAAGATGAGATGGAAATTTGATGTGAATCCGATGATGGGTGAAATTAGAGATTATAAGTTTAGAAGTTATAAATGTAAAACAAAATTAATAGAAAATTTAAATTGATATATATATATATCTCATTTATACCTTATTAAATAAAAAGAAATTTTGTTTCATGATTTTCTACAGTGTTTTAAAACACAATTTTCATTTTAAATTCAAAAAAACTACTTTCTCCAACGTTTTTATGCAGCACTTTTATTTTAAAACACGCAGAAGATCGAAAAATTAAGTATAAAATATGCGCATTGAAGAAACGATTCACGCGTGAGAAATACTTTTTTTCTCAAATAAAAAAGCGTTTCTATGGCGCGAAGCAGAGGTCCCCAGAGGTCGTTTAAAAAATATATTCCTTTACTATACGAGGACGTCAAGTGGAAGTAGAAAACTTTCATTTGGTCTAAATTTCGATCTTATGGACCATGGCGGAGGATAACTGTCTTCGCAAAATCACTTCATACAAAGGGGACGCCGGGTAGCCTAGGAATGCCTTAACAGAAACATTCGAAGGGCAAAGATACTTTCAGATAGCCAGGCAGCACTAAAGGTTCTCAGGTCCTATACCTTCGTGTCTAGAATTGCCTGGAAATGCAGACAATCCTTGAAGCAACTGACAAAAAACAACAAGATTACCTAGATGTGGGTGCCAGGGCCTGAGGGAATAGATGGCAATGTATTAGCTGACAGCCTTGCAAGAAAAGGAACTGAAGCCCCATTTTTCGGACTCGAGCCGTTCTGTGGCTTATCTGAGGGAGGAGTTTCAAGAATGGGAAAAGCAACAAAAGAAGTCCTACTTGATGAATACTCCAGGCCGAAGACAAGCGAAAAGGTTTATAACCTATTCGACAAAGAATGCCACAAGGCTTCTCGAACTCGAAAAGTCCGACCTAAGGCTGATCACGGGCCTTCTACCTGGTCATTGCTCCTTGAGGTATCATCTCAAGAACATAGGCTTGGCAGAAGATGACAAATGCAGATTTTGCCAAGCTGCAACTGAGACTGCGGAACATATACTTTATGACCGCAATGTACTAATCCGCATTAGGCCAAAGTACCTAGAAGAGGCGGAGTTAACGTCTGAAGACATAGGGAAATTAGCTCCCAAGAATATCACAAGCTGTGCAAAAAGTCTCGGAATCCTGGGCATAAACTGGTTGTACAACAAAAGATCTAGGTCGCGGTGAAGAAAGGCCAACTCAGGCCAACTCAAGCGACCCCCTAAACAATCTACAAAAAAAACCGATCCGACAAGTCCTCGCAAGCCTATCACCGGACTATCGGAAACAGAGGTGGTTTTTCCAGTTTAGGACGAAGGGTAAGTCGGAAAATATTGTCACCATCGTGTTCCCCGCCTTAGAAAACAGGGGGGAAGATGTCTTGTGGTGCAGTCACTGAACTTTTGGGCTTTGCCCTTTTCTGGTTTACCTCAAGGGACTATTTTTCAAACTTTATACTTAAATATCTTGGAAACCCTTAACTTTACGGAGTTGTGTTGAGACTTTTAATCAGCATGGTTTGAAGTACAACATACTCCAATTTTATGACATTAGACTGAGTCCACTTTTACATAAGGTCAGATGCTTTTGGCGTGAAAGAAATATCACGAACTGCACGAAGATAAAATTTGTCAATGTTCCAGTTTTGTGAATTTTTCCTTACGCTTTTGAAAGATGGACCATTAGGAAGGCAAACAGATGGGCTTATTGATACTTTCGAGATGGAGAAGTGGGACTAAAAATTTAAAGAATTATCTAGAAAGACCATCGCGCCAACAGCTTATCTCCAAGAAATATGTTCCCCCAAAGCGATTCTCCAGCATCGTATTCTCCCAAATCTTCTAATTTTTTACTACATCAACCGATGAGAGGACAACGTAGAACGGTCAATAATTCCAAAACCAGACAGTCAGAAACGGGATGGACCCATAAATTGATAACATGTCATTCAGACACGGATAAATCGCCAATACGGAGAGGTAGATTACTACTTAACCCAAGCTCTCCCAGGACACGGTTGTTCTAAGAAGTATCTCTACGATCGTAGTAGGGCAGAAACAGACAGATGCAGCTACTGCGACGAGATGGATAATGTAGAGCATATCCTATTTACTTGTATTAGGAGGAAAGAGACCAGGAGGAGCTATGCCCTACAAACTGGGTCAACCTTCAACGACATAAAAAAGCATGATGGCAAGCTTATGCGCATCCGAGGAATCATGGCAACAAGCGTACGGAACAGTCCGTACAATAATAGAGACGAAGAAAGCAGAAAGTCGATAAAGAAAGTAAAAGGGCTCCCCACTGAAGTAATGCGAAAGTGGTTTCCGGTGGGAGAAGCGAGATGAAGTAGGAGGGGTTTTAGTCAGTAGAAATATGACACTCCCAACACTCCTTGTCGGAGTCTTATGCAAGATTTCCCCTCCTCCACAAAAAAAAGACAGAAACGAAGAAGATGCGTTCCAAAACATTGGGTAGAGTGTCATCAAGGAGGTGATGCCGTGCGCCTAACAGATAAGCACGACATAGTAACGCATGGATCACACAACGTTGCCCAAGACGTTGTGAGTAAGAAGAGAGATATTCTGAACAGTTAAGACTTTGACTACGTATAATTTGGCAATTGGTATATAAGCCAGTAATTAATTATTAAATAATACATGAGCGGAACTACACAGAAATCGCACGGCGGTTGAACGTTCCATTAGTAAACTGATAATCTTTTAATGAATTTACAACCAAGCCAATATTAATTAATACATAGTTCATGATTGATTAATTTTTAATAATATAAGGCACTTTCTAATTTACTGATGCTGTTTCATTACACAAACTAATTATTGACATAATAAATGATTATTATTATTAATGTACTCATGCATTAACTACTGTTTATGTGAGTTGGGTAGTCGCCAGTGAAAAGTTCTGTTGTCATGAATTAGCATTTTAAATACACATACCCTCAAATAATTAGGAGAAATATATTTTTTAATAAACCTCTGAAAGGACCCCGCACATATCTTATACCCGAGTCAAATTAGAACAAATTTCGACGTTTGACGGAAAAAACTGATAAAGTTTTGAAACTTGGCAAAGATATTCATTAAGGTTTACTATTAATCATACCCAATGTCCTAAACTTAATCTGTTGCGCTCGAGTCGCCATATTGAAAAGATGGCGCTTTGATTAAGTTTTTTGATTATATCTCTCTAACCTTTACGAATACTAACCTTTACGGAACCTTTAGCGATATCGAAATTATGTTTATATAAAAAATGAAGCTTATAAAATTCTCCACAAAAAATGATATATGCATTTTTTTTTCGTATCTGCTATTATACTCTTTAGAAATACTAGAGCAAAGAGTATGTTGCATTTCATAGACACATTTCAAAAATTGTAAATATCGCTCGTAGAGAAAAAAAATATGATATTCCATGACTAACACGATCACTGTGTTAGTCAGGGAATTCGCAACAACTTTCAAAATAACCGTCCATTTGCCCCTCCGTCCGTCGCGTGTCTTTTAGGCTAAATAACTTAAGAAAAGTCAGGTTTTATTGAAATTTGGAGAATATATTAGTATTAGCTAGAGGAAAAACTCCAACGTTTAAAAAAAAAATCGATCAGTAAATGAAATGAAAGTTATGCTGGGAAATCTATATAAAATAACAAGAGAAAAAAATATTCGGTCACATTGGATAAAATATTTCTTACATAAAGTATGTGTCTTCCTGACCAAAAAACTTTAATTTAAAAACTTTTGGAAACTGCTCCTTCGACCTCTAATATCCCATCAATAAATTAAAAATTCGAGAATATACAGAATTTTACAAGAATTTATAGCTGTATCTCGGAAACTAGATGTAGGATCGAGTTGGGTCCATGAGAGCTTTTGATCAGAAAATCGAAATCTACATTCAGCCAATTTGGCCTGAACCACTTTTCCATAAGATATGTGCGGGGTCCTTTATCAGAATAGGTCAGCGCCACAAAATGTGTCAAACCTTCCCTGTCAAAAAATCCTTATAAAAACTTATAAAAAAAATGTATAAGTTTTTATAATTTTTGATGTGTGCCTTTGAAATGTGTTTTAATTGTAAATTCTCATATGGTATCTACCAGTATTGATGAGTTTTTATAGTATATGTAATTAAAAGTTTTTATAGGTTTTTATAGAGTTTTAAATGTAAATTTCCATATGGTATCTATTAGTATTGATGAGTTTTTATAGTACATGTAATTAAAAGATTCTATAGGTTTTTTTTACAGATTTTGGTTGTGTATTTGAAATATATTTTTAATGCCAAATCCCATAAACTTACATAGTTAAATAAATATTATTTACTTACTATTAGTATTTTAAATATCAATAGTAATTTAGTGGAAAACACTAAATACTGCCAAAAGTTCTTGTTTCCTCTAGCGTTTTAACCTAAACGCAGTTAATATGTTCGCAGTAAAAGAGACTGCTTTACTTTTAATTTAACAAGCCCACGCTAGTTTCTTGGGTCACATTAGATTAGATGTGAATTAGCGACATGTATAACAGCTCCCTCTATTGGAGTCTGGAGTATGTAACACTAAACTTTCATAAGTTTTAATTATGTGTGTGTGTGTGTGTTTTAAATGTACATTCCTCGTATGAAACCCATTAGTATACGTAAGTTTTTATAGTCTTTGAAATAAAAGTTTTTTTATAAGTTCTGAATGTGGTTTGATGTGGCTATTTGAGATGTGTTTTTAATGTAAATTCCTTGCCTGAGGTCTATCAGCATTTGCGTATATTAATAGGAAATACGACGTTTTTATAAGATTTGCTGCGTACAATGGGTTTTTAATGTAAATTCCCTATATGGAGTCTATCACTAGTTATAAGTTTTCACTGTAATTGAAATATGAAGTGTTATAGATATTTTATATGTATTTGAAAAGTATTTTTAATGAAAATTCTCCATACGAGGCCTATCAGTTTTTGTAAGTTCTTATATGGTGTTTGAAATACGAAGATTTTATAGGTTCAGATGTGTCTAAGTTTTTGAAGTATTTGAAATGTGTTTTGAATGTAAATTCCTTGCCTGAAGTCTGTCAGCACTGGCACGTTTTAATAATAAACACGAAGTTTTTATAAAATTCTATGAGGATATGCAATGGAGTTTTAAAGTAAATTCCCTGAATGAAGTCTACCAGTATATTTATAAGTATTTATGGTAATTAAATTGCGAAGTTTTATAGGTTTTTATATGAATTTGAAAGATATTAATGTAAATTCTCAGTACGAGGCCTATGAGTTTTTATGGCGTTTGAAACACGATTCTGTGAGTTTTTAATGTATATTCCTCGCTTGAAGTCTATTGTAAGACTTTTATGCTTTCATGGGAATAAGGAGGTTTTCTAAAATACAATGTGTATATACTTACAATGGATTTTAATGTAAATTATATAAAATCTACTGTATTAGTAAGTTTAGTTTAGTAAGTATTGTAACTTTTTAGGTTGACTACTATTGAAATCCCATGACAACTTTTCAAATTAATAGTTGTAAATAATACTTTTCAATGGGTGCACTGAGAAATCCTTATTAAATTCTTATAAAACTAAAATTATAACCCTTCAAATCTAATAAAAACCATATACTAATAATTTCTTATTAAATGTTATAAAATTTATCCCCGGTTTCCTGATGAAACATTATTAGTTTTACCACTATTGGAACCCCATGAACATTTATCAAATTTATAGTTGTAAATCATTATTAATACTTTTTAATAGATGTCCCTATAAATCCTTATTAAATTCTTGTATAAACTAAACTGATATGTACCCATGAAGTCTTATAAAAATAAGTACAAATATATCCTTATGAAAATATATAAAATGTCTACTAGTAGTATATCTTTTCAATTTCATTACTAAGTCACAAAATTATTTGGTGTAATTCCTTATTAATACTTTTTAATACGTATCCTTATAAATCCTCATTAAATTATTATATAAACCGAAACTGATAACAACCCCTCAGATCTTAAAAAACCATATACTAATTGTTTCTTATAAAAGATTACAGAACTCGTATTTGATTTTACTGATGAAATCTTTTCAGTTTCAACACTATTCAGATCCCACGAGAACTTATCAAATTAAAAGTTGTTATGCCATATAAATACTGTTTTTAGTATAAACGCTTATGGAAACATACCAATAACAAAATGGGTATTCCAACTCAATTAAGACTCCTTTAGATACTTATTCATCCCAATATAATTTCTATATGGCAAAATTAATGTACTGTATAAAACCTTATAAACCAGATAGACTCTTATGATTACCCATAAAAAATTATAACTATAGGATATTTTGACAGGGTTGTTAGTGAACTAAAAATATTTTTTTAGAAAAATGTATGGGAAGGGTATTTCTTTGTTGGCATCTGAAGTACATCTATAGAGAAGTATAACTGTTAATTTCGAACTTTGAGTATGGTAAAAAACATATTTTTTTACACAATTGAAATAAGAATTCAATCAATCATTTTTTGACTGTATTGCAGAAATTTAAAATAGAGATTGCTCGCAATAAAATTTCGAACAAATCTAGATATACCTACATATAGCACCGCTATTAAATTGTATCTCAACTCAAGAAAAAATGAAAAATGTCAATTCCATATTTTTATTGAACTGAAATATTTTTTTAAATTTTTTATTTTTTCCTTTACATTTAACTTTTTTTATTTATTTCATCTGTAATTAACCATGATATTGAATAAAAACACAAACAGAAATTATTTTTTTGTGTTTAGCATTATTTATCTTTTTTTTAATATCTGTATGTTTCATTTATGACCGTCGATACGATTCCGCAAGTTGCGGACCTCTATCGAATGTGCTTCGGTTCCACAAGGTTCGCGCCTGCATATTTTTTTGTTTTACATAACCTTAAATTTGCGAAATACTAGTCTTTTTGGTAAAGTTTCGCAAATTGAGAAATTCTGGCAATTTCTAGGTACTAGATTTCCTCAAGTACTCCGCAGTTCACTCATTGTAATCCCATGAGTGAATAAAATACACTTTATGCATGATTTAGCTACGTTGTCCTTAATTTCCAAAATTAAATTAATATATTTCATAATAAATTTAAACACAAATCCACAATTTGACGTTTCTAAAATGAAGATCGCGAGACAAGTTCGTTTGTTTTCAATGCACCCTTATAATTCGGCTATACGCCAGAGGGAATAGTTATTTATGTACCAAGGGTCGTAAGTGCACTTTTTGGTCGGGAATACAGTTTGCAATCCAAGGCCCGCATTGCCGAGGTTTGCAAGTATTCGAGACCAAAATATCCGTGATAACAGTCAATAAAATAACTTTAGGGTGCGGCTTCTATTCAAATGACAACTACTGCCAAGATAAATTAAATCATTTTATTATAATAGTTCTGAACATTATTGAAAATAATGTCGGATATAGAAGATACAGCAACTAAGGTTAAGCCAACTTCAGCTTGATCCAAGATCAAAAGCCAAGGTTACTATTGTTACAACAATCGTAACCATGGATTTTGAAAAGTTGGTGTCCCAAATTTTCTTTATTTCTCTAAGTATGTTATGAAAAATAACGACTCGTTGCCAATGGCAACAGGTATTTGGTACATAAAACATCATTTAAGATCGACCAAACAATGGAATTAGAGTATACTTTTCATAACGTCCCTAGGGAAGTAAAATAAAGGATAAGGGTAAATAAGCTATATAATTTTCGCCCACTAATTTCATAAAAAAGAAAAGTTCTCCTTAAAGTCATTATAGGCTATTGTCTGTGTACAAAAAAAGAGGGTTGAAAGGAACTAAAACGTTAAAGGGTTTTTATTGTTTATTATGTTCAATTGACCTCAAGATATGAAAAAACCGCGGAGTGCTACCATTTAAAGTGGTGCGTTTTTGAGATCGAAGTAAAAAGGTCCACTTTTCATTTTTTTTTTTGCTCGAAAACTATGAATTTTTTTTATAAACACGTCAATAGAAAAGTGTGTAGATAATTAAATTTCCAATCGAAATGGCACCTTCAGAAGTCAAAATTTTTTTTTTACAAAAATACGTCCAAAAAACAAAACAAAAAAAAACGAAAAAATGCAGTTTTTTTATTTTATTTTTTATTTTAGCCTGTAACTATTTTTCGAGTACATTTAGGCATAGACATTGCTGCATAACAAAAAAGCTGGCATTTTACCCGTTAAAATGAGATTTTGTAAACAGTTTTACGATTAATAGTGACCGAGATATAGCGTTTCAAAGTTTGCAACTTTTAACTTTTTTTGCTAATTTTTACTATTTTTTTTTCAAATTTCGTCCTGTAACTTTTTTCTGAGTGAATTTAGGTGTAGACATTATTATATTAAAGTGAAAGCTGACTTTACGCCCATTGAAATGGTGGCTGGTAAAAGTCTCTACGATAAATAGAAACCTAGATCAGCGTTTCGAAGAGTGTTACTTTTATTAACTTTCTTCCAATTTTTACGTTATTTTTTTAAACTTCGGCCTATAACTTATTTGTCAAATGCTGTACAGATATTGCTACACTGAATGACCTCGCAGCATTCTTGTTTAAATGGTCTGCAATAGAAGTTTAACCCATCTTAAAGTATTGTTTTTTCTCCTTATTATCCTTATCCATTTTTCGTATTTCCGGCCTCAGAAAATCAGCGTACTGGCACATTTCGTGATGATAATATTGAGAGTGGGCAAGCTGAAGAGGATGCAGACGTACTAATTGTAAATACTGCAAAAGATAAGGCATCCCAATCAGAAAATGTTGTTATAGTTGGTCAAGATGTCGATCTTCTTATTATCCTATCATTATTACCAGAAGAAAATGAAAATATAATATTTTTTTAAACCTAATATAGGAAATGTAACTGCCAAATAATATAACCATAATAGTTTCAAATTTAATCATCTGCAAAAATACCTTGGCTTCGTCCATGCATTCAGTGGCTGTGATACAACCTCTTCCTTTTTTGGTATTGGTAAAAAGAAATTCTTGAATTTCATTAATAAGAATATTTTGCTTTTGGAAAAGTATTTAAATGAATTTTTGGGTGAAAATGCAAGTCCAACAGCCATCGGTTCTGCTTTCAGAAGCTGAATCGATGGCTGCTGGACTTGCATACAGATGTATTGTAACATTACTATACGGTATGAAAATTGATGGCCAAAGCACCTGTCGCTATAAGTTATTTCAGAAGTACTCAACAGGTGCGAAATTCTCATTGTCCCGATTGCCTCCAACAACTGATGCTGCTAAACATCATGGTTTAAGAACTTACTTGCAAATGCAACATTGGAAAGGAAATATTGTAAATCCTCTCATCTGAGGTTGGAAAAGTTCAGAAAATGGACTAGTACCAATTTTGACAAATAAACCTCCCGCACCACAAGTTTTGCTGGAAAAAATAACCTGTAAATGCACCAAAGGATGCAGAGGAAACTGTGGTTGCAGGAAATTGGGAATGAATTGCCCCATTTTTTGCAAAGAATGTATGGGAATGAACTGTGTAAACGCTGATGTACCTCAAATAACGGAAGACGATGAAGATGCCGATGAAGAAATCGACTTTGATTTTGAAAATATGTTAAATCCAGCATTTGAATAATTTCATAATGTCAGTTATTAATCTAAGTTATTTGAACAAAAAAAAACACGTGATATAATAAAGTACAATAATCTACTATATCTAGACTGTATCTTGGTTACTATCGATCACATAAACTTCTATTGCAGACTATTTAAACAAGAACGCTGCGAGTACATTCCATGTAGCAATATCTGTATTTGACAAATAAGTTATAGGCCGAAATTTAAAAAAGAACGTAAAAATTGGAAGAAAGTTAATAAAAGTAACACTCTTCGAAACGCTGTATCTAGGTTTCTATTTATCGTAGAGACTTTTACCAGCCACCATTTCAACGGGCGTAAAGTCAGCTTTCACTTTAATATAATAATGTCTACACCTAAATTCACTCAGAAAAAAGTTACAGGACGAAATTTGAAAAATAATAGTAAAAATTAGCAAAAAAAGTTAAAAGTTGAAAACTTTGAAACGCTATATCTCGGTCACTATTAATCGTAAAACTGTTTACAAAAATCTCATTTTAACGGACAAAACGCCAGCTTTTTTGTTATGCAGCAATGTCTATGTCTAAATGTACCCGAAAAATAGTTACAGGCTAAAATAAAAAAAAAATAAAAAATTGCATTTTTTCGTTTTTTTTTGTTTTATTTTTTGGACGTATTTTTGTAAAAAAAATTTTTGACTTCTGAAGGTGCCATTTCGATTGGAAATTTAAATCTCTACACACTTTTCTATTGGCGTGTTTATAGAAAAAATTCATAGTTTTCGAGCAAAAAAAATATGAAAAGTGGACCTTTTTACTTCGATCTCAAAAACGCACCACTTTAAATGGTAGCACTCCGCGGTTTTTTCATATCTTATGAACATAAGAAACAATAAAAGCCCTTTAACGTTTTAGTTCCTTTCTACAGCACATGGACAATAGACTATTAAGCGTTATTTATTTATAGTTGAACATATGATCTTTATGTTTCTATATGTTTTACATTTGAAAAACAACAGTAGGTCATAGTAATATCATTTCAAAGTGGGCATGTTTGCAGTTTTTTAGTAATTTTTGTCCTTTTTCCGAACTTTTAATGTATATTTCAGTTAGATGCGCTCGATGAAACAAGATAAACTATACCTCATTTCATTGTTGAGCATTTAAGCTTTTAAATAATGGTTAATTTATATTGTTGCATCAAGCGCTTCAATGTATAAAAAACAAAATCGTTTCCACGGGAGTCGTAGTAGTGTCGACGTTGCGTACGAATTTAAACGTCAAAATCACATATTGTGGTATGCATTGAATAAGAATATGTTTATCCACGACCATCGTATAATCATTGCATTCTACATTTAACAATTGTCAAATAATGATAGTAATTATTCCAACCAAACGTATAATGAACATAATCTGATTCTAACACATATTTAACCAACCAGGAACTAGTTGTTTTCATTCTAACGCACCTTTGACCAATCACGAATTAGCAATATTCATAAGGAAACGGCGAATCCATTTTTCCATGTTTTCGTGCATATTTTCGTGTTTGACGTTTAACACGACAACGTTTTACTGTAAATGAACTTTATTTTTTCAGTTTTAAACGATTAAAACAGTTAAAATATGCGATAGTCGTGGATAAATTATAGTATTCAGTTCGCGTATAATGACTATTACACATTCGAATGATTTACGACATGCCTTCGTCTCATGCCGTAAACATCACCCCCGCGAGTAATAGCCATCATTACACGCTCACTGAATAATCTACTATTCCAAAGAACAGTTTTTTATTACTCGTCAAGACATACACTACTCGGAAAATGTAATGACATACAACTTGGCCGATGGGCGGAAAAAGGTCCTTATTTACTCTTGTCCTTTGGGAAAATGTTGTCTTTTATATAACAAGTATTAAATATTGTCTAAATGTTGGTTGTGGCATTTTCTTAATTTTTCTCTGTTTCTTATTAGAATGCTCTGCCACATGTACTTTCTTCTCAAAAATATCCGTGAAATCTACAAACTAATACAATTATCCAATATATTACTGGAAAATAACCTCTACGCCTGTGACTTTTGCGTCAAAGGATCAGTTAGAGGGTGTTTTTTTTTGACAAATAATGATTAAGAACAAAAATATAAAAAATGACACAAACACTTATAATACGCTTTGAGAAAGGAAACAGATTCGTTTTCCGAAACGTCAACAAAATACGTCATTTTTTATATTTTTGTTCTTATTCATTATTTGTCAAAAAAACCACCCTCTAACTGATCCTTTGACGTAAAAGTCACAGGCGTAAAGGTAATTTTCCAATAAAATACTGGATAATTGTATTATTTTGCAGATTTCACGGATATTTTTTAGAAGAAAATACATGTGGTGGAGCATCCCAACAAACAGAGAAAAAGTATTAAATGTTTTAACTTTTCTGGAAGTAAATCCAGACAAGCCTTACTTACTATATCTTCTATCTATATCCGACATTATTTTCAAAAATGTTTAAAGCTATTTTAATATGATTTAATTTATCTTGACAGTAGTTGTCATTTGTATAGCGTCCTAAAGGGCATAGCAGGATAAGCATGTGTTAGATGCCCCGGACCAATCGGGTACCCCACTAGCGGACTTCGTCCAAAATACATCGCAAAAATTCTACCAATTCAAATTGGGCGACAGTCCGCTAACCCGAAACATTACACGAATCAGACAGCATAATGCCATACTTTTCAATATAAAACACCCCTTACCATACCAGGCGTTGCCTATCTTTCGGCAACCTCCCTAGCCAAATCTTTCCTACACCACAATTTCCCTTTCACCACCTTTTATTTTCACCACCTTTTACTCTAAAACCCCTTTTCTACTCCCTTTATTAATCTCGTTTTTGTTATTTTTGTAAATTTTTGTTCTTTTGTCCCTTTTTGTTCTTCTTCCAAATCCCCTTTCGACCAATAATTTCTCGCAAACCCAAACCTTTTAAATCATAATTTCCCCTTCACCCTACCTTTCCGAAGGCAGGCAGACCATCGGATGAAGATTGTGACTTGTTCAAACGGGTTTTTTCATTGAGTTTTTCCCGTATCACCAACCAAACCTTTAAAAACAGTGCGCGTGTGTTTGTGCGCGCGCCCCTAACTACAGTTTTTTAATTTAGCTTTAATTAGTTATAAGTGTTTTTAAACTTCCTTTAGTTATAAATATTCAAATTGTTAGGTTTAAGTCTTTTTTTGTTCCTAGACAGGAGCCCTAACCCTTCCACTAATTGTAGTTCAAGCCCGAGTCGAACCCGCTCCATCTGACTGCACATTCACCACGACGCTGCGCGGCGTGGTTGTGCGGTCGGCTCTGAACCGGGATCCGACTCTGGCGCATATTTGTAAACAACTGTGAATAAATACTTTTTGAATTGAATTGAATTGGACCAATCGGGTCGAAACTTTTAGCACAAGTTGATAGTAGTGTTAGATGAAATTTCCCAAAATATTATTTTTGGAAAACCATTTTTACGGGAGTTACGGGGATAAAAAGAAAAATGAAAAACAATTTTGTTCTCGAGAACGGATGAACCGATTTTCATGAAAAAAAATATATATTAAGGCTTTTGATGGTGCAAATGTGGGAAAAAATTATTGAGTCCATTTGTCGAAAAAAAGTGGTGAAAAAATTTTTTCAAAATAAAAAATTTTTTTTTTAGGGGATGTTTTAGAGGCACACCCACCACTTTCTTCCAAATAAATGCTTATATGCCCCTTTAAAACATATCCAATTTTCAAAGCGATCGAAAGGGTACAACATACTCAAAATTGATAATCATTGGCAGACTGCGGGCGGCGCGTAGTCTATGTAGTGAAGCATTATAAGACGACTTTTTTGTAAATATTTCGTGCAAAGACGAGATTACCTTCTCCCCCTCGTTTTCAAGGGTGCTGAACACGATGCAAGCGGTGGGAGAAGTTTTTGACCGCCACAACCCCCTGAAACGACCATCCCTCTTATGGATCCCTTTATGTTTTCATATATAAACTAGTTTGAGGAGGGCTTTATCGACGGGTTATACTTGAAATAATATGGAAGGGGGTTATAGAGTAAGTGGAGTCCAGACAGCAGATCTAGGGGGTTGATTAAACCCTCCCGAAAATTTTTTCACCACTTTTTTTCGACAAATGGATTCAATAATTTTTTCCCACATTTGCACCATCAAAAGCCATAACATATATTTTTTTCATGAAAATCGGTTTATCCTTTCTCGAGAAAACATTTTTTTCCATTTTTCTTTTTACCCCCATAACCCCGAGGACGGTAATTTTTTTTTTCAAATGATTCGGTTCAAATACGTATACCTCATTTTCGGGGTCGCTGATGATGGAAAAATTATTCATTTTTAGCTCCAACCCCCTCAAACGGGCAGAAATCACCCCTTCACCGTTTGAGAGACGAAGAGGGGTTGGAGTTAAAAATTATCCCATGATCAGCGGCCCCAAAAATGGGGGAAACGCATTTGAACCCGAATTATTTGATAAAAAATGATTTTCCACTCCTCGGAAGGGATTAATTAACCCCCTAGGCCTGCTGTCTGGACTCAACTTACTCTATAACCATCTTCCATGTTATTTCAAGTATAACCCGTTAATAAATCACTCCCCAGACCCATATAGAAAACATAAAGGCGTCCATAAGAGGGGTGGGGCCGTTTTAGGAGGTTGTGACGGTCAAAAACTTCTCCCACCACATGCATCGTGCTCAACACCCTCGAAAACGGACGGAGGAAGGTAATCTCCTCTTTGCAAGAAATATTTACACTATTTCTGCCTTTATTACATAGACTAGCGGTTCATTACTACATCTTACTACCACGGTCACTGGCGGCCATTACAACCCTACCATTTAAATCAATATCAAACTTCAAGAAGTGTGGTGCAAAAATTCTCTGACGTCAACTGTGGGGTCAAACAAAATCTAGTTTGAAAATCTGAAGATTTTGCAATGATGACATCTGTAGTCAGCCTACGAAAGAACTAGTTTTCAAAGTCCACTACGAGGAGGATACAGTGCCTTTCACTAGTGAAAGTGCCTGTTTATTGTGAGTCCCCTTGCCTCTCACGAGTCGGGGTGTTTATTTATCGTGAGTCTCCATGCCTGTAACTAGTCGGGGCGCTTGTTTATTGTAAGTTCCGTTTCCTCTCATTAGTCGAGGTGCTTGGTTATTATGAGTCCCCTTGCCCCTCACAATTCGGGTTGACTTTTTTGCGTGAGTCCTCTTGCCTCTCATAAATCAGGTTACTCTATATTGATGAGACTTCTCTTAGTCTTCATTCTTCGAGAACATCCCATAAAAAAAATTGTTTTTAAAAATTTTTTCAAAAAAGTTGCAGGGGGTTGTGGCAAAAACTTCTCCCACCACTTGCATCGTGTTCAGCACCCTCGAAAACGAGGGGGAAAAGGTAATCTCGTCTTTGCACGAATTATTTACAAAAAGTCGTCTTATAATGCTTCATTACATAGACTACTCGCCGCCCGCAGTCTGCCAATGATTATCAATTTTGAGTATGTTGTACCCTTCCGATCGCTTTTAAAATTTTATATGTTTTAAAGGGGCATATAAGAATTTATTTGGAAGAAAATGGTGGGTGTGCCTCTAGAACATCCCCTAAAAAAATTTTTTTTTGTTTTGAAAAAATTTTTTCACCACTTTTTTTCGACATTTGCACCATCAAAAGCCATAACATATATTTTTTTCATGAAAATCGGTTTATCCTTTCTTGAGAAAACATTTTTTTCCATTTTTCTTTTTACCCCCATAACTCCCGTAAAAATGGTTTTCCAAAAATAATATTTTGGGGAATTTCATCTAACACTACTATCAACTTGTGTTAAAAGTTTCGACCCGATCGGTGCGGGGGCATTTAACACATGCTTATCCTGCTATGCTTTATTTTATTGATGGTTGCCATGGATATTCCAAGCACTACCTTTACTATTTGCTTAGCAAATATGAATCCTTACTCAAATAATTATAGTTTTCCACTAGTTTCATCAAGTTTTTTTCTAGTTAATTGATGCAAAAAAAGTGCACTTACAACCCTTGGTACATAAATAGCTATAGTTTTTACCTTTACCGGAAACATGTTTTACGCACAAGAAATAATAAAGAAGAGCACAGTTTTTACAGTTTTGCACAGTCGTAGAACAAAGTATTTCTTTGTGTTTTTCTTCAACGCCCTGGCTATAAGTTGATTAACGATGAAATAAATAAAAAAAATCAAAAGTTACGAGGAAAATAAACAATTTTGACAAAAGAATTTTGATAAGTACTGAAATAAATAAGGAAGAAAGAACATTAAACATTTTAGCCATTACAACACAAGGAACTCTCATGGGGTTGAAGTGGAATCAAGGACCGCGCGCACTTCGGAGAATGGAAATATGTTATCGTGGATAATTTTGCATATATATGCTAGAAAAAAAATAAGCAGCTCTTAAACAGTATGAATTTTTGGTATAAATATTTAATTGTTCATTAATAAATAACAATAACGCAAAACATACGCTATATAGGCTTCTAGACATTTTTTTTTCATATTGTTGGCTTTTTGGCGTACTTTTAACCATGTTAAAACATTAATTTCTTTAAAAAATTTGCAAAAGTACCAGCATTTAAACACATTGAAAGTTTTAAAAATGTAAAGTGATTGGTTAAAGTAAACAAAAAAAAATGTTTCGTTAATATTAATCAAAAGTAATTTTAGAATTTTAGAGTTAAAAAAAGGCTGCTCTACGACTTTATAGCATAGTTTTATGAGAAAGCACGGTCCATAACAATTTATGTTTTTTTGGTCATTTAAACAAATATTTTGACTTGGAGATTTCTGTGGTGGGTACACATCTGTAATTGTCATATTTTTTAAAATCTAAATCAGCATATTTTTATTATAACTATATTGAATTGTTTAAAATAGTTTTTCCTTTTTTATTAAGGGGTTGCGTACATATTTATTAGAACTCTTATCTAAATTGGTTCGAAATTTTATCTAGAAAAATCTAAATTTTTTATTTTTGCAATACGGCCAATATGATCTAGGCTTTTTACAAAGAAGGGAAAAACACGATGTTTTGCGATTTCAACTGATTAGCCAACCGACGACCCCCCCCCCCCCCCCCCAGTCGTCCAAAACATAATTATACTTCTTTATATGCGTACTTTAGATTCCAGCAAAAAAAATCCCCACCCCAGACATTTTCTTCATTTCGATTTCTAGCTTTATTTTTATTCCACAAAGTTTGTATTTTCTCTTTTTAATAGTTTTATTTATTTATGGGTTAGAGAAATATCGGAGGTCAGGAGCTAGCTTCAATTCTTCAAATAAAATATTAAAATCTGGTTTCTTCACAATAAGATGTTTTCTGTTCATCTTACGCTCAAAATAGTATTACACAAGATCGAAGCTAAGTAAATTATCTATAAAAAATGCCCTGTGGTGCACCTTTTTTCCAGATCAACGTCTACTTTTTCTCAGGATCAACTTACTAATTATTCTTTTCTAATTTTTAACGTTTTACTTGTTGGTTAATGTATAAACAATAATTGCAAATTAAGTTGTTAAGTACATCAATGATTTATACGTAAAATGCTGTATTATCATATTATATCATATCGTCCAGTATCAATACATTTTTGCATAATAATACAGCATAGTAATTTCATTTCGAGGCCAACAATTCAGACATAATAGCTCAGGAGAATTGAGATTTTCACTCTTTAAGGTAAGGCCTGGTGAAATATATTACAAATAACGTCTTAAAACATATGCTAAACGTTGCCGTGCTTACCCTTCCGGATTCATTTCATAAGAAGAGGTGAATAACTAGTTATTCCCAAATATCTCGAAATCTATCCATTTTGGGGAAAAACACAAGAATTCAATTCAAAACCTTGCAAGCAAAGATATTAACTTGAAATAGTCCTATACATTTATTCCTATTACTTGAAAACAACACAAATTATTTAAAAAAAAAATTTCAAAAGCATGAATGAGTTTCTGGTCCTAACTTTGCCAATTTTTGTGGTACAGTGATAAAAAAAATTAAAATAGGTTTCGACTTTGTACAAAACTCTTTAAGTAAATCGCGATTGAAAATAGACGTTTTTAAAAATATTTTCCGTGGTCAATTATTCTCAAAATTGAATGTAACCAGATTCAAATTACCGAAAAAGTTCTAAACTTTAAATTTGAATTCTCGTGATTTACCACAAACTGATAGTTCTCGAGATAGTTACGAAAAAACTAGTTATTCACCCTTCTAATCTCTACTTAGAGGGAGATAAAAACCTGTGAAAAAAATTTACTTTTCTGAAATCTCTCAGGAATATTCAGCAGGTTTCTTTTTCATTTTCAGTTTTTCACGAACGGAGATCTATTGCACGGTGTGCTACAACCAAATTTAAATCAAAGTTGATGCCACTCGAAATTTTTTTATTTTTACACATTCTTGGATGTATATAGAATCAGTTTCCACGATACTTAAAATCATTCATAGCAGAATTTTTTTTACAAGTATTTTACTTTTTAATGACACAGCCACACAAATAAAAGAGGTCTGGCTTGCAGACGAGTCCAGTGTATTCTGCATAAGAATACAGTGGTATGGTCCGCCGAAGAGACCATTTTTTTGGTGGGGGTGTTTTTTTGGGGCTACGGCAAATCTGACAATTCTAACTTCGGACTTGGTTTTAGCTGGACCAAACACATAAGGATGCCGCAGGCCAGACCATTTTCTTTTGGTTTAGAAGTAAAAATCGAGCGAATCTGACAATTCTGACTTCGGATTCTGCTTCACATTGGTGTGGTCCTCCGGACAGACCATTTCTTGGGGGGCGAGGGTGTTTTTTTTAGTTTAGGGGTAAAAACGAGCCAATCTGACAATTATGACTTCGGAATCGGTTTCAGTGAGTCCAAATACATGAGGATGCACTGGTCTGGTCCGCAGGCCAGATAATTTTTTTTGTGTGGCTGTATCATTAAACAATAAAAGTAAAATACTTGTAAAAAAAAATCTGCGATAAATGATTTTAAATATCGTGGAAATTGGTTCTCTATATATCCAAGAATGTGTAAAAAAAATTCCGAGTGGCATCAACTTTGATTTAAATTTGGTGGTGATTGTTTGAAGATTCTTCTCAAACATGAAAATATCTGTTGTAAGCTTCCAAACAGAACCGCATATACAGGGTGTAACTTAAATACATTAAAATATGTTAAGTTGAGTGAGTTAATTCTTAGTTAATTTTAAGATGAAAATAAATGTCTAAAAATGATTCGTTTTGGAGATGTGTTGAAATGTGTTGTAAAATTAAAAGCGATCATATCTTAAGAAAAGTCATTTATTTATAGACGATAATTTTATCTTGAACTTACTTTCTATCTCTCATAGGTTCACGGCATTTTTTTGTCAATTTATTCCACCGTTATTGCACGGTGGTTGTTTTGTTTTTGTCGTCTTGATTATATGTTTATTTTGCTTAGATTGGTTTAAATAGCTGTGCTAATAATGGCAATATAGGAAAAATTACCTACATCGTTTTTCAGAAAATGCAACGCCGTATCTTCAAAACGAATAATTTTTGGGCATCTGTTTATATGAACTTTTTATCTTGAAATTAGCTAAAGAATAACGTCCTGAAATATTTTAATGTACTCATTTAGCACTGTATAGCACGTGTAAGAAAAAATGAAATTT
This sequence comes from Rutpela maculata, assembly GCA_936432065.2. Classification (NCBI taxonomy): domain Eukaryota; kingdom Metazoa; phylum Arthropoda; class Insecta; order Coleoptera; family Cerambycidae; genus Rutpela; species Rutpela maculata. The sequence goes on from OW386293.2 coordinate 99,947,243, forward strand.
CACTCTTAGTTTTATTGTGTTATAATATGTGATTACCTAGTCAAACATGTGACTCTTTCTTTAGCGTTAAGTGTCAAAAATCCGACATTTGGCCTACCTGTTTAAAGATTTAACTTTTTATGATAACGCGTAATTGTGTGGGAAATTTTGTAAATACCGTCCTGGACTAACATAGTGATCTGTTACACAATCTACGGATAATACAAAAAAGCTTTCTTAGTCAGTTTACAGTACAGCCTACAGTTCAGCCTAGACCGTCAATTTCATTTAAACAATTCCGATTTTTCCATTCAATTTTCATTCATCTAATCCATCATACAATTTGGTAATTTTTGCAGGGAAAATCTTCGGTACTTACAATATACTGAAATAGAAAATAAATTTCAATTAGATGGATATATTTAAATGGTTAGTGTGTTAGTAGTCTGTAATAAATTAGTTTGTTAGTTCATAATGGCAATAATAACAATATTTCGCTGAGGTAAAGCTAAAAAAACAATTTTTGAAAGATTATTGTTAATTCTATTATTATTATTATTATTATTGTTATTGCAGTAAATTTGGTACATATAAATTAATTTAAAGGTGACAGATATAATAAAGTTGGGTATGGTCCTCGTTGTAAATTCGATAGAAGCATACAATATTAAGGATAAAACAATTGTAAAAACTTTTCTTCATTAATAACCAATTATATAGACCCTCGGAATCAAAACGCCTAACCATTTGACCCTGAAAATCGACTGCAAAAAACTAGGACACACAGACTATTGCTCTGAGTTTTGTAAATTATGCTTTTGCTACCCAGAATTGATTGTCCTTAATATTGAAGTAAGACTAGGAGTTTAAATCCTCTAAAAAGTAATTGTTTTAGTCTAGCAATTTTTTTGCTGAAACTTGTAAATATTACAGGTGTAGTAAAATTCTTGGATTAAATCCGAGTTCCGGAGGGCTTTTGTTTAAACAAAGGAATGTCCAAAATTGTGTATTTTCACGGCTTTTCTTAAGTATCTCTGGTATAGCTTGTGTAATATAAAAAAAACAGATTGTTCGTAATGAAATCGCGTAGACGACTAGGTTCGAACCTTTTTGGTCAATTTCTTAAGTTGCAAAAAAAATAAAAACGATTGAAGGGGGCAGTTTTTAAACAATTAATGATAACTTCAACAATAATACATATATTTTAATGAGAAGAAGAATATGACGCCAACGAACTAAATCATCATGCCAAATTTCAAGTTGAAATGCTCATGATAACTCCTAAAAAGCAACAGTAAGGTCGAAAACTAAATCGTGTATGGTTTAAATACATAAAGTTGTGAAATTGTTTCTAAACTTGTTTTATTTTTATAAAAACTAATTCATTTTATTTGTCAATATTTTGCACAAATATAAAAATTATTAGCTTAATTCAAAAGGTAATAAAAAAGGAAATAATTTGAAAAAGCGGTTTTGTCCACGCCAATTGAGAGCCGAATGTAAATAACTTTTTATTTTAATTACAAAAAGAACGTTTAAGAAAAAAAAATAGGAAATAAAACATCCATGATTAAAAAATTGTAATATATTCAGCAGAGTTTTAAATATTAGGAAGTAGCCAACGCAAATATAAAGTAAAAAAACATTTTGAGGTTTCTGCTTCTTGTACACTCACTAAATCACATTTTTTTTTTCATACCCTTTAATAATGGGGTGGGGGTGGTAACAACGGGTGGCTAATGCCAAAATTTTTTTTGAGACCTTAGCTTCTCTTGTCTATACTAAATATCAATTTTATGAACTCTTGATTTATCTATTTACTCCAAATTTACCCCAATTTACCCCCCAACCCTTCGACGGAACAAGATGAAAATATAATCTAGTTCTAGATATCGTTAAAGTACGTATGTGTCCCAAATTTCAAGTCAATATCTCAAACGGTTCCAGAGTAAACGTGCGCACAAAAAAGTTACAGACCGACAGATGACTTATTGCGGGAAATTGATAACCATACACAAGGAAACCATGAGAGAGTCACAATTTTCATAGCTTCTATGTTAAACTTATTTAACAGATTACCTGCCTAAAAGGGCCCGACAAATCTCTTCGAAATACTATCAATAATCTGTTTATTTTTTTTTGCGACACGAGCTATAACAACCAGAGATGTTTAACAAAAACTGAGAAAAAACTAAATTTTTATCATTCTTTTGTTTACACAACTGCTTTCCGTGACTAGAATTTAATACAAAACTTTCTACTACACTTCTTGTAATTTTACAATAAATTTCAGCAAAAAAATTCTTAGAATAAAACAGTGCATTACAAACTTTAACTTTACTCCACGAAGAGTCAATTTTCAAACAAACAGCAGGTGTTACAATTTTATTTCTTGATAAAAATGAACAACTGTCTGGCAAAAACTCATATTTTCTATACAGGCAGTTGTAAATGAAATTAATGTTAACAAATCGACAATTTCTCTTGACACAACTCAATTTTCAAATTTGATATAAATTTTTAATTCGATGTAACTTTTTTATTTAGTAATAAAAAAAGTTACATAGAATTCTTTCTTCAAGTAAAGAATCAGGACAGTTTTGTTTTAAGCTACGTTTACATTTTCATAATTTTTGGATACACTGTATATGTATTAGAATATCCCCTGCAAATCTCAAGTCTTAGGCAAGCAATATTTTTTTAAAGATAACTTTTCCAAAAAGTAAAAAATAACTGAGGTTTTTCTTTCCAGACACTAATTCAATAACACACTGGATAATTTGTTTAAAAAATGTTAAAAAACTTACGCACCCATTTTTTATCCATAAATATTGTATGTTCCATCTTCATACTATGACTGACCATAATAGTCCACTTAACCGCGGTTCTATTTCCCTAATATCCTAAATAGGTGCTACATTTTAGTTATCTCATGAAGTAGATTTTACAGCTTACGGATTGTTTTTTCTTATACAAGCAAATAATCGAAAATTTATACTTATGTTTTCAATTACCTCAGGTATAAATGTGGCAACTACAAAAATGTAATTTTGGGAATTAAAAATCAATGATTAATTTATTGACATAACCTGGAGTTATCAAAAGTACCAAATTGTATGAGTTAAAGTCAATAAAAATTAATTCTAGGTGTTTGTTAGATAAAATCTGGCAATAGACTTACTCCGGTGGTGAACCCCGAAGATTGAAAGTGACGAAGCTGATCTGCACCCGCTGACCAGGCCCTGCTAAAAAGGTGTAGACGCAGGTCCTCGAATGACCTCGGGGATTTTCAAACTGTGGAGCGTTGAAAGTACCGTTTAGAGGACCTCCCGGTCTGCTCACGAATGTCTGATCACACTCTGAAAAAAAAGAAAGGGAAGTGAGGGAAGTACTTATTTTTACATTTTTTATATAAAAGCTTTTTGGAGTAACTGATATATAATTTTCAATAAATACATTATCACCAACTGAAACATTATCGCAATCACATTGTCTGTAACTTGTATTTTATGCAAATGACTGTAGACCATGATTAAATTTTAGACGGCATATTGTAGAAATTTTTTTTTTTTGAGGTTACTCTTATGAAACTAAGACTCCTGCTAACTGTCAAGTTATTCCAATTAATATGAATGATCCCTAGATACATTTTTAGTTCAGTTGAACCCAAAAATTTGATTTGACTCAGAATTTTATGTTTCGATTTTCACTACGTGCAGGGGTGTCGCTAATGGGGGGGGGGACGCTCCCCCCAATATCGTGGTCGAGTTGGGAAATTCAAGCTTCAAGTTGTGGTGTTATTTCTGGTGTTATGTCATTTATGTCACATACCGGGTGTCAACGGAATCATTAGGCAAACCTTAGTTGCCAGGATTTTCAAGTTATAAAACTTTAGCTTGGCTTACCAAAAATGACCAATTTTTCATTATTGGACACTTTTTCACCACTTTCAATTTTCCTGGAAGTTACCTCAGGCTTGAAATTTGAAATGGAATATCCTGTATTATTTGTTCGCATTTTTGGATTCCGGAGATTTTAAGTACGACTGCACAATTAAAAAAAAAATGAGACTGATTGAAATAAATAAAAATAACCAGTTTTGACAATTCTCAATAATTAGTTTCACCTGAAAATATGTTTATATGTATGTGTTAGTTGAATTATAAATGCAGAAATAGTCATAACTAAAACGTTATTTTAAACACCACTGTAAGTGCATTTCCGTGCAGTCGAGTAATTTTTATGGCGTCCATCCAAAATGATCATCGATCCTCTTACATGGCAAGGGTCCAAATTATTTACCATATCTCGCCTCTACCTCGACTTATTTCCAAGATTTCATCTCGGCTTATATATTTCATTGATAATCGTAAGGTAAGACCATTAACATGATATGTAATTCACTTCCAGGACAGGAAATATAGCTGGTGTGTAGGTTTATGAACAATTCTAGTACACTCAACTACTTGCAAATAACTACAGAATAACTACATAATTTCAAAAAAAAGTTTTTTGGCAATTAAACACTTTCGGTTAAAATATGAGCAGAAATGTTCTCAGTTTTTGACACACTTACTGCTGCTTTAGTGTGTTCCCGGAACATAAGTGGAAAATAATCATAACAAACTAAGTCGATAGAATATAAAATGGATCACCATAGGTACCACACCTATGGTGTACGTCGGTGACAACTCTAATGAGACTAGAAGTTTTGAAACGCAAGTTTATTTATTTTATTTACTTATTTATTGTCAGTATGTGCACATATCCTTACATATATGTAAGTAGAAATCCTTGCTATCCAATAAAAAATATTTGTTTCATTGTTTTACCCACGATCAAGGGTTATCTTCTGTGGGTTTGCCATTTATTTACCCAGATATTTATATAAAATTTGTATGTTTGCGTACTGCCATAAAACCAATTAGCAATTTGTTAATCATATGCACTCTCGAATTGTTATATTTTAGACACATAATATACAGATTTATTAATTTCTCTAATGAGAAAAATGTTTTATAATATAATATGGTAATATTCTGTAAACTGTAATTTTTTTAGGGAAACAAATTATTATTATTATTATTATCATTATTATTATTCTTATTTATTTGGTATACTATTCAACATGTGAAATCTAGCGACAGACTAGGAAACACAAACTAATGTATTCACTTGACTGTGAACAATATATATAAATATTATCCATATACCTGAATTGAATTAGTAAATTAGACTAAACGAAACTGAATTGATAAAACACATATATAAAACATAAAGTGTATGTAAAAAACACATCCAGATTTCCTATCCAAATATCTTAATATTCAAGTCCCGCACTATCACTCCCACTCCATTATCAAAGAGTTGTGGTACTGTTGATGTTAATAGTGTATACTTCAATAAAAAATAACAAGAAATACATTTTGGTACTACTAGCTCTGTAAGTATCATTTTTGACGTCTATCAGTGTTATGAAAGTGTCACTTACAGCCCTTAGGCAAAAAAGCACAAAATTGCCCTAGGGCAAAAAAGTAAAGTAATAAGGAAGTTAAATAATAATGAAATTCTGGCACCAAAGAAGTACACGCATTTTTGGCTGCCTCCTGAATGTCGATATTTTCATCATAATCCATATTTTTATTGCAAGAACTCACGAACTCACGTAAGTTACCAATTTGACAACTTATTGACAGTAATCATAATAGAAAGCAAACGCACTCCAATTAGAGTTTAAACCCACTAATAAATGAGTTCTTGAAATATAATAATTTTGAACATATTTTCCTAAAAATTGTAATATTGCTAGTAGTAAGAAAAACGCCGTATGCACGTCAGCCTACATCGTGTATTTACAGGTGTCGAACATTGCAAACCTCAGCCCCACAGGCTTCGGTTTGCACTGTGTTCTAGACCTGTAAAATACACTTACAAGCCTTGGTACATAAATAATTATTTTGCATTTTTGTTTATTTACAATATCTCTTCCCAAGACGGTAGATTATGTTTACTGATTGCTAGACCTAACACGTCGGTAAGTAATTTATTTACCGATCTCTGAACTGTAAGTAAAATTAATATCATATATACCTGTTATTTCACAAAAATAAGAACGAGAAATAACGTAATTTCTATTTATTTAAAGAAGAATAACATCATTTTCTGGACGATCGTATTAAATTACACTTCAATTAATAATATATTAAGTATCAAGAACGGTAAGGGACGTTTACCGGTCGATGGCAATGTTTGGAGGCTGGGCGATAGCGAAGCCTCCAATTTTGCCGGAGACCGGTACAACCCTTAGCGTTCGCGATGCTTACACTGTATTTTGTAAACATACCTTACCGTTCTTGAATACTTAATATACTATTAGGTTAGAGACAGATTTTTGATGCTAGCAAGGCTGCAAGTAGATATATCTGGAGGTTCGTTCAAATTATCATATATACTACACACATGTTGGGTAAAAGAAAATTTCTTTATATTGTTCGTGAAAATGACAAGTAATATAAATTGTTATGTCTAGATGCCATTCTAGGAATTTGGAAATTAAGAAATTTTAAAATATTTCCACAGTCGATTTTATCATGTAAAATCTTGTATAGGGAAATTAAATGTGATCGGTGTCTACGAATTTCTAGACTATCTAAGGAAAACATAGACAGCAGTTCTTGATGCGGGTAATCAGTTGCAGGATAAGTCTCGTTAAACTTAAAAGAGGCATATTTTAAAAAACGGCATTGAGTCCTTTCCAAATTTTGTACGTGTAGCTTATAAACTTGACACCATATTATTGAGGCATACTCAAGATGTGGTCTAACAAAAATAGCATATAGTTGTTTTATAGTAATTTACGTTATAAGTCCGGTAGGTGACTTATTACAGTACGAGTTGTTTTACGGACGAGGCGACGCAGGAGCCGAGTCCGGAATATAAACGAGTACTGTAATGAAACCTACCGGACGTGTATCGTATAATATTTTATTTCATACTGTCCAGTAAATCCTTTTTAAAATGAATAAAAAGTTATAATTATTGAAATTTGAGAAATATTAGTTCGTAATCTGACAGTAATCTGTCCAGTAAATCCTTTTTAAAATGAATAAAAAGTTATAATTATTGAAATTTGAGAAATATTAGTTCGTAATCTGACAATCGCATCACCGTAACGATGTTATAGCCATTGTTTTCCATAGCTAATTATGGTTGTCTCTAGCTTGTCACTGTCAACTAAATAAAACCATATTTTTTGCATTGTTTTGTATTATGGAGATTTAGGAGGAGACTTAAAATAAATGTGTTGAAGCAACCGGAAAATTATCCAGAAAAAAATCATCATATTTAGTGTAAATTAAATAATCTGTATATTGGCTCCAAATAAAATAAAGAACTTTAGAACTAGAGAGCTTTATTTAACCAAAATAAAATAAAAATTACTAATTTTAGTTAAGCAAAATATTAACAATTTTGTAAGTAGAAGCCTAATTTGTAGTTATCTAACATTCTTCATTTACTAAAATTAGTAGAAAAGTATGTTTCATAGGTAGTGGTAGGGGCCAAAGTGCTTACTTCACAATAGTATCAATATGAATTAATATAAGTTCAAATAAAATAAAAATTACCAACTTTAGTTAAGCAAAATATTATAAATTTTGTAAGTAGAAGCCTAATCTATAGTTATGTAACATTCTTCATTTACTAAAGTTGGTAGAAAGTATATTTTACAGTAAAAAAACGCTATATGGCGGTGAATGATTTTTTTCAATAAAATACTTCTCGGGACGCATTTTTATAGTTGGCTATGACTCCATTCTTGTGTGTTTCTTTGAATTATGACAGTTGTTTTTGTTATAGATATTGAATAACCTAACATATATTATTATATCCTCGTTTTTCAACAAAATGGCAAAAAGGTGTACTCAATTTTTGTAGAATTTCGCGATATTAATCGTCATCATCATTTAACGTACTTAACTGACTTAGTTCGTAATTGTACTTTAGAAGCGGATGATAAAATGTTGTTCCGGAAAATTCAAGAGGCTCTTTTAGAGCCTTCTGTCAAACAAGACGAAAAATCGAATTAAACACACCACAGATAGTAGACAACCCCCAAATCCAAAGCCAAGGCTGTCCGGAAGAGCCGGACAGCCTTGGAAACACATTCGGAAAAACGTAGACATACATCCACACCCACCGGTGTTGTCAATACCGGGGCTGGGGGTCGAACCCAGAGCGCGGTAGCGAGTCAATCAGCGTATTCGCCACTCAATACGCCTTAACCGATTGAGCTACCGTGCCGGTAGCTCAAGGTATTATATTGTATGAAACATAAACATTTGATCGTCTACGATTTTCATTCCACATATTCACCATTAAGGAGAGAAATTCTGAAAGAATTTGAAAAGCATTCGAAAATAGTGTTAATAAATAATTGCTAAAACTGTGTATTTAAATATTTTATTTCTTATACTTTTAGGTGAAAAAGTCAAAAGTCAAAACTTGCTTACTAAAAACAATAATATGATAGTGTTGCTAGGTAACACATTACAGTATCAGATACCGTAATGTTCGCAAGTAACACATTACGGTATCAGATACTGTAATGTTCGATTTACCGGCCGCAAATGAGTCCGGGAAACAGTAATTTACCGGACAATATGAAATAAATGTATTTACGTTATTAAAATGTAGGTACGGAGTTTCTTACAAAACTAGATTTCTATAACTTTTTGAGACATTGAGTTTGATGTGGTTTACAAATATTGGTTATTTATTAAACGTCACATTCAAATCGCAAGTGTCAGGATGGAAAAGTGTATAACTATTCAATTTTATCGAATAAAAAACACTTTGTTTTGTTGTAAATGTCATAGCATTACATTTTACTTAATTTAAAGATAATTTGTTTATCATACACCATGTGTTAATACGATTAATATTATTTTACTATCATTTTTACATGCACCGTTATAAAAGAGTTTTAATTCATCCGCGTCTAACAGACACTTAACAGTAAAATTGTCTACTTTATCGTTTATAAACAAATTTTAAAAAATGGACCTGAGTTTGAACCTTGAACCTAAGTAAAACTTCGATATATCTACACCATGGTTACATGATATTGCTTTCTATCAGTTGGATAGAGTTTAAAAAGTGCAATAAGGACATCCGAAGAGCCATAAAATTCACATTTGTCTAAGAGGATGTTGTGATTCAGTGTATCGAAGTCCTTAGAAAAGTCGGTGTATATAACGTCTGTTTGTACACCCTTGTCAATGCGATTAATATCAAATTCCTCAAGACACATCAACATCAGAGTACTATATTCTCGACATATCTTCCCTAACGGATTACATCCAGCAGATTTCTCAGAAATTCTATACATTCCAACTGAGTGATAGTCTGCTAATAAACCATGTAACGGAAACTGGATGTAAACATTACACTTCTCGCAGGATTATTGAATTTTTTATACAGATTCAACAAATGTAGTTTTATATATCCTGTGATAAACGAGAGCAAGAAAGATTAGGAAAAGTAAGACAGATGTACTGCTCCCAGTAAATTCCACACTTCGTGAAATCTTATTTTAATCACCTTGTCGTGTGTCAACGTAGGACATCAGTTCTAACCGCCTATGCTTTGTACTGGGAATAGATAGCCTTTCTTTTCCTTATTTATCTGTTTTTTTTCTTTCGCTCAAAACTCTCGTCAGTGTAATATGCTAACATTTTTGTGTCTGTAGAACCTTATACAAGGTTACAACACACTTATATCTTTGGTCTTAGAATGTTTTACGACTTCTATGTTCGCTAATCTTTTTTTTTTAAGGCCAATAGGGTTTTTTCCTCTAGGTAACACCAACTGACTCACCAAGTTTCACTACAATTGGACCTTACATGGACATTGTTCTTTCGTCTGTAACTCTAGCAGTCAATATAAAAGTTATAAAACATTTTAAGGAAAAAAATGCACATAGAGGGTGTTTCTACAAACAAAAAATTACTGCATAGCATTACTTTTTAGTAAACTTTCGCCAATCAAGATGGCATCATCGGGAGATCATTAAAATTTACATATGTTTATTGTTGCAATTATATCTAGCGAATTAACTTATTTTTATAAAATTATAAGGAAGAGAATGTTCAACAATTCTACAGAAAATTCAATAATCCAAGCAACGAGTATAATATTCACATTAGACCAGTCGGAATAGTTTTTTGTGCGAAATGTCCTTTACCCGCAAGTATAGTTTGGAATGTTCAAAAACATATGCCAACTGTCCGCACGCATGACAGGTGGGGCAACACACTTTAAAATTAAAAAACCGTCCATTTTTTGCCAACTGTTTAACATGTAAATTATATATAAATTATATATTTTATTTCAACTGTAAATTGGACACTTAAACATAATTTACTTTATACCGATGATATATTTTGTATTAATATTTATTATATTCACTTAAAAAAAAAAAATCAAAAAATAAAAAATTAGCATTGTTCTTTCGTCTGTAGCTCTTAAACGAAGAATAATAAAATGTTCAAAATAAATTTTCTCAACTTCTCTATATTTTGATATATTTTCGAACAATGCTTGATTTACGAGTTATATTGCAAATAAAGCGGAAAACTGGCAAAAAATTGACGATTTTTGAATTTTAAAGTGTATTGCCCCACCTGTCACGCGTGCGGATAGTTGATATATATATATATATATATATATAAATATATATATATATATATATATATATATATATATATATATATTATATATATATATATATATATATATATATATATGTATATATATATATATATATATATATATATATATATATATATATATATATATATATATATGTATATATATATATATATATATATATATATATATATATATATATATATATATATATGTATATATATATATATATATATATATATATGTTATATATATATATATATATATATATATATATTTTTAAATAAAATATCCTTTTTCCATCTATTCCAACTGGCATATATCTAGTTTAGTTTTACACCGTGACTTCGTTTTTCTAAGTATGACGGAACCCATCAAAATGTTTTACCACGTAACCCGAAATTTTTCCTATTTTATCGGCATAGTACTGTAATAATTCTCGTCAAAAGACTTGGAAAAAATATCTACCCAAAGATAGTCACTCATAGATTCGAGAACATTTTAGACACGTGACTAGAGAGCCGTAATTGCAAAAACGCTTTCTTGAATAGAATTTATATTGATGAATTTACTTTCAACAATAAAAAAATAATTCCAAGAGGATCCAAATTCGTACGATCATGATTAACTTTGGAATAACTTCATGTAATGTGCTATTTTGTTAACTCAGATGTAGTAATACAGTCCGTTAACCTTACCTAAAAAACATGCATTTACGTAAAGCATTAAACGGAATAAATTTAAAAATAATATTTCCCCAGAAATGCAAATGTTGGTTTTCCGCATTACAGTCTTAAAATAGTTTCCAAATCATATTAAAAAGTTGGTTGTGAAGTTGGGGAGTAATATCAGTAGTTGGTCAAAGTTAACATTGGGTATATTTCGAGCCCAAACTTTTGTATGAGAACATAGTCGCGTGCAGATTAGATATGTTATATAACAGGAATTTTACATTTTCTATGAAAATGTCTTTGAAATCTTTCAACATTTCCTAATAATCACAATATATGCATTTGAGAGGAACATTGGTATATATTTGTAAAATAAATTTTATTATTATATATTCTTATATACAAACGCTCCCTCGTTACACCGAATTTCATCTTTTGCCCGACACTATTGTTTTATCTAAAGCCTCCCGGATATACAAAATCCTGCCCTAAGTCATACTTGAGTTCTGTAATAGAAATAATTTCACAATTGATGATGTTATGATTGGAATCCTAAAAATTGTCTTGAAATAAAAAGAATTAAATACAAAATAATAACATTTTCTATGGAGAATACTAATATTTTTCTTGAGTATTCTGCGAATAGAAAAAAACTTTTGAGAGTAGAATCCATTTATGAGACGCTTTGAAGAAGCAAACTGTCTATGTGATTTTAATAAAAGACAATGCTGAGTTTCACTGGTACTACGTGTATTATAGATATATTTATTTCACTGGTTAGATCAATATTAGGATATTGTTGTATTATTTGCGACCTATATTATCATTCCCATATTGACGGACTCGAAATAGTGCAAAAGAATTAAATATAGATGTCAATTTTTGTTCATTTACGAAATTTTTAATTGTACCTCCGTTAGTAATAATCTGGTTTAGTGTGTTTGTATCTTTTCGTTTAAGTCTTTTGTCGTTAATTTACATCTATGTTTTATTAGTTTATTTATCATTATCTAATGTTCTCTCTGTTTATGTATTAGGTAATGCATATTTTTGGGAATATTTGACCTAATAAATAACATTAATCAAAATTTCAACGCAAATTAAAAAAAATATAGCCATATTTATCGATCTAGCTAAGACATTCGATTCGGTTTCTTACGAACTTTTAATTAAAAAACTTGACCAAATAGTAATTCGCGAACCGTGTCCCCTAATGGCAAAATTAAGAACACCCCAAGTATGCCCGAAAGCCCAAAGTGAAGAGCGGGTGTGAATTCGTTTTCTTATTCTGAATTTTAGAATTTTGGGTGTGCACCGGTTAAAACTACCCTGGGCGCCAGCCAATTGTTAAATTGACAGAGGTGTATAGGCAAAACTAAATTAAACCTCAAGATAATAGTGAAAAATTTACTAAAAAAATTTAGTGAGTATATGACAAAGTATATATAGGAATGTATAAAACAAGCTTAAAACTAATTCGTGTATATGTATGAAATGGATAAATAATTGGGACAGTAAATATAATACAACATTAAAATTAAACTGACAAACAATAGAGATCAACAACTGTCAGCCACTAATCCTTATGGCAGTTATGTATTATGTCGACCTACTTATCACTTGCCCCGTGTGCCAAGTGTCCATAAGGGTCAAGATTGGTAAACTATGAGGTTCCTTAATATACAGCTTTTAGATGAAGAAGTCAGTGCGGGGGTGAAAGGTCAGACTATCTTTGTTCTTCGAACGCGCAGTAGCGGCGCAGTTATCTCACTCTAGAAGAACCGTCCGTACTGGCCCGAAATATGGTCTGACGTTACTATGACCTGTCGTGTTACATTCTACAACTTATCCTCATTACCAGCATGCAGAACAGTGACTCAAAATGCGAGGATGATACCACCGACCTCAAAAGCGAGCCCATTCCAGTTCTTTGCTTAATTAACATTACACAAATTCTTACAATATTTTGAATAAGGCTCTGCATCTGGTGTGATCTCACACCAGCTGTTCATTGGCTAATGCCATTTTTTGGTGGGGATTGTAAGTTATTAGGCCACCTTAAAGTCTACCAACCTTGCATAAGGGTAAGCAGAAGTAGAAAACAACCAATGTGATATAAGGACGCAAGTTAATATAACCTCAAATACAGCTGATATAAATATAAAATGCACGTTTTGGAATTTCGTGTAAGCTTTTTACAAAATAAATTAAGCACACTAAACCAGCAACGATTATGTACAATGTATAAAGTAAGAATTTAATTATTCACGTCTAATAATAATGTGATGTGTAAAGACATATGACATGATGAAAATTCTATTTTAGCTACAAGTCAAAAGGTGTGGTATATTAATACTCGTTGAACGGCCGTTTATCGAGTTCACATGAAATTTCTAATTATTATAACATATATGGATTTAATCAATCATTATCCAGCGGTATACTATTAGGACGAGACACAAAATTACCATCGACTAAACTAAATATTAATATTATTGAAAGGTAACAAATCCACTATTCTCGTAAACAAGATATGAATAATAAATTGCTTAGTTAACTTGCTTTTTCACTACACCGTGAGCTTCTATAGTGATAACGTAGCACTATCGTTACTTGTAGATATGCTGTACGCTGGGTATCTGCAACTTCTGGTGGACAACAAAATAAATGCCAAAATTGCTTACAATACGCTGGTGATACTTGAGGACAATCCAAGAAAAATTACGGTACTTGCTTACTTCTCGGTTTTACCATGAGACCATGATTAACATGCGTAAGGCTGATGATCTCCAGGGTGCCCCGAAACAAAACAATGTGTAGGTAATTTCTCTAATATTCTCTTGACTCCAGCCAAAGCAGTTCCAAAATTAATTTACCACAGACAACAAAATTTGATATATATATATATATATATATTCTACGCAGATCAGCGTACTACGTTTAACAAAGAGATTACAACAAGTTTCATTGAGGTAATAAACAAAAGTACGAGCCTCTTGAAATGGGTATCTCGGAACGAGCCTTAGTTTGTTATTAGGCGTTTTTCCCAAAAATTGTTAAAATTAAGGAAGATGTTCTTCACAATTTTTAAATTGCCAGCATGGCTGCTCTTCCTTGGACAAAAAGCTCTTTTTTGTTAGCTTTTTACTTTTCAGCAAAAAATTCTGTTTGCCAACTTAAATTAATTACTAAGAGAATCCACTATGTTTGAAATTTGAATTTAAAAGAAAGATAATAAAATAATAGTACCTTTCAGGTACCAAAAGAAAATTAAATTTGGCAAGAAAATTCCTACAACCTTTCTTTGAGCCTCTGACATGATTTAGGGAAATAGTTTTCATATTAAGAACAATAATAAGTAAATCGAAGCTCTACACTCTTAGACAAAATACTTATTATTAATGTAGGTATTACTGGTTGCATACCTAAGAGGATATAATAATATTATTCCACCAAATGTGAATAATATGGGTTGTAAATTTTTATTACACAGGGGAATCAAAATGTAACTGTTACAAACTATTCAGTAAATTCCTCAATAACAGACATCAATATGTAAAAATTAATGATGTGTTCAGTGATAAAAAAAATATCAAGATGGATGTCCCCCAGGGCACAGTGATGGGTCCGATCCTCCTTCTTATATAAGTGTTTTAAACCAAAATTGTAAGTTATCCTATGCAGATGACACTATTCATCTATTTCAAGATAACAGTTGGTCATCCGCATATAAGAAAACGGATATTGGACATATTAAAAATTTTCTTAAATAGTAACCTGCTCACTCTCAATGTTGTTAAAACCTTTTCCATAATATGTGCTACTCTTCCTAATCTTATTAAGATGCATGAATCCAGTTGTAAAAGGCGAGGACGATTGCACATGTCAGAAAAGTATTGAAAGAACAACTAAAATTAAATATCTAGGAATTATTATAGATCAGTACCTCAGTGGAAGGAACATATCCAATATCTAACTTCGAGAGTGAGAAAGCTTTTTCGTAGATTTTATATCCTGAGAGACATAATGAATAAGAAAACCATTACGCTTCTTTATAATACCTCAGCAGAACCGATTTTGCTTTGTCTGAGGAAGAACGTATGAGAGTCACATAAAAGTTTTACAAATTTATCAAAATAAAATTTTAGAAATAATGTTTAGCTTGAATTTTAGATTTCCAACCAATGAAATATATCATTTAAATAATATTTTAAATATAATAAATTTGTATGTTACTGCGTGTTTAAAAGCAGTTCATTATCATTCTCCATGCCTAAGAAAGTGTTCGGATCATAATTACCTTACTAGATCAAATATGGACGGACAGTTAAAAACACCAAAATGTTGTAATGATATTTCTCAAAGTTTCGTCGCTTTTTTTGGACCAAAACTATATAATAATATCCCACAAAATATAAAAATGCTTAATAAAAGAGGGTTTTCAAAAGAAATAAAAAATATGTTTTTGAACACCAAGACATGCTCAGCCAAGTTCAGACGCCTGCGTGAGTTTCATTCTTTACCCATTTTGCTTCATTCAATCAATAACATTTTTTACCTTTTATTTTTTTTAATTAGTTTTCTATATTCTATTTTTCCCTACTTGCTTATATTGTCTGTATCAATTTCCGTTGTACATTGTAACAAATTTGTATTAAGATTTCCCTGGCAAACACAAGTTGTTCACAATTCAGCTGCCAGATTTTCAAAATTGCCATGTTCATGTAATGTATATAATACAAAAATATATTTGAATTTGAAATTTGATTATATTCTCTGTAGATATTATGAAATAAATAAATTAATAAATTTCCCCAACGTAACAATTCAGCTTTTTCAATTACTAAGTATTACAAATATTATATAAATCCCTTATTTAGCAACTTCATCCAGGATATGAGACATATTATATCCCGTATGTTAGCTTATCATTACTAAGTGTCTACAAACGCTTTATGTGATGCTCTACAATATAAAGGCTATAAAAATTAAATTAGATTTGTAAAAATAAAACTCTGACAGTTTTATAGAAAATTCCGATAATAAAGCAGGAGATAGCTGGAAGCAAATTAATTATTCAAGAACTATTAATTTGAGTAAACAGTTCACATTGAATGTTTCTCAGGATAATTTTAATAAGATTATCTACGAAAGAGCGTAGTTTATCTCTTCCTAAAATAGTGTACGTTCTTTAAATTTCGTCCGATGATGTTGCACTTTTTTCTTAATATCTCTACTGAAAACATTTTTTATGACTTAAATAGATGATAATTAATGAACGGTATAATTTATTAAATAATTTTTCAAAATTTTATTCATGACAAAGTAATACCATTAATTGAAAAGAAAATACCGTTCATGGAATATATTTACTTCCATCTTCTTAATGTACTTGTTACTTGAATATTATTAGATAAATAGATAGATATTTATTGGTGTTAAGATATTTACAAGAAATGTATCCACAAGTCAAAATTAAATAAATCATGTAAAAATCACATGAATAAAGATAATACATAAATATGATATATAACTATAGAATAAAAGCATAAAATATTCAATACAATACGATGCCACAATAAAAAAAAATAAATTTAGAAAATAAACAACATAAATTTTGACACAAGATTTCAGATACGTATGTTTTTACGTGAATAAGACATGTATTCCTCAATGATATAGAAAACTTCTCCTATCAAAAATGCTCTTAGTTAGTTTTCTTTTGAATAAATTAAGGGTATTTATAGATTTTAACTCATCTGGAAGTATGTTGAAATACGTAATTCCACATTAACTCGGCGACCTTTCATAGAATGAATGGTAATGTTTTTCCGTGTAGAGCTTATATTTACCCTTAGTGTTATACTCGTGAAAAGCAGCAAATTCAGTCCATTTTTTTTTCTTATAGCCGGTCAGCGTCAGAATATTTTTGGAGTGAAAAATTTGTCTACACGAGTCTAAATATTTCAAGTTAAACATTATTCGAATTATTCGCTTTTGAATTAAAAATAGTCTAATTGCCAAAGGTGATGAGCCCCATACTATAATATTGTAGGTTAAGTGCGAATAAAAAATCCCGTAGTAGACTGATACTAGACAATCGATTGTCAGTGAGTTCTTTAATGACAAAATGAGACAGCTTGACTTGTTTAATTTGTTTGTTAGGTGCTCAATGTGGTCAGACCAAATCAAATTATTATCAACGATTGCTCCAAGAAATTTAGTATTTTTAAGTATCTCAATGTTATTGTTGTCGATGAAAAAAATAAAATTTTGCGTGGACGTAAAAATTCTAAAGCAACAGTCTTAGTCATATTGACGATTAAATTGGTTTTATCGCACCACTCTTTAAAAGACTTCGTTACCAGAATCACTTTACGAATAATTTCCGATTCGCATTTATCACTAATACCAAGCCACACAGAAAAAAAAGTGGTCTGGCCTGCGGACCAGACTAGTGTACTCTTATGTGTTTAGACTCGCTGAAACCAAATCCGAAGTCAGAATTTTCAGATTGCTTCTTTTTTCACCCCCAACCCCAAAAAAACATCCCCCAAAAAAGTGGTCTTGCATGAGGACCATACCATTGTATCCTTATGTATTTGGACCCGGTGAAACCGAATCCGAAGTCAGAATGGGGTCATTTCCGATGATATATTGCGATTTTTTCAACATTATCTTAATTTGTTTAATATAAAAACCAGTCGTACAAAATTTCACACAATGATAGTTTTCAAAATATTAAGCCCCACTTTGTGCTTTTTAAAAGCAAGAAATGTACGAAAAGGGCTTTGTAAAAGCAGATTCTTCTAATCTTCCGGAGGTAGACTTGTTAATGGTTATGGAGTATTTTAATTCCAATCACGAATATTTAAGTGCAGAAATGAGAGGAACTAAAATGCAAAAGTAAATAAGATGTTATTTCATTAATACATGTAAAAATTACTTAATTGTACAGGATTTTCAAAATAAAACTAAATATGTGTATAGAACACCGATGAAATTTAATAGAAATAGAAAATTTAAAAAAAAAGTTCTTATTTAATAGTTTGCAGACAGCAAGCACCTGGACAGTTTAATGGCGAGTGGGGCAAATATTTTTCTAAATTATTCTTGTGGAAAACATCTACTTAATCCCTACTGAGTATTAGTGAGAATAATTTATTGTTATAATTAAATATATTTTTACGTGAATTCTTATTAATCGATAAATTATAATTATGTTTTACGTGCTTTCTAACTAAATGTTTTAAAATTTTGTTTGCTTTCTATTTTTCTGATCAGCTCGACAGAGTTATGGCGATAATGCGACTGGCTCTGTACAACTGAGCAGAGAAGGAGGTATTTGTCATCTGTTTTCCAAAATAATTCCCGAGCATAAAATAAATGCAAAAAATGTATAAAGTTTCGTATGTGATAAATGAAAAAGAAAATAATATTGTAGAGAAGATTATGCAGCTTCTGCGGGTGGTTGTAAGCATGCAATAGCTTTTGTAATGTGGTTACATCGCCAAAGTAAAGAACCCTCGCCAACCGATACAGTTTGCTACTGGAAAAAATCTGGCATGCTTTATTTTTTTACAATATATTAAATAATAAAATATAATGTATTACTTAATAGATAAAACAACTTTATTCTCATGTAAACTCTATATTCTGGCAGAGCTGGGTAAAGTACTCTGGTAAAGTGCTTTGAAGTAGTACTTGAAGCACTTTTAGGGCTTCAAGCACTGTGCTTCAATTACTTTTAAAAGAGAGTACTTGGTACTTAACATTTGAATTACTTTGCTTAAGTACTTGGGGCTTTCAAGCCCTTTCAGAGGGCTTCAATTACTTTCGAAAGTGCTTCAATTACTTTTAAAGTAATTGAAGTCCTTTTTAGTACTTCAATTACTTTAGAAAGTAATTGAAATCCTTTTGAAGTGCTTGAAGTATTTCAAAAGTACGTGCAACTTATTTTTAAAATTCATTCGAGGCCCTTCCAGACAAGTCTCATCATGAATTGTCAGTAACTAATAAAAAAACAAAGTCGTCTGTATTCACTGTTCAGTGTTTAGTTATTCTTAATTGGCTATTACCATTTCTGTTATGTATTGTGAAATAAATAATAGGTCTTAGTTTTAGAATAATTGAGGAGTGATGAGATGATAATTTGAGACAGTTAATTTATTTTCGCCTTAATATATTGCAGTAATTGAATTTGAAGAAAAATTTTTTAAACTGTAGGTTTTAAAGGTACGTTTAATTGGCTCTAACGAAATTATTTTATGTTTAACTATGTCTTGTAATTTTATTATTTTTTTTTTTAATTCGTTTAGCTCTTGTATTTTTGCGATTATTTTTACAAAACTTAAAAGTTTCAACATGTTTAAAGAGTAGGTACGTCCAAAAAATAATTTAAAAAAATAAATATCCTCTTATGTTAATTAGAAGCCCATACCGTCATTCTTTTTGCATTAAATTAAAAAAAAAAATAATGGCATAATTATTATGAGTCCGCAAACTTTTAAATAATTTGTGGCTTTTGGCTGTTTAAACAAGTACTTATTTGTCATGAAATTTTCTGTGGTGTTAACATCCATAAAGAGTATGTTTCTTCAAAATTTTATGTAAATTGATAGATTATTATTAAAGCTATATTAAATTATTTAAAAAGATATATATTGGCTTGTTCATTTTTTTTTTTTTTGAAGTTTGTACATATTGTATATCTTAATCTGAAATTTTGTTGTGAACAATCTTCATTTTATATTTTTGCAATACGACCAATACGACAGGAGATATTCATAAAAATGCGATAAAAGACGATATTTTGTAATTTCAATTGTTTGTCATCCTCGCCCCAAGACAAAAATGTATAGTGTCGTATGCCAGATTCCAGCAAAAAAGGTCCTCCCTAAACACTATGTGTATTATTAATATTATCATGTACCTACATTTACTTACTAACAAATACATAAATAATTTTCTTTTAGAGCGTTTATTTTTCCTGAATTTTTGGTGATTGGTGTGACAATAATCTTGCTTTTGTTCTTTAATCTCATATTACCGCCTGATATTTATATTTCTGAGAGCTTGGTACTTGGTGCTTTACTTTTTCAAGTACTGTACTTGGTAATTGAAGTACTTTTGTAAATAAAAGTACTTGGTACTTGATGTTTTAAAGCACTCTGGCTAAGTGCTTGGTACTTGGTGCTTGAAGCACTTTATCAGAGTACTTTACCCAGCTCTGGCATGATTGATTAAAATTTCTAACTTTTGTGGCAAAGTTACGCGAGACGCGATATAGGTAAGAAACATTTGCGGCTCTTATGTTCCCTTCTAGTCGTGGACACAGACGAACTTCGAATTTATCAGTAAGTGTTTGGAACGCGAAGGACTTTTAGTGGTATTATTATTCTAGATTTAGATTAGGAATTTTCGTCAGTGTATCAATGTTGTGTACAGTTTGTGTTTTCCACGGCTTTTACATTACATTTTAGCGGATTAAATCTCTCATATTACTATTTTCATTGTAATACAGAAAAAATTGAAGTACGGCTCTGGGCAGCAGTGACTAACTCTAGCCAGCATCGAAATGGCTTCGACTGTGATATTTTTTTGGTCTTTTTTTATTCGTACTAAACTTATGATGTAATTACTTATTTATTTAGAAAATATATCTCTAGTATTTACTTTTTTTTTAACCTAATTAACTTACATTAAAATGATCCTGACAGCAAAAGGCTCCTGTTTTTTAGTTTAACCGGACAGCCCGACGCATTGCTTGTTGCCAAAGAACTCTTTTCTTTTCTGTCTGTCGGTAAACGAATAAAATATTTATCTGGCGTTGACGCCGTCGTGCTTTTGCATTCAGGAACAGTACAATATTTATATTTATTTTTGGTGTGATATGATGACATTTTTATTCAAATCACAAAACAAAACAGTTTTGAAGTTTAACAATGTCTTTATCCGATGATTAACAACATTGAACTATTATAACGTGAGCAATATAGCGCGCCCTGTGTATTGTACTGGAGTCGCCTCACAGCTTTAAGCCTAATGACGTCATTCAGCTCGGTTGGATTTGGATGCGCCGCGCGACTTTAATAATTTTTTTTAACATGATCGGATTGACAGAATTTGCTAATTTTTGGTAGATCATCTTTTTAAAAGCCGTTCTTCAAGAAAATAATGTTTTTGAAACCCATTGGTTCGTTTTTCATCCTTAACCCCCAAAAAAGACCCACCCTAAAAATGGTCTGTCCGGAGGTGTGTATCCTTTTGTATTTGGTAATAGTCGAGGAAATATAACACAAAAATAGCCCTAACCTTCAATTTTTTTTGCAGTAAGTCGGATTGAGAAGGGGTTTTTTGCATTCGCTTCGTTAACTCGTCTAGAAACTTTGTGCCTTATTTTGGTCTTGTACTTTTTTGAAATTGCATTGCTGCATCGAAAAGTGCATTCTTATAAGTGCATCTTTTCAAGTGATGAAGAAAAAATTCATATCTTCCAGAAAAAACTCCCGAATCATACGAATTTCAGTACCCGGGGGGTTTTTAAGTCAGTGGACATGAGTGTGATGTCCAAATGAGCCCCATGTGCACCTGGAGGTCAGGACGGCACCAAGAACGTCATCACTTGGAGTTCCCTGTAAACTCATGGAAAATCGATCGAAACTCGTTACCCGGGGGTTTTTCGGCTCGCTCGTCCCGAATCTGACATCGGCAACCTCCTCCGGAGGACCTGGTGTGCGCGACCTGGCTAATAACGTCATCTCCTGGAGTTTTACTGAAATTACTTATCAAATCGATCGAAACTCGTTACCCGGGGGTTTTTCGGGCCGCTCGTCCCGAATCTGACATCGGCAACCTCTTCTGGGAGACCTGGTGCGCGTGACCTGGCTAATAACGTCATCTTCTGGAGTTTTACTGAAATTACTTATCAAATCATTATACAAAATGGGCATGTCCTTTCTTTTTCAATGAACTTACTTTATCACCAGAGTTGGAATAGGTGATTCAATTGAAACTATTCGAGTAGTAAATGAAAGGTATGGGTACAAATGTATGCAGGTACAATTTCAAAAATATCTGAACTTTATATTTCTTTTTACAAATACATTAAGTTATCAAAAAAACTTTTCTTAATTTTACAGTTTATTCTAAATATCGTCCGCCTCATCAACCGATACGTTAGTACTTTCTTCATCGAGAGTGTCATCTTCGTATAAAGAAGGCGCCAATTTGAAATTTTAACTAGTTTTACTTCTATCAAATAATAAATTTTTGTAATAAAAATAATTATTTTTATTTTTAATTAATAATTATTTATAATTTGTTGCATCATAGATATTTACGTCAAAATGATTAAGAAGGTTGCAGTGGAAAACTTGTTCTACCATAATAATATAT
This sequence comes from Rutpela maculata, assembly GCA_936432065.2. Taxonomy (NCBI): domain Eukaryota; kingdom Metazoa; phylum Arthropoda; class Insecta; order Coleoptera; family Cerambycidae; genus Rutpela; species Rutpela maculata. The sequence goes on from OW386293.2 coordinate 99,969,997, forward strand.
TAACTAGCATTTATTAAAGCAATGTTAGAAAGTTTGACGACAAAATTTCAGTAAAACTCTAGGAGATGACGTTATTAGCCAGGTCACGCACACCAGGTCCTCCTGCCGATGTCAGATTCGGGACGAGCGAGCCGAAAAACCCCCGGGTAACGAGTTTCGATCGATTTTCCATGAGTTTACAGGGAACTCCAGGTGATGACGTTCCTGGTGCCGTCCTCACCTCCAGGTGCACAGGGGGCTCATTTGGACATCATATTTAGGTCCAGCGACTCAAAAAACCCCCTGGTACTGAAATTCGTATGATTCGGAAGTTTTTTCTGGAAAATATGAATTTTTTCTTCATCACTTGAAAAGATGCACTTATAAGAATCCACTTTTCGATGCAGCAATGCAATTTCAAAAAAGTACAGGACCAAAATATGGCACAAAGTTTCTAGACGAGTTAACGAAGCGAATGCAAAAAACCCCATCTCAATCCGACTTATTGCAAAAAAAATTGAAGGTTGACTGCTATATTTCCTCGCCTATAAGGATGCACTGGTTTGGTCCACTTTTTTTGTTTTGGTGGGAGTTTCTTGGTGGTTAGGGGTTTAAAACGAGCGAATCTGACAATTTTGACTTCGGATTTAGTTTCAGCGGGTTCAAGTACTAATCTGGCCCACAGGCCAGACCACTTTTTGTTTTGTTTTGGGTGTGTTTTTTGGGATTAGAGAGAATCTGACAATTCTGACTTCGGATTTAATTTCAAATGGTCCAAAAACATAAGAATACACTGGTATGGTCCGCAGGCCACACCACTTTTGGGGGAAGGTGTTTTTTTGGTGTTTGTCAAAAACGAGCCAATCGGAAAATTCTGACTTCGGATTCGGTTTCAGCGGGTCCAAATACATAAGGATACACTGATATGGTCCGCAGGCCAGACTACTTTTTTTTGTTTTGGTAGTGTTTTTTTGGGTTGGGGGTGAAAAACAAGCGAATCTAACAATTTTGACTTCGGATTAGGTTTCAGAGGGTCAAAATACATGAGGGTACACTGATATGTTCCGCAGGCCAATCCACTTTTTTGGGGGATATTTTTTTGGTGTTGGGGCGAAAAAAAGAAGGAATCTGATAATTCTGACTCCGGATTCGGTTTCAGCGGGGCCAAATACATAAGGATATACTGGTCTGGTCCGCAGGCCAGACCACTTTTTTTGTGTGGCTGTGTAATTAACAATGAATCATCAGCGTACATGAAGATATTGCACTCACTTAAATGGTCAGGTAAGTCGTTGACATATAAAAGAAAAATGAGGGGACCCAAGATACTTGTGGGGTGCCAAGTTCAGTTCTGAAAAAAACATCGGCATATTTAGAAATAAATTTTCTGTTTGCGAGATAGGATATTATAAGAGAGTTAGTATTTCCTCGAATACCAAGTTTGCTTAATTGCATCGAAACAAATCTACTATCTATGGTATCGAAAGCTCTAGACAGATGAAAGAATAACCCAACGACGTTTTCGGATTCGTCGAATTTACCTAAGAATAAATTCGGTAGTAGCAATTTCGGTTGACAGGTTTTTCCTGAAGCCAAACTGACGTTTAATAAACAAATTCTGTTGGTTTAAGTAAGAAGTTTTCGGGCATTGCAATTTCAATGATTTTAGAGAAGATACTTAACATTGCACGTCACCTTTTTTAGGAATGGGCACTAGAATGGCAAGTTTCAAAATGTCGGGAAACTTACCACTCGTAAAATCAAAATTCATTATTTCAACTAACGGCGTTAAAATAAGATTTGAGCATTTTTTAATTAAACTTATGGGAATTTCATCAAACCCAGTAGAATTTTTATTAGGTAAGTTCATAATAATTCTATCGATGTCTCGTTCATTGACCGGTGTAAAAAACATTGAGTATTTGCTTAACTGATAGTACAGTTTTCCGAGAAGACATTTTTTAAGTAATCATTTAATTTCTTCTGAACCGTGCTGGAAAAGTGGTCACCAAAGGCTGTGGCAATTTCATTGGTATTTGTTAACGTGCTGTTTTCTGTTTTTATTGTGGTTGGAGGATTTGAAGTTTTGCTAGATTTGTGATTAACCAAATTCCACATTGTTTTAGCTTTATTTTTTAACGACTGAATTGCATTAAAATTGTGATTTTTTTCCCGCCTTTACAAGATGCTTGGTTTCTCTCTTCAGATTTTTATATATGTTATATTGATCCTCATCATTTACAGATTTACGTAATTGATTCAGTTGTTTTAACCCTTGAATTTTATTAGGTTTTTTTTACTTTTTCTGTTTTCTCCACCTTAGGAAGTGCGGCGTTAAGACAGTATTCACAATGAGACAAAAAATCTATAAAAATCTCGTTACACATCGCCATAATGCATATGAAAAGTGAACTCGCTAAGAATTTTCCGAAATTGGGCTATCGCAAGTCAGAAAAATTCCTTGGACGGATTCTTGACTAGTTACTTTATTGTCGCTCTCAAGATCTATTTTAAAGGGTTTATGCGTGGTGATCTGATAGAAATGGATCAAAACTATCACCTGATAGGTATTGGTTGCTGCTGTTAGTGGTTATGTAATCTATTATACCACTGGTTGTTCTGTTGTCTGTACTGGCTATTCTTGTCGGGGTGTTAACTAGGGAAGTGAGTTTAAAATGATCAAACAGATTAATTAGGTTATTGCTTTCCGGTGTCTATGTTAAAGTCACCTCATAAAGTAATACATTTAAATCTTTAAGTTGCAATTTCGAGAGCTTTAGATAGCTGTAGAATAAAAATTTCGTGATTTATCACTATGGAAAATATAATCGCCGATAATACAAAAATCATGTTTATAAGAAATCGCAAAATGAGTTTCTAGATTACACAAGCTACTTATGGCCTTACAATTACTACTGATTTCACTTTTAGCGTAAATAACTGAGCCGCCGTGTATTAATTTTTTTCTACGATTGTGCTGAAAGTCAAATTTTCTAACTTCAAAATGAGTGCAGAAAATATCACTTTGCCGCACGCCGTGCGGCAAAGAATTTGTCACACGCCTTGATTACATCTTCACGCACCGGAATAAAATAGTGTGTTTACCATAAAGAATTTTATATTACTTACTGGTAATAACAATTAAATTCTATAAATGTACATTAATTACACATGAATTGCAATTGCAAAGTCAAATTTTCTTACTTCAGAATGACAGCGGAAAATGTCACTTTAAATAAAATCTGACAAGCAGCAAATTTAAGATTTTGGAAAGACTTTAAAAAGGGAAATAACTTCACAACCGTAGAAAAAATAATATGTAACACACGTGTGGCAAGCTTCATTGCAAAACTCGTATGATAGGAACACTCGCTGCGCTCGTGTTCCTACTTTCATACATCGTTTTGCAATGAAGCCCTTGCCACACTTGTATTACAATCTACTATTGTCTACATTATCAGTGTGTGTGACGAGATCCTATTGGCATTTAAATTTGGAGAGGGTGTAATTCAAAATAATTTTTACAAGGGCTTATTTCTTCAGTTAATCATTCTTATTCTGTAATTGGTCTTTGACTGTTGGATAAATTAATTAATTCAGTAAAATAAACAAATAAATAAAAAACATCAAATTTCCAATGTTATTAACGTTGTCAACTGGCTACTCGCCTGAAGTTCCTCATATAAGAAAATAATTCACAATATTGTCAGGAGATTTTCATTACTGAATAATGACACGAAAATGTTGGTAGCATACGCCAATAATTGTTACAAGAGATCTACCATATTATGGCGAGGTGTTAAGTTTTTTCGCCCTCGATTTCTTGATTTGTTATAATTCACAGCTAAAAACTCATTTGCATGCCACGTATATTTTTTATTTATATAGCTCTTATATTAACAGTTAAGTCTACACAGATGAAAAGAAAAAACGCCTCAAGGTAAATTGGGTAAATATTGATTCTATTCAACTGAAATTGCTACTATTTAATAGATTTCCGTGAAGCAGTAATCACATCAGAATCCATTTAATTAATTTGTGAATGTACTCCGCTTACACGTATGTTGATTGCCGAAACAAATTAAGATAAACTTGAAGCAAATACTATTTGTAGCCAAATTAAATGGTAGGAACCGCATAGTAACCACGGTTATAAAAAAAAACAGATTCAAGCTTACACAATGTGAACTTCAAGTAAATATCTATCAACAAAAAGGAAAGTTAGTTCTTGCAAGTAATTATCACAGCAACTGTTTATTTACCGATCGATTATATTCTAAAACAATAGGATTCTCCCACTAGACAAAAAACCGCTGCCCAAGGAATCACTACTTCCACATCCAGATTCTCTATCCAAGTCACTCACAACGAAAAAACGTTGTATGTGAAAATAATTGTTTATGGAACTTTAATAATATAATATTTGAAATCCTCTACCCCAAAAACCCATAAAACGATACCCCACATCGGTAGTGGGGTGGGGGTGGTGATAGGGGGGTGGTAGTGGGGGGTGGATGAAGTAAAAAAAATATTTTGAGGTTTCTGGTTCCTGTACATACACTAAATCACATTTTTTTTCATCCCCTTTAATAAGGAGGTGGGGGTGGCTAATGCCAAAAATTTTTTTGAGACCTTGGCGTCTCTTGTATGTACTAAATACCAATTTCATGGACTCTTACCTGCTTGATTTACCCATTTACCCCAAATTTACCCCAATTTACCCCCCAACCCTTCGACGGAACAAGATGAAAATATAATCTAGTTCTAGATCTCGTTAAAGTACATATGTGTACTAAATTTCAAGTCAATATCTTAAACGGTTCCAGAGTAAACGTGCGCACAAAAAAAAGTTACAGACAGACCGACAGACAGACAGACCGACAGACAGACAGAAATTTTTTTTTCGCTCAAACTTGAAATCTCGACGTTTCATAACATTTTAAGCCTATTTGGACAATAAAATTTTTTTTGTCGTTACTATACTTCCACTGGACGTGGAAGTAACTAACTTACTATCAAATTTCAATATAATCAGATATTCAGATTTTCATTTCGGAAAAATTCCGGGAAGCGGTAACTTTTGAGAGTACATCTCGGAACATGTTAGGAACAACATAGTCCGTGAGCGTAATTAATAATTAGTTGCAAAATACCACTTTTTATCAAATATATCTTAAAATATGTTTTTCTTTCAAAAACTAATTGCGCCATTCAAAAGTACGGGAAATTTCACATCAAAAATGTATATGAAGTTTTTTTGTACGATCAAAAATGTAGATTCCAGATTTTTTTGTTTAACGCACAAAAATTGAACGCGAAGACACGTAAGTATGGCGCGCGAAGCGCGCGCGGCCTCGGGCTCGCTGCGCTAAATTTGTTTTAACCTTTGAACTGATTAATGAAATTGACCTCACAAAGGCTTAAATGAAAGAAGAAACATGTGGCGATTGGATTATATGTATTTTGAAATATATTAATGAATGTAGTCCAGGCATTAGACACCATATAGGCCCCTTACCTGGAAAAATTCATGGTAGTCATGAAGATAGGCTTACTTTATGGTTTTTGGCTCGCTGAATCCAAATTTTCAACTTCCCACCGAATATTCCCCCCGGAACCCCCTCAAATATAGAAAAATAAACAAAAAATTGTTTTTTCATTTTTTTAAACTTTTTTTTCGTTTTAGATAAAAAATATTCAAAAAGCAAAAATTTACAACAAAAAAGGTCCTTTGACATTTTGACGTACGACGAACGGGGAAGCGCTAGCGCATGTTTCGGGACCCACTTGGTCCTCTCCCGTTCGTTGTACGTCAAAATGTCAAAGAACCTTTTTTGTTAGAAATTTCGTTTACTTTCTGAACATCTGGGTATTTTTGATCTAAAACGAAAAAAAAGTTAAAAAAATAAAAAACCAATTTTTTGTTTTTTTCTAAATTTGAGGGGGTTCCGGAGGGAATTTTTGGTAGGAAGTTAAAAATTTAGATTCAGCGAGACAAAAAACATAAAGTAAGCCTATTTCCAGAACTACCATGAATTTTTCTAGGTAAAATTCTCTAATGCCTGGAGTAATGTGGGAATAGTACATATATGAAGTCGGAACAAATCAAATCAAATCAATTTATTTTGTTTTGGGACAATTACAAAATTGTATAACAATAGTCAGAAGTGGTAAAGGAGAAAATAATATAATATAAACTAATCTAACTTAATCTAAGTATTAAAAAATTCGTCTAAAGAATAAAAACACTTCTACCAGGAACAATTTAATCTTTTTCTTGAATTGGTGTAATTCAATATTTTGTTTAAAATCATTTGGCAATTTATTAAAAATTTTTAGTCCTAAATAATTGGGTGATTTATTGGTAACTGACAGTTTTGAAAAAGGTACATAAATATCATTCTTATGCCTTGTAATTAACCCGTGTATATCTTTATTGAGATTAAACTTATGTCTATTTTTAAAAATATTTATACATATTTTAAATATAAACAAAGACATAAAGATATTTGCGATGAAATCGGTAAAAGCTCTACCATTTCTAAATTTTTAAGATAAAAACCTGGGTCTGTCACATTTTACTTTTGAAGTAATGTATAAAAATATATGAGTGAAAAAAATCTCAAAAATTTATTTTTGAAGATGTACACTTCCAAAATTTGATATGTATAACTGACTTTAATCACCTATTAATCTAGTTTAAATCGCGTTATTAGATCTCTGTAGATGCGATTTTTGAAGCTTGAAAAGTGTACTTTAAGATGCTTCAAGGGGATTTATCTTGAAAATTAAATTAACCCTTTCTTTTACGAAAATAATTTTAAAAAATTTTGCTCGAAAATTCGTGAAATTATGGTTAAAATAAACGTTAATAACTTTTATAAAAATTATTTAGCCTACTTATCCAGCACACGTTTATATTAGGACCTCAAAATAAGTAAATCTGATGTAAAAAAAATTGGAATATACAGATACAGGGTGATTTACTACAATATGCGGAAAATAAAATGGTGTACTAGTCTTCTACGTGAGAAAGCCCCTGCAAAATTTTAGAGTGATCCGAGGTAATTTAGTATATTTCCTTGCATTAAAACTTGCAAAGATATACTACTGTTACTTGTTTATAGTCAGTGTATATAAGGCAATGGACTACGCACCTCAAATGAAAGTAAGGCAATTTGACCAACATGCATCGTGACTGGTATTTGTCTCTTTCTATCTTATTACGCACTTCGACAACAATCAGGTCCATTATAGAGAATTAATTCTCTAATCTTTCTATATACGTAGTATAAGAGTTCACTGGCATAGGGTCAGTGTCTTGTGTCTTTATTGTCTTCCCGATTTCCAGTTAGAGCGTACCGTTAAACTTTCAAAAGTATTCGTAGATTGATACCGTTCAATATGCAATTCTATGCTTAGAACAGTGCATTGAACATTTTCTTTGACTTTTCATTACTTTTAAGTTTTGTGCTGGCAATTATTTTAATTTTTGCTATTTTTGTAGTGTGATTAAAAATCCATAAAGTCATTTCTGCCAGCTTTGCTGTCAGTTCCAAGTCTGATAAAGAGGGAGGGGAAGTGATATAGTTACACCGCGTTACGTCAGATTGGTTAAAGTCATAGGCGACGTGTTTCTACAAAAAAAATAAGGAAATTCGTTTGGTAATATTTTTTTAATTTTTCATTTTCTTAACTCCTTTCGGTGGACACAACCTACTGATAAATTTTCCTCATGTTGTGGTAAATCATCTTGTATATAAACTTACACTTTTCAGGAAATATTGAAGAAATCAAGTTTTTTCGGTAAATCGATTCAATGTCGATTGTTTTTAAAATTTTCATCCTGTTTAAAATTACAGTACAGGACCATGTGTCAAATTATAATCCCTGAATAATAGAAAGAGATTGAAAGTAAAACAACATCTTCGCGGTAAGCAGTACGCATCACGCCCCGCATGCTGTGTGTGTGTGTGTGCGTGTCAGCAGAGCATTTTGGACACATTTTCACGGATCATCTTGTAATGCTATGTACCATATCACGTTTTCTTAGCTTCTTTTTAAGTTTTTTTGACATCATAATCTGTTTCAGCGACCTCGAAAACCCCTTATATGTCAATTTTAATTAAATTTTTCTAAAATCCTCAACATATGATAATTTTGTTAAAAAACCGTTTTTTTTGTTTAAATTTTCTCACATTTATATGTTTATAACTTTTTATTTTAAGCTATGTAAAAGTGATATCAAAAGGTTTTAGGAAAATCGAAGCTTCCCCTAATTATTTCGAAATAATGCATATTTTCAGCCTCTATTGGCTCCACTAATAGTATGTTAATAATTTGGCAAATGTTGTACGCATGGCACTTACTGTATAAAACAATCTGCAGGATGTGTACTTTTGGTTTTACCAATGCTTTTGTATATTTCTTCACTAATGTTGCTGTTTCTCATTCAACAGAAACTGAAAAAACCCTCGTGATTGCCAAAATAAGTGCCGGACGGACTCTATTTCATTGCTGTTCATAAGCGCCACCAGCTGTTATAGTTTAACAATTTCCCATTTACTTTTCGAATGAATTTTCTCTTTTGCATTACTATCTGAAAAATCCACACCCAATATAAATCAATAACGTATCCTATCCAAATGTCGATGAACCCTCCATACAATAGGAATTAATTTTATGCTCACCAAGTAATTTATACGCCAAAAAATTCGATTAAACTACAGTAAGCGCAATTCAAAAATAGCAACATCGTTTTCATTCGTTATAATTGGAATTGCTCCCTTAAATTTATGTCTTGTAAAATTTACGACAAATCGATAGCCGCCGACGACATTTTAGTTGTCCCAGCATTTAAAATGTTTTTAAAGATTTATTATTCCACTGATTGGCTAATTTTGGGGCGCAGGATGGTGACGTATTTATCACGCGATTCCTTTATCTAAACTCGTTTTGATATACTACGCTGGGAAAAAAACACTAAATTATATCACGGGTTTGAAAACAGAGGTGACTGATACTATGTCATTTGTACTTAGATATGACATTTTTTTCTTAAGACATTTGGGGTCATGTTAAATGGTGTAAAACGGTATATATTCTTTCAACTTGCGTCATCACATACTGAAAATTACGGGAAGGTGAAGGGCAACTCATATATTTTAATGATACTTATTTATTAATATATGTCGGGTATACATTATTTTATCGGTGTTGTCATGGGATATTAAACAAATTAATTTGTTTCGTTAAAGACTCTATTACCATACTAGCGAGGTAATGAACCCATTACTGCACTGTTTTCTTCTAAATCAAGGAATGGCACTGATGACAGGAACTGAAGCAGAATTTGTTATTATTTGCACAATAACAACAACATTTATTCTTTACATAAATTGATTACGAATTTCATCGGCCACTTTGTAAAGCTAAAAATGATTTGACCTATATTGAATTGAATTTTATGTCTCAAAATGTAACAATCTACTAATAAAGTCCTAATTTCTCAAAATATACAAAGAATTATTAAATCAGTCATTTTAACCCTATTAGTACAGTAAATATAGAACAAAAATTACCTAAACCTAAACATCCAAAAGGTATAGGCAATTCGTGTCCCAGGTTGTTCACTATCCTCAGTACAACGCGCCATGAAAAAGCCCGATGTTTGTGGCGTCGGGTTTGGGAGGGAGGGGGGCGGGGGTGTCACTGACTATCCTTTTTCCGCAGTTTTGCTCTGATATCTCCAAAACTATTAGGTTTATCAAGATGATGAACATAAACAAAGTTGTTGTACATAAAATTTCTGATAGAATTGGTCCTATTCATATTTTTGATCAACCTAACAGTTATCGAGATATGGAGAGGAGAAATCTGTGAAATGTTAAAAATTGACAAATAAAGCTAAAAATTGCCTTAAATTTGTCTGATTTGAGCTTAAATTGTTTGGATTGAAGTGAGTGAGAGTTGAAAAAGGAACCCGAAGAAGAGAAAGGATGACGGCCTTGAATACAATGAAGATCAGGTGGGCTGCCTGTTTTACGACCCTAGTTGTGCGACAGCGTTCCGTTCAGTAGTGTACCATCAAGTGCGTACCTATCTACTCGGGAATGTTGTTTAGTTTGGAAGTGTACACTTTTTATAAACGCGAGTTTTTGTGTAATCGACTGTGAGCAAATATAGTTCAGGAACGGCGTCATCGAAAGTTAGTTACTTTAAACGAGTAGATTTTTTTATTTTATCTTGTATATATTGTATATATTGTAGAGAGGTGTTATATGAAGCAAAAGAGACTGAAAACTTGAATGCCTTACGATACAAACGTTACTTGACAACAATTGGTAAACAACCCGTACATGCTAACTTCATACTAGCCGCACTTCCACCGACAGAGGACGCTACATGAGAATACTCTTTACGAGTGTACCATCAAGTGCAGCTCTGGCATGGTGTTGCAAAAGATCCTTTACAGTGAGGTTGGAAGAAGATTGGAAGGCAACTCCGCCCAGTGACTACATCAATGGCTGCTGCACCAAATGAATTCCTGTTGTTGCACGATGATTGCACTCGAGTGCAGGAAGAATGGTCTGCAATGTTCAAGAATGTGCATAACGTGTGCAGGTCTTGACTGCACCAATAGAGATGAACCTGAAGAGTTCGATGCTGAGCAAATTTTAGTGTCAGATGATGTTCTTCTACTAGGAAAGGACTATGATTCAGATGACAGTGAAGAAAAGAGCAATGATGATGAAATCGAATAAGTTTGAAAATACTTTCTGATCTTGTAATACTCTTGAAAATACATTATTATCTTGTAATAAATGTAAAACACATCAAGATTTGTCTTTTTTGCGTTTCAAATCTCAACTTTTAGTGTTTCTTACATTTAACCGTCTTCCCGTCCTTCCTCCCCCCTATAGATAACTAGACCTATGTATGCATAGGAACATCGTTTATGCAAATATACCCGCATAATTTCTATCTGAGATGTCCTTGAAATGAACCCTTCTTCATAATAATAATAAATAGTAAGCAGCGTTGCCACATTTTTTCGTGCGAATCGACTAATTTCTTTTTTGAATCTACTAAAGCAATTTTTGAGAAGTTGTTATTGAATTGTTATTGAATTTTTTTATGTAATTGTATGGTCTGATTTAATTTTAAATTGATAACAAAACATAAGAAATTAAGGGAAAGAAAAAACGACACAGGAAAGTAAAGGTACACTTCGTGAATTCGGGATAAAGTCAGAAAATTGATTTATTCATGTCAAAGCTTAACATATTATATTACAAAACATAATTATTGCCTATGTATCAGAGCTGGGTAATTCTTGGTGAAAAAGTAATTAGCAATTACAATTCCTTTTTTTTTCGTGTAATTGTAATTGTAATTAAGTACTTTTTTTTATTAAAGTAATTTGGAATTGTAATTGCAGGAAAATTGATGAAGGAATTGTAATTTGTAATTATATTATTTGAACTATCTAATTACAAATTACTTCTATAAGTACAATTACTTTTTCCAATTACAATTACTTTCTCCAATTACAATGACTTTCTCCAATTACAATTACTTTTTCCAATTACAATTAGTTTTTTTAATTACAATTACTTTAAGAACATGCGTATGTGGTTTAAAAAACAAGAGTGCATTAAAGCAGAATTTTACTGTTGCATAGATTAAAATGAATCTGAAAAGTTCAAAAAAATTTACTGACTAAAAACGAGTTTTTGCCGTGGTCCGCTGCACATTTATGTTTTTTTTATTAAGTACACAAGCTTTTGTATTTTTGTTCAATAAACTTTTAAAAACGATGTGTTTATTGTTTATTATTATCATTCTTATTATTATTAGGCATTGTTATTATAGTGGAGTCGATTTAATCAATAAAATAGCGAGGTTGGGAAATTTTTTAAGATGGATGCAGACCTGGTGGAAATTGTTTGTCATGGCGAGTATAACAAAACCCCAAAATCTTGAGCTGACGCAAGAAATGGCTTTATTAGAACGACCTTTCTATCAAATCTTGGGTGAAACCGCGTTTTATTGGCCGAAAAGGGTTTTTTTTGGATATTTCAAGGGTCAAATTTGCAGTTTTAATTTTTTTTTTGACCACTTAAACAATTAGTTAAGGAACGAAAATAGTAGTTTTATTATTAATATTAAAGGAACCTCCAGTTCCAATTTGGTGAAGATCAGACCATCCCCCCTCCCGATATATATATATACGAAACAAATTGAAAAAATTAAATAATTTCGGTTATCTTGATCAGATCTCAACCGAGTTGGCTGAAATTTGGAATGGAAGTAGTCTTTATCACACAAAAATTATTTATTAGATTTCAGCCAAAAATATTAAATAATTTGACTGAAACTGCAATTTCAAATTTTCTGAAATATTCAAATTTAAATATCATCGGACCTAAAAGACGGATCAAATTTTGCTTTATGGCAAAAGGTAGGTTATTTTATGCACTTTTACATGATATAAGTCAAGAATCACTTTTCTTTACATTCGGTCGTTTTTTAGTTTTGCATTATTATATAATATATGTGTACTCAGTGACTGGTATAAAGCAGAAAACAATTGTATTTATTATTTGTAAAACTTTAAAAAAGATATATATTTTTTATTTGTATAGTCGTGCCTATTGCTTTGACTAGGTATAGATAAATGTATATTATATTATATATGTGTGTGCGTGCGTGTATTTATTTCTGTAAGTATGTGAATGTGTGAAAATTTATTTTATTTTTAATTTTTACGTGACTCAGGTAGCCGCTTCATGTATAATCGAAGGGTAACCGTGGTCTATCTTTTACTTTTCAAAACAAGTATTTTGATATTATACCTCGCCTACCTTTTGCCACAAAGCAAATTTTGATCGGACTTTTAAGTCCGAAGATATTTCGATTTGAAAATTTCAGAAAATTTGACTGAAACTGCTATTTCAGCCAAACTATTTAACATTTTTGGCTGAACTTTGGTTAACAGTTTTTGTGTGATAAAGACTACTTCCATTCCAAATTTCAGCCAAATCGGTTGAGATCTGATCAAGACAGCCGAAATTTGATTTTCTCAGTTTTTTTCGTACATATATATGAATATCAGGAGGGTCAGATATCTTCCCCAAATTTAAACTGAAGGTTCCTTTAATATTGAGAAAAAAAGGATACATTTTCTTTTCTTAACTAGTTGTTCAAGTGATCAAAAAAAATTAAGACAACAAATTTGACTCTAAAAATGTCGGCCAAAAAAGCATGGTTCAACCCCCATTTAGAAATTAAAATTTTAGGGTTTTATTATAGGTACTCGTCATGACAAATAATTTCCGCAGGGTCTGCATCCATCTTAAAAATTTTCCCAATCCTTTCCTAAACCGACTCCACTATTAAGCTGCATTTTCTATATATTTATTTAATTTTTCCTGATTACCCTTAAGGTCAAACATTCTAATAACAATTCTAATAAATATTAAAACGCAATATTACACAACACTTTTAGTTAAAATTTTTAACTTACCTCTTTGACTGTTTGGTCACTATAATTTGCTTTATCATAAAAGTAATTAGAAAAGTAATTGCTAATTCCTTTTTTAAAGACATGTACTTTGTAATTGTAATTAATTCCTTTTTAAAAAAAGTAATTTGTAATTGTAATTATTTTTAAATTACAAGTACTTACCCAGCTCTGCTATGTATGTATCTTAATACTAGCACAGAAAAAAACAGAACCGATTCTGATATTAAAAACTGAATCATTAACAATATTTTTAACAAAACATTTAACCATATAATATATCAAAAATCTATCAGAAATTTACCAGCAAATTTTACCTACCAAACTTTACTTTGTTTATTTTAGCTATGTACGGAGCTCCAAAAAGAAAAACATCAATTGTTATAATTATAGATATTTTAGTTTTGCAAAATGCACTAGACTAAATAAGCCTGTGCAATATTCGTCACTTCCACCCACAGCAGCAGCTACCCAACAACATCTATTCAGGGTATATTACCAGGCTCAAACTTGGCTGGGAAAAGATTTGAACCATCAGCAATGGGGTTGGACTTTAAACAATAATTTATTGGAGTCAACAACTACTCTGATTCCTCCTGCACCAGATGAATTTCTCAATTCTATTTTCTGCAACTGCACAAAAGGTTGTGGCGTCAATTGTGGATGCAGAAAAATAGAATTGCCATGCTCTGTAGTGTGTGACTCTTGCCTGGACCAGTCGTGTCTCAATATGGTGTCCGAGGATACAACCGTTGAATCTGAGTTCAGCGATGATGAAGCCAACCTCATTTCGTTACTTTCCGCTGAGATGATTGTTGAAGATGAAAATATTGAATAAGTGGAAATAGAAGAGATAGACGGAGACGAGGAAGAAGAAGTCCGCAAAGACGAACAATAATCAACAAAATTATAATATAACTTGTAATTTTACCTCAAAGGTGGTGCGGAAACGAATGCAGCGCAATGCCCGAGTTTTCTCAGCCTTATATCTCAAAAGCTATTGGTTCTATGCAAATTTTGTATAGGACCTTTTTTATGCAGATTTATCTCACGAACAAATTTTATAACAACCAAAATTAACGTAAAACCGATAATTTACGAGAAAAACTTATTTTCGTGACCTTTAACCATCTGTAACTTTTGTAGCTGTCTAGTTGGCTTTATGCACTTTTGAGAAATTACTTGTGATGCCAAAATAAAGAGAATTCCGTTGGAAAATATTCAGTTGGATTTTTTTAGAGGTTCATGTATAAATTGACGTCTAGAAATGGTTGATACAGTGATATGTTATTTTTAAGCATTGATACATCTCGTATTATAAACATAAAAAAGATTTTTTTTACGTAATAATGTTCTTAATATTGTCTAAATGTTGGTTGTGGCATTTTCTTAATTTTTGGGATGCTCTGCCACATATTATATTTTCTTCTAAACAATGTCTGAAATCTACAAAATAATACAATTGACCAGTATTTTACTGGAAAATAACCTCTACGCTTGTGACTTTCACGTCAATCAGTTAGATGGTGGTTTTTGTCAAATAATGAATAAGAACAAAAATATAAAAATTACGTATTTTGCTGACGTTTCGGAAAACGAATCTGTTTCCTTTCTGAAAGCGTATTATAATGTTTGTGTGCTGTGTATATTAAATACACAACTTTTAAAAAATATTTGTTTTATTCAGTATCCATAGATACTTACTCCTTACACAGAACTGTTGATATATCTAGTTGATAGTTTTATTTTAAACAATGTTGAGTTTGTTAAGTTCTTCTTTTAACATCGGCAAATATCTACGGAACAATTCGACACGCGTTTATCCTCATTCAGTGGTATTATAGCCGCTTCTTTAATTTTTCTTTTCTTGCTAGCCGTCTCTTTTGCTAAAATTTTTGCCGAGTCCCAGTTTATTCTATGTCCGTTCTCCCAAGCGTTAAAAATAAAACTATCAACTAGATATATCAACAGTTCTGTGTAAGGGGTAAGTATCTATGGATACCGAATATAACAAATATATTCTTAAAGCTGTATATTTAATATACACAGCACACAATAGACCATTTACTTTCAGTCATATGCATCTGTTGGACATACTTTTAAAATTAGGTCCATCATATGTAAAATTTTCTGCCGAATCCATTTCCGGAGGGCGATTTGCGATACAAGCTTGCGTTCATCCCCTATATTAATTTTTCACCCCTTTTCGGCGATACACGATATTTAACATTTTTCAGATATATCTCGTGTTATCTCAGAAACTATAAAATCTACAAGGATCAAATTTTAGACGGAGATTAAACAATGTATGTCGATTACGATAGCTGTACTAAAATGATATTTTGATTATTGATCTTCTAAGAAAAAAATAAAAACTGCAGGGATGCTGAAATATTGTAGGGAAAATTGTAGCATCGAGGTATTTTTTCTACGTGTAGAAATATTATATCAGTTATGTGAGCAGTATTGTAGTAGAAACATCAAATTTAATTTTAGTGAAAAAATATTTTACAATCGGATCAGTCTGGCGGAAGATATCAATTATTTAGTATCGGGAGCGAAACCCTGCGCTTTGATCGCACATGCATAGAGTGTTGTAAACTGTGGTAGAATAAGCCCTTCGCATCATTCGACATCGCAAGGCATTATTTGAATATGATTGAAATAGCAAATAGAAACGTGTGTATACAAAAATGAATGAAAGAATTGTCACATTGGGGTAAATTTGTCTTTGTACAAAGATAAAATTAGTTTTGAATCAAGAATATTTCGTCTCATATATAAGCGCCAATTAACAAACTCTTCATATAAACATATATTTTAGTGGCAAGTTCTAAAAAATTGTTATAAATAAAATGATTTATTAAAACCCATTACTTTCTTGAAAAAATTATTAAAAAAGAAACTACAACTACAATTACATAATGAATAAGGAATTGTAAAGAATTTGGTTTGCTGAAAACCTAAACAATATTTTTTTTGATGATTAACAAAAATGTAAAATAAATTAATCAATAATTTTAAATACAATTATTTATTCTGTATGGGGAATATATTTATTTGCGTATATACCAAACAGTCAAAATTTACAATTAATTATTTTTTATTTATTTGCTTTTATCATGATTAGAGAATATTATTTAGGTATTATGCAAATCACAACTTACACACTTTTTTATTTATTATGAAAATATCTACTTTCTGTATACTGTTGCCCTAATCTACTAGTTAGGTAAATACTTTAAAACACTTATTATTGAAGAACCAATTAAAACAACTACTCTCCTAATCCTATCATGTAATTCAATACTTCGTCAGTATTAGCTAGGAGAGTAGTTGTTTTGATTGGTTCTCCAATAATAAAGATTTTAAACAGTATATTAGCGTGCCCAGATTAGGGCAACAATATACAGAAAGTAGGTATTTTCATAATAAATAAAAAAGTGTGTAAGTTGTGATTTGCATAATACCTAAATAATATTCTCTAGTCAAAATTTAATTCAACTCATTAGATAATGTCGTACAGAAAGAAGCTATCTATGTAAATAGATTAAAAATATTTTATTCAATAAATACTCTAGTCAGATTTACAATTTCCCATGCATATGCAGCTTATTATGCAATCAACTCCTAGTTTTTTACAACAACACCTAATACTGCAGCTATTATTTTTACACTTGCAGGTTGTCACATCCATTTGTTCTGGTTTCGGGTGTTTTGTGATCGTGATGGGAATGAAAATGTTGTACTCTTTTTTCCAACCATATTCATGAATATTCAGTAATTCAGGGGACGGATTACTAGCATTTTTCCATAAAAATATTGTATAGGCACTTCATTTTGCATGCTGAGTGAGGGCATCCTCAGTAGGTGGCAACGTCCTCAAATTCATTTCGCATTTTTTAAATAAATGTGCTCGTAAATGATCTAAACTATCTTCAAAATTGGGACGACCATACAAGCATTTGAAAAAGTAAGAAGCTGCTGCCGTAAATTGAAAAACATCCGCTTTCTGAGAGTATTGCGCTAAAGGAACCATTTCATTGGCGTTAATGTTTCGCAAGAGAGTCTTAAGTACTGTTTTATTTGCCCTTCTTGCATTTGCATGCAAAACGAAGAACAATATTTTTATAGAAAAATGCTAGTAATCCGTCCCCTGAATTACTGAATATTCATGAATATGGTTGGAAAAAAGAGCACAACATTTTCATTCCCATCATGATCACAAAACACCCGAAACCAGAACAAATGGATGTGACAACCTGCAAGTGTAAAAATAAAAAATAATAGCTGCAGTATTAGTTGTTGTAAAAAACTAGGAGTTGATTGCATAATAAGCTGCGTATGCATGGGAAATTGTAAATCTGACTAGAGTATTTATTGAATAAAATATTTTTAATCTATTTACATAGATAGCTTCTTTCTGTACGACATTAAATAATGAGTTGAATTAAATTTCAACTGTTTGGTATATACGCAAATAAATATATTCCCCATACAGAATAAATAATTGTATTTAAAATTATTGATTAATTTATTTTACATTTTTGTTAATCATCAAAAAAAATGTTTAGGTATTCAGCAAATCAAATTTTTTACAATTCTTTATTCATTATTCATTATGAAATTGTATATCGTTTCCTTTTTAATAATTTTGTCAAGAAAGTAATGGGTTTTAATAAATCATTTTATTTATAACAATTTTTTAGAACTTGCCACTAAAATATATGTTTATATGAACAGTTTGTTAATTGGCGCTTATATATGAGACGAAATATTCTTGATTCAAAACTAATTTTATCTTTATACACAGACAAACTTATCCCAATGTGACAATTCTTTCCTTACATTAAATTTGCAAACGAGCATTTTTGTATACACACGTTTCTATTTGCTATTTCAATCGTATTCAAATAATGCCTTGCGATGTCGAATGATGCGAAGGGTGCGTTCTGCCACAGTTTACAACACTTTATGAATGTGCGATCAAAGCGCAGGGTATCGCTCCCGATACTAAATAATTTATATCTTCCGCCAGACTAATCCGATTGTAAAAATTTTTTTCACTAAAATTAAATTTGATGTTTCTACTACAATACTGCTCACATATCTGATATAATATTTCTACACATAGAAAAAATACCTCGATGCTACAATTTTCTTTACAATATTTCATTTTTTTCTTAGAAGATTAATAATCAAAATATCATTTTAGTACAGCTATCGTAATTGCCATACATTATTTAATCTCCGTTTAAAATTTGATCCTTGTAGATTTTATAATTTCTGAGATAACACGAGATATGTCTGAAAAATGTTAAATATCGTGTATCGCCGAAAAGGAGTGAAAAATCAATATAGGGGATGAACGCAAGCTTGTATCGCAAATCGCCCTCCGGAAATGGATTCGGCAGAAAATTTTACATAACATAGACCTAATTTTAAAAGTATGTCCAAAAGATGCATAGCAATGAAGAAATTGCGGAATTTATCTATCTACAAACATTATAATACTCTTTGAGAAAGGAAACAGATTCGTTTTCTGAAACGTCAGCAAAATACGTCATTTTTATATTTTTGTTCTTATTCATTATTTGTCAAAAAACCACCCTCTAACTGATCCTTTGACGTAAAAGTCACAGGCGTAGAGGTTATTTTCCAGTAAAATGCTGGTTAATTGTATTATTTTGTAGATTTCAGACATTGTTTAGAAGAAATTATATGTGGCAGAGCATCCCAATAAGAAACAGAGAATAATATTCTTATTATTCCAAGAAAAAATTTAATTCCGTGAGAGAGTAACTCACAGGCACAAGCTAAAATATTCACCCTTCACCTACAACCCTTATTCTTGTTAACATTAAGACCTTAATCTTATTGATTATTCAATGAGCTGGTATGGACGGTGTTGTAAAAATACCACAATGAAATCTGCACGCTATTAAATCATTTTTAAGGGATACATCATGTTTATTCAAATTTATACTATGAAAGGGCGGCCTTATCGTACCTAATTGACAAAATTTAACAAATTCGAGCAACTCACGCAGATAAGGCTGCAAAGTGGGAAATGTACAGTAATGAACATCATAGTTGTAAAAGAAATGTAATTTTTCTTTTGTGGGTTTTCTAATTTCGCCAATAATGCAACACTACAATACCCAACAAAATAAAATACGAAGTAAAAGTAATCTATTCTGAATTAGTAGATGATGCTGATTCGGAAACGTTAAATTTATATTTCTGCCGCATTTCTGTCCAATTTTCAGTAGTTGGGTGTTCGTGGAAACTACAAACAATAATTACGACATTAGGGTTATAACATCAGCATTATGCTGAATAATTTCGATCAATGGCATTTTCGTTACACCTCTTTATAGCTACTAATGAACACAGGTTTATGGTTGAATTTTTTGCGAAGCAAAATGCGATACAAATGTAGATAAATCTTGAATATACCATAAACCTTCAAATGTTAGTTTTCAATATTGCACTGTATTGTTTTTATTATTATACAGGGTGTTTGGTACATCGATAGAAAGTTTTCACTGGGTGATAGTTGGGGTCGTTTGGAACCTATATGACCATATTTACTCGTATGCAAAGTCTCACCGTTTTTGAGATATGGGCATTTTTAAATATTTTACGAAATAGTTGAGTTGTAACTAATACACGTTATTTTTTATGATACTAAATACTTCAGCTTTCTTAAATATTTTTTTTAGATATTCTTAGTATGAACTTTGTCGAAACTGTACAAAAGAAATGCCAAAGTATTTGTATGAAAATTATATAGGGCAATTTATGAGCTGAAATATATGAATTCGATTTTTTTTTTCAATTTTAAGCAAAATTTTCTCAAATGCGGCACTACTTCGAGAGATTCAAATAGTTTTAAAAACTTCTCTATTGCATACTCTTTTCAACGGTATACCACGTTATGACAGAATTAGAGTTCATTAAACTAAAAAAGAAACATATTTGTAGACAAGTACGTTTTTAATAAGGAAAGAATATTAAACAAAATCATAATAAATTATTTCAGCCCAAAATCAGTGATTTTATTTACTAATGTTTAAAGACACGTGACATATTGAAATAAAAACAAACGTATTTACAGCTACAGTCAACAAGAAATGAAATAAACAAAGGGCAGATATCAGGCGACCAGACGCAAAAAATTGTTAAATTGCTTGAATACCAGTGACACATTTGAACGCTTGTGTCAAACACTGTTTTATTTAATTGTTCATAGTATTGTCATATTTTTCTGCAATGGCATCTTTTTCTAATGCGGAATATGCCGATATTCTCTTTATGTACGGAATGGCCGACGGAAATGAAGCAGCAGCTAAAAATTTTTATCGGGAACGATTTCCAATAAGAAGAATTCCCAATGTCCAGGTGTTTTGTAACACATATCAACGTATACGTGAAACAGGTAACCTTCATCATAGGGAATGGATGCATATTGTGCAACATGGTCCTGAAGTAGATGAGCAAATTTTGGAGGCTTTCGAAGCAGATCCTACCAGCAGTATTGGAAAAGTAGCTCGTCAACTGAATTTGTCCATATGGAAAGTTTGGACAATTCTTAGGATTGAAGGAAAATATCCATTCCACTACACGCCTGTTTAGGGACTCGAAGAAGGTGACCCAGTACGGAGAACTGCCTTTATCCGTTTTGTGTTGAACGCTGATCTGGAAAATTATTATTATTATATTTTGTGGACAGACGAGTCGAAGTATTTTCGAGAAGGAATAACAAATTTTCATTACTCAGCTGACGCTGACGAAAACTCGCACATGAAAAAACATTTATTTAGAGTTTTTGCAGAATAATTTACCATAATATCTTAGACAACATACGTCTAAATGTAAGAGACAGCTTAATATTTCAAAATGACGGATGTCCTGCTCATTACCGAATTACTGCGAGGGAATCTTTAGACGAAATATTTCCTAATCATTGGATTTGGAGAAATGGGCTAATATTGTGGCCAGCGAAGTGTCCAGACTTGACGCTCCTTGATTTTCATGTCTAGGGTCGAATGAAAGACTAGTTTTTGAAATTGAAATAACCGACCGTGACCAAGTGGAGAATTAATGAACCAGGTGCTAGATTAAGGGAAGAAAAGAGGTTAGGCGTCACCACTACCCAAATACGAAAGAGGACATGTAAATGCGTTAGAAATGGAGGTTCTCATTTTGAAAATGAAATTAATTAATTATTAGTTTTAATTACATTTGTTCTAGTTAAAACTGGAAATAAAAGTAATAAAATGTTCAATACTTACTTATTTTTTTTCCTCATTAAAATGTAATGTCTGCAAATATGTTTCTTTTTTAGTTTAATGAGTTACAATTCTGTCAGAATGTGGTATACCATTCGAAAGAGTATGCAATAGAGAATTTTTTAAAACTATTTGAATCTCTTGAAGTGGAGGCCGCTTTTGAGAAAATTTTGCTTAAAATAGAAAAAAAAATCGAACCAATGCATTTCAACATATAAATTGTCTTACATAATTTTTATACTGATACTTCGGCATTTCTTTTTGTGTTGTTTCGACAAAGTGCATATTAAGAATATCTAAAAAAAATATTTAAGAAAGCTAAAAGTATTTATTATCATAAAAAATAAAATATATTAGTGACAACTCAACTATTTCGCAAAAATATCTAGAAATGCCGATATCTCAAAAACGGTGAGACTTTGCATAAGAGTAAATATGATCATATAGGTTCCAAACGACCCCTACTATCACCCAATGAAAACTTTCTATGGATGTACCAAACACCCTGTATAAGCATTTAGTATGATTACGAATCTGAATCAAAATCAAAACATTCAAAATGACGGCTCCAATATGGTAGGTGTAAATTTTTTCTAAAGCATGTTTTAAAGGGGAGAATATAATTTTACCTCTTTGTAATGCAATATGTTAAATGCCTTAGTGCAAGCCGTGTTTGTAAGTATAGTATTTGAGTAAAAAAGGGTGGGGCGCTTCTCATTTTTTAATATAATGATGTCTTCAGCATTTTAATTATCGAACCTTTTCGAAATAGTGTTCGAAAAACGCCCCACGCTTTTATACTCAAATATTATGCTTAATTACAACACGGCTTACACTACTTTTTAGTGCAGTATCCTATCCTCCATGTTGAAGCCGTAATTTTGAATTTTTAAATTTTGATCACATATTTGTTTTCTACTTATCAAGCCCTTTCTTTTAATACCCATATCAAGGGGGTTGTAAAGAAAATGATAATCTGCCATCTTGGGGCGGCGGCCATTTTGAACATATTATATTATTAAGTATACTATATTGTATTGTCATCAGAGCTATACACACATGGGGTCGTTGCACGTATTTTTTTAATTGCACATTCTGAAAATATAATATATATATATAATATATTTTTGTTTTTTTTTTTTGTTGCATGCGTTTTAAGGGTATAAATTAGCATCAAAGAAATGAGACGTTAGAAATGATGACGAACAGCGGAAAACGCCGAATGCCTCCGAAAATAGTCGGAAATTACCGATCTATCCGTGCCCGTCCCTGTCACCTAAGCAGTGTTGTCACACTCAGTACAATTATACTAAATCAGTACAATTCAGTATTTTTTAGTATGTTAGTACCTCTTTTGCATTTTTAGTACAATTTTGTGCAAACCCTGCATTTTTAATCTTTTAGCTTTTTCGTAATGAATATAATTTTTTGAGAGGAACAATAAAATATCGATTTTCTATATGCGGTATTGGCGATTTGATGTGATTAAGTTTTGATCTTAATGTACATTCCAGTAGCTTAAAGCAGTTGCTATAAAAATTGAATCATATAATTATAATATTTAGTGGCTTTATAAATAAGGTTTAGCAATAATATTATATATGTAACATGTTATTGAAAATGCGCATGAGCCTATAAGTCTCCTGAGTAGTATGAATTTGTAACGAAAAATATTCTTTCCTTTTGTTTCTCGACTAGACAAGTTTAATATTACAGTCATATACCAGTTAATTAGAACTCAGTAGTTTTAGTACAATTTTCTGTGTTTTAGTACAATTCGGTGTTTTCACAAATTTTAAAATCTCATTGACTGTGAAGATGATACTTAATTATAACTAAAAACATTTGAATTTCCACAACCAGTTGAGTAATATCCAAGAAAAAGTATTTTTAAATTTAAATTAAAATTTTACCGCCCAAAACACTAAGCTATATTGTTGACGTCATCGGTCATAAACACCTAACCTCAAAAATACATATCTTTTAAAAATTTCCGAGTAATATGTCACTATTATGAAAATTTCCGCATGGTTCTTGTATTTTCAACTAAAATCTTGTTTAATGTAATATTCATAAAGTTCTAAATATCTTCTCCCAATAAAATAAGGCGATATTTGTAGGTTGGAAATCCAACCTATAATTAGCAGCCCATTTTTAGTAACCAACAATATTGAGACATCATATGCGTCAATTTTTAAATGTACCATACTGGTTTCAAATGAGAAGTGCGGATACAATCATTAAAAATGACAATAAACTTAAAAAACCTAAGAGTTAAGGTTATGTTAATGCAACCGATGACGTCACAGCCCGTTTTGTATAATACCCGTTCAGTTATTCTGTTTTGTTATTTATTTGTTGAAATTTTAAATGAATAGATGAAAGAATGGTGTTTAAATATTGGTAAGTGCTTTAATGTATGGAGTACTTCATTTTAATAATATCAAAAAAGCAAATTTGCATACAGTGAAAACACCTAATTCCTGGCTAGATGGCAGTACATTTCTACTGAGGTGAATGGCAACACTGCATCTAACCGCATCAACGTTTTCAATTTATGACGTAGCAAGGGCGCTGACGGCTGCTGACGGCGCCCTTTATTTTAAAGTGGTGTAGTTTAAATTTTGGACAATATCTTGGTCAATTCATTTAACACAGGGCATTAACAAACCCACAGTTACATTTTCCATACAAAATCAGACTCAATTTCTATATAGTGCAACGACCCCATTGCCAAGTTTCGTGATGATACAACAATTAGAAGTGGGTGAACCGCCATGTTGACGCCGCCATTTTGAATTTTTAAGTTTTGATCACATATTAGGTATAATATTTAGTATACCTACTATATTGTATTGTCATCAGAAAATTCCAAATTTCATGATGATACAACAATTAAAAGTGGGTGAAATTCAGTTACTTAGACCTTTTTATAGATAGATAGTTAGTTACAGGTCAACCTAATAAAAACTTGTCAAAAATAGTATTTGAGAATATATTTTTTAATGGATAATTGCAGTAACAAAATGGCGACAATTTTATTAAAAATATGCGAAGATGCACATTGTTTCGTTCATAATTTGTTTGTTTTTAGCTATAATTAATATTTAATTTAGTATCTTTGACGTAACTGCTGAAATATTTAACATTCAAGCTTAATATTATGTTCGAGCATTATCTTTGAAAATACTAATATTTCAGAAATTAAAAAAATTATTCACAGTTTACACACTTTAAGTTATATTTTTGGTCCTTCACCACTTTTTCGCTAAAATTAATATTTATAGAGATCACTGCAATAGACACAAGAAAATTAGGCTTTTTTGGAAACATCTTTAGAGTTTTCTAAAGGAAGCAAAACGAGCAAAAAATTTGAGCATCTAGGTAATCCTATATAGTAACAAAAAAACAGTAGGTATTTGAAATCTTTTTTATTACTAGCTAATCTGAGTAACAAAATGGAGGCATTTTTATTTAAAAAAATGTAAAAGCGCACATTTTTTGGTCATAATTTATCTGTTTTTGTGTTAAAAAAAACAAAACACTTGAAAGACAATAATAATCTTTAATTTTAGTTATTAACATTCTTAACGCCTTGTTTCTGAGATGTTTGAACTCAATACATCATTTTATAAACGTTTAGAAGCCATCTTGATAGTTTCCCATTTCTCCGAAATGGATAATCCTACAGAAGTTAAAAACGAATTCGTTCTCAGTATATACACTTTCTTTTTTGCCTCTAGTATTATTTCCCTAAATATGTTTGCTTAAGCTAATTTTCAAGTCGTTGCAATTTAAAAGCTTTCAATTTATTTTAAAAAAATTTTAGAACTTTTTTTCTCAAAATTTCATTATCTTTTAGTGGTTTTGATTTGGGCACCACTCTCTGAAAATGGATCATGCTTTATATAGAAACGTTTCTTTTATCAAAAAGAAAACAAAATTTAATCCATATTACAATCTCTCTAAATTAAAGTCTCTAGCTACTATACAAGAATAGTTTTGTATCTAAAATATAACATATCAGTTTTTGAGAAACAGAGAACACATTCGACTAGCTCCTAATTCCAATCTCTAACTCAATTAAAAATGAAGGAAATCAATATAGTCGCTTATGTAGGACACATTGTACATAATTTAATTCTCCTCTTAAACCCCTAACATATATTACGAAACATGCCGATAGGTCCCTTTTCTCCACCCTCGCTAAACTTAACTTTTTATTTGAGTTATGTGCGATCCATTGCCCATAAATTATCATCGTTTAACCATTCATTCTCTCACAATAGCCACTTTACATGCTGAGCATCCATCAAGTTGGGGATATGTTTCAGTAGTGTATTTAAATTTATATCATCCAATAAAGGTTGAATTAAATTTAAAGAGAAAGAGATATATTCAACATGAATATATATATATATATATATATATATATATATATATATATATATATATATATATATATATATATTAGTATACCACCAAAGAAGCATGGACTTTGTCTCACATTAAACAACTATCGTCAAATTTTCGATTCTGTCGGTTTCTGTTAACTGCATTTCTTCTAAACCACCTAACATTTGAAAAAAAAAATCTGTAGAGGTATTTATACAAAACTTCCCTTTCTATTTATTTATTACTAATTTTTCTGTTGGATAATCACCCTGTATATTATTTTTACTAAAAGTATATCAGATTTTCTTCCTGGTAATAGTGACAACCAAAACTAATAGTCCGGCAACGGTTTTATGAGCGTCAGGTGTATCTGAAGACGCAAAGGAGAGGTATAAGTTTGAAAATCGTGTGTAACTATCACATAAGTTGTCTTAAGAAACAAATGAAAGTTAAACTTTGAAAACTTAAACTTTTTTGAAAATTTTGGCCAAAATAAAAGAAATTTTGAGTTTTGAAATACTATGTTACAGGCAAATTAGATAAAGTTAAAAAAAATTACAAAAATAGTATATTATATTACTAGGAGTAGAACGCGCTCTTTTTTTGTGTTGAGCCCAGGATTTGCAAACTGGGCGAAACACAAAAAAAGGCGTTCTACTCCGTGTAATGTATACTATTTTTTCTTCAAGCGTATTAAAATGCAAAAATTCATTTATTTATCATAAATGTACAAATATTCAAACTACAGTCTTACATGTTGACACAATATGACAAGTGGCTAGTGGACAGCGCGCCACCGGTGGCTTTCGGTATTAACATTATGTTACTAGTAAAACAATACCCACTACGGCGGCGCTTTCGGAACTAACATTATGTTACTAGTAAAACAATGTCCACTACGGTGGCGTTCGGTACTAACATTTTGTTACTAGTAAAACAATGTCCTACTTCTACTTCTGTTTTTGGTGACATAATTTAAACATTTTAATACGCTTGAAGAAAATAGTATATTATATTACTAGGAGTAGAACGCGCTCTTTTTTGTGTTGAGCCCAGGATTTGCAAACTGGGCGAAACACAAAAAAAGGCGTTCTACTCCGTGTAATATATACTATTTTTTCTTCAAGCGTATTAAAATGCAAAAATTCATTTATTTATCATAAATGTACAAATATTCAAACTACAGTCTTACATGTTGACACAATATGACAAGTGGCTAGTGGACAGCGCGCCACCGGTGGCTTTCGGTATTAACATTATGTTACTAGTAAAACAATATCCACTACGGCGGCGCTTTCGGAACTAACATTATGTTACTAGTAAAACAATGTCCACTACGGTGGCGTTCGGTACTAACATTTTGTTACTAGTAAAACAATGTCCTACTTCTACTTCTGTTTTTGGTGACATAATTTAAACATTTTAATACGCTTGAAGAAAAAATATATTAATTTTATTGTAACTGTCTTCTCATGAGGCTGTTCTTCTAGTGGTTCGTCGTCGCTTATTTCTACAGCAAGTGTTAATTCATGGTAACAGTGATCATTCGTCTTACGCGAAAACATCGCGCAAAGTAAAACTGCACTTTTGTAACCACATTTTTGGATTTGGCATGGGCTGGTGCTAGCACAAGAGCATTTTATTAGTTGCAGAATATCAGGAAGTGCAACTTCTGTGTTTTCAGGTAATATTACTAAGCGTTTTGCATTTGTATCTTTACGAAATCCACAATCTGCCGGGTAAAAACTTGGTGGATCACATTCAAAAGTATGTTTCCAAATGCAGATTTGAAGGTGGACACGCTTTAACCCAGACAGCACATATATCCTCATTGATGCGATTGATGATTTAGAATTATCCCATGGACATATCTATCCCTAGGTCATCCCAGGGTTGACCTGACTAGATATTATTATCCTGTAAAGATCCGAATTATGAATATCCTACGGACATCCGCAACTGATTACCTACGGATATCCCAACGGGATGTCGATATCCTATAGGTGTACAAAATATGTATATCCTATGGATGCAATAGAATCAATATCCATCGGTTATCTTGTCCAGTTTGCCCACGGATATCCAAACACGGGACAATTTTTACCATTTTCTTTTAAGAAACATATTTCTACAAAAATGTTGAAACATGAAATTATATTTATATACTTATGTGTTGAACAAATTTAACAAAAACAGAAAAGTAAATGCGGTTAAATGGAACCACGGAACTCTTGAATTAACTATGAGCGCGTCAGGTTAACATACTGTTGTAATATGACTACACAATATATACTTCCAGTATAGTTTTGTACACAATTAACATATTCTAGTATAAAGTCCTATAATAATCATGAATTTTAAATTATTAGCTTATTTTAATAAAACAAAGAAGATAAATGAAAAGACGTTACTGTAGGTATATTATAAAAGATGTAAAGAAAAACGGTTGGCAATAAATTTTTGTTAGGGTTGGTAACTGTCATAAACTCTCTCTCTTTTGTCAGAATTCTGTTGCAATCTATGTCCAAGTTAAGTTTGTTAGTAAATACGTTTTACAGTTTTTTTTGTCCTGTAAGTTTTTCCAGAGTTAATAAATAGTTATTCAAGTTCAACTACTATATTATTTAAATCCTACAGAGGCCCTGGTTCTTAGTTTATATCCATTATTAAGAAAACAAGTAAAGACAATGTTATTACATTGTTTTTAGTTCTTTTGTTAGTATTGGATAGTATTGAATTGGATTGGATAGGACCAGGGCAACTGCAGGATTTCAAACAGTATTTTATATCACCAACATCTCTTTAATTATTCCAAAATGGAAAAAGTGGTGTGGGATGCTTCATGAGTTTTGCAGTTGTGGCTCATCGCCAGTATATAGTGACTCATAAAAGTAAAGAAACTGAATTTGTAAGTTACTTACTGACTTTATTAATGATAAAGTTGCTTCTTGTACTTTTGATATTTTTATGAAGTCATTTGCAAATGAGGATACAAACTGGATACTATGGGAAGACAAAGTACCGCTATTGCCAGAAGAACATCACCATAGTCTGTATACCAACTATCCATAAAACAAGACATCAAGATAATCTATAATTCATCAATTAGATGTGGAAGAATAATTGATACATTGTAGTACATAAAATGTTGATTTCTTAAGTATTGCTGTTTTGTACCATTCTTATCATAATCTGGAAAAGCTGCCTTCCTGTATGCCAACACATTAGATCATGTATTGAGTACAACAAACCACTAGTGCTGATATTTGTGGACTTCAAAAAGGCGTTTGACTCTGCAGACCGACAAAAACTTCTATAAGCACTCGCAGAATGTCGCATTTACCACCGTTACTTGACAGCAATTAAATATATTTATAAAACTGCAACAGCAAAGGTTAGAATAGCAGACAATCAATATACTAACAAATTTAAAATCCAGAGAGGATTAAGACAAGGTGATGCACTATCCCCAAAACTATTCGTCATACTGCTACAAACTGTGATGAATAAAGTAAACTGTATGCAAGAGGCGCAGCATATGTTGCAGACGCTACATGAGGCGGCGGGAAAGGTTGGTTTGAAAATAAATCTATCAAAAACCCATCAAACACACTTATATAAATACCTATGCCATGAGATCAACATTGGATGAGATAACCAGACACATGAAATCCAGCGCAGAATAGGCCTAGCTTAGGCAGCATTTGGTAAACTAAAACCTACATTCAAGTCTGACCTCCCAATATGTTTAAAGAGGTAGGTCTTTAGACAATGCGTGCTCCCTGTACTAACATATGGCGCGGAGACAATAACATTGACAAAAAATATATCAACAGAATACAGGTAATGCAACGCAGGATGGAGAGGTTAATGTTGGGAATTACTCTTCGAGATAGAGTCCCTAACCAAAATATTAGGAGAAATACAGGAGTACGAGATGCTGTCGAAGATATCTTGGTTCTGAAATGGAACTGGGCGGGTCATGTCGCTAGAATAAAAGACGGTAGATGGACAAAAAAGATCCTAGATTGGAGGCCAAGATTCGAGGCATTTAGAAGCAGAGGAAGACCGCCCAGCCGTTGGAGTGATGACATGAAAAGGCTCGCCGGAAACGACACAAATTGCTCAAGACAGGAAAAGATGGCAAAATTTGAGAGAGGCTTTCATCCAGTAGTGGACAGTATAAGCTTGCGAAGAAGAATAAGAAGAAGAAGAAGAAGAGCAATCGAATAATGTATAGAAGCACTATTTATTTAAAGAATAACTTTTGTTTTTTCTTACTCATTTAGTATGTGATGTTCTTTCGAAGTCGAAAGACTACTTTGCCTTTTTAGTAAACCTAACCGACTTTTATACAGGGCCAGTCGAAAAGTGAGAAATTTTAAATTTGGCTATTGAATAACAAACACCCCATATGAGATATCGAGCTAAAATTTTGTATAGAGGTATTTAAAACAACTGCGAATCGAATAAGCTATCCAATTTGCCGATAAAAAATTGCCAATAGTCTATCTCGAAATTTCGATCCATTTAGAGGGGCTTAGTAGGTCTTGAAAATATGAAAATTGCATATTTATCAAAAGAGTCAAATAAAGCTCATCGAGCACTATATCTCAAAAAAAAATTAAACCGGCCAACGCGTTCCAAAATAACGGAGTGTTGCGGTATTTATTTATTTATTTATATAGTTACACCACCCCACAGTAAAAACCAATTACGGGGTGGGAAAAAAAAACAATACAATAATTTATACCTAATGGTAAATAATATACAAACAGACAAAAAGCAAAAAGAACAGATTATATACATGCATAATACACTAACAGATTAAAAGAATATTAAAATAAAATTACAGATTACTACGAAAAGATACACTTAATACTTGAAATACTCGAGTAAAATATATCAAGCTGTCCTTCAATTGACATGTAAGTGTTACGCATAAAAAATAAGGGAGAGAACATCAGAGCATTTGTTCGTGGAGTGGGAAGATAAAATGTTTTATGATTACGCGTCTCAAATGAGGGGGCATGAAAATTTAACATATTCAAGATGTTAGGGCAATCGATGAGATTAAAAAAACCGCTGCCCAAGGAATCACTACTTCCACATCCAGATTCTCTATCCAAGTCACTCACAACGAAAAAACTTTGTATGTGAAAATAATTGTCTATGGAACTTTAATAATATAATATTTGAAATCCTCTACCCCCAAAACCCATAAAACGATACCCCACATCGGTAGTGGGGTGGGGGGTGGTGATGGAGGGGTGATAGTGGGGGGTGGATGAAGTAAAAAAATATTTTGAGGTTTCTGGTTCCTGTACATACACTAAATCACAATTTTTTTTCATCCCCTTTAATAAGGGGGTGGGGGTGGTAATGGGGGTGGCTAATGCCAAAAATATTTTTGAGACCTTAGCTTCTCTTGTATATACTAAATACCAATTTTATGGACTCTTACCTGCTTGATTGACCTATTTACCCCAAATTTACCCCAATTTACCCCCCAACCCTTCGACGGAACAAGATGAAAATATAATCTAGTTGTAGATCTCGTTAAAGTACATATGTGTACCAAATTTCAAGTCAATATCTTAAACGGTTCCAGAGTAAACGTGCGCACAAAAAAAAGTTACAGACAGACCGACAGACAGAAATTTTTTTTTCGCTCAAACTTAAAATCTCAACGTTTCATGACATTTTAAGCCTATTTGGACAATAAAAATTTTTTTAAATTTTTTTGTCGTTACTATACTTCCACTGGACGTGGAAGTAATTAACTTGTGCAAAAACAAAAGAGAACAAAGTTTCCTGCGGTCGTGTAAACTAAGAAAACCAAATCTATTTAGCAACTGTCCATGTTCGAAGCCAACAGCGGGATATACATGATCAATTTTGTATGAAACGAATTTTAGGTAGCGCCGTTGTATATTCTCTATGCAATTACAATATTTATTATATCCTGGATTCCAAATAAGTGAAGCATATTCAAGTCTGGATTTAACAAATGCAGAATAAAGAAGATTTAATAATTCAATGTCATCAAAACCACTTGAATTTCTAATCACAAAACCCAAACTTTTATAAGCAGAGAGAACAATATTTTCTATATGTTTGTTAAAATTTAGTTTCGAGTCGAATAGAACCCCCAAGTCATTAAACTCATCTGATCTATTTAATACGGTATCGTTCAACTCATAATCGAATAACAGTGGATTATTCTTTCTGCAGAAAGACAGAACGTTACATTTGGCGATGTTTAAAGGCAGATTATTTAGAAGTCACCAGTCATTAACATAATTTAAATTACTTTGAAGTAACGCACAATCCTCGTCAGTATCAACAGTATAATACAATTTCATGTCATCAGCATATAGCAGGCAGTTGACATCAATACAAGTCACTAAATCGTTAATAAATAAAATAAATAATAGAGGCCCCAGCACTGAGCCTTGGGGTACTCCGGAAGTAGCTAGAAATTGATCAGACTTAAAGCCACGGTATTCTATAAATTGGCTCCTTCCAGTTAAAAAAGATGATAGCAGGGAAGTTAGCAAATCTGAAAAACCGAATACTTTAAGTTTATGTAGGAGAATGCCGTGGTCAAGTCTGTCAAAAGCTTTGGAAAAATCAGTATATATAACGTCAACTTGTTTGCCCGCATCGATAGCCTCAGAAATAAATTGTGTGACAGTGAATAAATTTGTAACTGTTGATCTACCCTTTACAAAGCCATGTTGAGATATACTGATCTGCCCTCGCACATTATTATAAATTTGGTCATATAAAGAAATTTCAAAGACTTTGGCGCAATTACAAATTATCGTAATAGGACGATAATTTGCAACGTAGCTTTTATCTCCCTTTTTAAAAATTGGACACACTCTGGATAATTTCCACCGATCTGGGAATACACCGGATTTTAAGCATAAATTAAAAATAATCATTAGTGGGTAAACAAAAGCGTACGCACAGTCTCTAATAATAAAAGCCGGTATGTCATCCGGTCCCCTAGTGAACCTAGGCTTCAGTTTCAGTAAAGCTTCTAAAACATTTACTTCATTAAACATATTTATATGCGTGAAATTTGTTGTGCTAAGTACATCACCAGGGTTCCAGTTAGCGTTATTCGGAGTATATGCAGTTTGAAAAAACGAGGCAAAAGCGTTGACAATGTCTAAGGGATTTCTGTATTCACGGTCGTTATATATTACTTGATCAGGCAAAGAGCCACTGTTTCTTTTGGAATTTACATAGGACCAGAACTGTTTCGCGTTTGATTTAATATTATTTTGTAATCCATTCAGATAATCTTTGTAGGAGTTATTAACATCGAGTTTTATTTTTGCTCTTAACTGTTTAAATTCATCATAAGACTTTGCATTGTTATGTTTTTTATAATCTCTCCACAGAATCGCTTTTTTCTTGATGTCCAAGATAATACTGTTTGTATACCAAGGTGGGTATTTTCTGGGGCGTGACATGTGTTTGGGGACATATAATTCAAAAACATACATCAGCAGCTCATAAAATTTCTCACATGCTAGGTTACAGTCCTGAATCTCAGATAAAAATGTCCAATCAAGTGAGTTTAAATGAGTATATAAATTTAAAAAGTCTGCTTTTCGGAAATTAAAAGTTTCAGTATTGTTCAGTGGAAATACATTATTCTTCATGGATACTTTACAAATTATACCTATGTTAAGTGCGGGATGATGAAGATCTTCAGGAAGTAGTACATCTTTAGATTTTACAACATCGCAATTTTTATTGGATAGGACTAGATCTAACACCCTGTTATTTTGATTAAGTATATTATTATATTGTTTCAGGTCATAGAAATTAGAGAAAGACTTTAATAGCAATGCTAGATCAGTGTAAATATTACGTAGGCAACAATCATGATACTCGGGAATATTAAAATCACCAACAAAGAAGATATCACCTTCACAAATATGTTCGAGGGTTTCAAGACACTCAAATAATTGATTATAAAAGGTTATATTTAAACCAGGTGGAATATAAACCACAAAATTAAAGAATGTGTATAGGCGTAATTTCATTCTGGCTCCGACTATATCTATACAGGGGACGGCATCATGAATAAAATCTAAATCAACTTCATCCAATTTAACTGTTTTATTTGCAGCTAATAAGACTCCACCGCCTCTCTTTGCCTGAGTAAGTAAAATATTTCTATCGTCCCGTATGACCGAAAAACTACTACTGAAAAACTCGGAATTTAAAACATTAGACTGAAGCCAAGTTTCATTAAGCGCAATGATATCATAGTGACAGGTGTAAATCGCATTAAGCAAATCGTGTGTTTTGGTGTTTAGTCCGCGCACATTTTGATAGTACATATCTAGAGTGGGGAGAGTTAACGTCTGATTAAAACCATTAGACATAGGAATAGGACTACGAACATTCGTGCTCCCGGTATCGTCCAGGTAACATGGTAGTTGCTATTTGGCAAATTGCAGATTTGACTTGAACTCTGCTATCTTCTGTTTATACACAAAGCATTCATTAGCGCTCCATGCCGCATGGTTAATAGAAATATTAGCCTTGTTTTCATCATAATAGTTAATGCAATTAATACATTTTAAATCAGAAGCTTTACAATCTTTAACCAGATGGTTATCAGAGCATCTAGGGCAGTGAGTATTATGAGTACAACTATTAGAAAAGTGGTGAAAGCCACTACATTTAAAGCACCGTTTAATTTCAATTGAATCATAGACGTTACAGAGACTATACCCCACATTATTAAATAGCACACACTGTATAATAAATATAGTCACACAAAAACAGTATTTTTTCATTCTTCACAAAGGTAAAAAAGTATCACTAACAAGTCGAAATCGCATCGAAAACTTATATTGGTTGCCATATTTATTAAATTCTTTTACTAAATATTACTGTTACTATTGTTATTATCATCATTTTAAAACAATATACCCAAAGATGACAACTCGTCATCGTGTAATTTCTTGCAGCTGTTAAAAAGAAAAAAGTTAATATGAAAAATTTTACTTCCACAAAAAAAGCAGGGTTTCGAGTCCGGGCTATAATTTTATAATTTCGATGTTACGCACTTCCAAGTAACAACGCAAACAATATCTCTGTAGTTTCTTTTATTAAATGCGTAACAATGAGTAGCCGAGTCGTTGATACTTTGATTTTTTTATTTGTATTACTCGTATTTTATTGGGGTAAGACATATAGAGAGGCAGAGAATTGACGATGAAAACTAATAAAATCAAGAATCCTACACAACTCGGACTAACTTCTTCATATATGATAGGCTTCTATAGTTCAGTGCAGACTATTATTAATGTTTTAACCAATACTCTAGATAGAGATTTGTGGTTCTCGAAAGAAAGTTATTATTTAGTAGATGTTTTAATTACAAGGGAACTATAGGGTGCTTGGCAACATCAAGTAAACCTCAAATCAACTATAAACCACATTATTTTATGCGTAGTACATAAAAAGGACAACCATCCAGAAGCAACCACTCATTACTCGATCTCTTAAGAATTAACTGTTAGGTCGTTATCATGTTAAATGCTGTCTGGGATCTTTAAAGATCAATGAACTATGTTTATGAGCAAAATTATTAGGAAATATATAAAACATAACAAGCAAATTAGTGCGGTCGGTTAGCATTAAAAATCATAAAAATATTTCAGTTCTGGCGGTGAACGTGCCCTTTTGGATATAGATACTATACAGTGTGTCCACGGATGGACTTAACTATACTTAGAAAACTGGTTATTTTCATTTTTTCGAAAAAAAACTTATTCTTCAAAATTTCCTTTGCTCGTTATATAAATACGATTCACGTTGAGAAAATTTGATTTTGTTGTACAAGGAGCGCAAAAATTATAAAAATTTGGATTTTCAAAATAAAAAATTTTAAAATCAAACTTTTTGAGGCAATGGGATAAAGAAGCTTAAAATCAGTAATCGCAAAGCCAAATAATATTTTTTCATGGGAGTTATTGTTACTAAGTTATTTGATATTAAAAATTAAATCGATTTTTCCCCATATCTTGTTATCGATTAATATGTTTTAAAGACTATGTATTACTTGTAATAAAACGTTGTTTGTAACTATTATTAATAAGTTTGGATGTAAATGTTGTTTCATAGTTTTTCAACTCAGGTCCTACTTCATTGAATTAACTTTTACTAGAAGTGGACCGCCATCTCATTTTGTCATTATTAATCAAGATTGCCGCTGTGAAATAATACTTAGGTGTTATTGTTATTTTTTACACTTGTCAATTAATATCTTTAGAAAAATGTTGATCCTAGAGCAGCGCATTTACTTGATCAAGTGTTATGGTATTGGAGAAGTGTCCTATAAATACACGATAGAAGTTTTCCACAGGAAATTTGCAGGTGAACAAGTTTCTGTGAATACTTTAAGAAATTTGGTTCGTAAATTCGATGTTTAGATGTTAAAGATGTGAAAAAAACAAAAAAAAACATGATGAAAATGATGCTACAACAATTTTAGTGTTAGAATCAGTTCGCAATAATCCCCCCCCGACTTCCTTTGAGAGCAAGAGCGAGTCAGGTGGGTGGTGTATCTAAGAATCACGTACACAATATTCTGATCGCAAATAAATTTCACGCATTCAAACCAACCTTTATCCATAAACTTCAAGAAGATGATGACTTATATCGACTTGAATTCTCTTTACTAATGGGTGAACGCATAATGGAAAGCCGTAATTTTCACCATCATATGAGCCGGGTTGGTTTCTATCTTTAATATAAAATAATATTTTAGTACGAAAGGACTATAATATTCAGTGACGAATCTACATTTACAACAAATGGGATAATCTCCAGTCAAAATTGTCGCTTTTGGGCAAAAGAAAATCCACACTTCAGAATTCATGCAAACAGCCAAAAATTTAAGAAAGTCAACGTATGGTGTGCGTTAACGTTCAATAAAATAATTGGTCCATTTTTCTTGGAAGGAAGGCTTAATGCAAATTATTATTTAGAAATTCTTAGTGAATACTTTTTGCCACAAATGGATGAAGTAAGTTTGGAATTTAGAAGAAATATGATATTCCAACAGGACGGCTGCCCAGCGCATAGTGCAATGATTATCACCGATTGGCTAAATGAACATTTCCCCGAAAAATGGATTGGGCGCCATGGACAGATAAACTGGCCAGCGCGGTCTCCGGACCTCGCCGCAATGGATTATTTTCTCTGGGGGTATCTTAAGCCAAAAGTGTATGCAACTGACATGCAAGATAATATTGAGATTTTAAAAAACAGAATCACTGATGCCATTGCTATAGTGACACCAGATATTCTTCACAATGTTTATAACGAATTTCGAAAAAGGATGGAGAAATGCGTTGACATAGGAGGGTTTCATGTTGAGTAAGGACGTTACTGTTTGTTATTTATCTCACTGTATAAATACTTAAGTTAAATAAATACTTTATTGATTATTTTCTCACAATACAATACAATACAATCAAACTTTATTATTATTATATATTACAATATATCCCAGACATCTGTGTCCGAATACTGACAGATATTCACGGGGCGCTGCTCCGTGACAGTTGAATGACAGGACGGAGCGGACTCTGGTCAACTTCAAAAAATAAAACTTTGACCTGAACTCCTTTCACCATTAACAGATACATTTCCAGAAAGAAATGGATAGTAAAAAAAAAGATCTATTATTTTCTTGATTCTATAATAAGTGAGTTACCTCGGGTAGTATGGATGCGCAGTGGGTTTCCTCGAGTACTATGGATGTGCAGTAGGTTTCTCCGAGTATTGTGCATGTGCAGTAGGTTTCCCCGAGTATTATGGATGAGCAGTGGCTTTCCTCAAGTACAATGAATGCGCAGTAGGTTTACCCGAGTATTATAGATGCGCAGTGGCTTTTTTCGAGTACCATTGATGCGCAGTAAGTTACCACGTGTAGTATGAATGTGCAGTAGGTTTCCTCGAATATTTTGGATGCGCAGTGGGTAAGTGTGTGTACAAGAACCAAAGTCATCAAGAATTTTTTTCACTTCATTCACCTCAAGACCACCACCCCACCCCCACTCACCCCCACTACCGATGTGGCATCATTTTATGGGTTTTTGGTGTACACGATTTCAAATATTATATTATTAAATTTCCATAAACAATTATTTCCACATAGTGGAGTATAGTATTTTCGTTGTAAGAGACTTGGATAGGAAGTCTGGATGAGGAAGTAGTGATTACTTAGGTAGTGGTTTTTAATTTATATACCGTGGAGTGTACCCGTTTAAGTTGACACAATGAAATATTTCGAATTATCAAACTTAAACCTATGATTTTTAGTGAGTTATTTTATTCTATGAAAAATAACAAACATTTTTTATCTGAAGTATTCTTTGTGTACAATGATTAACGTTTTAATAATGGGGCATATTATTTTGATTTTCTTTTAATGAAAAAAAATTACCTACAAAGAAAAATTGTTTAATATATTGCAAAACCGAAGTCGTATAAAAAAATGTTTCAAACAAAGGTTGCTGCTTATTTTCCGTTGAATAATATACCGAAATAACCTTGAAACGTCCACTGAATAAAATAAATAGCGCCATTTTCTCTCCCCCTCGAATCCAAACAACTTCTGTTTAAAACATTTTATTTGAAAATGTGCTGTTCTCGAGATAGTCCCTACTTATCCACATTCTTAAATTTTTCAAGTAAATATTGTATAGGTTATATCCAAGGCAAGCGCAGCTATGATGTGTTGGGATAAAATATGGATGCAATAAATTAGGTTATTAATTTAAACAGACACAGTTAGTTTAATAATATAAAATAGGCAATACTAATAAATGGTAAAGTACAGGATGTTTTATAACAAATGCATTTTCTAGGGAAAATAGTTATTCCATCTCATACTGGTACTAAAGGAGTATCCATTTGTCAAATTTAACCAAAAAGTCTTTAGAGCCTCTTCTTAGAAAACCATATTATTCCCTTCTTTAACTTATCTTTACCAAAGAGAGATTTGACCTAAAAGGAGCTTTAGCAGCAATAAAGTGTATTATTGTATGTAAGTAATATCACTGGTGCTTAGAATTTTGTCGGTAAATTTTTTTATAAAGCGTTGTTGCCTAGTAAAAGAGAGTAAATTGACAGTTTATTATCTAATTAAATCCTGACCGCTTTAGCTTTAGCGAGAGGGACTTAATTTTTGCTAATAAACTGACAATTTACACGAATTATGATAATAAACTGACAATTTACACGAATTATGTTGCCTTTTGGCAACTTCGGTTGAGAGAAAATTTATAGATAAAATTTAAAAGCATGAGTACTGCAATCGCCAAATACGATGACGCTGTGCGAAAGACGACTTCTAGCCATCACCCTCCTAAACATATTCAGTGATCATCAATTGCAGTATATGTGGGCCAAAAAGGATAAGATAGAGTGGAAGGTTCCATATGGCCACAATGTATTTTTCCGTACAAAATTTTCCTGCGCCACCTGGGCGAGTCCTAGGCAGCATGAAATCCCCCCACTACCACACATAGCGGGAAACTGAAACTCAAGGTCCTCAATCCATGCACCCTGCGCGGGTCGGGCTCGTAAAGGAACTTTCAGCCTTCAATTTTTAGCGGGAAATTTAAATTCGGAAGTACCGAGCCGGCGCCCTCTGCAGGTCAGATGCGTAACTAAATCCCCCACTGCCCACTGCCGCCATTACCGGGAAATTTAAACTCTCGAGGCACCGCACTCGTGCCACTGGATTTCTTAAAAATTAAGGAAAAAAGAAGCGATAAACGTGAAAAAAATTACTTTATTTTAAGAAATAGCCACTGCACCCTTAACAAAACAAATATTACTAGTAATAAGTGAATGTAAATAGTATAAATAATTTATAAAATATTCTACAACTGACACTGTATAATAACTTATAACTAGAAATTTGTATAACACTGATCAATAGTTATGCTACAGTGTTGTATTGAACAGAAAATAAAAATTCTAGCCGTAATGAATTCAACGTGTGCAATTGAAAAAAATTAATCATACAAAATTAATAAATAAAACGGACACAAAACTGACAGAAAAAATAACAAATATAAACATGTCAGCTCCAATAAAAAAAAAATCGTATATCGTATACTAAAAATAAATTAATAGGTAAAACAAAAATCACTAATTGGTGGTAGCTCAAAATACAACCATTACAAATTATCGAAAAATATTATTTTGTGTACTAATTCAGTGGATAACTTTCAATTAAACCATTCATTTTTTCCATATACTATCGATCCAAGTCTGATCATACCAGTATATCAACAAAAAATGACTCTTACGAGACATCTTATCAACTGCTTTCATCTAACAATATCAATATCAAAAACAAGAAAATTATATTCTTTCTATATACTGACGATCAAGGTCTGATCATGCAGTGGCGGCTGATGATATTTCAATTTTTTTTCTCTTCTGTGGCGCGTAGGACCCATACGAAATATGGGAAATAACATCTCAAGCTGAACTTGGTTTGAACTTAGTTGGTACAACTCGCCCTAAGTGCTAGCAATTTGCAAGATTTGTATGCTAAGTACATGATAAAGAACTTCGTAAGGCGGAGGGTACCAAGCTGGTAGCATATTTTCCAGAGTTTATAATCTCTGATATTTTCATAACAATTTCAAATCAAACTGGCATCTGGGATCTTACTCACATTTCGGGTTCCTTAGGGACCATAAAAAACCCATGCCCTTTATCTTTATCGTTTCTTCTACGACATTTTGAAAAATTGCAGGCCACAACCATTATATACTTTATAACTATAATCAAAACTATAATTTTTTTACACATATAATACTCATTTGCTTTTTCTACATGTGACATTTTATTATGATCACCATTACCATTGCATGATTGTAAGGTTAGGTGCGTTTTTTTGTCCACGACCGGTAGAGTTAGAATTACCAGAATGATATTTACCAATAAAACAACAAAACTGAAATTCCTAGGTGGGAGGCGACAAATTTCTTAGGATTCTTAAATAACGAATAATGACATCGACATTCATGTGTATGGAATCAGAATGGCGAGCAAAAAACGACAAGATTTGATATTCCGGTGTCAGAATTGTAGCAAAAAAACGCACCTGTTGATTATAGACCAACAGCAATAGCAAGGTAGCATAGACGACAATCTCTTTCATTGATGCCGATGCCTGTAAATATGTTGTTGCTGCCTAAAACTCGACAGATGGCATGTGTACGCGAGCCTTCCACTCTATCTTATCCTTTTTGATGTGGGCTATTACGCATAGACGTCTCATTTCAAGTACATGCGCACAAATTGCATACCCGTTTTAGTCAGTAGCGTACCGTGCACTGCGTCAGGAGGCTT
This sequence comes from Rutpela maculata, assembly GCA_936432065.2. NCBI lineage: Eukaryota > Metazoa > Arthropoda > Insecta > Coleoptera > Cerambycidae > Rutpela > Rutpela maculata. The sequence goes on from OW386293.2 coordinate 100,011,610, forward strand.
CTTCATAACTGACGATTGCAGTATTTGGGGAGAATATCTCACGTATAAATAAAGTACATAAAACATCTTTATTATTATACTCTTCGCAAAAACGAAGAGTATATTGTATTTGATCGGCACATTTCTAAAATCGTAAATATCGCTGGTAGAGAAAAAATTTTCATATCATTGTGTCAGTGAACGAATTCTAAACAACTTTCAAAACGTCTGTCTGTCCGTCCGTCCGTCACCTTTCTTGTAAGCACGATAACTTAAGAAAGAAAAGTTCGATTGGATTGAAATTTAGAAAGTAGGTTAGTGTTAGCTAGAGGAAAGACCCAACTGTTTTTCAAGAAAATCGATCAGTAAATAAAAAAGTTGTTAATTATTTAATTTAAAAAAAATATTCTCTTAATTTTTGTCGCTTGTACTAAAATGGAAATCTTGCGAAATATTATTTCTATAATATATTTTTTTTGTTTATGAATTTTACTAATATATATTTCATAGAAGTACGAGTTGAAATATGTATGATTGCCGAAAGATATATAAGTATCACAGACAATCAATTTTCGTAGCAAGATGTGGTGGCGCAGTGGCTAAAGCTTTGCGATTCTGCGACTGCAACATTGGCCCAGCTAGTGGAAATGCGCAGTGGTCGTGCCAATTCTCAAGTCGAATAAGAACGCGAAGCTCGTCGGCAGTTATCGACCAATCTCGTTTTTGTCGGCGATCTCCAAGTTGATAGAGAAGGTCATCCTGATCAGATTAGACTCTGCTCAGGATGAACTCCACATCAACGACGAGTGCCAGTTCGGCTTCAGGGGCACTGTGCAGCAGGTCGTCAGGATCGTGAATGACGTCAAGGTGCAATGCAACCTCAGAAAGAGCACCGTCATGGTGCTCCTCGATGTTGAGAAGGCCTTATAGATACCGTATGAATCCCGGGGCTTCTTCACAAAATGAACGCACTGGACTTCCCCATGCACATAACGAAACTTATTCACTCTTTCCTGACAGGTAGAGCACTGCAGATCAGGGTGAATAACAAACTATCAACACGGTGGGACATTCGCGCGGGCGTCCCCCAGGGGTCATGCCTGTCACCAAAGATGTACAACTTATACGTCTCTGACTTTCCGGAGTTCCCGAATACCAACCTTACCAAGTACGCCGACGACACGGCCATGTACGCGCATTCACACAACGCTCAAGCGGCTAATAAGCTGCTGAAAGCGCACATGGCTCGTGCTACGGCGTATTACGACAAGTGGAAGATTCGGATCAACGCCGAGAAGTCCGAGTCGATCCTCTTCACGCGCCGGTTCACAGAGAACCGCATATTGACGCCAATTTCGATCGGAGGACAGCAAATTCCAATCAAACGGTGCGTGAAGTATCTGGGGGTTAACTTAGACAAACGGCTGACGTTTAACATACATATTAACGAAACAATACGCAAGGTCTACTCTATGTCCAGGAGTCTGTACCCGCTCCTGGCTAGGGATAGCGGACTCAACAGGACAAATAAGAAACTGTTGTACACGATGGTTATCAGGCCAGCCATCACATACGCGGCGCCGGTGTGGTGCAGCATTCCCGCTACGACAATGCTACAAACTCAAAGTTCTTGAACACAAATTTATGCGCCTCATTTCTGATTCTGGCAGGTACACATCCCTCAGAGATCTATACGCACGATGTCACGACATAACACCACTAGCGGACTACGTTCCAGACATCTCCCAAAAATTTTACACCTTCAAACTGAGCAATAGTCCACTAACCAGCAACATAACTCAAATCAGAATGCATAATGCCCCATTCCAGATCAAACACCCCCTACCATACCAAGCGTTGCCTATCTTCCGGCAACCTCTTCCTTAGCCATACTTTCCTATACCACAACCTACCATTTCCCCATCTTTGATCTTTCCTCAACTTTATCTTTCCAATCCTTTCTATTCTCTTTCTGTATAATCTATTTTTGTTCCTTTTTTTATTCTGTTTGTTCTTTTTGTCATCAAAAATTCCATTTTGGCCGATAAATCTCTAAAAAATTCAAACATTTTAAACCCTATTCTTTTTCCACCACATTTTCCTGGCGTTAGGAAGGCCACCAGGTCGGCAGTTCTCGTACGGGTTTTTTCGTTTAGCTTTTCACCCGAGTTAGCAGCCAAAATTTATTTAGTGCTATAACCAGTTACTAGTTTTAAGTTTTATATGTATTAGTTTTAGGCCTATGTGGGCAGCATTATTTTCAAAGGTATTATTAATTTTAAACCCACGCTCGGTGGGCCGAACCGAACTTGATCCGCCCAGCCCTACAATCACCACGGCGATACGCGCCGTAGTTGTCTAGCTGACTCCGGGCCAGGCTTCGGGGAGGCGCATATGTATATATAAATATTAATAAATTTTATTTGCTTGCTTACTTGCGTTGTAATCCCGAGGTCCCGGGTTCGAATCCCACACGGGTTGGATATTTTTTTTTTCATATAATTTTTTCACAACAAAGATGGTATCACAAAATTTAGGATGTCCAAAAACTAACATTGAATAAAGTTGATAATATCGGCAGTTAAAAGCAGATATTGGGGAAAGTTGATTTTAGATATGAATTTCCTAATAAAAAATAGCGAGACGCAAAATTGGTATGTTAATAAAATTACTAAAAAAATGATAAGATTTCAGAAGTTTCTGAAAATATTATGTTTTTATAGAGAACCTAATGAGAGTAAGAGCTTAACATGTAATAAAACACTTTAAATAGTCCTACACTGTACAAAATCTAAGGTAGTAATTTTAACACGCGATTTGTTTTCCCAATGAGGTTTCCTATCACGAACCACACGTTTTAACATTATTTATTTCACGATTACAAAGAACATGACACAAAATTAAATTTTGGCTTAATTAATTTTTATTTTCTGTACCATTTGATGATAACAGCCACGGCAATTTTAACATATAGTAATGACATATTGCATAATAATCAATTCAAATATAGCGACATTTTACCTGGGATATTTAAATTTTAGGGGGTGGCTGTTCATATTTTACCCTTAACGTTTTTATTTTTTACATATTTCTAAAAATCAGAAAGGTATTATTGTTGCATTGCATTGCAAATAAATAAATATAGACAATTGTAGGTGATATTCTCACTATTCTCAGGACACACAAAGCAGTCTTAGTATGTCGGCAAATACAGTAAAAACCCTTAGAAAACGGCTATTAGCGAAACACTTTTGTAATTTAGTATACTGATTTCTGTCAGTAAAATGACTATTTTTCCGAGCAGCGCCAAATCGAAATGGCTTCCAGTTTCAAGATAGCGACTGTTTTATAAAATTTAAAAGATTGTTCCGCATTAAATTTTGAATCAGAAAGTTCTTATAAGTTTTTTTCTAAAACTAAAAATTAAGACTCTACGGGGCAAAATATCACAAAATCAGTTTCTTCTGATAATTTACAAAATACGCAAAGTAATGTTTTATACCTGTCATAATAATTATCCTTTGACCATAAAGTACCAATCAGAGTTTAATTATAGAATGAATTAAAAGACTAGGAGATATCATATTTTAAATCTCGGTCCTGTAAGAGAATCGCGTAGAAAAAATATACAAAATATACCATTATTAACTGAAAATGAGACAAATATTCCACCGGAAAGTAACTACGGCTACCTAATTTACGCTTTGGTCCATCTACTTTTGCCTAAAGGAGTTTCTAAATTTGAAGAATATTCAGAAAAAGTTTTTCAGGCACATATTAAACATATATTGGCAAATTAAAAGCTAAACGTGTCGGCATAGTGAGGGATGTGTACAAAAAAGACAGTTTAAAAAGGCATACGAGAGACACTAGAGGAGTCGTAATAAAAAGGCAAATCCATAGTAAAAATATACTATCAAAGAATTGGTCAAAATTTCTGAAAAACGCTGACAAAGAAACAGAATTATTTTGTTTATTGGCAAATTATATAACAACAGCTAATAACTTATATTCTGTCGAAATTGTGTCAACTGTTGGGGAAGAAATTGCGAAAATAGTTATTGCAATACTGCTCTAAAATCCTGCAACCAAGAAGAAGCAGATAGAAGACTAATATTGCATATTAATGATTGTGTTCAACAGGGTTGGAAGGACATTTGCATTAGAACTGTCGCCACTGACTTAGTAGTACTGAGGTTTCATTTTTTTATTGTTTGTATAAAGAAGGGCTAAATAGTTTAAATATACAGTTTGGGGCTAATAAATATTTTAGAATATAATGGTGCACCAGATAGCACAAAAACTAGGAGAAAGCAAGTGTGATACATTATGAGGTTTCCACTCCCTAATGGGATGTAATACCGTTTCCCTTTTTCTGGAAAAGGAAAAGTGACTGCTTGGAAGACATGGACGATATATCCAGAACTAACATAAGTTTTCACTTCCGATTCGAAACCTCTGGAAAATATTCCTGATATAATTTTAAACTTATTCCAACTGTTTGCTGTTTCAATGTACTGCAATACTTCTGCCTGTACTAAAGTAAATCAGGCACGAAAGGAACTGTTTACTTCCAAGAAGAGGACAACATGTAACATCTCCTCTTCAAAGGATGCTTTGAAGCAAAACATTTTATGGGCTAGCTTCCAAAGTGGGCACATTTGGGGACAGTCTCTGACATCAAATTTCGCCTAATCTTGAAAAATGAGGACGATGCCTGCCTGTATATATCTGGGTGCCAAAATGGTCAACACTGTAACGAAGCTATTTTCGCCACCTATGTTTAAGGCACTTAATTACAGACCGGCTTTGTTACTTGCCCGCATTAACATATAAAATCTACTCACACAAAGGTAAAGGCACGCGACTTTAGCATTAAACATACCGGGCGCGCTACTTATACCTCACCGATTATATTTGCGAAGACAATATCGTGTATGAAAACTTAACAAGCGTTTAATCGAGCTGAACCTAGTTCTACTCCCGTTGGTTTAAGTACCAACAGCTCTAAATTTTAAATCAATTCTTTTAGCTTCCAGGACCAAGAAGGAGTAAGTTATAATCTCGACTATAGTTCGAGCGTATAGGCCTTACTAGGCAAATCATTTAGTACAAGTGGGAAACCCAGTAATAAACTAGCCGCAACAGTAAGATTTGATTTACCACGAGAATCTATTTACTACAAGAGGGAAACCCAGGAGTAAATAGTACGTCTCTTAGTTTTTGACGCAGGCCTATCCGCTTCCCGGAATATTTTACGTCTGCCGCGTTTTGCCCCAACGGGAAAATTTCATAATACCGTTATCAGACGAAGCTATTCTCGCTCTAGTTTAATTTGTTTATTTTGTTTTGTTTCGTTTGAGCTTAATCCCTAACCGCGACTCTAAACATTTTCTCAGCTTTTTGATAATTTTTGCTATAAATTTTCACTTACACGTTTTGTCTTATTCTCACTGCTTGCTCCTGCCTTACTTTGCCTTTTTGCTAATTTTGCGTTTTGCTATTTTACTTATTTATTGCTTGTCCATTTTGTACATAGTTTTCTTACTGTTTTGCTAAATAAATTTTATTTTCTATTGTTTTCTAAACTGGTTGTTTTATTTATGCACTGATCGCCTGGTCAAAATCTTCTCCACTGATAACTACCCCGGTAGCGTATTTCAGCGCTTCTAATTCTGAAACTGGCGCCCGAGTCCGTAACCTTCAGTTACTTTGGGCGACATAGTGACGACGACAGTCAACAAAACGGCGTCACAACACTTCCAGAGGTATCTAGATAATTAATTCAACGTAGTTGCAAAAAAGGATGCATTGAAACCAAATATGGTTGTAAAAAAGCCGGCTAGCAATGCCCGTTATTTTGCACAAATTGTAAAGTAGAATGCAACTAACTTAAAAAAGGTATGTAAGTCTAACTAAAAAAATGTTTACCTATTTTTATTAAATTATTTTTAGGTTGAAAAATAATGTGTCTTCAGTTTCTCGTAAAGGAATACTTAACAACAGCATTAAAATTATTGCTTTGGATTGTAAAATATAGATAAATCGATTTCTAGCATTTCTTCGTGCATTTTAATTCAAATTTTAATATAGAATATTTTTCTTAACAATTTTTTTTCTATAACAGTCTAAAAACTTGCAAATTTTTAAATTATAAATAAACAGTAACTTTTTTATATTTTTCTATGTACCGCCTTTATTTCTAGGTTTAGGTAAAAACCTGTATTAAATCTTTTATTCAGAATTTAATTTGAAACAATTTTTCTTAACAACTTTTTTTTATAACATCAATAGTTTAGATAGAAAACTCGTTATTTAAATTTTCTAAATTTACTGCCATCTTGAAATCGGAAACCATTTTGATTTGGCGCTGCTCGGAAAAATAGTCGATTTAATGACAGAAATCGGCTAGTATACCAGATTACAAGATTGTTTCACTAATAGCCGTTTCTTTCTGGGTTGCTGCTCTACTATCTTTGGCTTTGGGACATCAGTTGGGCTGAAAGTTAGTGCATTCTGTAACTGTTAAGTCTGTAGTTGAAAGTGAGCTTGTGGAGTCATATACAAGAACTGTTTAAATCAGTTGTAGAGAGCCGCAGAGTAATAGGCAATCGTCGCCCAGAAAACGAAGGCGACATCAACGGCATAAGAGGGAAAAGCCAAAGAAACTACTTTTTATTGGTTAACGACTTTAATTTAAACATCAATCAATACTCATTAAATAAGTAAACAAGATGTATACCAAATCAATGAGCTTTTGAATTTTCAGTATTTCCAGTTGGAACAGGAAACAAAAGTGATAAACACTAAACTTTCTTCTCTTTATCTGGCATCTAAAACAAACGAATGAACACTGTAAAACGGAGAAAATTTAAATTTTAAATAGCGTTTGCCTAGCGAGAAGTTTCCTACATAATGTTATTATTCTAAGAATAGGTGTAAATTACTAAAAACAAACGATTCCAGTGTGCGAGAAATTAATTTAAAGTTTTAACAATTTCTAAACGGAAAACTTTAAGATTATATCATAATTGATAAGAGTGAACGAAAAATAAACGAACTGCGGTTTTATGTTGTTAATCTTCTCATTTTGATCCACTTTTTAAGATATCATAAATCTTAAAACAATTTAATACATATACAGGGCTTTATTCATTATATTCTAACCCTCCTTTAACTTCTTCGTTAAACTAGAATGCAACTAAGGTAAAAAAAGGTATGTAAGTCTAACTAAAAAAAATTGTATCTATTTTTATTAAATTATTTTTAGGTTGAAACATAATGTGTCTTCAGTTTCTCGTAAAGGAATACTCTACAACAACATTAAAATTTCTAATTTAGATTGTAAAATATAGATAAAATCAATTTCTAGTATTTCTCCGTGCATAGCGGATATATTTATTCAATTACAACTAAAAACCAATAGTTAATTTTTTCACCTCCTTTAATAAGAGAGTGGGAGTAGTAATGATGTGGCTAATGCCAAAATTTTTTTTGAGACCTTAGCGGCTCTTATATATACCGTTGATTGAAAAGTCCTTATATAACTTTTCACTCAACGTATATACACTAAACACCAATTTTACTTGCTTGATTTACCTCAATTCAACATCTTAAATGGTTCCAGAGTAATCGTGCGCACAAAAAAAGTTACAGACCGACAGACAGAACAATTTTTTTCGTTCAAACTTAAAATCTCGACGTTTTACTCTAAGCCTATTTAAAGAATAAAAATGTTCAAAAATGTTTTTGGCGTTACTGTACTTCCATTAGATATGGAAGTAATACGTAACCTTCTTTTATCGGAAATCTACTATATTGGTGAAACTTACTGACCTAAAGACTTTTAATTCTCTTACAATTGCAGTGTTGAAGGCATTCGACCCTGACCGAGGACATTTTCGTCAACATTTAATAAAGGGAAAGGGTAGACTATCCGAGATCGCGGTTACGCAGTTTCGCAATTGCCCAGTACAAATCTAGCCATAAGTATGTACGTATTTACAAACCTAGCATAAAATTATACAGAGTGGACGGTATACAAAAATGTCTCGTGCTTTTCAGGCTGCGAAATATAAATAATATACTTTTATAGTTGTTATAGGTCGTGAAAAATTACATATGTGTGTGTTACATTTATGGTAGTCAAAAATACATGTGGGTGTATGTTAGTTCAATGTTACATTGTAGATTGTTCAAGGGGTCGCTCGGCTCCTTCAGTCCTACTTCACCTCGACCTGAAAAGATCTTTTGTGTTTTACCCTGCAATTAGTTGTTGCCCAGGACTCCCAAGCTTTTTATAAAGCTTGTGATTTTCCTGGGGGCTAATTTGCCTATGTCTTTAGGCGTTAGTTTCACCTTTTCTAGGTACTTTAGCCTAGTGTGGACTAGCATCTTGCATTCGCAAAGCATATGTTTCGCAGTTTCTATTACACAATCGCAGTATTTGCACATATCGCTGTCTGCCTTGCCCATGTTCTTAAGATGTTATATTAAGGGGCAATGGCCTGTTAAAAGGCCTGTCATCAGCCTTAAGTCGGACTTTTCGAGTTTAAGAAGGCTTGTGGCATTCTTTGACGAATAAGTGATGAACTTTTTCGCTTGTCCTTCGCCCGGAGTATCCCTCCAGTAGGTCTCTTTCTATTCCTTTTCCAATTTTAGGACTTCTACCATTATGTGTCCCTTAGATAAGCCACAATACGGTTCAAGCCCAAAGAATGGGGATTCAGCACCTTTTTTTGCAAGGGCGTCAGCTAATTCATTTCTTTCTATTCCCTCATGCCCTGGAATCCACATCAAAATAACCTTGTTGTTTTTTGTCAGTTGCTTCAGGGATTGTCTGCACTCCCAGGCAATTTTAGACTCAAAGGTGTAGGACCTGAGAGCTTTTAGCGCTGCCTGGCTGTCTGAGAGTATATAGATCTTTGCCCTTCGAATGCCTTTATTGCCTTCAGCCATCTTCGATCCATCTGTGTACCAGATGAGTGAGCCCTTCTCCAACTACAGGACTTCGACTTTGCTTGTCTGACGGCTCTCGATTAGTACACCAAACGGGCAGTCAAAGTCCCGCTTAATTGGCATAGAGTCAGTGGGTTTGGTCACGGACTCCAGTTTGTTTCTAGAGTAGGTTTGAAAGAGTGTACCTGCTGCAGCCTTAGGGCACTAAGTGTTGCCTTCTTCCTTACATACACATGTAGAGGAAGCAGGTCTAGCATTGCTTTCATAGCTGCTGTGGGACAGGAGCACATTACTCTTGTAATCCCTAAGCAGGCAAGGCGTTGCAACTTCTGCAACTTTTCTTGTGTTAATTTTCTTTCAGTTTTTGGCCACCACACACATGATGCATAGGTAACATGGGTCTCACAACCGATATGCAGGAATAGTAGATCATCTTCGGTTTTAGACCCCAAGTCTTACCAAACAGCCTGCAGCACGTCCACATAGCCGTAGTGGCTTTGGTAAGTGTTCTTTCTAGGTGTCAGTTCCAAGTAAGTCTTTGATCCAGAATTATTCCTAGATATTTAACTTTACTGGAAAAATTCAGCAGTGTGCCATTTAGCATAGGAAACTTAGTTTTCTCCTTTTGGTAAAGGGAACAATAACTGTTTTGCTCGGATTGACGCTGAGGCTCTTCAGCGAGCACCATTTGGATATTATGTTTAAGATGATCTGCATGAGATTTAAAATCATAACCTCATGTCTGCCTCTTACAGTAATAACAGGGTCATCGGCATAGCCTTGAACGTTGAAGCCAGAATTACTGAGCTTATGGAGGAGATCATCCACCACTATTGACCACAGCAGGGGCGATAGAACTCCACCTTGTGGACAGCTCTTGGAGGCAATCACCGTGGCGGACTTCACTTCAATGTTACATACCCCAATACCTCCTCTTCGAGTGAGTGTTTATAATAAACTGACAATATATCATGTCATACTTGCATACAAATCTTTCCGCGCTGACTTAAAGCCAACCCTGATTTTGACGACTCAGAGATAAAATTCCCGGGCCTTGGTAGTTACTATGAAAAAACCTTTCCCTGTCAAGTTTGAACTTAGTACTTTCACTAGTATTTACTTAAAAAGTCAGTATTTTTAAAGCATCGTAGAGCGCTTAGGAAGCATTTTAGGAAAAAGTTATCCTTGTATTTTTGTGTTCTTGACGAGAGGAATCAACCTTTGCTGTACAATTTTAGTGCTATACACTATGCTCGTAGGCACAACTTTGATAAAAATATGCTAAGCGCTCACCGATCGAAGTCCAGCTTTCAAGAGTTTGTTCGCTCGTTGCACGAAAACCATTGCGCATAGCGGAAATATGAATAGTATCTTATTTGTAGTAAATTTCATATAGAATATTATTAAAGAGTATAAAATTTTAGTGTGACGTACATCAGCTCAATCCATAAGAAAAGGGATGAAAAGGACTGAGCGTAGTTGCATCTAAAGGTAGACTATATGGCAGGGTCCTGAGAGGAAGGATTGAAGAAAAAATTAAAGATATGGAAGAATAGAATGGCTTCAGACCCGGCAGATCTTGCACGGATAACGCATTCTGGATAAAACAGCTGATAGAGAAGACACTGGCATATGGGAGTCAACTGCATTTAGTTTTCGTGGACTTAAAAAAGGCATACGATAGTGTACCTGCTAATAGGCTCTGGCATGCTATGGAAAAGAATATATAAATGCAGTGAAAAACCTGTACAGAGATAATATCAGCAGAGTAAAGGACCAAGGATGATTATCCGAGTCTTTTGAGATAAATCTGAGGCAGGGCTGTTGTTTATCTCCCACGTTATTCAAAATATACCTCAATTCGGTTCTTGGGAAGTGGTCAAGGAAGTGTAATGAAATGGGAGTACAATTGTGAAATGACATAATTTACCCGCTATTATTTGCCGAAGATAGGGACGATATATCGTATATGATGAGGGAAATTATGGAGGATTGGGGTTTGGAAATGAATTTACACAAAACGCGTTACATAGATTGACATCATGTTTAAATATCTAGAATAAACATTATTTCATATCTTGGAATATAATTTATGATGTTTTACAACGTTTCGACCTTTTTAAAACCACTCTTTATGACAAAATTAAAAAAATAGTTTTCAACAGCTTCGTTTTTGAGATTTTTGATTTAAAGGGTTCGGGGAAGGTGGTCCTCGCACTCAAATGCAAACTTATAACGGTGTTATCTCAATTAATTTTTATCCGAGAAATTAAAAAAAAAATTAATATTCAGCAAAAGAAAAACTTAATTTTTGTACTCTAGTATTTTTTACGTATCTTCTTTAGTTTTGAATTACTGTGAAAAAATGAAAATTTTTAAAGAAATTTCAAAAATCATTTCAACTTTGAAAAATCATTTCAAACTTTTTTCAAATCTAGGCATCCCAAACCGGTCAAACTTCTAGAACATATTGTTAGTACTTAAATAAAATAAATTGTAAATGGATTACGTTCAATTTCAATTCTTGCGGTGAAGCCACTGGTTTCATTATTGATTTTTTCTCCGAAAAAACGAGACAACCATTTTACTTTCATCATAACTCCGTTAGTTTTTATGCTAACGACTTTTACCAAAGCTCATTTCTATGGTCTTTTCACGTACTTTTAAAAATATGTTACATATTTTCTTCCAACAATTTTCCGTTTTTCCGTTATTTGACGTTGAAAGGTTCGAATTCAGTTTTCGGCGAACAAAAAGTCACCTTCAATGAGCCATAACTCGCTTCGTAGTAGATCTACAGAAATAAAAAAAATAGCAATCGATTTGTTATTTTATAAGCTTCATTTTGGCTTATAATAATTCTTTTGGTAAAACGTAAGGTATTCGAGTTATTCGCGAAAAATCGTTCTAAAAAATGCATTTTTTAGATGAAAAATCAACATTTTCAATCACGATTAACTCAAAAAGTATTGACTCACCGAAAAAACTTTATATAACATTTTTTTACTTAGAATGTATTCCCCTATCGATTTATGTGGTTATTTTGAATTTAATAATTTCCACCCCCGAGAAGGGGTGGCATCCACCCCCAGGGTAGAAGCACACATCGGCACTATATAACTTTTGTTCCTTGTGCTATTCCCTAATTACTGTCCAAATTTCGCGTCAATCGGTTTTGTACGAAAGAATTCTGAGCGAAAAATCGTCAAGCACTGGACTACAACATCAAATATACAACAGAATATAATTATTTAGGGGTACTATTGACTAGAGACCGAAAAGATGATAAAGATGTTCTACGGAAAAAAGGGAGAGGAGAGAGGAGAGGATGAACGATAACAAACAAATTGAATAATACAGTGCTGTGGAGTAAGAACTAAAATATTCTGAAGGACTTTTATTTCACGGAAAAATGTGGAAAACCGCGACAGGGTGTGTTAGAGGGTGAAACTACCCATTGTGCATTGGGAACTTTCTTGTCTCTTAAAGCGTATAATCTCCAAAGGACAAACCATTTTAATTTATTTCCTCTTTTCTCCGATATTAGATCTAAACACTTTTAATTATTATTAAAGGTAGGCAAAAACAAGCTAAAAACGTACTCTTCGCTGGCTTACTAAACTTTTTATATAATTGTTACACATTCTATAGGATACTCTTCGCAGTTTTTTGTAAATAATGTTAGTTTTAAACATTTTTAATTTTATAGAACAAACTTAGTTGGTGAAAGGAAAGTGCAAAATAAAGTAAAAATAAAAAAAAAACATGCTATACCCCATGTGGGTTTCGAACCTAGGACCCTTGGATTCCGAGTCAAAAACGTAAGAACCACCTAACACGTAAAAAATGTAAAAAATATAAATTTTTATAAAAATTAAAAAAAAAATCTCAAATTTATACCATTAATAACATTTTTATTTACTGATCGATTTTATTCAAAAACAATAGGGTTCTTCCCCTGGCTAACACTAACTTAGTGTCCAAATTTCAGTACAATCGAATTTTTCTTTCTTAAGTTATCGTGCTTACAAGAAACGTGACGGACGGACGGACGGACAGACGGACATTTTGAATGTTGTTCAGAATTCGTTCACTAACACAATGATATGAAAATTTTTTCTCTGCCAGCGATATTTACAATTTTAGAAATGTGCCGATCAAATACAATATACTCTTCGTTTCTGCAAAGAGTATAATAACAACGTATACTTTTAAGAGGACAGCCGATAGCCTTTCTACACCTTCTTCGCATTTGTGATGGACGTCTTGTAATAAAGACAATATATGGACTATTTTCTAAATTTGTAACATCGGAAATCTTTCTTAAAAATAAGAAAACCCTTAAAGAATAATCTGGTTTAAAAAATAATTCAGATACAGTTTTCATGAAAATGTGGGAGATTATATGTGGGTAAACGAAACCATAAAGACAGTATTATAGAAAATTATAAAGCCCGCACTAGCACATCATGCCCAAACTAATAGACAATAGGTTTAATTATTGGAAGCGAGCCAAAATTATTCAGCGTGAGATATATTGTAATGAAAGAAAACTAAAAGAAATCGCTTTCATTTATTTTAGTAATGATGTATTTTTAACAGTTCGGTGTTAATTGAAGAAACGTTCGTCTTATTGTTAAAAGAGGAATTAACGAAGGAAACAATAAAATAGACAAAAAAATATTTTGCTAGATATTAAACAAGTAAAAAGCTTTCACACTGTTTGTACAAGATAGTCCAACTATATGAGAATCTGTCCTTGTAGCTTTATTTGTAGAGATAAAAACATGTTTTTATTTTAATAAGCGATAACCTAAAATTATTACGAATTCCAGTGTGTTTACACAGTTGCAGAAAGGGTCGAAATAAACATCCTTTTTTTTACAAAATAATGTTAACAAATTTTTTATCAGATAAACAAATAAATCAACAACAACAAAAAAATATTTTTTCCATCTTAGAGAATTGCAAAAAATAAGTTTTAAGAATAAAATTGTTTCTTAATAATTAGTTTAAATAATTAAAAAAGGAAAAAAATCAGTATAAACAATTAAAAAATTTTTTAAAGATTTTTTTTTAAATCAATATTTGATAACAAATAGAATGTCAAACATTTTTTTAAAAATAAGTAATTTATCTATTTGTATATGAAATTTGTTTAAATAAATAGCACTAAAAATTTAAAGTTTATGTAATGTTATAGTATTTTTGAATATTAAAACAGTAATAATAATTAAAATAAAAAAAAAAAATTTTCAACCTCTCTTTTTCATTTTTTAGTTTTTTGTTAGATTAAATAATTAATAACTAATAGACCTTTTCATCGTAAGCGCGCGCATGTGCTGCCACTATGTTTGTTTGCGGGAACTATGAAATGTTCGGACACTTGGTTGTCAAAATGGCTGGACCGGTATCATTTTTCCACATTAATTTAGACGAAAGTGTGATTAACGGTGTGAAATTAGTACACAACATTGTGGAAGAACACACTTGTGCTCAATTAAGGCGCTAGCTCAAGTATCCTGGCCGTAAAATGACTGGAAGCAAGAATAAAGAACTGGTTGCAAGGTTAGAATTCAACTATGAACTTATCAATTTATATACAAGTGCATTAAAAGAAAACAAATGTGTTTAGTCTACAATATGCTTAATAACATTCTTCGTGCAGTAATTGATAATGCAGTACAAATATTTTCTGTTTTTTTACGAAAATGTAGTGTCAAAAATGCAATTGAAAATGAGGTTTTTTGTCGATCCTTCTGTGGATAAAACTGACTCCTTTTTTTCTAATTTTTTCAAATAGGTAAACTATACGATATGGCACTACCTATTTTCAGAAAATTGGTAACAGATTCATCATTATTTGGTTAAAAAACGTAATGTTTATGTCAAATCCAATATTGACATGCGAAAACTGTCCGAAGAAACATGGCGGAACTCGACGTTGCGCCTTAATTGAGCACAAGTTCTTCCCCAATGTTGTGTAATAATTTTGCACCGTCAATCACACTTTAGTTTAAATTAATCTGGAAAACTGATATCGGTCCAGCCATTTTGACAACCAAGTGTCCGAACATTTCCATAGTTCCCGCAAACAAACATAGTGGCAGCACACGCGCGCGCTTATGATGAAAAGGTCTATAGACTATAACAACGAAAAACATCGCAATGTCATAATCCCATAAGGTATAGTTGACATAAGGCCTCCACGAAGCGAAATAATTTTAGTTGCTTTAGTTTAAAAATTATCCGACTTGAAATATAAAGGCAAACTTTAAAAAAAAAATTTAATTAAGAGTAGGTTCATTTTATGAAAAATCGGTTAAAAATTTTTTTTCCAACGGGATTAAGTGTCTAAATAATACCATATTTTTTTTAAACTTTTAAATTAATATTTAATAATATAGAAAAATATTTTTAATTGTAACGGCCGGTTTCAGATTATCGCAACGGCTTAGTGATCGCAGCGCGGACCCCCATTTGCAACATTAAATTAAAATTATTAATAATAGAGATAGAGTCTCGGGAGTCGGAATTTTTTTATTGGAAATTTCTTCCTCTTTAAGAATCTTTCTTTAAGATTTATTAAATATTAATAGTTTTCGAGTTATTCGCAGAAAACGAAACTCGTTATTTTTTTCAATCTTCATTTGTTTATAACTTTTGCAATTGTTTATGTGCGGGTAAAAAATTTTTGAAAATTTTTCTAGACGTCATTCCGAATCCCATGAGCCCTCACTCATATTTTTACGAGCTTTATCAAGCATTAACATGGCTTTGAACCTGTGAACTAGTCTATCTCTTTTAAACAAAATTAAGTCGGTAAAATCTGACACAGGAATATTGTACCTATTAATACAGTACCAAATAACTAAATATAGCATATCTCGGTTTCAACTCGTAGCACGCTCGATTTTCCGTTTCACTCAAAATATCAGTATGAATCAATCACTAAAAATAATTTTGGACTTTTCTTATAATTTTGTAGTATCTAGTTTTTGTCAATTTCCCAAAATAAAAAAAAACCTCGCAGGCTACATTTTTCAATGCGCCGACTGCGTAGAGGTTTACGACATGTTTTTTTATAAAATTTCTATAAGTATTGGATGTGTTTTGACTACACTGTTGCGTTAAATGCACTGTGAGCTACCATTTTGAAAAAAGAATAGATTTTTAGCTTATTTTTTTGTGGGAGAAAACGCAAGTTATATTTTAAAAATTCAATTTTTCACAATTTTCGAAATAAGGGTAAATTCGCGGATTAAGGGTTGAAGGCAATCTCCGATTTTTATGCGCCCTCCGGATTCGGATTCAGCAGACAATTTTACATCGAGTACGACACTTTTCAGCCGTATGTCCGACAGGTACTTCAAAAACTAAGCCTTAAATTGGAGCTGAGATTCCCGACTAGAATTACTTCCTTACACAGCAGGCGTCAAGATTACGATGTTTGTTTCGACTTCAAAGTTATCAATAACTACATCACTTCTCATGATTGCTTGAAATCTATCGTTTTAATGTACCATCTTTTAACATTAGAAATATATCCATTCTGCCTGTACCTTATTGTCGAATGATACGCAATGTTCAGTCTAGTGAATAGAATAAGCCTAACAGTCCATAAATTCTGTACTGCACTTGATTTATTTAGTAAATCTCTTGACGGTTTTAAAAACCAGGCAAAACGCACTATACTGCAGCAATTGTTTATTATTGTTGCTATGTAGTTTTAATCTTATCTCTGTATATCGATGTTTCTCTCTCTATTAGGGTTAGTATCACCATGTAAATGTACTTATACGTAAATAAATAAATAGTAACATCCTTAAAAGCCGCGGAAAAAAGCCAATGAAAATAGCCAATGAAAATAAAACCGCGAAAGAAAAGGCTGCTTTCACTTCGACGAATAGTGAATAGTGAATAGTGAATAACATATAGCGGGTTTTCTAATTACATCTACATCAATCACCAGTTTGTGATTGGTATCACTTTGTTCTGTATGCTATACAGAATGTGAAAAGTGGATGAGATCCGCGACTGGTGGGGAGTGGATTAACATTTTGAATTGTTAATTATTTAAAACAAAATTGTTTTAAAAAAGTTTTCTTTATGCTATCTTCCACCTTTATTATAACACATAACATTTTATACTTTTCATTCAATAGATCAGATGAAATAATAACCCAAATGGATCCAAAATGGCAAAACTGTTTTATATAAAACAAATACATATCTTACAGCACAAAATTCCATTAGTGACCGATTTTGGTTGGACAATTACTGAAATTGGATATTATCAGCCTGTAATGCGCGACATACCTCGTAATCCTGGAGAGGCGCTCACTATAGTGAGGTGTTCATACAGTACATCGAAATGCGAATGCAAATGCTTTCAGCAGACAATGAGAAGTCTGAAAATACTAGAAATTCTTATAGTGATGTAGAGTATGATAGTGATGCTGAAGATTAATATTAGTTATTAATTTGAACTGAATGTGTTTCCACCAAAAATATTTATTCTAAAGTGAAAGAAATATGTTATGTTACCAATAAAGAAATAAAACAAGTTAATTTTCATTCATAATTACACTCAAAGAAATAGTATGGATAAATTCAACAAAAAAAATGGTTAACTAACAATATCGTTAATTTTGTTAAACCAAACTATATTGATGATATTTTTAAACAAGAGGTGATTGTTATTTTAATTAATAAAAAGTTGTCGTACAACAAAACAAACATTAACTTAAAAAATAGATGAATAAGACTATTATTTTGTTCGTCTGACTATTATTTTGTTGAATTCTGTCAAATTAAACCAAATAATAGTATATTTTATTTTCAACTATTATCGAATTGTAATTCTAACCCAGTATTAGTTCGCTGTATTATGGTACTTGGTAGACAAACCAATATTATTGTCGTCTTCTACAAGTTCTAAAAGAATTACCATAAAATTTGCTTGCTTACCACGTAGTCTATTACAGAAATCATTCCCAGATGACGCCACATACAAATCACTGACAATAATCAATCATGCACTATCTTATACTCTTATGAATTTATAGAAAATTAATAACATGATTGCAATGTTCAAATTTTCTCCGGGATCATCGATATATTTGGATGGATCTTATAAACGATCTCTAATCTTTGGTTTGGGTGGTCTGATGTCTCAATACTGAGATTTTGGCTAACCAAAAAAAACTTTATCATACAATAAAGTGTAGATCAACCTAAAAATTAGTTGGTGAACAAAAAACAAAGTCGTTGTACTATTTAATTGTAGACCAAATTGAAAATGGTTAGTGAACATAAAAAAATGTCATTGTACTATTACTTTGTTACAAGAAAATATGATTATTAAACTACTATTTGTTTACGAAAACAAATAAAGTTGAATGACTATTCTTTTCTGATTGATTTAACTATGAGTCTAGATAGGCGCGATTTCATATGCCCTTTTTGGTTGAATTTACCTATCATTTTCTTTGAGTGTAGCTTTTATTTGTTGCCCAACATGACCATGTCAAATTGGTAACGTATAATGCTGTTTTTCGCCATTTTGGATCCAATATGGCACTCATTTCACCTAATTTTATTGAATGAATACTGTGAAATGTTATTTATTATAGCAAGAATGGGCACTGAACTTTCTAAAAATAACGAAGTATTTTTTGCAGTTTTCTTAAAATTTTCTTGCGATTTTTTCACAAAATTTGAAAAATATGCGTTTATATGGCATTTGGGTGTTATTAACTGAAACCTAGGGTGGAATCGAATCTAAGCCCCCAACAACCTTGCACGAACGAATTAAGCATGTAGAATGGGAGTCAAAAATAACTCTCTTAAGAAGCTCGTTATACGAATCTTTACCATTGTCATAATTCTATTTTTGCATATCTTCTCTCATCGTTCATAATTTTTTAACGTAGTTTCGCTATCAGCAGTTTTCTACGCGGCTTTTTTTTACGGATTTTTTCTCCTCGGATTTTATTTCCGCGACTTTTTTTCCGCTCCCAGGGTCGAATCTGTTTACATATTTGATACTTTTTTGTGTTCATGTGTTTTGTGTAAAGTGGCTTTTTTATCCGCGGATTTTTTTCCGCAACTTTTTTTTCTTCGGCTTTTTTTTTCCACGATTTTTTTTCCTAGATTCAAATAAATACCACCTACTGGATAAAGCAACTTATGGAGCGTGCACTTTTGGGTTTATTAACGATTGTACACTACTTCCAGGGCACCGCCCAGAACATAAAACTAAAAAAATTGCCTTTTTTTTAAGAATATTAAGTATATTTTTAATCACGACCAATTCGCTCGATCCTAAATCTAGCAGAATACTTCCAATCCGATTACACTTTACACTAAAAAACATTTAAAAGTGCCTTTAATCCAATAATTGAATGATCTGAACTGAATATTGCTGGGTAAACCAGTAGGCGTGATAGTGTAGCAACTGCGACACTGTGGACTCGCCAAGACGGATAGCATGGAGATCACGTACCATGCTATTCCCGGATCCTGCTGGCGAGACGTCTAGGTGAGGAATATCCATTTTATACAAAAGAAAATAAATAGCTTAACGTGTAGCATGTTTAAAAGGCATCTTGAACTGGTGTAACCTCTCTTAAAGGTCTTGTACAGTTTGTGAAGCTATTACCTTAAAACTAAATGTAGTGGAAAAATAAAACAAAAAAGTGATGGGCCGGTGGTCTGAGACCGTTGTAGTTTTTAGTAAAGTGTTAATCAAACTGATAATAGTACAGGAAAAATAATTTTCAATTACACAAGACTTTGCAGTCGTAAAGGAAAGAACGTATATTTTATGAAAAAAAAAAAGATTACTACTACCTCTCGTATGTATGGGGTGAGAAATAATAGGAGCGGCAATTCATTTTACGAGCTTTTAAGTAAATATATACATTAATTTTTACAAAAAAATGTAAATAGTGCTTTTTTTGCAAAACACCCAACAAACATTAAGAAAAAATTATTTTCAATTTAGTATTTTCATTTGTTTTTCTGCGATAAAAATTGACGATACGGTTATTTGAAAAATATAAAATAACTAAAGAGAGCACACTTTTTAAAAAAATTACTCTTTACTTTTTGTAGGTTAACAAAATACCTTTAACTTTTTTACGATAAAAACTGCCTATTTTTTGACAAAAAATATTTCATTACGTTGTACTAACTGAAAACGATGAAGTAAAAAACGGCGGAAATATTTTATAGATCTAAAAATCTAAAAAAATCTAAAATCTGTGACTGTTATTTTAAAACAAAACGAGTTTAATTGCCCGTATTATTAATGAATTACTTGTAGTCGGGGAGCCCTCCCTAGCTGAAGGTGCACCCCCCGCCCGATCCTTGGGGACAATGTTTTTCATACAGATTAAAGACTAAGGAACAATTTAAGACATGCCCTAAAAAAAACTGGCTGGACTTTCAAAATGGCGGCCATATGTTAAAAAAAACTGTTGCCAATGTTGTTTTTGTCATTTAACACAAAAACTAAAAAAGATGGACAAAAACTTTTTTCACAAAAAACAACGTACATAAAATTGTCTACAATTTTGTACCTATACAATATTTTGATATTAGTTACCATTTTCCAGATAAATGAGTCCAAAATTAAGAAAACATGGAAATTCGTATATCGGTAAATCACTAGAGGAAATAACTGTGAGAATTATTGTAAGGCGTGGCGTTATAATATAACTTTATATTATGGACATAAAAATAAAATAAAATAAACTGAAAAAAATTAATAATAATAATAATAATATTATAATTTGCAGACATTTATCTCGAAAACGGTAACAGTGGTATCTGGAAAACGGTAACTCCTTTGAAAATATTGTATAGGAACAAAATTGTAGAAAATTTTATGCACTTTGTTTTTTGTGCAGAAAGTTTTTCTCCATCTTTTTTAGTTTTTGTGTTAAATGACAAAAACAATATTTGCATTTTTTTTTTGAACGGACGCCATTTTGAAAGTAGAGCCAGTTTTTTTTTTTAGGACATGTCTTAAATTGTTCCTCAGGCTTTAATCTTTATGAAAAACATTGTCCCTAAGGATCGGGGGGGTGCACGGACAGTTAGGGTGGGCTTCCGTAGTGTCACGTTTTATGTTGAATTTTATATTTTACTTTAAGAGATGAATCATTTATCTGGAAAATGGTAACTCCTATGCAAATATTGTATAGGAACAAAATTGTAGAAAATTTTATGCACTTTGTTTTTTTTGTGCAGAAAGTTTCTCTCCATCTTTTTAGGTTTTTGTGTTAAATGACAAGAACCATATTTGCAAATTCTTTTGTTTTTTTTTTAGGACGCCATTTTGAAAGTGCAGCCAATTTTTTTTTTTTAGGACATGTCTTAAATTGTTCCTTAGGCTTTAATCTTTATTATAAACATTGTCCTAAAGGATCGGGGGGGGGTGCACGGGCACTTAGGGTGGGCTCCCGTAGTATTGTAATTCAAAAAAAATTTGCCATTTTTCTAAAAAAATTTTTAAAATTACAGCAATTTCTTTGAAGATCATTGTTCAAACAAACAAATGTTTAAATAGGTTTATTAAATTTTAAAGCGGGGGCGAGCGTAGAGGCGACTTCAATGTGAATATCAGTCGATATTTCGTTGAAGGAACGTCGAGCGCGGTTAGTACTTGGATGGGGTACCCATCTTGGGAAATACAGCGTTCTCGGCCCACCTTCTAGAGGCTTCTATATCAGTGTATACTCGGAAGTTACGTAATTTCAGACGAGGATTACGTAGTGGATATACCATCCTTCGGAGGGGATGTAAAGCAGGCGGTCCCTTGTCTATTAAATGTTAGGCAAGTAAAAGATCCCTACTCTTCTTAAGGGAAGAGGTTCGGCAAAATTTCCAGGTTGGGGGTAGCTCGTCTCCTGGCGTTGGTGATAGGCCTTGGTAGCGGAAATAGGCCGACGTTGAATAGTTAAAAAAAAAAAAAATTTAAAGCTATATTTTAATTTTAAATTGAGGGCAATTAGCCCAAATTTTGGCACAACAGTGGTCAAAATTTACATTTATGTCAATGAAGTATACATTAGAAAATATCTAATTTTCGTAAATTAAAAAAAAAAATAGGTTTATTGCTTATCTTAAATGTATTATAATAACTTGAAGTTCATTGAACACTGACTCTATTCGATTTTTCTAACATAAAAATAGAAAATGCAAACTTAGTTTTTTAAATTTCAAGAAACCGATTTTTGGGTAATTTTTCATGAATAACTTGGAAAATAAACGTTTTATGGAAACAATTATTAAGATTAAATTAAAGGCAAGAATATTTCCCACACTATCATGTAGTTTTATTATTTTCCATTAAAAATTAACGTAGCCACAAGCATTTAAAAAGTATATTCAATTCGCCAATATTGTATAGTCAAAAATTAGTTATATTTTTGGGTAAACGCAATTTACACATTTTCTAATGGAGCAAAATTAACACCATCACATAAAGTAGGTTTTAAACTTTAAAAAACCGTCCGTGCTGCAAAATTTTTTTAGCTGAAAAATATCTTAACAACCAAGAGAAAATCGCTAGATAAGCACTTTCATTGAGTGAGCGCAGCCCTAGGATGAAGCAACTCCCCTTGTAACTCGTATTTACCTACTAGTTTTTAAAATAATAATTTAAAAACATATATTTTTAGCCGAGTCAATGAAGGTTTTGTTTAATTTAATTATTCAAAATCAGAAATACTTCCGCCTTTTAGGCGCCTTCTCTTTTCAGTGGAAGGCGCCTAAAAAATAATAATAAAAATAAAATTGGAACTGAAAGACAGTAGCTTGAAAGAGAAGGTATTTCAACACGACTTTTGTCAAATTTTTCGAAAAGTATTACATTGAGAGAAAATATGCTAGAGACAAATAAGAAAGCTACTAAATCGGAGATGAAATTCGTATTTTTCTAATTTTTGTATAATTAATGGTTTCGGAGATATGGAAGTATAAAAATGGCGTCCGAACGTTTATAAGACGAAGTATTTAGTTAAAATGTTGAATATCTCAGAAACTATGGCACTTGCGTCAAAAATGCTAACAATCAAAATGAAAGACTATTAATTAGGCTTTCAAATGACTTTCTTGTCTATTTCTATAGCATAAAAAACAAAGAAGTTATGACAGACACAATGTGCTTCCTCACATTTTTTTAATAAAAATGCCGCAGTTTTTTTAATGTAAGTAGTCAGTAATAAAAAAAATATATTTTTCAAACACTGTTTTTCATTAACATATAGTATAACCTAGATGCTCAAAATTTTTCGTTAGTTTACAGCACTTGCTTCAGAACAAAAATGCATTTTAAACTATAAACGGATTTTCGAAAATACGTAACATTTTCTTTTTCATAGCAAATATCTCAATAAATATTAGTTTAAGCGGAAAAATTATAGACATCAAAAATAAAGCTTAGAATCTGAATTTGTTTCACTTTAATATTTACGTAGGTTTAATAGTTTCAGAGATATTTAAGTTTATAAGTGGCATCTGAAAGGTTATAGGATGAAGCATTTAGTTTAAATGTTGAATATCTTAGAAACTATAAAACTTTTAAGATTTCTAGGAAACAGAATTCAGTTATTTTCACTCTTTTTAGCCTCTACACAATAAACTAACGTATCCATCATTTTGAATTTTAACGTCACGTCGGGCTTAAAATACCTACAAGCTACCAGCACTTTTAATTCAGTTCCGACGAAACTTGCGGGAAGCCTTCACCAAAATTGTAAAATATTCATCTAAAAAATCTTGTTTTCAATACTTGTTTGAGCCATTTATGCATTTTTTGCTTATTACCAAAATTATATTTGAAGTAAAATACAAACGGGCAGCTAGCTTTGACGAAGAAACTTCTGATATAATTAGTAATATCACTGCTAGCGTTAAAGATTCTCTATTACCATCAAAATCCTGGCAGTTGTTGTACTAAGATGCATAAGAGACATGTCGTAAATGGTGTTCTAATAATAAAATTAAAACAACTCGTGAAGACAGTATCCTATCGTATTTCAGCAGCAATATTTCCCGGTATAACGGTTCATCACATGAAGCAAATATTCCATACTACGATGAACCACAAATCTACGTGAAGAAGTTAACATTAGTAAATTTCCAAGTGTTATTCATTTTTTGAAACAGAAAGAAGAAGTATATACATCTAAAAATCTCTTATATTGACCAAGGATTACATAGAAGATTTTTTGGTGAAAACTGAAAATAAGAAATATTTATTCAGCAAGATATGAATGTTTCAATAACGTTTTGTCTGAACATCCACTAAAAACATAATTTGTGTTAAGTTGTTCTAATATTTCGCGTGGCCGGTTCCCGCAGCCCTAAAAAATTAGTGAGATTATTGACAACACGTGTTGAAGATTTCAAAATCCACTTATTAATCGAGCCTAAAGTCACAAAAACCAAAGCAGATCGGTCTTTTATAATAGTACCAGGTAAACTCGAAAATGTTAATCTACTGAACTTGTGAGAGGATACATGGCATTTCGACCAAATAGGATACCATGCAAAAGGTGTTTTATCAATTATACTAAAGAAAAATGTACTGTTCAACCCGTTGGTATACACAAAATCGGCAATGTGCCAGCAGAGATGGTCAAATATCTAGGTCAAGAAAATCCTTCTCCATATATGGATTATTGCTTTAGGCGCACCTCCACTACCTTTCTAGTAAATATAGCAGCCAATATGGAAGGAAGGAAAAGACATGGGGGCAGTTGCAATGATTGTGTAAATATTAAAATTAAGGTTGCAAAGAAAATCCTAGACGAAGTACCTCGTGAAGAACCTTCTACATTCAACATCTTTGTAGAAGGTCAAGAAAACTCGAGAAAAAAAATGAAATTGTAGCGAGGAATATTTCTAGTAACAATCATTGTGCTATAAACATTTACTATTATTATAATATTAATAAGCAATAGTATGTTTGATATGTAATTACAATGTGAATGTAGTTTCAACGTAAATATTACCTATTTAGTTCAGTCAACGAATGAGTTGTAGAGGATGTTGCAGAACCCTCCAGAATCGACCTAAGTCGAAAGCAAAATGAAAATTCGACTTAGGCAAAAATTTCATTTAAGGACATCTTTAAGAGTCTGAGAGACTTACAGAGCCACAGACTAATCCATAATGACCGTTAGGAGTTCTATAAGGCATTAGAATCAACCAGGTGAAAATTCGAAAAACACCGAATTTCACTTAGGAAAATATGTTTTGGTTCAGAATATGAGAGCGGAAGTATATAGTGGCAAGGATTTAAGAATAATATACTTTTTCAAAGGTGCAACGAAGTTGGACTTTGAAAGAAATAATATTTTTTAAAAGTACGCCAAAAATGGACTTGAAATTAATTTTTATCAAAAGTACGCCAAAATTGGACTTTATTTTTCAAAAGTACCTCGAAGCTAGTTTAAAAAGTACTCCAAAAAGGCACTTTGAAAAATATTTTCCATTTTTATTCCTCCGCCAAAGACATTGACCATTGAGATACGGTCATTGAATGTCCTCTTCTAAAGACTGAACATAAAATTTTAACGATGCAATGCATCTAAAAGGCGAAACCGATGGTCGAGACAAAGACGGTGTAGCGCCGATAAGCAAAAATTTGATAAAAATCAATGAACGTGCACAAGGCCGGTTTCTCGCATAAAACGAGTTTGGATTCACCCAGCGGCTCGCAATTTGGTCGAGCGCGTTGAGTAGTCCTTACAAAGCGATGGTAGGAAAGCCAATGGCAGGGCTTTCCAAATAATAAAGTTATAGAGGAATACGCCTTGTGCATAAAATACCAAATATTCAATTTTGCCTAAAAGTCGCTCGGAAGTGGATCGTCGCAATTTTGCTAATATTGAACAACTGCATAGGAGCAAGTAAGTTGTAGACTGACCGAACGCTATTAAACTTATGCAGTAATAAGTCCTCACGAATGTGTTTTAGTACGTGAACCGCCACGCTACGAGAACTTTAAAGCTAAGTAGTCTCTAGCGAAACTAAATCCTTTTAGTAAAACATTTTTATGTTATAATCAGTCAGCCGTAATTACTAAATTACAAAAAGTCTATGACTTCTCTAAAAAGCTCGCATTTGATTCTGGGAAGGTTCGCATGAATCTTTTCTGCCTAATCGATCGTTGGCGTAAGCGCTCTCGCTTGCATGGTCTGAAAGTCATTTGCCTTAATTGGGGAAGGCGCGATTCTTTAAATAAGAATTTTTGCTATATTCATTTGTGTATATAACCATATCTGTTAAATAAACGGATTCTTTGAACTAATTGCATCTTAATTGATCTCGAGATTTGGAAGACCGGATGTGTCGAGTTAAGCATTTTTCTCAGAAATCCTAGGGTGCAGAGTCCGTTATTAGCAGATAAAAACGTGACCATCACGTCAAAAATCAATCCCATCGAAGAGAAATTCTTCGATTGGGATTCGAAAATTTAACTTTTAAAAAGTTATCAAAACCCTAAATCAGGGAAATCACGGCCAGAGAGAGAGCGCCGTTAATGATATAAGGTATTGCAGCCTTGATCCATTACTCGGCTATCGAAGTGTATCTTATCTCGAACCCGTCTGGGAGTAGAAGAACGGGACAGAAGGCGGGTGGCGCCCCGGAATATATAAATTAGTGTCGCGTCATTTTGACGCCCGGTAGTGTATTGTTCTACAAGGACATGGAGGGGGGCAGAATTTTCCCCTTAAGGAATATGTTGGGGATAGTTAAGAGGTAAGCATACTAAAAGTCCCAGCCCATCCTCTTCACGGGGGAGGGGTGTGGAAAGGTCCCTTTTATCGATTCTTCGCTTATAACTCGGAAACGATGCGTCGTACATGAAAAATTTTTCTATGCAAAATTAAATTGTATTAAATCTCCTACAAGAATGTCTATATTCATTTCCTTCCTATGTGTTATGGTTTCCGAGATATTCGCCAGCGAAAATCGATAATTAATAAATAATTAAATTATGTATCTGAAATGTTTCTATTAAAACGGTTTACCGTGGTCTGCTAATAAATCACAGTCACAAAACAATCTTTATTTTACAACACTCGACGTATTTACTAACGTAATATTTTGTCGAAATCTATACATTTCCTTAAGTATACAGTGTGACTCGTTTAAACTGAAGACACCCTTATAACTTTTTTATTTTGTTTCCGATTTGAATCAAATTTTACTCAAGTATAGAGCAAATTAGGATCTACTTATGACCAGAAAAACATTCTTCTGCTACAAATGCAAAGTCACCTGATGTAAAGTTTTATAAAACCAAGTTTACCCTTCCAGAATCTTGCAGATGTTGAATAGCAGCCAGTAAAAGCAAGCAGAGACACAGTTTCTTTCAGTCCTAGCTGCTGCATTTGGTGGGTGGAGTAGACATTGGTTTGAACTTTTCCTCTGCCAGGTTTTATAAATAAAATATTGCGGTAAACATCACTGCGATAAGAAAATGCCTAATATAATTTTTTTCCGCATATTTTGTTACCGAAAGTGACTTTGCATTTGTAGCGGGCGAAAGTTTTTCTGGTCATAAGTAGATCCTAATTTGTTCTATATTTGAGTAAAATTTGATTCAAATCGAAAACAAAATAAAAAAGTTATAAGGGTGTCTTCATTTTAAGTGAGTCACACTGTATATTTAAGGAAATGTATAGATTTCGACGAAATATTACGTTAGTAAATACGTCGAGTGTGAAGATTGTTTTGTGACTGTGTATTAGTAGACCACGGTAAACCGTTTTGATAGAAACATTTCAGATACATAATTATTTTATATATTAATTATCGATTTTCGCTGGCGAATATCTCGGAAACTAGAACACATAGGAAGATAATGAATATAGATATTTTTGTAGGAAATTTAATATAGTTTAATTTTGTATAGAAAAATGTTTCGCGGACGACGCATCGTTTCCGAGTTATAAACGAACAATCGAAAAAAGGGCCTTTCCACCTCCCTCCCCCTAAAGCGGCAGGGCTTTATGTTTACCCCCTAACTACCCCCAACACATTCCTAAAGAGGAAAATTCTGCCCTCCTCCATGTCGTCTATACTCATTCGTTGACTGGACTACTATTATTATAATAATAATAAGCAATAATATGTTTAATATTTAGTTACAATGTAAATGTAGTTTCAATGTAAATTTGAATTTTATTTTACTAATAATACACAGAAGTATTTTACTGCCGAATAAAGAGGACTTTAAAAGCAGTCGTGCATATACATTTCTTTTTTCTTTTTCATAAAGTATACGTTATTGCCTATAGGTCTGCAAAGTATTAGCCAGCCATTGTATCACATCAATTTTTTACCTTTATTTTTTCTACTATAACTACAATTCAAAAGGTACAACTTTAACACTTGCATGTGAATTCACTTTTCAAAGCTTGAAAAATAATATAAATATTGTTTCATGTCTGCTCCACTAACACCACACAGTAAAATGACAATTAAAATACCCCAGGGCGTCATTTTATGGATACTATCATTAAATTTAACCGCTTACTGTTACACTGTTTTATGCGTCACGAAACCTGAACGCTTTCCTATGTACTATTTATTTATTGTATTAGGAACCCTTGTTATTTTCTGTAAAATATAAGAGGCTTTTGGCAATTTAGAGACGAGATATATTACAGCACTTAGCTTTTTAATTATACATTATGTTTATTCAGAATTGGGTGATTCATGCCGATTATACTGAATATTTTTAATTTTTTGAAGAGCCTTGCAAGGAGCTGAAATCTTTAGTATGGGATGATTAGAACTAATAAAATTTGGAGAGTGACGTAAAAATTATTAACACAGTATATTATTATTCTACGTATCAGATCTTGTACTAATTGACAATGAAATGTACTTCACAGCATATAAATTGGATGACAGAATTTATAAAATTTTCAAAATGTAATATTTGTGGTAGAAATAAATCAATATCGCTAGAGCTTTCACGTTCAGAAACCTTATTTCTTCCACAATATGTTCTTATCATTTATATATAATTTCTTTATTTGGGTGGAGTGGTGATATTGCCACTCGTTTACATGAATTAGAACACAATTTTCGTTACAACTGGAAAATGTTAAAGTTTAATTATCAGAAATGCGAAAAGAAGATAGTGTCCCGGCAAATGTAATAAAGATCGCACAGTAGGCTAGAACCACCTTTAAATGATATATGCATGCACTCTCTCAATTCCTACGGGAAATGGTAGCTATATCTGTCCTGAAACAATTCCCGTAAAATCTGAAATCATTCCCTTGGCCGTTTTCTAGAAAATTTAATTTTAATTTTTTTTTTGAAAATTGATTTTTTGCATTGATAAGGTAGTTAACATGTCAATCAAGAAAGTCAAATTAAACATTCCAATACAAATTTAAACTTAAGACAAGTTTGGGGAAATAACATACAAGAAACCTTCATGCTGGACAACTCCAGACGTTTTGATAATAATCGGGTTATACAAATAACCTTCCAAGTAGTCAATTTAGACAAAATCATTAGATCTATTCCTATGTTATTTTGAATTACAGCAATTTTTGTCTACCAATATATCCGTAACCAATGAATAACATTACTATTTGCGTAACTAGATTTGCTAGGGAAATCCGAGCGCCTCTACTGACCATCTGAGTATACTTTCCATTCGCTCAGTCAGATAACGGGTGAGTATGAGAACCATACCACCGCCAATGAAGATAACCCACAGAAGAGACATGACGACAACCCAACCACCCACCCACTACCCTGCAGGTACCGGACGAAATGCCGTCCAGGACCCGTAGTCACCTAGCTCCGTGCAGACCGAAAGTGCTACCAAAGCACTTATGTCTGCACCCACCCACTACCCTGCAGGTACCGGACGAAATGCCGTCCAGGACCCGTAGTCACCTAGCTCCGTGCAGACCGAAAGTGCTACCAAAGCACTTATGTCTGCACTTCCTCGAGCTATATAGCTCATCCCTCACCCGATAATCCGGATGGCAGGATGTCAATTGACATTCTGCGTACCGGCAGTCAACTCCAGTCAAAAATACCCCAAAATTTCCGAACAGACAGATGACTGCCCCGGGGGTGACAAGCTGGCGAAGAAAGATTATCAAGACAGAAGAGCGCCAGAAGATAAAATTAGCCAGCAAGGTCCATCAAGCCAGGACCCGGGGAGGTGGGCCGAAATCATCCACACCGCTCACATTTGTGAGTGGGGTTAATGTAAAGTAAGCTCGCCCACCCCGCACGAGGCCGGTCCAGGCCTACAACGATGTGCTAGGGTAAAGAGCAGTAGTCCTGCTCGACCTTAGATATCTGAGACCATCATTGCCAAAGAATATTGGCGTCGCTCGGTCAGTTACTATTTAGAATTCACTAGGCAAACAATCCAAGAACCCAAGAGTGAAAACTTTCTGTGACCATGATTAAAATCAAAGCAATCATGCAAAAACGCACGATGAAAATAGATATTGTCTTTGTCTATTGTGCAGTGTGTTTCACTTCTCGTGAAGACACCCTTGTATCTTTTTTATTTGTGGCCGAATTAATTTCAAATTTTTATCAGCCATACAAGTCCATAAGACGACTTTATTCAACATATAAATGCCGTCTAAATCTAAAACGCCGGCCTACTGCGATAAAAAGAAAATGTCAATTTTCGAGAAATCATAGTAGGCTTAGAGATAGACAAAAATTTTGTTAATGAAAGTTGTTCAGAATCACTTCATATGCCCCTCTGTAAAATTTCAAAAAAAGAGAACACAAAGAGAACTTTTTCCAACAAATGAAAGTTGTGAACAAAAATCAGCATTCAATAAAACACTAAAAGGGTTTTTTATTTTCACATATCAAGTTGAATGTAATATCTTTTCTTTTTTCTTTTTGTTATCTCTGTTCTGGAGGAGTAACTCTCCATCATATCATTCCTCCATATCGGCTCAGAAATTTAGGAACATGGATGGTTTTATTGTTTTAAATGGTAAGAGTGCCGTGAAATTAACTGTCAATATGTATTGTTTTATTTATTTCGTCATTGCTTTCATGACAGAAGTGATTGTTGTTATTTTCTGTAGAGTTTGTTAGTTTTTCTTGTTTTAATAATTTAATTCATACTAAAGTTTCCTTATTTCATATCTTTGCTCATAATGGTTAGAATACTTTTAACTGCTGATGAAAAAATTGAAATAATAAAGAGAGTCGGTGAAAATGTACGGCCTTCAAGAGAAGCAGCAGAAGAATTTAATTTAAGACATCCTCTAAGACAACCAATACACCTTGGTACCGTGGCAAGAATATGTCACTTGTTCAATACAACTGGCAATGTGCTTAAACCGAGAGTACATCTTAATCGAAATCACGGATATGATAATGTTATATTAGCGGCGTTTAACGCCAATCCCACTACCAGTCTTCGAAATATGGCTCGTGACCTTAATTTGTCGGCATCAAAAATTTGGAGATGTTTAAAACGCCATAAGCTACAATCGTTTAAACCTAAATTTTTGCATACCTTGGAGGAAGGCGATGAAGAGAGAAGACTAGAATATTGTTTAGGGATCCAAGGTAATTATTTAAACAATATAGACTTCTTGAAGAAAGTAATTTTCACGGATGAGGCAACTTTCTCCACCAACGGGGTAGTGTCATCACAAAACTCTAGGTTCTGGGCAGTAGAAAATTCTGATTGGATAATAAATTGTAAAAGGCAATATTCCCAGAAGGTAAATGTGTTGTGCGGAATTTTTAACGAAACAATAATAGGGCCGTTTTTCTTTTTTCAAAATATAAATGCGTTAAATTTGCTAGAATTTTTAAATAATGATCTTTGGAATGCAATAGTTGATTTTCCTTTGGAACAATTGTATTTTCAACTCGACAGAGCATCTATCCACAATTCCGTAGTAGTGAGAGCATGGATGAATGAACATTTTCCCCAAAGATAGATAGGACGAAATAGCCCTCTAATACATTGGCCACCCAGATCACCTGATCTTACTCCAATGGATTTTTATTTTTGGGGTCACATTAAAAACAAAGTTTATATGACCAGACTTCAAAATGTAGAGCAGCTTTGTGAGAGGATAAGGCAAGCGTGTTTAGAAGTTACAGCTCAAGAACTGCGAAGAGTTGTAATTAATAACAGAAAACGGATTGAGAAGTGTATTACACTTGAGGGTGGGCTAGTGGAAAGGGGCCCAATATAATAAATAAGTAAAAAAAAACATTAACTTCTTCTATTTTTGAACTTTTCTAACACTGCGGCTTTTGCTTTATCTGTATTTTTTTTCGACAATATTATCTTTCATTATTAGTAGTCTTCTCTGTAAAAACAACGACCCTTTTCAGAGCCACCAATTTAATTCAAAAAGAATTCGTTATATGACAGCATCCTACCAACCTACATATTCTTGACAGATGTTAAAAGTCATTAAAGTAATTAGATTTTAATTTTAATTATTTTAAGGCCGGCGTTTTAGATTTAGACGGCATTTATGTGTTGAATAAAGTCATCTTATAGAGTTGTATGGCTGATAAAAATTTGAAATGAATGCGGCCACAAATAAAAAAGATACAGGGGTGTCTTCACGAGAAGTGAAACAAAATTTTTTTTTTTCAAAATATTCCGATTTTCACAAAATTTTACAGAGGGGCATATGAAGTGATGCTGAACAACTTTCATTAACAAAATTTTTGTCTATCTCTAAGCCTACTATGATTTCTCGAAAATTGACATTTTCTTTTTATCGCAGTAGGCCGGCGTTTTAGATTTAGACGGCATTTATGTGTTGAATAAAGTCGTCTTATGGATTTGTATGGCTGATAAAAATTTGAAATTAATTCGGCCACAAATAAAAAAGGTCTTCACGAGAAGTGAAACAAAAAATTTTTTTTTGAAAATATTCCGATTTTCACAAAATTTTACAGAGGGGCATATGAAGTGATCCTGAACAACTTTTATTAACAAAATTTTTGTCTATCTCTAAGCCTACTATGATTTCTCGAAAATTGACATTTTCTTTTTATCGCAGTAGGCCGGCGTTTTAGATTTAGACGGCATTTATGTGTTGAATAAAGTCGTCTTATGGACTTGTATGGCTGATAAAAATTTGAAATTAATTCGGCCACAAATAAAAAAGATACAGGTGTCTTCACGAGAAGTGAAACACATTGTATAAACGTAAGAATCGGGGATTGAAGAAGATAAGTGATATTTAACTGATAGGTTGTTTGAAATATGTCCGGGTATTCAGAGACTTCAAAAATGTAGTACATTCTTGTTTTTATCCATGCAAAAAATCAGTTAAAAAAAAATTAAAAGTGAATTTTCTAGAAAACGGCCAAGGGAATGATTTCAGATTTTACGGGAATTGTTTCGGGACAGATAAAGCTACCATTTCCCGTAAGAATTGAGAGAGTGCATGCATATTTCATTTAAAGGTGGTTCTAGCCCGCTGATCTAATTAAGAATTTCTGAGGTTCGAAGTTACAGTAAAAGAATATTTCTTGCATCTTAGACAACAGGTTAGTGAAATCAACCTTCAAGTGGATGTGTACGCTCAATAGTCAAACAAAAATGAAGTATTAGTCTATGGCGTGAAGAAAACTGAAAGAGAGGGTTTATTTTCTATAGTAACAAATATTTTGAATACCAAGTTACAATTAAATGAGAATCAGGATACTTTACTAACAACTCATGACATATCGGACTGCTATCGGTAGGTATGGTGTAAGAAACGAAGCAAAAACAAGATCAATAGTGTTAGAATTTGTTCACATTTGGAAACGACATAACATATTTTATAAGAAGAAAAGTTTTAAAAGGTATGCTGTTAGTGAGATATTAACACCACAACGTTGTGATTTTTATAAAGAAGCAAGGAAGAAGTTCAAAATGGAATTCTGGACCAAGGATGAGAAAATAGTCTTTATAATGAAGAACAAAAAACATTCTCTATCAACTGCAGATGAATATTAGAAAATTATTAATAATTAATTAGCATATCCTTTAGTTTTATTATATTTAATATATATTTACAATTCTCTTTACCTTGCGGAGATGAACATATTCTTATCTACATATAATTTATTTTGCATTTTTTTGTATTTTTCTATAATCTTGTAAAAATAATTACCTTATTCCTTTTAGGTGCTGAGTTTTGTCTTATTACGTTATCTTTATCTCATTTTTTGTTAACTATTTAACGTCGGCCTATTTCCGCTACCAGGGCCTATCACCGACGCCAGGAGACGAGCTACCCCCAACCTGGAAATTTTGCCGAACCTCTTCCCTTAAGAAGAGTAGGGATCTTTTACTTGCCTAACATTTAATAGACAAGGGACCGCCTGCTTTACATCCCCTCCGAAGAATGGTATATCCACTGCGTAATCCTCGTATGAAATTACGTAACTTCCGCGTATACACTGATATACAAGCCGCTAGAAGGTGGGACGAGAACGCTGCATTTTCCAAGTACTAACCGCGCTCGACGTTGCCTCAACGGAATATCGACTGACATTCACATTGAAGTCGCCTCTACGCTCGCCCCATCTTTTATCTCAAATAATAATAAAGCATGATTAAGCAAATTTGACTATTTTATTTCACAAATTTTATATCATCTCAGTACTTATCAAACCATAATTTTATGTTGTAGCTAGATATGTATGGACCAATAAATTTATCTCAGTTCAACGCCAGATCGCTTTTACTAAAATTCAATGAACTATTTGAACCAATGAACCTATTACTAGCGAATTATTCTATGCCACGTTTGACAGAAACCTGGATTACTCCCACTATAAGAGATGACGCTATCACAATAGGAGGGTATAAATTAGTAAGAACGGATGGTAGGATTAGTAGAGGGGGTGGAGCAAGTATGTACATTAAAGAATCATTCTCATTTTCTGTCGTTAATAGTTAACGTAATATAGAACAACTATGGGAAAAAATCAAGATAATTAAACAGCACTATGCAGTAGAAGTCGTATACAGACAGCCAGATTTATACTATAATGAGTTTTAAAATGCATTAGAACATTATTAGCGCAATTTGATGAAATATTCTGTCTAGGTGATTTCAATATAGATGTTGAAAACTGACTTGCTAAATTTTCTTAAACTTAATCAGTTGCTTGAGGCATATAATTTAGACCAACTTGTTCATTCACTGACTCGCATTACTCTTAAATCCTCAACACTTATTGATCTTATAATAGCCACTAATAATGATGACGTTGTAGATTGTTAACCACTTGTCTGATCATGAGATAACTTGTTGTGAATTAAATATTAAAAGTAAATATAACACATCAATTTTTAAAACAGTCAGAAATTTCAAAAATTTTAATCAGCAGTTTTACATTGGTCTCAATTTTATTAATATTGAGGTTATTTATGATATGAATTATGTCAATGATAAATTAAATTTTTCAAATGAAAATATTTTAAACCTTTTAAATGTCCATACGCCATTTAATACCAAGAGTTACTAAGAAATTTTCTCCATGGATGACTAATAATAATTTACGTTACTCATATCTCTTAGAAATAAGGCCCGTAATAGGTGGCGTCGAACTAAAAAAACGAAGGACATTATAATTATTATAAAGAGTTAAAAAATTATGCAACACCCTCATGCAGAAGAGAAAAAAAAAGCTTTTCTTGAACATAAATTGAGGGTAAATGGTACTAGTAAAATATGGAGGGATTTGGAGGGATAAATTAAAAAAAAAGTGGAAAAAATTCAATACCTAACCATTTAAAAAATGTTGATAACCTGAATGACTACCATGCAAATAGTATTCCATTGATGCCTACGGGTAAAATGTTGTCAATTATTATAATACAAACATCAACCAAATATGGAGACATTTACATTCCTACCTATTTCAGAATTTAATGTGCAAAAATTTTTATATGGAATCAAAACCAATGCTCTTGGTCATGGTGGACTTAATATCAAAATGTTATTAAAGTGTTGTCCTCATATTCTGCCATATATAACACATATATTAAATTTGTCTTTACAAAATAATATTTCCAAGTGTTTGGAAGCAAGCCCTTATACTGCCAATTCCAAAAAACAATATTCCCACTGAATTTAAGGACTATGGCCGATAAGTATTCTACCAACGCTATCAAAAGTGCTAGAAGGAGAGGTAGAGTCACAACTTTGTGAGCACGTGACAAAGTTTCAGTTACTACCTGATATACGTATAATAGTGTTGTTACTAGATACATATTTGCTTGAAGTTTAGTGTAAGAATACCTATAAGTTAAACTTCACCTCATTTGTATAGTTGGTATTTTGTATCATTAACACTAATAACTTATGACTATACAAATAAAAGTCGATTATCATTATTATTATTATTATTATTATTATATACAATCAGGAGTCCGCTCATTACACAGTTGTGAAACTGCCCTGCTTACCATTACGGACGATATATTGAGGGGTAGATGAAAAATAAAAGCTTCAGTGCTGGTTCTCATTGACGTTTCAGAAGCATTTGATAGTATAAATCCCAAAATACTCTTAGATGTGCTCAAATTTATCGGTGTAAGTAATGAAGCTGTTTCAGCTTTTTCGCAGCTATTTGACGAGCAGAACCCAAAGAGTAAAAGTTGATGATGATATCTCTACCCTTTTTGGTGTATTGGCTGGTGTCCCGCAGGGATCAATATTGGACCCCCTGTTGCACACATTATATACATCAGAACTACAAAAATCTGTTAAGCACTGCCAAATGCAGTTATTCCCGATGACACCCAGCTGCACCTCTCTTTTGATCCAAGTGCTATGAATAAAATTAACCAAGATATCGACTCCTTGCTAGAAAAATCAAAAGCTCATTCTCGAAATATTAATGTGCCAAAACATCGGTCCTCATATTCGGACAATTAAATATTAGATCTGAGTTATCAAACGTAATACAAATAAATGTAGACGGTCACAATATAAGCTCTACTGAAAAGGCAAAGAATTTGGTGTTAATTTTGACAGCTCTCTAAGATTTAAGCTTCATATAAATAATTGTATTCGACTGGCCTATATGAATCTCAAAATAATTTACAACAATAGATTTTATTTTAATCAAAAAGTAAAAACAATTTTATGTGAATTGTTAGTACTATCAGGATTTAATTTTGCTGACACATTATATGGCACATGTATAGATGCGGGGGATAATCGATGAATTCAAGACGTATAAAATACTTATTGGCGATTAATTTTTGGAGTACGACGTAGACAGAATATTTCCCATAAAATGCCAGAGATGGAGTGGCTTAATATGCCATTCTGCTTGTTTATTACTTCCACATGCAGTGGAAGTATAGTAACGACAAAAAAATGTTTGAACATTTCTATTGTTCAAATAGGCTTAGAATGTCATGAAACGTCGAGATTTTAAATTTGAGCAAGAAAAAAATTTTCATCTGTTTGTCTGTCTATCTGTCGGTCTGTAACTTTCTTTGTGCGCACGTTTACTCTGGAACCATTTAAGATATTTTATATTTTCATCTTATTTCGTCGAAGGGTTGGGGGGTAAAATGGGGTAAATGGGGGTAAATAGGCCTCAAAATACTTTTTGCTTCATCCACCCCCACTACCACCCTCACCTCACTACTGTGCGGGGTATCGTTTTATGGGTTTTTGAGGTAGTAAATATTATATTATTAAAGTTCTATAAACAATTATTTCCACATACAAAATTTTTTCGTTATGAGAAACTTAGATTGAAAATCTGGATGTGGAAGTAGTGATTCCTTAGGCAGCGGTTTTTCACAAGATTCTGACTAATAAAATTCCCAAACACCTAAATAAAAAAATCTATAGAACATACGTACATAACATAAATATTGAATGAAAGTTGCTGTCGGGAGTTGTCGACTGCGGATATCTATTTGAACAGTAAAAATATAAAAATATATGTATACTTCATGTCGGTGGCACCACGTAAAAGTGAATAGTGTCTGTCGTATTCTTGACTGCAATTTCTACTAGTTATGTTAGTTAGATACTCATAAATACTGCTATTAGTTTTTTGAAGTTCACAATCAACACATTAGGTCACAAATAACACGAAACTAGGAGCATCTACATGATTAATAAGCAACCGATGCTAATATTTAATTGAGCAAGAAGTCCAATAGCATATAAACCGATGCAAGCGCTCCATTGACAATTAATCGAACGGGGAAAATAAACCAGACGAGAACCCTCAAAAGCCATGGAACTATATATAATTTACTATTTATAAGATAATAATATAATATGCCATGGCCTTGTTAGTCTCGCGATTAACCTAATTCTGTTTGAGCACAGTCAAATTACCCGTGTAATCACCTTATTTATAGTTAAATTAAACTGGGTATTACTAAAACATAACACTACGGTTATGGTAATCTAGTGTGATGCATGAAACATTTTCCGTCGAACGGTTTATTAGGTGGCATAGAAATTCTGTGCAGTTTACCAAACTCAATATAGCAACATGAGTTATTTAATATAAAATTCTCTTTACTATTAGATATTTTCTATGCAGTAGTTTCCTTGAAACTTACATTCGAATACTTGCATCTTTTGTCATTCGTGTTGGTATTATCTCAAGATGATTAAAACAAACGAAACTAAGAATATATCCTATATCATATTGAACTAATGTAATGATATGGGAATCACAAAAATCGTGCCCACCCACGTCTACATCGGAAGTCCTCCTAAAGCTATAACTGCACATATTTATCCAGAGATGCGTGAGGTCAGTGGTGCACAGGCTAATGCTAGACCCAAACCCTGTAAGATGGCAGCATGAAAGAAAATATCAAAAGTTATACACAGAGCTGAAGGCGGATTCTATTTTAGAAATTCCCACTGACACTACAGTCCCAAAGTGTACTTTTAATAAAGATTATAATATGACCCAAAGAAGACTGAAAAAATGGTCCACTAATATCAAGACAAACAGTTTGATACGGTATGAACTCAAGAACAAAAGAGCATAGAGCGTATGTAAAATATCAGATTAGTGGTTATCACTATCTTATCCTCCTCAATAACCGGAGAGATGTCTCGGCAATCGAATATGTTAGTTAGAATTGAAGCGGGCTCAATTTTCGATAAAAATCGAGCGTGAGATAAAAACTATATGACAGTTGCAACAAGAGCCAGCCGTTCGAGATCCATTTAGACAAGAACAGCACTCCGATAAAGATTCTCATAGTA
The DNA here is from genome assembly GCA_936432065.2 of Rutpela maculata. NCBI lineage: Eukaryota > Metazoa > Arthropoda > Insecta > Coleoptera > Cerambycidae > Rutpela > Rutpela maculata. The sequence goes on from OW386293.2 coordinate 100,050,828, forward strand.
CTAGGTATAAAAATAATCTCTATATAAATACAGTTCAAGTACAGGCTATCCAAAACTAAAATCAATTCCTTGAGCTTCAGTTTATATAACTAACTATAACCTAGTGAATAGAAAACCGAAAATAGTATAAAGTTTAAAACTAAAATTAAGTATCTTTTATTGGAAAACTGTTTTTATTCTGTCGATGAATAATAATAATTAATGCGAATGTTGTGTATGTTGATATTTTACTCTGAAATGTATTTTTCTTACTGTGCTGCTTTACACATTTATGTGTGTGTGTGAAAGTATCGATTGCTATATCCTTAACTACAGTTTTCTCTTTTACAAATCACTGTTCATTCAGAGGGAAACTTAACAGATAACGTATCACTTAGATAGTCAGTGACTGAGTTTACCATTGAGCCTGTTTAGCATACACTCTGGGCATTCCTAGCCAGTTGGGTTCAAGCTCCACATACAACGGAATAATTTTCCATTGTAAATTATCCCCCAGAAGTGATTAAGATTCCACTACTAACTGTAGGGCCCTGTCTCCTTTACTCAGTTAAATCTAGATCTCCTAGATGTAAAGTGTCATTGTGATAATAGGCTAGTAGGCAATGACGAAAATGACAAAATTAATAATATAGCATTATAGTATGACTCTGCAATACGTTATAAATATAATTTCAAAGTAATTTTACCGACTATTATTGGTTGTATTGTAAAATAAATATGCTTAAAATCAGAGAGGATTTAAAATAAGTCAGTTTGCCGGATATCTCGTGTCGTAATAGCGTAATAACCCCTAAAACAAGGGCACTTTACATTTGACACTATCCAGCTACGTTGCCACATTTCTAAAAAAGAATGTGCACTACTGCACTGTCTGAAATAAATTTTAATATTAATTTTTAACACTGTTTCAAATACCCAGCAAGTGAATATTTTATATATTTTTAAGGCTGATTGATAACTTGCTAATACAGAATTGTAATATTATAGAGAATTCCGTATAGCAGTACAGAATAATATCTTACATTATTTATCGAAAGATGGCAAGGTGGCACTCGTTTCTCTGTTCAAGCACAAATTAGAATCTGCTGATTACACTATTACGTTATAGCCAATTAGTCGGTCGAGTAAGCAAAAAAAATTGCACTTTTTGCAGAAAACACCAAATTTGCATGCATCCTGTCGAGACCCATTGTCAACGTTTAGGAAGGGGAGCCACCTGAAGCCTATCCCTATAACAAAATGGCGGCCATGTTTCCCAAAATGGCCCCCATAAAATTTAAATTATTTAAATTATTTTAATGTAATAAACTTAGGTACCCAAATGTATGCTTTTATCGATGCTGAATCCAAGAAAAGGCTCTAAGACGTTGTCAGAAGTCCATAGCAAGAAATATACAACATGGCGATCAAAATGACCACAGTGTAATAAACTGTAAAGTGATTTTTTTTCCGTTTTCGGCTGATGAATACTGTTTAATGTTTTTCTATATATTTTAAGTTGTATGATGTTGGTAGTAGTTGACTTCTAATTGAAGGGTGTAGTAAATGAAAGACAAATATTTTGAAAGAAACGCCACAAAAATTTAGAAAACAAAGTGAATTGTAAAATATTGGTTGGTATGCAAATTCAATCAAAACCCAGATTCTTCTACAATTCTACATCATCTACGAGCATGTCGTCTATAACCACATCATCTATCACCATATCATGCGGATTATCTTCTTCTGTCTATTCTTGACTGAAAATAAAAAGTAAAAACATAACACAATGCATCATTATTATGAAAAAAATATTTAGCATGTACCGCTCTCGTTTGTAAAATCAGTTAATTTGTTTCACACTGAAAACAAAGAACCTATCTAGTGGTGTTGGTGCAATTTTTGCAATTGACACACAGGAGAGGTAGGTACACATTCTGAACCAAGCGCCAGAGCAATGGTGTGAGCAGGAATATATCTCTGTTTCTGTCCAAAGTTCAATGAAATTCATAGTTCTTCAAGGCACAAAATTCTTAATACAAAGAAAAAAGATATGGCAAGAACCAGAACATGAGTATCCACGGTTCTTATGACAATGATTTTAGCCCCATGGATGACTGCATCTCTTGTGCGCACTATAATCCGCCCATATGCCTCCTCAAGAGGAGTGCAAGTAAGTCTAACATGAGATGTTGAAGCGGTATCACAACTGATATATTTATCTCCAATGTTAGTGACGACCTTGGTAATTCGCACATTAACAACTAGATGTCTTCCTAGGAGAGAAAAAAGATCTTCCTTATTTTTATCGTTTCTAAGAAATTCACGCCAATTTCGAAGAACTAGTGAGTTCAGCAAAACTTGACGTCGAATTCCTTCACCTCTAGCATTACGTACTCTTCTTTAGGCTTTCCGGTTTGTACATGTCCCATACCATATCGAACCTTGTAGCAGGGATGCTCTGAATACATCCCATAATGCTCTGATGGAATTCCCGAACGCAGTACTTCCCAAAGGTACGCGACACACGTAGCTGAACTGAATGAATGAGAGCAGCTCCATCATACACAATAATGGGAAATTTACGATCATTTTTGTTCACCATTTCTTCGAGAGGACCAAGTAAATCTGCCTTTCCAATTGCATTGCTAAGATGACCAGCAGAAAACAGACTTGGAGGACAGGCACTGTTTTCATACTTGAAGAAACTTTGCACGCCAGGCTTTCTGTCCATACTAGCAGTAAGACATCTCTGAAAGAGACGTACGTCACTTCACATATTCTGAATAGTGCTTTCTCAGTTCCGTTAATTTCCTTAGGCTTAAAAATTCTCAGTTTATGTGCCTTCATAGATGCACAGATACTCACAGTGCATCCTTGAACAAGTCTTTCAGACGAATGATTGATACCATGCAATACCTTTTCGTTCAGAATCTCTCAGCATTTTTACTAATTCCGCATCAGAAATAGTGCGATTTTCCAGTGATATTAGGTCACCTGACATTTCCTCAAAAGAATTACCAACACTCTTGAAGCTTGTCTTCAACTTATCGATCTCATTTACGAACTTTTCTTGAAAAGAACGGTATTGTTCATGATGCAATGATTTGTGTCCGGACCGTGATTTCTTTTGACTTGTGAATTCATTAACTAATCTATGCATTTCGGGACCTGCCATACTCGCAATGCAGCTGGATCCTGAAGAATGCCGATAGCATCACCGTCATCTTTTACATTCTTGTTGTGTTATTCATTACCCTGGTCTACTGCAATAGCAGAAAAGGGGTTGAACGACTTCCGTATAACAAAATTCCCTGCCTTAAACTCGGCAAGCATCGCTGATGAGCGTAATGGAAACCTATCTAAGTCCTTTATATGGACGGTCAGCCATCTTGCATAGTGAACATGGTCTAGTAGAAAAGACCACGGCAACATTGCCTTGATACACTCCATGAAAATAAATAAAAGAAAATAAATAAATTTAAAAAAATTAATTGTTAATTAAACATAAACCTTAAATTTTGTGGCGGGCATTTTGGTCGCCATGTTGAATATTTCGATCTATGGACTTCTAACAACATCTTAGAGCCATTTTTTAATTCAGCATCCCTAGAAACATATAACTAGGCGGCAATATCTAATATCTAACCGTTTAAACATAGTTTAAACTTCATGATTTTTTTTTACTATAAGGCATTATTAAAAATGTAAAATAAAAAATACGGGTCAACTGTTTTTATGTGTAGAAGTTATTAAAATTATTAAAAAAAAATTGTATACTTGCCCATTGGTGGTTAAAAACATTTTCAAACATTTTAAAAATTTCAAGAAATTAGAACCAGATAATTTATGATGGTTATCTGGGAGGCATCGAAGTCAGTTTTTATTATCTCTAGATGATGCCAACATGGTTGCGAAACGCGGGGCGAGTAACTTTCAACTGTAGTATTTTGGTATTTATGCGGAAGCACCTTCAGTATCACACCAATGGCTGAACCACTTTCAAGACGGCTATACTATATCTATTTGATTAAATCAAATAATAACGTTTTCGCGAATCATTCTACTTTTTGCAATTCAAAGTATTGAATTAATTATTTAATATTAATAAATGTAAAATTAAATATGAAGTAGAGGCACGGTGAGAGAAAAGCAGCACATTTTTAAAAATATCTGTTTGAATTTATTTAAGTGTTTTATACACGTTGTAATTTACTATAACGAAGTTTATTATATAACTTTACTAAAATACTATATTCTATCATACAAAAAGTCCTGAGATCATTTTTATCGTTGGCAAAACATTTGAGCACACACTTTTGAAATAATTTGGTAAATAATATACAGTTACCATATTTTAGAAGAGATGTTAGTTATAAAGCCGTCTGAAGTTAAATACAGAGATTATTATTTTTAAAATATGTTTTCTCAATAGTCCACCTAGCTCTCAAAAGTATAATTTCCAACTTCGCTACAGTGCATCGTGCATTCAATAACGAAGAAATTTTCACTCAAGTAAACAATTTTAAAAGCAGTTAAATACCATCGTCAGTTTTCAATAGAACGACTCCAGTCCCGAGCAAACTCTTTTTTAATTGTTTCCTTTTTTGTTTATTTTTCAGGACGTTCCCATTCGACAAGAAGCCACTTCACTTTAGATCACTTCGGTAAATCGCGAATACGCCTAGTATGTGTAATTTTGTGTGCTTAAAGAAAACTAGCTCATGTTTGCTGCCTATAAATAATGTAAGGTATTCAAATATTTGAATACGAAATTAGCCTGGAAAATCCTTTTCCGAGCTCGGCTCACTCCTATCGGTGTTTTATTTGCACCTGTTAGTAGGCGTGTGGATGTGCCGTAATTTTAGGCATTTCTTCGCATAATTAAACTCAGCTTGTCTTGGCTAAATACAAGAGGCTACATAGAGTGTGAATAAAAAGCATGGAAAGGGAGCTATAGCCGTAAATATGACAACAGTTTTTACATCTCTTGCTTTACTTACGGCAAATTTCTTTCACACATGAAATATACAGAGTGTAAAATACATATTTGTGTATTAAGAGCGCAAGTGTCAAATTGCCGCACGATAATGTAACTTGACGCGCGACGTGAAGTGGAATGCATCAAACTCGAATTACACACATAATTTTATCTACGATCGCTTAAAAATATCAAAATAAAGGGAATAGTTGAATAGGTTAAATAAGTTGAATTTTGGCTGAAACGGCGATTCGTCAACATATTATGAGTATGCCTTGCATATGTGATCGAAATAAACAGACGAACAAAACACAATCGCTGTCAATCTACTCAAGTTTTATTAATTGTTATCATAAAGCTCGTATTCTTAGTATAAATAAATTAGGTAATTAATTGTTACTCTTACATCAACTCTCATTATATTAACTTCAGTTTTGGGGCATTATAATTTCATAAAAATACATTGTCAATGTTATGACCAAACTTGTGTAAGGACAGGTGTACTCGAGAGGGTTTTAAAGTACTTTTCGTACTACTAGCAGAGCTGGGCAGAGTACCGCACTAAAGTACTCACGAGTGCTTCACAACAAGTACCTGTAAAAAGTACTCTTCAAACTTTGAGTACGAGTGCTTGTTTTTGAAGTACTCTAAAAAATGACTACTTTTGCAAAATTTGGAGAGTACTCCTCTAAAAATGAGTAACGAGTACGAGTACTTCGAAAGATACCAAATTGAAATAGGTAATAGACAAAAAATTAGAATACCACTTATAGTACAGTATCTAGAAGTAAAAAATATGCAAAGCTTCGGAATAATTTCATATGTAATGATAATTTTTATTTATGGGTTATTATTGTAGTAAATCTTTTACTCTACTATCGTCTTCAGTTTCCATATGGACCAGATACTTGCTCTTACCCTCAAACGACCCCTACATTTAAATATTTAATATTTGAGAAAGTATTAGTAATTTATTTTTGAAACGTAGGATAGTTATGTTTTTGAGGTCACTGATTACGAATCTGCAGTCAAAAGTAAAAAATTCAAAATGGCGGCTCTAGTATGGCGGGTGGATTTTTTTCTAAAATAAGTGTTTTAAACAGACAAAAGAAATTGAACATCTAGTTGATGCTACGCACATTGAATCGGTCATAACTTTTTTATTTTTTGTGATATAGAAACATACAGAAAATAATTTTAAAGGTTGATTAATTATCTTTAATTTTATTCCTTACAATTTCAGTTTCTGAGATATTCAACATTTTAAACTAAATAGTTCATCCTAAAAACGGTCGAATGTCATCTATAAAATCAAATACCTTCGAAACTATCAACCCTACACAAGTATACAAAAAAAAACAAATTGATTCTCAGTTTACGAGCTTCATTTTTGATATCCACTATATTTTCTCTAAAACTTATATTTATTGAGATATTACAGAGAAACAAGAATGTTACGTTTTTCTAAAATTCCTTTACAGTTTAAAATGCATTTTTTTTTTCTAAAGCAAGCGTTTCAAGCGGACTAAAAAATTTTAACATCTAGGCCGTGCTATATGTTAACGAAAAACAGTATATGGGATATATTTTTTTAATTACTGACTACTTACATTAATAAAATGGCGACGTTTTTATTAAAAAGAAATGAAAAAGTACATTGTTTTTGTCATAACCTCTTTGTTTTTATGCTATAGAAATAGAAAATCATTTGGAAGCCTAATTGATATTCTTTAATTCTTAGGTCCAGGATATTACAAGAGTATCAAGACGCTCCATCTGCTGGTCATGATGGTTACGAATACACTCTTCGCAAAATTTGTAATAAATATTATTGGACTGGCATGCGCAAGTATATCAAAGAATATATCAAAGATTGTGTTGAATGCCAAAGGTACGAGCCGTCAAATTTGAAACCCGCAGGCCTCTTAAGAACGCCTCCGGCGAATCAGAGATTCGAAACATTATCTATTGACCTATTTCGTCCATTGACCCTCACACCTATGGTTATCAATGGATATTTATAGTTGAAGATGTTTCGACGAAGCGAGTCGAAATTTTCCCGCTTAAACAAGCCACTGCCAAAGCATGCGCAAGAATGTTGATAGACGAAGTAGTTCTACGATATGGTATGCCAAGGAGGGTTATTTCGGATAACGGACCCAATTCGTAGGCGCTGTTATGCAATGCGTGTCGTTTTGTTTGGGATTTGATCAATGCCTGATACCGATATATCACCTGGAGGTGAATCCAGTAGAAAGGAAAAATAAAGACCTAAAGACTCAGTTATATATCGTTGTGAAGAATAATCACGTGAGTTGGCCGAACAAGCTGCCTACTATAAGATTCGCCATAAACACGAGCTTTAGTCAGAGTACTGGACATACTCCAGCGTTTCTTAGTTTTGCTAGAGAGTTATGTTCTCCAGATGAAGTGAAACACGATTTACGATCCGTGGCTCTGTCAGAGAACTTTGTTGCTGATATTACTCCATATTTGTTGAATATAGCCAATATCATGAAAGAGGTCAAGGAGACAAACAGGATTGAAATATGATCAAAAACGTAGATCCTCACCAAAATTTCAAGTAGGAGACATGTTATGGGTTCGATCACATGTTCTCAGCAAGTCGTCCAAGGGCATAACATCCAAATTTGTACACAAAAGGGACGGTCCATACAAAATTCATTCTAAGAAAGGTTCTACGTCTTAACGTAATTTCCAGAAATCACGAGGAGATTCCTTTGGTTACGTATCATGTATCCGATCTTACCCCGTATATTCCCTCAGATGAAAGCAATCCTCCGACTCCAGTGTTCCCGATAAGAAGGAGGGGAAGACCTCCGAAGAAGAAACCCGCCGTTCGTCCTGGATCGTCTACAAGGACGTTGAGACAATCCAAAGGGGTGGTCTGTAACAAGTAACCGATAGTGTTCCCGCTCTACCCCGGGGTCGACGAAGAAGATAAACGTTTAACGAACGACAGTTCTGACTTTTTGACAGTTTGATGTAGTTGGGTATTCTCTTACGTTTGTTCATTTTTTACTAAGTTCTAGTGTTCCTCAACACAGTGTGGACGTTTTAACCTTTTGTAATACTTTCGAAGAATAAATAATTTTGTTAAATTTAACCTCTCGTGTTAAAAACTAACGTAAGTGCCATAGCTCCTAAGATATTTAACATTTAAACTAAATACTTCGTCTTATCAACGTTCGGACGCCACATTTATACTTCCAAATCTCCGAAACTATTAACTCTACAGAAACTAGAAAAAAAAAAACGAAATTCATCCTCAATTTAGTAGCTTTCTTATTTGTCTCTAGCATGTTTTCGCTCAATATAATACCTTTTGAGTTATTTGATAAAAATCTATCAAGCAATAATCCCAATTTTCAAGTCGTTATAGCTTAAAGACTATCAATTTATGTGAAACGTTGCATAGAACCTTTTCTTCTTAAAATTCGATTCTCTTTCAGCTCGGATGATTTTTTTTTAGTTGCCACCCCCTGAAAGGGGGTGGCATCCGCCCCCTATAAATTAACAAGTCGCCGCATAATATAGAAACTTTTCATTGATGTATTTACTATTATGTTGCCAACAATGAACGAAATCCGTTTCATATGACATTATTCCGAAGTAAAAACCTCTAGTTACTGTACTATACACCATTATCAGTAAATAAAAGTAGATCGATATCAACAAAAACAGTTACATTTATTAAAAATGTACACAAAAATGAGCACAACCAAAAATTTAAAAATCTAAGAAAAAGTACTCGTACTCGTTACTCGTCAGTTGTGGCCGCCAAAAGTACTCGAGTACCTAATAATGTAAAGTACTTGAAAATTTCGAGTACAGAGTACCATCCAAATAAAAGTACTCGCGAGTACTTGTTACTAAGTACTTTGGGTACAATTACGAATACAATTTACTTGAGTACTGCCCAGCTCTGGTAGACTACTAGCTCTGTAAGTGTAACTTTTGACGTCTGTCAGTGTTATGAAAGTGTCACTTACAACGCAAAAAAGTACAAAGTATATTATTATGCCCTATGCCAAAGAAGTAAATTTACCTCTTATCCTAGGGCAAAAAAGTAAAGTAATAAGGAAGTTAAATAATTATGAAATTCTGACACCAACGAAGCACGCGCATTTTTGGCTGCCTCCTGAATGCCGATACTTTTATCATAATCCATATTTTTATTGCAAAAACTCAGGTAATGGCGAAAATTGTTATGAAGTTATCAATTTGACAACTTATTGACAGTAGCCATAGCAGAAATCAAATACACTCCAATTAGAGTCTAAGCCAACTAATAAATGAGTCGACAAATATTGAAATGTAATAATTTTGAATGAATTTTCCTAAAAATTATAATATTGCTAGTAGTACGTCGTATGAACCTCGGCTTGTACCATGTACCGTGTATTTACAGATCTCGAACATTGCAAACCTCAGCCCTACGGGCTCCGGCTTGCACTGTGCTCTCGTTTGTGTTTGTCCCTTGCCTCTATAGAAAATACAGGATAACAATACCGATAGTGAAATGGTATGTACTTCGATTGAACTCAGGGAAGTTTCCGAGCGAGCAATAGAAAATGTATTGCCAGAGAGAAGCAAAAAGGTTGGCAAATGCTCACTTTCCAACCCGAAAACTGGTAAGAAGGCTACTTTCCAACCTAAAATGTCATTTTCCAACCAGGAATGTCACATTTTAGTTCAATTGTCGAATGAAATAGAAATGTCATACTTTCCAACTTTTAACGTGTAAGACAATTTGATTATTTCTGTATGATTGTGAATAAATAACTATTGCTGTATGGTGCCATTTGAGACGGGCGGCAAAGTGATATTATTCAGAACTCTTCGGCAAACATCAACTTTACACTGCTAGTAAAGAAGCCTACTTTATATGTCGATTGTAGATCAAATTGTTTCTTTGTGTCAGGATATTATGCATGTTTATATATCTTTAGATAGATTTTTTCATTCTGATTCTAAAAATGTGTAATGATTGTATCATGTTTTAAGGAATATCAAGTTTCAAAATACGCTCCCGCACATTTGAGGTGGACCACCAGAAATTATAAAGATTTTCAAACTTAATTTTTAACTAATCCTTACATTTCCATGATCCTTTTTTCCTTGATTATCGCTCGATAAGGTAGTTTTTAGCAAATTATTTTGGAATTATTGGGAAATCCCCAATGCAACAAGTCCTCTCATGCCTGATAACGAAAAATGGGGAAAAATGGTTTTATGCATTTAGGGGTGGGACGCTAAATAATATCAGCATCGTGCTCCCCCCCCCCCCCCTGAAAACGAGTAGAAAACAATTTTCAGCACGTTTGGATGTTTTTTGCATGTTTCGGTATTGAGGGAGGCGGTGATTTCAACACTCGGGGGTTGTTAGGATCTCTGGTTGCGAAATTTAGGACATATTGAATTTCCTCGAAAAAAACCCAATCCAGCAAGTCATCGCATGCCTGACAACGAGAAATGGGAAAAAGATGTGGTTTTTGCGTTCGAGAGGAGTAAGGACCGAGCGACTATCATCATCGTGTTGGCCACCCTCGTAAACGGGGGCAAAGTTATTTCGAAGTAAAACATTCATCGATTCCACTAATCGTATTGGGCGATGAAAAAAATGTATCCATGGACAAAACTTTATATATTATATTGCTAAAACGCCAAAAACCTCATTTGCCCCTATAGTAATAAAATTAGAATAATATGCGTTTTCATTGTTCAGACAGTTGCAGCGGCGTAGCTAGGGGGCACTCTGCCCCCTGCCTCCCATAATGTGGCGCCACTGACCTAGATGAAAATCAGTATTTTATTTTTATTTGCAACTTTTTTATATTATCATTTAAACGATTGCCCCCTGCGCTGCAAAAATCTGACTACGCCACTGGGTAATAGAAGGGACACCCTGTCATACATCCTGTCTAAATACCACACTTAAGAATCAGGACTCACGTGGCAATATTTCTGACATTCTATCTAGAGGACTATTAGCAAAATATTTAACCATTTATCGCCACCCTCGTTTCATTTACATGAATCAGCAGTCACATCACGCGTCAGATTTAGTTCCACTCTAAATCGTTCGAGTAATTTTTCATTCGCGCTGTCTATAAAATGGCACACTTAACATTTAGTCGAAGAGCGAGACCTCTGAATTCGACATATGTTATGCAACTCTCGAACATACAAAAAGAGATAGTTGATTCTTATATAGAAACACATCATAAACCATATTTTTGAAGACGCGATAGGCGTCTGAATTTAAGATGCCAGCGCCAAAGTGGAGAACTCGTGAACTAATTATAGGCCGTTTGTTTATTTATTTGGCGAATACTTATATCGATTTTTTTCTGTTTATTTTTATTTTTGGCGTTAAAAATAATAACATTAATAATATATGACCTAAAGGTTTGCAAGATTTTGTTGTAAGTGATTTGCAAGATGTTAATGGCATTATTCAGCAAAATTCATATTTTTTAGGTTATCTGGTTTTCCCCTTGAAAAGTACAGTTTCTTCGACATAAACTGTGTCTGGCTAGTTAAATATTAATAAACTTAAATGTTTCTTTAAATTTATGTAGAGTTGTAGTTTAAATCACTTTTTTTTCAGGAAACATGAGTGACATTTAGGTTAAGCATATTGCAATGTATGGATCATTTGGGAAGCACTAAAAATATAAAAATTCTAATTGTCTGTACGAAGGGGAATATGTTTTAAATGCAGGACATATTATTTTGTGTGGTACAACCCATATTCAACACAAAACTTAATAAACGTGTATGCTCTATGTTTACAAGCGTCAGATCATGAAATTAGTGGTACCTACATTGAATATAGGTAACTGAAAAGATGTTTATTAATTCTTTAAGTAAAATAACTGAAACAGTATTTTGTAAAATATGAAATAGAAATATTCAGGGGTAAAACATAATAGTGCATGATGCAATAGTATACATTACTTTTATAAATATACTGAAATTGCATATATTTACTTATTTCAAAAATTTCACTTACAATGTGTGAGGCCATTATTATTGCTACTCGAGCCCCTCAGGCCACGGTTATTTGCACCAGCTTTTTCCCTCTCAATGCCTAGTTAAAGGTGTCTACATCAAAGGGGGTATGCTGTGAACATTGTCGTGCCAATTCAACTTTCACGAGTTTTCCCTGCTATCTACAAAGGATACCGACTAGGTTGGCTCCAGCAAATTGTATCTTGTGTAGCCCCTTTAAACGCTATCATATTTTTAATAACTTAGCATCTCAGTTTATCATTATTCACTTATTGTTGATATCGTACACTAAAGAGACAATGACAGAAAGGCCTATAATTAGTTTGACTATAGATCACCAGGTGGCGTACTCCTTATTTTCAGACGCCTATTTGACTTGGATTGCGAAATTGGAAAAATTGCACTTTTTCATTTTTTTACTAAAATATTATTTTCACCCCTCTACATCTGTCTTTTGTTATCGTAAATACATGATATTTAAGTATTACAATATTCATACCTTTCGCTTTCCAACGGTGTATGCGAGAATAATACTTCTTTTGATATGACAAATATAAATAAATCACAGGTACACTTCCCGACAAATAAAACTAGGACACTTTATTTTAGTTCTGTAAAATAGCCTTTGACAATTCAGTTTTGACAATTGGGTTGTTGCACTATGTTAAAATTTGAGGAGAATCTATGTTAAACAATAACAATTATTCATAAAAAATCATTAGAAACACGTAGAAGTTGAAAAGAAAGTCTTATAATATTATAATATTAATTACAAAAATACATGCATTTAAAACGGAGATGACATAATAACGGCAGTCTGTAGAGAAGTTAGTTATAAAACGACGAGAAACGGGTACTAATTTAGAAACTAGCTGATAGCGACGTAGAAAAAAAACAATCACGACAGTTTAATCTGACATTATATTTAACGTCAAATTCAACTGACGTTCATAAGTTACAATTCGGTATAGTTTAACAGCATCTAGTTATGGATAAATATAAGTACAGATAGTGTTTTCTGCCGTACTGTGTAAATAATACCACCAATTCACCAGAAAAACTGTTGTATTCCAATAATAAACTCTGAACGTAATAATGAATGATTCAAAGCCACCAGAGAAGGACCAAGTCTTCTTATTGTGGAGACCATTTCAATGTCAAATAAAGTAACAAATTACAATGTACTCTAAGCGTTTTATTTGTGGTAAGTTGTATTTTAATGTAGGAATTTGATTTTTAATATGGGTTTATGTTGTAGGAAAAACGGCCGCATTACAAGACTTGTGTGGCGTTCTATCTGTTACAAATTTAAATTACCCGCCAAACTGGTGGATAAAACAGGGTGTATTACTGTATTCTTAGCGGCTCTAGATTAGAATGTTATTCATGCTTTGACTTCCTAAAAGGAGGGAAATGGCTTTAATCTGCTTTTATGTATTTTATCTAGTTTATGTTGGAATAAAGTGCAGTTGTTTTTGTTAGCTACTGATTATTTATGAAGCTCCCTAGACGCCCCATAATACTAGGATGATCAATAAATTAAGAAAGGAAATTTAAAAACTCGCCGTTGAAAAACTATATGAAACAAACTGTGAAAGTCGTCTAAAGTCGGTGAACAGAATCAGTCGGAAATGGATACGAATGCGTTGGATTGTAGTTATAAATGCCCTTTGAATTATGTGTGTTTTACGGGGCGAGCGTAGAGGCGACTTCAATGTGAATATCAGTCGATATTTCGTTGAAGCAACGTCGAGCGCGGTTAGTACTTGGATGGGCTCCCATCTTGGGAAATACAGCGTTCTCGTCCCACCTTCTAGAGGCTTGTATATCAGTGAATACTCGGAAGTTACGTAATTTCAGACGAGGATTACGTAGTGGATATACCATCCTTCGGAGGGGGTGTAAAGCAGGCGGTCCCTTGTCTATTAAATGTTAGGCAAGTAAAAGATCCCTACTCTTCTTAAGGGAAGAGGTTCGGCAAAATTTCCAGGTTGGGGGTAGCTCGTCTCCTGGCGTCGGTGATAGGCCCTGGTAGCGGAAATAGGCGAACGTTAAACAGTTAAAAAAAAATTATGTGTGTTATAAATACATATCATTGTTTATTGCTTAGATAGATACTAGCATAAAGTACTTACCTATTTATTATTTTTTGTTATAATACAGACCTTTCTTGATATCTTCGTAAGTCTCATTCTGACTCTTCTTAGAAGTGAGTATCAATGGATAATAAATAATTTCTTTAGTAGATAAACTTATTTTGTTGTTTTCAGTTAGATAGGCATGTATATAGTTAATAGGAAATAAAACAATGAAAAGGAAATATTTAATAAAATACAAAGTATAGTTAACAAATTCATCTAAATTAAATAATAAAGTACATATTAGACATATTATGTTATATTAATAAGATAAGATAAAGGAAGTTCTTGCAGAAATTACAATAGTTTGTCTATAGCAGCTGTAACGTAAGTACCTTGCAGCTTTTGCACTTCCAACCATTGCAATGTCAAAACGATCGTCTCTTTTTAAAAATTCGCTGACCGTAAATATATCTACCGCAAGTAGAATGTCAGAATTAGCTTTTACAGATATACTGCCTTAGTCGTTTTGTAAAAAAATATTAACAATAACTGCAAACATCAATCACTGCAAGCTAAACGTCAAATTTACTTTTGACATATGAGGTTATTTTCTTTCTTGTCAGCAATATTATCAACTTATTCGTCTTCATCTGTTCTGCTTATAAGTTCACATCTAACTGCCGTTATGATGTCACTACCGTTTTCGCGGCACATTCAAATAGTCGAAGTTTAACCATTTTTTAAAATATGTTGCGCTAAGAATTTTTCTTCTAAATTAAATATATAACTAAATTAAGTCCCCCACTACCATATTTCACCATTTTTGAAAATTCGTCAACAACCCAATTGTTGATTTGTCAGAAATTATTATTTTTAATTTCCACAATGCCAAGATCGATTTACATAACTAAAAAATACAGTTTTCAATGAACAAGAATTGTCCTACTTTTATTTGTCGGGAAGTGTACACAAAATAAAAAAGTGATCTGTTCTTTTGACTTATGTATTTTGATGCGCTGAATTCGAATCCGGAGTCAGAATTGTTCCGTCACCATCCAGTATGGGCGGTAGCATTAGGTGTAATCGTGAAAACCAATTGGATGCGCTGAATTCGAATCGGAAATGCTCCATCACCATTTAGTATTTCTTTTTTTTTAATGTCCTGTGTTTCCCGAAAATTGTCAAAACTTAGTTATTCTGTGCCTATAAGAGATGAAGATAGATGAAGAAGTGAACGATGTTTCTTGCTACGTAAATATGGTCCACTTACTTCTTTTTTCTCTTGTAACGAACTCTCTTGTCTTCGAATGATCTACGAAGCGGTTTTCTCTTTCTCTTCATTTCATTCTGCTTGGCTTCCCTCTTTAGGGTCCAACAGAAATCTGCCATCATGTTAATATCCCACCTTCCTTGGTATCGAATCCCCATTTCACTTATATCTTGATGAAACCTTTCTCCTTGTTCCCGAAGTTTTCGGGAAAGTAGTCAAGGGGAGAGTTTAAAAAATGTAATTTGAGATTCATCAAACAACTCAACTGTTTGAAATGTTTCAACAACTCTTCAACTAAATCCTGCCATCAAATCCGAGAAATGTGTACGATGGCTCAAATTGTAGCTTTTTATAAGTACTTTAAGATCACGAAGGAAAAAATTTTTTTTCCAAAATTTAAAGCGTTTATAATTTTCGAAATTTTAGTAATAAACAAATTCAAATAACTCTCTGGTTTTTTTATGAAATCGAAATCAGTAAACGATTTATGAAAATAGATTAAAAAAATGTAATGCTCTGCCTGCTTTTGGAGCTGAGATACGTTGGTTTTTGCGTTTCGATCACTTATAAATAAACAAATTGACATTTCATCTTGAAATTCGGACTGATTATTCCCCAATGCTTATATTTTTGTCCCAGCTAGTTGAAAATAATCTAGAACTACATTTTTTAAAATTGCATCTAATAAAACGTCTTTGATTGAAATCATAATTCGCGGTTGACAGGTAATATTTTCCTCTCTCACTCATCGTATTTCGCAACTAGGTAACTAAGTCAACTAACGCAATATCTCTCTCGATTTCCACCTTACCGAGATATATATTTTTTAATTAATCGTCTGTTTTCGTAACTTTTCGTTTTCGTTTCGTATGTTGTCATATTCTGAGAGCGAATTTATAATGCCTCGTTTACATAATTACATAGTTTAACTGTGAACATCTCAAATACGGAAGAATGTTCATTATATATCCATTTTAAACTAACCACTCAAATTTGAATAACTTATGTTGGCCATTTTTGAAGGTCTGCTAAGTTATATCGCGGAAAATATCCATTCTATCTGAATAATATTTTAGGCATCGCAATAGAACAGCTTTTCTCGATGGGTGCAATTTTTCTAGTAACGTTCTATTTTAAATTTTAAGAGCTATTATCAAAAACGCTAAGTCATGCTTATCCGGTTGGTTAAAGTTAAAATATCTTTGAAAAGTGGGATATTCTTCTAAATAACTTAGACGTTCTTTGAAGCTGTTCAACGTAAGTTATTCGAATTAAAGCGAATGGTTTACAATAGACATATAATAAACACAAACTGTTTCAATTTTTTCAGCTCCTCCGTTTTTGGAAAATTATCGCTTAGAGTAGTGGTTACTGTGAGGGTCCGCTGCATCAGTAACGCAGGAATTGATGCAGCGCGTACAACGCTCAAACGTATTACACTTCTATGACCACTACCGTTATAAATAACCATTTTTTGTTTTTCAAAAATTAATTCAGGCCCTAAACTACATTTCACTTGCTCATACTAGTACTCTATAATCAATAATCACAGCCACACACAAAAAAGTTCAGACCCAGAAACTAGACCTACCAATCTTAATGTATTTTGACATGAATTCGATGCCGCCACCAGAATTTAATTTTATCGATGGGTTTTTTATCTTAGATTTTATCTTTGAAATAGCATTTTTATCGCAAAAAGCGACCAATAGATGTCAGATAAACTCAAAATAAACTAATATAAATTATATTCAGATATATGTTTTTGTTTTTTTTTTATTCTTTTTTCCCCGATTTTGACATTTTCTTACCAGTATCGGTCAAACAAAAGTAACAGCTTTCTTTAGTGCTTGGATCAGACCATCTCACTAGTCTCACAATCTTTAAATATTTACTGTCTTTATTATTGTTCCAAGGTTGAAGCATAATTCTGCTAGAATTACAAATATTATTTGGTGCATACTTGACTTTATCATTATTTTCCTGCACACTAAAGCATATTTTATATATACATTTTGGATTGATAGTAAAGGACCTCCATTTAGTAAACTCAAAATGGCCACAGACGAAACAGAAACAATATTTCATTCCATTGCATGGATGCTGAGCTATCGTAGATTCAGCATCAATTCTAGAAATCTTTAAAATTGGTAAACTTGTAGCCAGAACAATTCTGTTACCCGCTTTCACCACGTGGAGGTGTCCTGATCGCAAAAACAAGCAAAGATTTAAAGAAATAGTAAACATGTATGTTTTCCTTTCAAAACCATTTTCATCAAACATGAAAATGGTTTTGAATTGAAAACATAAATTTTTTCGTTTTTTGTGACAAGAATGATATTTCAAAGATTATTTCACTCATTAACGCTATAGTCAATGAGAGCCCGTTTTTCCACAACATTGCACCAATCAAATGTCATTATTAGTGGTAATTCAAGCTAGATCGGCTTTTGACAGTACCAACATGCAAAATTTATCGCTCTAATTTTTTAGGTCGCTGCAGCGGCAAATAATAATAATAATAATAATAATATTTATTTATCTCTAAAACAATTACAATAGTTTACAAATAATATCTTATAATATTTAATATTAAGAGATAAATAACAAGGGTAATTTGCAGAAGCCCAAAGGCTTGATTGCAAAAGGGGAATAGCATTTTACTATACATAAAAATAAAGATAAAAATTTACAACGAAACTTTCCTAGACTTAAATCTAAATTGATTTGATTGCCTCGTAAGCTTCGTGCGATTTTAATTATTTTGTGAATTAAGATGTTTGATCATATCTGAATGAATGGTTTATAGAATAAAAACAATATCTTGATATGAAAACTTTAGTACTTTATTCGCTGTTTTTTTTTTAATGATTTAGATAATTTTAATTTAATTGTCCCGTTTCTACAAATCTATGAATACTTTTATAGTCTATATTAGATATCCATTTTTTTATTTCAAATTTATAGCGTTTAAAATAATTTAATTGTTTTATTTTATCTGGCAGTAAATTGTATAGTCTGGGAGCTAAATAAGAATAGTGTTTCATTCCTATTGTTTTTGAAGCCAATTTTACTTTAATAGTGTGATGCTCTCTACTTCTTGTACAATATATATGATCTACTAACTCATGTTGGTTACGTATTTTAAATACTGCGATAATTTTTTGACGTTTTGTTTCGTGAAATATTTTCGGCAAATAGGGCAACTCACCCTTTTAAATTCTATCTACAAATATCTTCTCTAGCTTATTACTAATTGTTAACTTACCTTGTAAATTGTAATATTGTATTATGTACTAGCAAACATAAACACACCACATAAATAGTAAACAATCGTCAGTTCCAAAGAGAAGCCTGGCTGAAATAGGTATATAGGCTATAACCCTTGCCTATCTGTAACTATTTCAATTTGCCTACTTTTCAATCAGGTAACAATAATATACAAAGATTGTACTTAATATACCTAGCTCATAATACAGGAACAAGTCAAGCACAGCTTTCAATAGCTCAATAACGTAGTTACAAAGTTAAGCAAGTCATTTATTATAAATGTCAAGTAAACACATTCGCTCTGGAAACAAACTAAAAATGTACCTAGGTACTTACTTACATACGGTAATCTATCAAAAACTAACTAGTTGAATCAAAGCTGTGCAATATTTTAATTTGTTGTATTTAAAATTCACTCTGCCTAACGAAGCAAACCTCAACATAATTTGTAAACTTCGTAAGTTAAAATTAAGGATTAAATACGTAAATATGAATCAATGAACAATTATTATGGAATATAACTCTAGTAGCGGTAGTGCTAGATGGCGCTCTCTATGTCAATCTCGGAACCATGAGTGTATAGTAATAAATAGACGGGACATCGGGAATAAAGTAGTGGTCGCAGATTAAAAATATAGTGTTCTGTCTAAGCCAGTCTATATATTATATATATATATATATATATATATATATATATATATATATATATATATATATATATATATATATATATATATATATATATATATATATATATATATATATATATATATATATATATATATATATATATATATATATATAAGGTTTCAACTCGTTTTATTTAGTAGTTGCCATAGAAACGTCACTAGATTATTTTAAAATATAGGGAATCTCCATTGTTTCTACTGCGTTTGTTTCAGATTTGCTGTTTTGACAATATGAGTCGGTTTGGAAATATTTCTGTATATCAAATTAATGAGGAGATTGAAAATAAAAGTCAGTAAACTCTAAAAAGTGACAAGAAAACGTCTGAAGGCAATTAATGAGAAAACAATATTGAAGATGTACTTATAATGAATTATTTATTTGTGAAATATTCTCCTCAAATACCACTCGTGCTTTAAATTTTATCTAAAAATTATTTCTCAAGCTAAGTTGCCCCTAGTTAATATAACTCGTGCAAATTGGCAGTTTATTATCAAAGATTAAATCCCTCCCGCTAAAGCGGTCGGGATTTAATCAGAAAATAAACTGCTAATTTGCACTCTTTATATTACCAGGCAACACACTTTCGAAAAAATATTCGATAAAATTTTAAGCACTAGTGATATTACATACGATAAAATCTAAGGTAAGAAAAAAACCAGCGATAAAATTAAATTCTGATGGCGGCATCGAATTCAGGAGGTCAAAATTCATAAAGATTGGTAGGTCTAGTTTCTGGGACTGAACTTTTTTTTTGTTGGTGGCTGTGTAATAATAAAAACTCGATACAGACTTTTCCAATGTCGTTACTGAAAAATTCATGTGATTTCGAATGAAAATATTTTTTGTATGCGATGTTTTGTCTTTGGTACAATTTTATGTATGGTAGTTGATTCATCATGTTTCAGAATACATGTGTTTACATTTTTAAGCCGAGTCAATGAATAGAAATAAAATTATGGGATCAGATATAAAATACTGCATTTCCGAAAAATTTTCAAAAAAAGTGGGAAAGTGCGATTTTTCCGATTACGCAATTCCGAATCCAAATGCGCCCCCATAATCGAATTCGGCAGGTCATTTTACAGTTTCGATATGCTCGCGAGTTGCATAGGCCACTTTTATTTTGCGTATTTCCAGAGCCTCGCTCTTCGACTAATTTTACATTTTGCGAGGTAAATGAAACACTTCCTAGCCGTAATTGAGTGGTAACTGGATGTCCATCCACTCGGCGTTTTACGAGTATTAGAAATCCACACAGACTTTCATTTACGAGATCATCGGCGTAAATGAATGAACCGCCAGGATATTGTGGCCCCATAAAAAATGTTATGCGTAATAAGGGGTGTTTTGACGAGGGGATTGAGAGCTAATCGATACACTGAATCAAAAACTAATTACGGATTATACTTGGAGTTTTATGCTATTGTTAATTTGTCGCTTGCGATAACCTACTGTTAGGTCGAATAACTACTGTACTGTTGTTTATAATAATTTACTTGTAGAATATTCTTCATTTTTATTCTTTCTTTGGATTCAGTCAATATTCTACGAAATATTTAAAAAGTTTATTTGGATAAACTTCTTCGCCGAAAGCATCAAACAGAAGTTAGTTATAAGACTGTTACAAAATTGTTAAATGTACAAGATGTTCCAGGAGTTACATGAAAACTGCATAGTATGATATAAACATAGTATTCTCGCTGAAGAATAATTTTTTAGTAATTGTACTTGGAAAATGTAGAAGCATGGTAAATAAGTAAGTAAATTGTCTTTATTAGCAATGGAAATGCTACACATTTCCTTACAAATACAGAACAATTCTTTTTTTGTACTTTGGTTTCTAGCCATGGACAAGCACCAACTCAAAAATCATTTACTTCAACTAACCAAACAAAGCCCTGCATGGTACACTGACGGATGGAAACAGGAGCTGGAGCAGGAATATCGTTTTGGTTGACTCATTTTATTAACTTTCTAAATTTGTTTTTCGTATTGTATGTACATACATGTTTTGTTAATTGGAGAATGGCAAGTCTGCGAGGAGTGGGACAATGCCCGATGAGAGCGTCTCAACTATGTAAAAAAAATAGTGTCACTTGCATTCTACACCATAAGACAAGACAAGACATTAATACAAGAAATTTCAATATTAATAATTTAAGTTTAGCTATTTCGTCTCTTTGACATACTTGTTCAAGTGCCAGGCACATTTTGACTCACAAGTATGAAGTGGGGCAATATTGTTTCGAGCATTTCATGATGTACATAATTCATGAAATTTTTTTTATCGATAATGGTTTCAGTCAACGACAATATATTCTTTTAAATAGTTGAAGCAATCCTAACGAGCTTTGTCCTGCACATGCCCTGGCAGACAACCGTTTTCACTATTTATAGCACAGAAATAGTAGAATAATGTTAAAAAGAATGTTAATAAAATCGGCCAAAATTTTCTATCGCTTTCTCCGGGGATATTATTATAAATATCTTTAATTACAAAGTGGCCTTCCGAGAACGTTAAGATTGATAACAAAAGTATCATCTACCCTCAAATGTGCAGAAGAAGCATGCTAAATACCTTTCTTATAAGTCTGATGGTGTTTATCCAGCTATTGGTACACTGCAGTCTGAATTGTTGGCTAGATTTAACTTAAGTGAATTAACGTTACGACGAGCATACTTTGCTGTACTCTTTTTACATAAACTTTTAACCCACAAAATTGACTGTCATTAAATGAAATTTACTTCAATATATCCTCTTTTCAAACTCGATCATATTCTTTATTTTATTTACTCCTCGTACTAATTTATTAAAATTCTCACCTATTTACTCTATGTGCTCACAGTTTACCCAATATCAGGCTGACTTAGATCTTTTTAACTGTAGTATTTGAAAATTAGGAAATGCATTTTGGGTAATTCAGTTATATAATAGGATTGTATTTAAGAAATTTTTCACATTTTTTAAATATCTTTTTTTTTAATATCTTTGAATGTCTGAACTCTAAGATACGACGAATGCATGATATCGCATTAATTTTGCTGAAATGGGCAGGATACGGTGTATTTTATTTGCGCGGAAAAAATTCTTTAACTGTCATTCGTTCTGGAGAACATATTTTTTTGTTAAACTTTATCAACATAACAAAAAAGGTACAGAACGGTTAATAATGACATCTAAATTTTGAGGTACAACAGTAACGTTAATTTTGCATAAAATTGTACAATTTTTCATTTTTATTTGAATGTAGAAATTATTCTGGACGGAATTTAATCTTGGGATACATAATCAGTGCCGACGCCAGGGTATTTGGCACCTGAAGCAAATATTTGCTTGCCGCCCTAAGAAAAAACGTGTTATCTCGAGAGCTCTGAATTTTATCGGATAAACTGTAGGTAGCTTTTAGATTTAGATTTTGCTTAGAAAATGTTCGAGACTTAATAGGTTACCTTTTTGTGTGAATTATTATTTTATTTGCCTAAAAGCAAAATTTTGCAAAAAATGTAGCTACCCGCAGTTTGTGTGATAAGATTTAAAGCTCAAGATTATTTCCCAAATGAACAAATTTGTTACGTACTTTTGTATTCAAGTTTTTATTTATAGATACATACATTTTTTTTATATAATAACAATCATTATTATTTTATTATATTAATTGACGGCGAAGCATTCTATAAACTATTTTTGTCACGTGGTCTTGGAAACGGACGTGGTAGGTGCTTATTTGACTTTTGTTTTGCGATCGTGATTGTAAATCTGACAGTTTGTGTCAGTTTGATATTAAAAATACTTTTGTAAAGTTGCATAAATACACCGTTGGTACATAGTAATTATAAACACAATAATAATTCTTGAATTTGTAATATGTTTTGTTTTGTTTTTAGTCCAACTGAGAGTAAATTAAATCAATTATGTGCATTTAAAAGCTAGACGTAATTTATTCGCTGGTAAATTAAAAAAAAGCTATTCAGTTTAAAACCGTTGTCATTGGTTGAAATTTAAAAATTCACGAAATGTCATTAGTCTATAATTCTAGGGAAATAATCTAACAGCATATTGCGCTTACATACCGTGCGTGTAATTTCCCATTAGGCATGTACATTCACGTAGCGTAGGAGATCTGACAACACCGGCAGCCGTAAATTCGTCCGTCGGTGGAGCATCCCAGCTTTGTTATTTCATTTTAGCCAGCTGGCACACGAGATGTTGTAATTCTTACTCCCCATGCCTAGCCCCGCGACTACACACACGGTATATTAAGTATGTAGTAATTGTCGCATTTCATTTTTAAGCACAGCGTTGACGTGTTTAGTACGAGTAAATGAATAAGTACGAAGTACGGAATAGAATATGTAACACTCCACAATAAAACACCCATTCGGGGTCAAAAAATGTTTTTTTCTGAAATTTTTGTGCAATTTTGACTTTCTGAAATTTATAAAAAGGTAATAATCAAGTCTTAAAATGCCGCCTGAAACATCTGCTTCGCTGTTTCACCCCTTCCGCCGGCCCTGTACATAATTTCATGTTATAAAAATGATATTTTAATAATGAGATCTGGTAGAAACTCAACCTAGCGAAAAATGTTAAATTCATGTACATTTAATGGTATCCTGGTACTTTTGTTAACAATCATAACGTTCTGGGAAGATTATTTTGCTGTTAAGGGAGTTTCTATTTACGTTTTAAAAAACGAACGATTTTAAAGTTCTAAGACAAAATATACGATAAGAAACCTATATTTCTTTAAAAATTTGGAAAAAAAATTGTTCTTAGTTTATTAAACTGACAGTATTTTCATTCTGGGAATAATTTTATGTGTAAAAAATATTTTAAAAAATATTATCAACCCGAAAAAGCTTGTAACGATCACATGCTATAACTTTTCTTGTACAACTTTGACCTTTATGACTACGCTTCCTGACATCGCACTCATACTGACGGTATTATTTAATTTATTTTAAGCACAAAAAGCACGTAGACAAAAATTTTGGTTGCAGTAATGGAATAACTGAACTGATTTTTAAGCAGTGATTTTATCTTCAATACATCAAACGGTGAAACAACGCCGTTTCATGTACTGATTATTATTATTACTTTTGTTTTGATCTTTTTAAATTTAACATATGAACTATAATTGGGCTCGCGACACAAAACACAGCACACTTTAAAAAAACTTGATTTGGATATTGCATATATACAGGGTGTCCCGAAACTCCCGCCTTCTCCTTTAGGTGCTAATTCGCCATGCGAAAATAGTAAGAAAAGTTCCTATAAATATGTGTCCGGAAATGCTTCCTAAGGGAGCTACGGTCCTCTAAGAATGGCGCAAAAACAGGTGTCTTTACTAGTTATCTCGGAAATTATTTGGGACAACTTTATGAAACTTGGTTAACTTTTTTCGATTAATAAAGGTTATTGTTTTATAGTATTAGCCAAAATTAATTTTATTCAGGGGCGGAGAAACGAGGGGTCGGTGTTCTTTGTTTCTACATATTAATTTTTCCATTTGACATTTTTAGTATTTTAATCCCTGATTATGATTCCCTGGTTAATTCTGCATAAAAAAGGGCCTCTTTACAATTAGCCATATGGCAAGCCGTTTTCGAGTAAAAGCAGTCTAACCGAAATATTGCGTATTCGTTTGCTAAATGCGCATTATTTATCTGTCAAAGTAGGCGTAAAACAATAACCTTTATTAATCGAAAAAAGTTAACCAAGTTTCATAAAATTGTCCCAAATCATTTCAGAGATAATTAGTAAAAACACCTATTTTTGCGCCATCCTTAGAGGGCCGTAGCTCCCTTAGGAAGCATTTCCGGACACATGTTTATAGGAACTTTTCTTACTATTTTTGCATGGAGAATTAGCACCTAAAGGGTAAGGCGGGAGTTTCGGGACACCCTGTATAAGGTTGTTAATTCATTAGAAAAGTATATAAAAAACAATAAAAACAGAATTTAAAAGAATTACAAACAACCGGGACTTGTGGTTCTTGTCCTCAGATGTGTGTATTGGCTAAACTGGAAGAAATTTTTATAAAACGGAATTTAGAGCAAAAAATAGTCACTTAAAAGGTTTGTTCCAACCACAGCACCGAATCAGTTTGAGAATCGTCGCTCTAAATTCACTTTGCGCATGTACTGGACGATTCCCAAACTGGTTCGGTGCTGTGGTTGGAACAAACCTAAAGAATATAATAGACTCAACCCATGCAAACCATTTTTTGGTAAAAAACATTATTTTTAGAGATGCGTTTGATATTCTACTCGTAAAGAGTAAAGGGGGTTAAGATTATTTTTATTAGAATGTTTTAAAATTAACAAAGAAGAAATCTGGCTATTTATTGAACGATCAAATTGAAATTAATTCATGATAACTTAAATTGTTCAAGAATAGCTCGTTTAGGCTTATTACATAATAAAATAATTTATCATTAAAAGACAGGTAAATTTAACTCGTTATTTTTAGAAATTCTGCTGTTTAATATTTAAGGAGAAACAGTCTAGTTTTTAATTTTGTTATTATCAGACTACTTGAGGTAAAAATAACAGATGTGTGGAAACAAGTTATGTTCGTTAAAGTGAAATTTACTATTGAGTTATTTATTTATTTATTCATATATTTATTTAGGATATAACTACCTAGCCAGATAATATATCAAATTATAGGGTACGAGAGAACAAACGTTGTTATAGAAATGTGTACAATAAATACATTATTTATTATTTATTTCCTTTCATCATGATTAGAAAATATTATTTAGGTATTAAGCAAATCACAACTTACAAATTATATAAAATTATCTATTTTCTGTATATTGGTATCTTAATCTGGTCACGTTAATATACTACTTAGGTAAATACTTTAAAGGGCGCGCGTTAACCGGAAATAGAAACTAATGGTCTCTTCGATTAGTTCGATTACCGACTGGCAGACGGTAACCATTCGTCGTCGAATTTGCACGCTATTTCCTAGACTAGTACCAAATTTCAAGTAAATATCTTAAACCGTTCCAGAGTAAACGTGCGCATAAAAGTTACAAACAGACAGACCCTCAGACAGAATTTTTTTTTGCTCAAACTTAAAATCTCGACGTTTCATGACATTCTAAGCCTATTCAAACAATAAAAATTTTCAAAAAATTTCTTTGCATTACTATACTTTCCACTGGATGTGGAAGTAAAAACACACTTTTGGTACTATATTATTATTTTATTCCCACCAGAACTACACGTGTGTGCAGCTGTTTCAGCTCAGTTGGGCGTCGTTAAGTGGTTCAAAATTGACTTGCAAGATTTGAACTAAACACAAGATTTGAACAATTCATACTAACAAACTAACTAACTAATTAACATACAAAGCAAGTTAAATAAAAGCTTGTAAAAAGAGTTATTTGAACATACATGGACTGCCGCAGCAAAACTACATAAGTTAGGAGAATATATCTAGTTATTTAAAATTGTATATAAAAGTACAATCGAAAAATGCTATACTAGGATTCCAAATCATGTGATATCTGTTTATTAATATACATTGAAGCATACTTCTTGCTAGGTAAATGCCGTCATTCTTATACCAAATATATTTGCTTACAGTTTTTTGCGGTTTTTCAACGCCAAAGTATTCTGAATTTCCGATTATAGAAACATATTTCAATTTAGACCTGATAAATGCGTCTAACAGTAATATCAAATATCCATAAATTCTTTGTAGTTTCTGTAGGAACTGACCACGATGTCTTTTATGTGGTGAAACACGGTTTACTTATAATGAAGGATGACTCCATCTTTAAATTGAGTACGCCTAAAGAGGCGAATATCATAAAAAACTTAGTAAATTCAATTAGATTAAGTTTTTTTATAATTTACATTTGCTATATTTGTTTAGTTGCAACTTATTTTTGTCACATCACGTACTAATTAATTGCAAATATTTTTGTGATTTAATATAGTCATCCAGGTTATCAATGGGCTCATCGAGGTACAGCAGAATGCTGTTTTAGGCTCACATCTAATGTAATTTATAAATATTGCGAATAACGGGGTCCAAGAACA